>OY748331.1:7500-1207500 GCA_963556525.1 Cochlearia excelsa | reverse complement strand
TTATATGTTCCGGTGTAGGTACAATGACTACAATCACCAGTAGCAAAAGCTGTCCAGTATCTCCCAATGCTCTCACCGTTCACCCATATCTCACCTTTTCCCATTCCTTCCATGTCCAACGCAAGAGGCTCGTTTCCTTCGGGTGCATCAAAATATGTCTGAAGAGTGAAGAAGAAGAAACATATACTCATCAGTTTGATTCTTAGTTAGCAAAAAGCTTTGTTGAGTTGTGTTTTGATTCAATCAAAACCTTGTGCCATGTCAAAGGCTGAGGCTTTTGTTCGATTAAGGATGCATCCATCCATCCATTAGAGGGACTGTTGGTTGGAAATGCAAGGTTCATAGCTTCACCTTTAAGCCCAACCTGATGAAAACAAAGTTAAATAACTTAACACGACATACAGAGAGGAATCTCGAGGAAAATGGGGACTGATAAAACACCTGATAAGTCCATTTTTGCCATGACAAATCACGTTTTCCTTGGCTCAAACCGTGCAGTGCCACCGGACCCAAGATTCCAGTATTCCATGACTCAAAATGTCCACCAACATTCTTCAAAATCAAATAAACAGCAAAAGAATCAGTTTAAGATGACTACAAAAAAACAACTTCGGCAACATATGAGAAAAATAATAATACTAACAGGTAATCCAACAGCAACACTCAGCAACGCTATTTTGTTAGTTCCAGAATGCAGACTGATCTTCCCCTTGTAAGTGAATCTTTTGTTTTGTCTTGTTCCAAAGGCAGAGCCTACAATTCATAATATAAAGTTCGGATATCAGGACAGAAAATCTAGTGGATGATAATGAATCAAACTATTGGAAGTAGCATACCCGAAAGCTGTCCATTAACAAATATATGCACGGCATGGCCACTAGATTGAATAATGAGAGTTGGTAGCTCTCCTCCGTGCAAGAATGATTCAGTTTCGCTGATATCAACACTGCATATAAAATTCAAATGTAAGTTATGATAATCACATTGAAGCTACAGAAAGTTTACAATGTATGAGGAAACAACTGGGTTTCGTTTTTTACCTAGTCATGTACCAAAGATAGTCGCTTGTGTCACGAGTGACGTTTATCTGCTCCAAGAGTCCTTGAGTGGTGAATGTGGAGCTGTCATCTAGAGAAGAAAGATCTTCCGGGTAACTCTGCCACTGGAAATTATCCGAGTTTGTTGGCAACATTTCCATCTTCGATGTTTGAACTCCAACCTAAAGAGTAACCCAAAATTTTCAGAAAAATCACAAACAAGATTTGAGGAGCCACAATTTTCATATTTAGAACAATCATATACATTTACCTTGGCAGTATTGAAGACTGCATTTCTACAATCAGGAAGAACACTTATCGACCAAGGAGGTAAGTTATAATGAACGTTGTTAAACAGAACTCGTGATGCTGATTCTGTGTCATAGTTTGCAAGGAAAGCTGAACAACCTCCTGATTCTGATGAGTATACATGAGCCTGAGAACCCAAAAAAGCAACATAGTTTCGTATAATATACAGAAAGTTTCTACAACTTAACCAAACTATATAGAACATATTAAATGTGTTCTTACCTGTTGCTTGTTTCCTAATGATGTTACAACAGGATCAGCTGAAACCAGAGCTTTTTCACACATCTTGATAGCTTTGTGGAGCTCCTTTAGGTGACCGTATTTTGGTTGCCTGATTAAACCTTTTTAACAACCATTCAATTAGTACATAAAGCATCACAATAACCTTATATTACAGTGAATGTGCCATTACCATATTCGTCGATAGGAGCATCATAATCATAGCTAGTGGTGACAAATGGACCTCCGGCTGTTCTTCCAAAGTTAGTTCCTCCATGATACTGTTCTCAAGGAAACATAGAAAGACTGTCTTCAGGAAAACAAAATCTTATACCTATGATTGTTTAAATAGTTTCAACTATACATACCATGTAGTAGTTAACAAAGGATCCTCCTTTTTGTATGAAACGTGCAACGCCAAACGCCAGATCCTGAACTGGTCTATGGTGCATTGGCCCACCGAACTCAGTAAACCTTCATGAGACATTTCACAATTCAGATATGATGATGACAACTCCATCAACAGATATGAAGTAAAATAAAACGAGAATCTGTACCATCCACTCCATGCCTCTGTCCATATCGTAGGCTTGTATGGTTTGTTCGGAGTAAATGAATCACAGTAGAAACCATTGCATGTGTTAATCTGTCACCAAAACCAATAAGTCTCCACACCAAAGCAAACTAAGCTTGTGCGAACAAGAAACTCACCACGGGGTCAGGGGCATCGTCTTCTTTGCACATGACCCACGGGACACCAGTCTCGGTTGCTATAGCCATTTTAGCAGCCCATGAGATGTAGTTGTGGCCTTCTGCTCCTAATAACTGCCCTTGTCTTCCATACTCATTCTCAATCTATAATCGAATCAAAGATGACACCTTTCTGTTAACTAACAAACATAGATCCTAATGAAAACATAGCTGCATGATCACTAGTTCGGAATATTAGTCTGTTCCATTAAAAGTTCTTTATACCTGAGAGAGGATAATAGGACCACCCTGTGACTCAAACAAGTTCTCACTCTTCATCAGCTGAACTATTCTCTCTGTGAATCCTTGCATAGCTCTCTGCAAACATTATCACATAAAGAACATTAGCATCAAGACAAGTTATCAAGCTTTCTTATAAGATTGAAAAATAGACAATTGAACTCAAAAAAGAGACCTTAAAAGGCTCATTATCTGTCCTGAAACTGATCCCGGGAACATACTTTAGCCAAACAGGGAACCCTCTGGTCATTAAAAACAACAACAAAAACAAGCTTTAGACTTGAGAAACTCCAAGGTTCTGAATCTAAAGAGAACAAGACAAAAGGGTTCACATGAAAGTGAAACTATTTGGTCTTACCCAAAATTCCACTCAGCACAAACATAAGGTCCAATTCGTAGATGAGCATAGAGACCAGCTTTGTGTATAGCTTTAACGAATCTCACCAAATCATTTCTCCCTTCAAAATTGTACTAAGAGAGGAATCAGAACAAGAAAGTGTCAGAATCCAAAAGAACATAACTAAAGAAAGAAGAGAGTGAAACAAAAAGTTATACTTTTCCAGGAGATGGCTCATGGAGATTCCAGAACACATAAGTCTCGACAACATCAATGCCTCCATCTTTAGCCTTCTGAATCAAACTTTCCCACATCTAACAACACAAATTTCAGAACCCATTTACAAAAATGTATGAAAGATAAGAAATTTAAGGTTTTTGCGTTAAACCCAACAAGAAAGTTTAGAGCTTTATTTGGTCTGAATCTTACATCAGGTGTGCTACGAGGGTAATGTATAGAGCCAGAGAAGAGGATTCGTCTCTGTCCGTTGATAACAAGTGCTTTACGGTCATAAGTAACTCCACATTGAACAAATCCAAACCCTATGACCAAAAACCCTAAACTTAACCAGAGAATCAGTCTCTCAGCAGCATAATCTACAGTTCTCATTGAAACTACACAGAGAAGAAGAAGAATAGAAGAAGGAGAAGGAAGAGAAGTAATAAGCTTTTTCTTCTTTTGTGTCTGTGAATAAAAGGTTTAAGAAGAGAGAGAGAGAGGAAGAGGAAGAGGAAGAGGAAGAGGAAGAGGAAGAGGAAGAAGAGGAAGAAGAGGAAGAGGAAGAAGACGAAGGAGAAAGAAGAGAAGGAAGAAGGGGTTTTTATTGCACTTCACAAGTGTCTATTAGCATCACCACTACGTGGCCGTGAGCTACCGACGCTTTCCCACCAATTTTTATTGCATTTATTATTATTGTTATTTGTTTATAACTTTATATTGGTAACGGAAAAAAATAAAAATATAAAAAGCAAAAAAAAAGTAAGTGATTATGATATTAAGGAAAAAAAGAGGCACGTTGATTGAATTAAAGCAGCTAATCACGCTATTTTTCAGTTGAGTTGTTTTAATTTTTATTTGGTTTGATTAAATATTTAGTGGGTTACAAAAGTATATTGAATATTGTTTGTTGTAGGTTTGATTAGTAGATGTTGAAATTTAATTTGGTGATTTTTATAGTTAATGAAAACAAAATAGAGTACTATGAAAACATTGAAAAGTACATATACCTGTCATATTTACATATATGTACAAATTTTAACACCTTATTAAATTCACCATTTAACATTATTTCCAAAAATTGTTTCGTAATTATATTTGTGGATAGTTTATTTATTTGGTCTTATTCGAATTTAAGTGCGTATAATGACTATATGAGACTGAAAAAAATATACTGGTTTAGTATGGTGTATCATAATATTTTATTGTACCAAAATAAAACATCATAAAAATGAAAAATTCATCAGCTTAAGTAATATGATTATTCAGATAATATGTTTTCTAAATCTTGTATCAGAAAAATAACTTATGTATGAACTGATTATGTAAACATTAACAAAATTTTGTAATTTTCTTGGAAGATTGGTAATAGATAGCCTGTGTTCTTGGATCTGGTGAGAGTTCAAAATCCATCAAAACCCACTTGAGATTAATTAAGAGATACTTCCTTAATTAAGAAATTAGCAGTAACCAACTGTGTGAGAACACAAACATGTGAATGCTTCTCTTTTGTTCACATACTGCAAAATTCCAGTTTTACCCTTGAGTATTTTACGTTAGGGACCATCCACCGACACCGACAATAGTCTTTGCGTTAATGAGTTTGAATCGGTTGACTCGTGATTTCTCAGTTTGACTAGGGGTATTTATGGAACTTAAATAATAATTGTGAACAGCTTAGCAAAAAATACAAGTGTCACTTAGAACTCTCCTAGGGCTAGTACGTACGGTCCGACATTTAATTTTCATTTAAGCTATCTTCTTTTATTTTATTCCAATGTATATAAATTTAGATTTGATATTAAATTTTCGTTTTCGAGTTCTAAAATCAGATTGAAATCAGATGCGATTTGATGGAATCAACCAGCTTTTTTAACCGTCGGAAAATATATGTAATTTAATTCTTGCATCATGCTTAATATAATTGTTTAATCAAATCAGTTATATATTCTTTTCATTTTTCTAGCATTATATATTCTTTTCATTATTCTCCGTAAATTTGTTATTATTACGAAGTTGGTCGGCCTAAAAAAAGACTAATTAGGTTGGCTAATGAAACAAATTTACAAATCGAATTTATGTTTTAAAAAAGTAATAAACACTAATTAAGGCTTAAACGGCGTAAACAGAAAAAAGAGGAACATATATACTAAGAGTTGGTCAAAACCGGTCATATTACGCTTTGCCTAAACTATAATTAAACGATAGGCCCACTTTCTTGCTTGCGGCTACACATCTTGGTCTCTTCTCTTTGTTTCTCAATCTTTTGGTTTTGTCTTTTTAAATACATTCTTTGTAAATTGTCTATACATATGAATAGTTGATATAAACAAAGTAACAAACATATATATATATATATAGTCTCATGCATATATTTTTTGCAACTTAACCAATGTAAAATTCCAATGAGTTTGTATATTTAGTCATGTGTATCTTTATTCAACAATTAGGTCTAAAATCTACATAATATATATTGTCTTAGTGATTTGTATATTAATTGGGTGATATATCGCACCAACCCTAATATTCTTTAGCCAAAACATCAACCACTTTTAAAAATAAAAATACAAATATAAATCATAATTTGCATATTTGTCATTGTAGAATGAATTCAATATTTGTAGTGTATGTTTGTTAAAGACCATACTAAAAAAAAAAAAATAGAAACAATTTAGTAATCTCATGTGAAAGCATACCTTGGTTTTGGTCGTAAGTGTAGAAGGATGGTGCTTTAGGGTCCTACCTTTTGTTACCTTCCATTGTGGTTCTATGTGAACTCTTTTGGCACGTGGGAAAGGGTTCGGTGCACGTGTCTCGCGTGAGTTTGGTTTTCTTTTCAAGAGTTATGACTAAACCACACACCCACCACCGTTTACTTCCGTTACTTTTATATGACTCTCATTGGCTTAGAACTCTCGAGTATCACAAGATTCCTAACTCCGTTACTCATTTTTAATTATTCTTCCACGTATATATTTTTTTGTGTAATATTTTTTTTTATATATTTTTCATTATGGAGAAAGACTATTCTTATACGCATCTCACCGAATTAAGATTACATATGTCGGAGTTTCCGATCTTTCGCTTGTTTCCAAGACATATAAAGTTGATTTTCATTCTTGTACCTTCTTCTAATATCGACATATGTCACACACTATAATTTATATTCTCCATATCTTTGTAGAATCGCTTTTTCTTATGTAAAGATTCTTGGTACCACATACTATTAATTTATGATCTATCTATATATTATATATAGCAATCCTAGTATAGCAATTCGTCTGGTAATTAAAACAAACAAACATATTAGCATATATATATTAATTGTAAATATCTTACAATATCTCATACTTCTATTCATCCCATGCAAAAATGTTCGAAAATCGTCTTGTGCCTAATGGTATGAAAATCAACATTTTTAACTAGGAAGAAAAAATATCATATTTAAGATTTTGAATGTGTATTAAAAAAAAATACTATAAATGTCATGAAAACATGTAAAAATCTGAAATAAATATTGTTAATATTTGCTGTTAAATAAAATATATACATGCTTTTCACTATAAATAATGTCATATTACCTCTATAAGGAATATGACTACTTGTATTGTTTTTAACCAAAAAATATATACTTGTAGTGTTTCATTAGTAATTATTAATAGTCTTTCTCCATAATGAAACTATAATATAAATAAAAATTAGTAATTAAATTGTGATTATCACAAAAAAAAAGTAATTGAAATTGCTAGCTTAACGTCACGCTCTCACGCGTCTGGAAGTAATCACAAGTATATTTTTTACTGACATCTAGGTAACTGTAACTCTGTTTTTTTAACCACTCGGTAAAAAAAAGGTAATCTTGGTCGGATCCTGACACTTGATTTCGCGCCACGTTAAAATCGTTTGTTACCCTTCGCGCCTTTGACTCTTTCTTGTGATCCTTTTCACGTCGCTTTTTTAATTTCCTTTTAAACTTTTTCTTTGCTTTCTTTTTCTTATCTCAAAAGCATTAAAGAAAACCAACTTTAAACCAACGAAAATTCAGCCCTTTACAACATTATGTAAGCACAGGAATTTATAATCATGATTAATAAAACATAATAATTGCTTAGCATATGTGACATGTTGTAAAATTGCTAATTCAAATTACCGTTACCAAATGATATACCGTTGAGCTCATTATTTCAATCAAATGATTGATTTTTTATAAGAAGCTGTCGTGTGAAAACTATATTTTCGAGCTTGCATTAAATATATGGTATTCGATATTTAATACTATTACAACAACATTCACGGACCACAAGCTAGTACATGCAAAATAAGGAAACCGATATGTATACTGGTTTGATAAAGATATTTTTGGTAGGGAGAATCACAAAACTACACCATTTAAATTACATTTCACAAAACTACACAATTTCAAAAATATTTCACAAAACTACATCTAAACACTCAAAATTAAATCTAAATAAACCATACCCACACAATCTTACCCCCTTAATATTATATCCTAAACACTAATTAGCGAATCCAAATGAAAATTTTTTAATTTTGGTAAATTTTTAAAGAGTAAATCAAGCTTTTAAAAAATTGAAAGGGTGTAAATATGTGAAAAAAATAAATTAGGTGTAGTTTTGTGAATAAGGGATTGAAAAGGTGTAGTTTTGTGAATTCCTCTTTTTTGTATGAGACAAAAATAAAATTTACAATGTTACCACCACACATTGCTTCATAAATAAGAATTCATCATATATGTATAGTACTTGAGTCAATCATAAACACCATAAGAGTGATTTATATTTGAAGGAAAACATTACATTAAATGTTATATGTTGTCATGAAGGTACCCACTCAAACATGAAAAATGCAAAAAAAAAACACTATGATTAATTCAAGGTATAAAGCTTCTTTAATCACGGTAACTATGGATATGACTTAGATAAATCAGTTTGGATTGAAAATATTTTGAAGTGCCAAAATAAATTAGTATATGATTATGACAAAATATTATTTTAGAAAGAGGAATTCACAAAACTACACCATTTTATCCCTACCTTTACAAAACTCTACATAATTCAATTTTTTTCTCATATTTACACCCTTTTAAAATTCTAAATGGTTGATTTATCCTTTCAAAATTTACCAAAATTAAAAATTTTCATTTGGGTTCGCTAATTAGTGTTTAGGGTTTAGTGAAAATGGGGATAGGATTGTGTGAATGGGCTTAATTAGGGTTTACCTTTTATTGTTTAGGTGTAGTTTTGTGAAGAAATTTTTAGATGGAGTCGTTTTGTGAAATGTAATTCAAAATGTGTAGTTTTGTAATTCCCCCTTTTAGAAATTAGAACACAATTAGTGATATGCTATGATAACATAAATATAAATTGGTTCATCTTTGCTAGACAAAAGGCTTTGTGTGTAATGAATATAATAACGGTCATGAACGAGACTTATGTTTATATAAGCTAAATTAGTTGAATCATTATCATAGCGCACATTTTTCATGGTTAATTAATACAACTTTACAAACCATTATATTATTGTGTTTTCATATGATTTGTAATCGAACATACATAATTATTTAATATTATCTATAACGTTTGTTGTTTGGTGATGAGAAAAAAAAATGATACATACGGACCATGCCGTTGAACATAGTAATCGAGACCGATGGTCGAGTTGACTATGCAAAGAGACATATATATGCACGTAGCAATAATAGCATCTTTTATATAATATATATACAATATACTTACAGAGATGGAGTATATCTTTACATATTACTCCTCACCATTATAACTTGATTTAATATTATAATATGTTAGTAATTAAAAAAAAAATTAAAAATTATATAGAGGTATTATTACATTACCAAAAAAATAGAGGTATTATTATTTATTTATTTTTAAAGTAAATGATTCATAATTAATAAGAAGGAGAAAAGAAAGATCTGTACGAGGAATTGTCCAAATCAGCCGAAGATGACTTAACATGAAAAAGACAGCCACTGCAAGATTTTATGGTTTAGAGATTTAGAGAGAAAGCAAACAATTTTTATATTTTTTATAGCTTTTGTGAGAAAATAAACTAGACGTGTAACGTAATAGCACCATGCTCCAAAACGATGTCGTTCCATCACAAAACCAAACAGAAGAAATGGGCCAAAACTCAAGTGAGCCCAAACAGAAGAAGTGGGCTTCGTCACAAAACGATACCGTTCAGCAACGGTCGTCTTCCTCAGCTAGCGACAAAGATATCAGCTTGGACGAAGACCACGCAGAGACCATGCTTGACCGTACGAATTCACAAATCCCAATCCATAACCGATTCAGTCTTCTTGGATCTTGCGCACACACTGGATGATGCCAAGTGTCATGAATCAAATCTAGGGCTTTCTCTTACTCTTATCTCTATATATTGTAATCGATGGATGAATGTAAGGTTTATGAGAAATAATCAATAATAAAACAGAGTTTTCTTATTTCTTTCATGGTATCAGAGCCATAAGATCCATGGAAGAACCCTTGGAGCCATACGCTCACCCAAAACTCAACATCACAAATTGTGTTACTATAAAACTTACAGAGAGAAATTATCTTCTCTGGAAAACTCAGTTCGAAACCTTTCTCTCAGGACAACAGCTTCTGGGCTTTGTCACAGGAGCCATTCCCACACCAGTCTCCATCTTACAGGTCCCTACCATTGGCGAAACACCAAATCCAGACTACCTTCTATGGATTCGTTCGGATCAGGTCGTTATGTCATGGCTACTTGGATCTCTTTCAGAAGATGTCCTCTCGGTAGTTATGGGCCTCAAAACTTCCCAGGAGGTATGGTCTGGTCTGGCAAAACACTTTAACCGGGTATCATCTTCTCGTCTTTTTGAGCTCCAACGCAGATTACAAACGGTTAGCAAGAAGGACAAAACTATGTCTGAGTATCTTAGGGAGGTTAAAGATGTTTGTGACCAGCTACTTTCAATAGGTAGTCCTGTAACTGAAAAAATGAAAATTTTTGCAGTTATTCATGGTTTAGGCCGAGACTATGAACCTGTTATTACATCGATTGAAAGTTGTATGGACACTGCGCCTTTATCGTATGAGGATGTTATATATCGTCTCATTAGCTTCGATGAACGCCTCCAACGATACTCTGTCACAACAGATGTTTCACCTCATCTAGCTTTTCAAGCTAATGTCTCTACTGGGTACACAAATAGAGGAAGAGGCTACTTTGCTAACAGGTTTGGTGGAAGTAGAGGACGTACACGCTCTTTCACAACCAGAGGCCGTGGTTTTCATCAGCAATTTTCCTCAAACCAGAGACCCACCAGCTCACATTCCAACTCAGACAGACAAGTCTGCCAAATTTGTGGTAAACCTGGACATCATGCTCTTGGATGCTGGCACAGGTTTGATAACAGCTATCAACTTGAAGAGTCAACCACAGCACTAGCAGCAATGAGGATTACTGATGTCACAGATTCATCAGGACATGAATGGTTCCCGGATACTGGAGCCACTGCTCATATTACAAATAACCCTCAAAGACTGCATCAATCTCAACCTTATCTCGGCTCAGACTCTGTAATGGTTGGAGATGGCAGCTTTCTTCCCATCACACACGTTGGATCAGCTACTCTTCCTTCCACGGCAGGTACGTTACCATTAAAAGATGTTTTGGTATGCCCTGATATAGCTAAGTCATTGCTATCTGTGTCTAAGCTAACCAAAGACTACCCTTGTACTTTTACATTTGATGCTAATGATGTGATTGTAAAGGACAAGGCTACAAAGAAAGTCTTGACGTTGGGAAGAAACCATGATGGGCTCTACAAGCTGGATGATCCTCGCATACAAGTCTTCTATTCACCACACCAAATTCCTACCACTGATGAAGTGTGGCATAAGAGACTGGGGCATCCAAATGATCAGGTCCTCCAGTGGTTAACTCAGAATAAAGCAGTTAAAATAATCAAGACTACAAAGCAAATTTGTGAAGCTTGTAGACTTGGAAAGAACACTAGACTGCCCTTTCCTTCTTCTAGTTTTGTTGCTTCTAAAACATTACAAAGAGTTCATTGTGATCTCTGGGGTCCGGCACCCATATCTTCTGTCCAAGGGTTTAGATACTATGTCATCTTCATTGACAATTTCACAAGATATTGTTGGTTTTACCCTTTAAAGTCTAAATCTGATTTTTACAATATTTTCATCATCTTCCAAAATTTTGTAGAAAATCAGTTTAGTACCAAGATTGGGACTTTTCAATGTGATGGTGGTGGAGAATTCACAAGTAAAACCTTTACTTCACACTTGCAAAAGTCTGGAATTCAACAATATATTTCATGCCCTTACACACCGCAGCAAAACGGCTTAGCTGAAAGAAAGCATAGGCACATTACTGAATTGGGTCTTACAATGATGTTCTATAGCAAGCTACCACAAAAGTTTTGGGTTGAAGCATTCTACACTGCAAATTATCTAAGTAATCTTCTACCTTCATCAATTCAAGAAGATCATTACAGCCCGTATGAGAAGCTTTTTGGGCTTCCTCCTGATTACTCCTCTCTCAAAACCTTTGGTTGTGCCTGCTATCCAACTCTTAGAGACTATGCAGCAAACAAATTTGATCCACGGTCTTTAAAATGTGTCTTTCTCGGCTACAACAACAACTATAAAGGATACAGATGTCTCTATCCACCAACTGGGAAAGTGTTTATTAGTCGTCATGTGATCTTTGATGAAATGGGCTTTCCTTTTGCAGATAAGTACCTGCATCTACAGACACCAGGAAGCACAAAGCTACTAGAGTCTTGGCAAAAGAGCTTCATGCCATCAGCTCCTGCTCCACCAGCCCCTAATCCTGGGATGAATGACCTTGTTCCGCATCCTTCAACACCTCAAAATGTGTCTGCAAACACACCCTCTGCTCCACCTTTACTCTCTGAATCAATTGCCCCAGCAGTAGTTGTGACAGAGCAGATTGTCTCCACTGGTACTGATGATAGTGGTAATGTTGGGTGTACGGCAGGCCTTGATCCTGATCCTATAGGCAACAGTACCACTTCTTCAGCTTCCAGCTCAGACACATCTGCTCCTGCACCACAATTAAATCAAGGGCAAGGTTTTGGTCAACATCAAATGATTACACGGGCAAGATCAGGCATTTTTAAACCTAATCCAAGGTATGCATTGCTCACTCACAGAGTTTCATACCCTGAACCAAGGACAATTACCCAGGCCCTTAAAGATCCTGGGTGGTCCTCGGCATTGACTGAAGAAATGGGTAATTGCAAGGAGGCACATACTTGGTCACTTGTCCCATATACTCCTGGCATGAATATTCTAGGCTGCAAATGGGTATTTAGAACCAAGTTATATGCTGATGGTACATTAGATAAGCTAAAGGCAAGAATTGTAGCTAAGGGATTTAATCAAGAAGAAGGCATTGATTACCTCGAAACATATAGCCCCGTTGTCAGAACAGCAACAGTAAGACTAATACTCCACCTTGCTACTATCTGCCAATGGGAGATTAAACAAATGGATGTTAAACATGCCTTTCTACATGGTGACTTAACAGAAACTGTCTACATGACCCAACCTGCAGGTTTTGTTGACAAAACTAAACCAAACCATGTTTGTCTTCTTCACAAATCACTCTATGGACTTAAGCAATCCCCTAGAGCATGGTTTGACAAATTCAGTAATTTTTTACTTGAATTTGGTTTCTGTTGCAGTCAGTCTGATCCCTCTCTCTTCATCTGCATAAGAGACAACGATATCATCATCTTGCTACTATACGTAGATGATATGGTAATCACTGGAAACAGTTCTGATCTCCTAAATCTTCTTCTTAGTGCGCTAACCAAACAATTCAAGATGACAAATATGGGCAAACTACACTATTTTTTGGGAATTCAAGCACAATTTCATACAGAGGGGCTGTTCTTGTCTCAGCAAAAATATGCTGAAGACCTACTTACAAGTGCAGCTATGCTAGATTGCGCACCTGTATCAACACCTCTTCCTATCCAACCCGACAGAACCCCACATCAGTCCCTGCCTTTCACTAATCCCACCTACTTCAGAAGCCTTGCAGGGAAACTACAATATCTGACTTTGACACGACCTGACATTCAGTACGCTGTCAATTTCGTGTGTCAGAAGATGCATGCCCCAACGATGTCTGATTTTACCTTGCTAAAGAGAATCCTTCGGTATGTAAAAGGTACAATATCTATGGGTCTATCCTTCCAAAAGAACTCAGATTGCACCTTGCGAGCATACAGCGATAGTGACTATGGGGGATGCTCAACTACGAGACGTTCCACTGGAGGCTATTGTACTTTTCTCGGCCAAAATTTGATCTCCTGGAGCTCAAAGAAGCAGGACACAGTTGCGAAAAGTACCACAGAAGCTGAATATCGAGCACTCTCTGAAACCGCCTCTGAATTGACTTGGATTAGCAAAGTGATGAAAGAATTGGGAGTACCGATGTACACTACTCCTGAACTATTTGGAGATAACAAGTCCTCTGTTTTTCTTACTGCAAATCCGGCCTACCATGCTCGATCTAAACACTTTGAAACACATTGGCACTATGTCCGTGAAAGAGTTGCTCTTGGCCTGCTTGAAGTCTCTCATGTTCCAGCTCATCTTCAATTAGCTGACATATTCACCAAGTCGCTTCCAGGACCAGCCTTCACATCACTTCGATTCAAACTTGGTGTTGATTTCCCACCCACACCAAGTTTGAGAGGGGCTAATAGCACCATGCTCCAAAACGATGTCGTTCCATCACAAAACCAAACAGAAGAAATGGGCCAAAACTCAAGTGAGCCCAAACAGAAGAAGTGGGCTTCGTCACAAAACGATACCGTTCAGCAACGGTCGTCTTCCTCAGCTAGCGACAAAGATATCAGCTTGGACGAAGACCACGCAGAGACCATGCTTGACCGTACGAATTCACAAATCCCAATCCATAACCGATTCAGTCTTCTTGGATCTTGCGCACACACTGGATGATGCCAAGTGTCATGAATCAAATCTAGGGCTTTCTCTTACTCTTATCTCTATATATTGTAATCGATGGATGAATGTAAGGTTTATGAGAAATAATCAATAATAAAACAGAGTTTTCTTATTTCTTTCATAACGCATGATTAAGAACTTTTTTTTTCTAAAGTGCTGAAGAAGAATTTCTCAAAATATGTAACTTCATGTCATGTGTGTGTATGTTTTAATGTAGATTTCAACTTCATGTGTATGAGAAAATAACTATGATATATGAACTTAATAGTTTATAAGATATTTACCTTTTGCATGTCGTCATTTTTTAAACACTTTTCAAAAGGAAAATAATAAACTTTTGCATATATATAAAAAATCAAATTGTCATTTTGTCCAGCCTACTCTATTTACGAGAGGATAACACTACTAGCTAAGTATATATATAAGTATATATTTATACTAGTTTGGGATGCGCGAGTACGCGGATTTTGAGGTATAATAAGATTGATGAAAGAAAAGAATCCAACCTTCACATTCAAAGTTAGTGATAAGTGAGCAATATGTGATAAACGTGAGAAACCCTTGGGCTGAATATAGTAGAAAATTGGGCTTTTGTGTCAAATATTTTTGGCAAACCAGAAAATTAGAATACATGCTTATTATTATTAGTCAATCCTTTCCAACACAATTACATATCACTTCGATGAATTCTCGTGCTTTTCTAGTTAAAAAGATGTAATTTATAATTATATTAAAAGTACCCATTAATATGTATACATCATTAAGGTTGACTATATATACTCTTACGTTGTAACAACATGATTAAAATCAAAACTGTAATCATTAATTTGCCGGTACATTAAAAAATGGTATACATATGCGTATCGAACAATTACATAAACACATAAGTAAACATATGAAAAAACAATTGTAACATATAAAAAACCATTGTAGACATAGAAATAAATAATAAGAAAATAAATCGGCGGTGTCGAAGATGACATAAAAATGATAATAATGGAAATGATAACAACAACAATAATAATAATAATAATAATTATAATAAGGTGGGTCGAAGTATACAAGGGCATGCACGTGTATTCCCCATGGACATGTTTCGTCTTTCTTGCATGACATTGTCCTTTACTAATTTCAGTCTATTCTCATCATATATTATTATCACCCACCATATTATATTATACTCTTTCTTAATTAATTGATATATATCACCTACTATATGATATATGATATACTCTACAACCGTATATTATACCATATTATTACCATGTCGTCGTTGGTTACAATTTTAGCAACCGCTCTATATATATTTGACATGGAAATTACAAATTTTAGAATATTAGAGCACAAAACAAGAACAAGAATTGAAACTATAATTAAGACGACATGCAGACGTATCATATTAATTTACATGTACCGCATATATATTATATGGAATCATCAATATCTCAAGTTGCGTTGCGTTTGGTACGATAAAATAAAAGAGAAAGGGACAACCTAACCAACGCTTATAAATTATAATAATTTGACATGACTTCCAAAAATAATAATAATAATAATAAGAAACTCTCAAATCTTTAAGCAATCACTAGCTGTACGTATGGCTCTTTCTGGCTTAAAGTAACCCACCAATCTTTTGTTTTCTTCTCTCTAGCTTCCTATATCTTTTAATTTTACATGATACTAATATGTTAATTTGCTTCCTCTCGAACATACATTTTGTTTCTTTGTCGAATGATTATCTTATAAATTATTAATTAGTTAATTTTCTTCGACGGGAGTCACTCGGATAGGAAGCCTCCTCTTCATTTTCACTGTCGGAAATGACACAATCTCATCTTCTTCAGCTATCCAACTACATATTACAACATCACATATATTGTTTAGTATCATCAACAATATCATAATATGCCATCAAAAACTATGAAATATTTAGTATTGAATTTTTTATATCAGAAAATATTTTTTTACTTCAATTTAGACACATACTAGCAAACTTATAGTATATGAATTATGACATTGGTCCATGCTGTTTAGTATGTTTTGGATTTTTGATATACCAAAATAATTTTATGACTTCAACTTAGACACTAATATATACTAGCAAATTTATAAGTGGATTATGACATTGGTCCATTGTGCGTTATCAATATAAATATTTATGACCTTATAGCATAAGGGAAGATATATAGTGATGGAGTAACAATATAATAATTGATTGATTGATTGGTAAACATTTAAGTCATTTATTGGTTTTACCTGTACCGAGTTACAAGTTGGTGTAGAAAGATGGCGATTTCGAGTTTGGACAATTCTAAACCAGGACATAGCCTTTGTCCACCACCAAAAGGTGTGAAGCAAACATTACTATTTGCCGACACATTAATCCTCTGCTTAAGAAGAAGATAATCAAGGATTAACAATTAAAAATAATAATGATGATTTTTGTTTAATTAATGATGAAAATGAAATGGTGACGTACGTCCCATCTCCACGGATCAAATAGATAAGGATTCTCATAAATGTCTTCATCCATGTGAACCGATATAAATGATGCCAATACGCACCATCCTTTTGGTATTAAGTAACCTGTCATTCACCAACCACAAATTTATAATTAATTTTAAGAAAAAATACAAATAAAATTAGGGAACTATTTTTAATTGTAAAACCTTTAATTTCCACATCTTTAAGAGCCTTCCTCCAAACCCCATTAATTATATTACCCATCCTCAATGTTTCATTTATCACCTATCCAAAAAATTATGAAAACAAGAAAGTTAATTTTTCATTATTAATTACTAAATATTACTATTTTTTATTTAAAATAATTTGGACTTACATTTTGAGTAAAAGAGAGAGACATATAATCTGTCCAATTATATTCTTCTCCCAACTCCAATTTCCTCCTCTTCATGTCCATATTTTCCTCCTGAAAATAATTAAAATTATATAAATACATAATAACGAGAGAAAAAAAAATGCACATAACGCGTTTTGATTGAAACATTAATGAGGGAGCGGAAAACAAAGCGTTTTCATGAGACGCAAAACGCTGTTTTGACAGACGGTGTGGTCGCTCGTACAGACAAAAGGCGTTAATTCCAAATCGTCCTCTATTTAAATCCTACGGTTAATATTCACTCACGTGTCTCTTCTCCTTCCCACACGTGCGTGTATTCGTTGACCAGACTTTCGATAGCGACACTCGACACGTTATATAAAAGTCAAAACACTTTCCTCTGACCCCACACATCAATCATCCTCCATTAACTAAAATCTCAGCCGTTAAAAAAATACAAGCATCAAATCTAACGGTTCACACACGTCGGCAAATTGCATGTAAGAACACACACGTGTGGATGCTTAAGACATGATTTTTATATCAAAGTTATTAACAAATAATAATACGTACCACGAGTTTAGCTAACGCGACGGGACTGTCACTTAAGAATTTGACGGCCAAAGTCATCGCCGTTGGCATTGTTTCCTCGCCGGGTATCATCATCTCAACGATCTTGCCGCTTACGTAATCTAACGGCTGAGATTGCTTATCCGAACCACCACCGTCGCTGACATCTCTTAATAGCACATCCACCACGTCATTCGCCGGAGAATTTATCCTCTCCGTCGTAGTGGCAGCTTGTCTCTCCTCCACAACTTTCTTGACTATTTTAATCAACCTCTCTTTCGCCTACAAGATTTAACTCAAAACAAATTAATATTAAACCTTAGTAAGTTACGTGCAAATGTGACTAACAAAAAGAGATCAATATAATATAGTAAATGATATAATATAAGAAGTATAGTCTATAGTTACCTTAAGGGAATTATAAAGTGTAGTGCCAGGGAATTTGATAGGGATACAAATCAAACCCTTAATGAATTTTTCGAACTCAAGCTTGAGAATATCCAAATCTTCACCAGGAGATATACTCATTAACACTTTAACTAATATCTCAAACGTCATCTACAATAAAAAAATGTAATAATCAAAATATATTATATACTTCAATATATAAATCAATATATAACATGTAGTCCAATGATATGTGCACCGTGTTATATATATGTTATCTAGTCTTATATTAAATATATACCTTTTTGATCTCGTCTTGGACATGAACCAATGAAACTTGAGACCAAGAATCTAACGTGAGACCAACGGAAGCTTCAATGTCACGAGTGATCCTTTCCTTGAGATGGGGAGATCTAAGGAAGGCACCAATAAGCGTGTGAAGTCTCTTTTGTTGAGATCCGTTGATACTGAGAATAGAGTTTTCGCCAAGAAGTTCGGTGATGGATTTAGGGTAAGCAGGGATAAATGTGTTACCATGGTTTTGGAGAATTACTTTGTTAATTTCTGCATCGGTTGATACTATTATTGGTGTCCCTATTATATTCGTCTTGAACACCTTCCCATATCTACATGTAAAAAAATTTACGTAAGAAGTACAGCATATTATAACTAGTAAAAGAAAATGTATTATTAATCACAATACGAATTCAAATTATTTTTTACCACATGCAAACTAGTCATAGTATGTATGCGTTGGCATTTACGCATTATATGTATATGTTTTTAGTAAAGATGAGATGAAGAATTAAATGGAAAGCTAAGGTCTATGGGAAAATAGGGTAATGGGTGTGTTATGGCTATAAGAATAAATATTTCGTTTGTCTATTTATGGTCTTTTAATATCCCGAGGTTATATAGGTATCTACCCCCTTTTTTAAACGAAAAAATTGGTATTTATTATAATTTATAAGTAGGTTTTCAAATCTTGAAACAACTTTTTTTTAACAAGAAAGTAATTTATAAAGAGTAACAACTAGTCTTTTGTCTTGAACAATTTACTAGTTTCTTATACTAAAATTGAAATTAGTTTTTATTCTTTCAATTTAATAGTTTCTTTTCTTTGTATTTCTAACAAGGTGTCATTTAAGAGAAAAATAAGATTAAAGATAAACCAGTGGGTAAGTCAAAAAGGACCCAATTTTAAAATCTATTATATAATAGCACAATACTCTCTCAATCTAAGACATCCACATCATCAACATAAATAATTAAAATAATTCAATTAAAAATCATTTAATAAAACTCATTTAATATTTATAAAAGTCATTCAATAATAATAAAACTAAAATAAAAACATTCAATATAATATTTAACACTAATAAAATTATGTATATCAACTTTCTAAAATGAAAATATATAAGAAAATTCTCTCTTACACTAATTCTTTTTGAAATATATTACATATGTCCAATTATCTAAAATTTTCTATCTAAAAGCACAAAAATTAAAAGTTATAAATGATGTTTAACATTTATTCAAAACAATTAAAAATTAAGATTACATAATATTAGTGGTCATACTATAGTTAATAAATAAAAAATACGCATAGAAACTTGTGAAAATCAAATAAAATGGAACAAATCAAAAGATCTAAAACATTTAACAAAATGGGTAAGAGAGAGTATAGTTTAAAAATAAATAAATATAAATTTATAAAAGTTTAAATAACTATAATTTGGGAATAAAAAAACTCCATATATATACATACTTTCTAAAACTAAATGTTAGTACCAAATATATGAAATAAAATTAAAATATTTAAGGAGAAAACAAAACATCATATAAGATCAACAATTACATATACAAATAATTCAATAACGTGATGTAATAAAAAAAAATAAAAAATAATTCAATAACGTTATATATAGAGAATACAAAACAAAATATGATCCAAATTAATTGACGGGTTAAGATTTCCACGTAAAACCAAAGTAAACAACATACGTTTGAGAATAAACTAAAACATCCAAACAGAAGTTGTTCGTAAACAAAATCATTTTCATTAGTTTAGTAAAATAGAAAATAGATGGAAAATATCTAAAGTTAAACCATATATTTATTACAAAAACAAAAAACTTCATAAAACAAACCAAAACACCCGTAAATTCAAAAAATTATTTAAAATAACAATAATAATTAGCGAATATTCCGCGCAACGCGCGGGTTCTTTCCTAGTAATGAAGAATAGCAAAAGAACACAACTAATATGTTAAGTCTATGTTATATAATAATAGTAACACAGGAAAATGATATAGAAAACAGAAGAGATAAAGATGACACATGAAATTACTTAAACTGTTTTGCTGTTGTATATGGCCAAGAACATGTAGACAGGTTGTTTTTTGTCAGTCTTTTTTTCTAATCATTAAAAATTATGTTTATGTCACAGAGTTCTAATTTATATATTCGACTCCACACAAAGTCTTTTTTCTAATTCATTATCACTATATGACCACTGTTTTTTTGGTTTCTTGATTTTTAAAACTTTGTTATGATATAGGTTACTATAAAGATGGGCTATGAATAAATTGCGTGAAATTGGGAAATTAAACTAGTAGAAAACAAAAAATATAACCCTTCGCTAGAATAAATTCATAATAAAGTTTTTTTTTTGTCAAACTCATAATAAAGTATTTAATTTTCTACTCCTGTGGGCAAAAAAATGGCGTGTAGATGTGGACGTGAACAAAGCCAAAATGTAATATTATATCATCGAACAACTACACATTAATTAGGAATAAACAAAAGATCACTTGAGCAATTAAGCATATAACAATATTAACAAAACACACACAAAATCTAATTAACAAAATGTAAATAAGAGGTAGCAAGAAATTTCAGAAGTTTGTTTAATATATTTGTTAACTCAATTTATAATTTTATATTAAGGATTTAATAGAAGAAGTGTGTTATTTTATTTTTTGGGTTCAAAGGAATGAAAAGACAAAAGACTTACAAAGACTTGCGTTTGTCCATAAAAGAAACCGGCTTAGAAGAATAACCACAAGCAATGAAGTTTAGGGTTTCTCCGATCACTGGCCAACCTAAGCTTCCCTTTGGTATCATTCCCTTCTTCTCTTTCTCTTTCTCTTCACTTCTTGTTCTTGAGTTTCTTACATAAAACCATAATCGGAGAAATATTCCGACCGTTAAAACCAAGAAACCGGCGATCCAATAATATTCCATGAAATTAGAAGACCAAGAGAGATTTTCCGGTGATCGGAAAAGTCCCGGAGAATACATGCTAAAGCTTTCTTGAAATTAATTAATTTATATGCCAAAGCAGATGAACCTATTACACATGTCTTGTTAGAATATAGCAAAAAAAGTTATGAAGAGGTGATGGAGAATTAGGTTTCACAAATCTTGAAAAAACCATGCAAGAAGAGAAAAAAAATGTGAGAGAATAAATATTTGTAGCGGTTGTTTAAAGCTATGGTGATGTCATTTTCAATGGGGGAGAAACAGAGGAATTAATTATATTTAAAAAATTGTATAAATGTGTTTAATTTTAAAAGCATAAAAGAGTTAATTAGTCTCATATTCATATCTATTCAGTTTCAATATAAAATAGCCAAAGGAGTTAATTCAAAAGTATAATTTTGGAAGTATAATATACATGCCTCTTTATTTATTTATTGATGTTTGACTAAAAGAAAATCAACAAATTTTATCTTCGCATATCTATCTACCCATATCACTTTTAATTTTTGCATGTAAATGCTATATATTAATTTAAAAGTGATTTACATAATGGAGCACTTTTTAACACATGCATATCAAAATAAGACACTTTTGTGATATGAGACACTTTTTACACTTTTTATTTTTTTAAATACAGTTTTACCCTTCGTGTACACAAAAGTTGTGTACAGAAAGTTGTGGATGCACAACGTTGTGTACAGAAAGTTGTGGATGCACAACGTTGTGTACAAAAAGTTGTGGATGCACAACATTGTGTACGGAAAGTTGTGTTAGCACAACGTTGTGTACAGAAAGTTGTGGATGCACAACGTTGTGTACAGAAAATTGTGGATATGTTTTATGTTATGTGGACATACTTTTGTACAATTTCGTAAATGTATTTTAATTTATTCTTAAATATATTATTTCAATAATTATATGTACATCAAAACATATAAATGTTTTAAATTCATTATTAAAACATGAAAATTACATGTACATCAAAACATGAAAATTACATGTACATCGAAACATATAAATGTTTTAAATTTATTATTAAAACCTATTTATTCATTTTTGAACATGAACCATCATATAATTTTAACTACAAAATTTATTTAAACTTGGACACAAATCATCATATGAATTGTCTATGATATATAAACTCATTGGAATAAAATTTAAACTTGTTCATTCTACTTTGAACATTTGTACAATTCTATGTGGACATATATAAAAAAATAGATATTGATTAGTTATTCACAAATGTTGATTCATTCATAAATAAAATATATAAAAGTGGATATCAAAATATAAATATTAAAATTTTATAAATCAATATACGAAAATAAATGATTTTATATTATCCTA
This sequence comes from Cochlearia excelsa, assembly GCA_963556525.1. Classification (NCBI taxonomy): domain Eukaryota; kingdom Viridiplantae; phylum Streptophyta; class Magnoliopsida; order Brassicales; family Brassicaceae; genus Cochlearia; species Cochlearia excelsa. The sequence continues at coordinate 1,184,946 of OY748331.1, read as the reverse complement.
GAAAATTAAAATTAGAATGCAAAATAGGAAAATGAGAAAGAAAATGATTGTGAAATTTAAGTAGAATAAATGAATTGATGGGTAATTTAGTCTTTTATGACAATAAAATGCCTCTATATCAAAAAGTGCTATAAAGTGTAATTTGTGTTTTAAAAAGTGTGTCGTGATGTAATTTTCTCCTAATTTAATAACGAAATGTAAACTATACATAATGTTAATTTATTGTATATGATATATATATATATATATATACAATCCTTTTTATGGAAATAAATTTAAAATTTCTACAAAAAATTGTTTTAATCTTCTTTAACAAAAAATAAACAATTTTTTAAAAATCTTTACAATATAGGTTATGTAATCTTTTTTTTACCCATTTGACGTGCATGTGTTTGACTAGATGAATTTTAAAACTCTTTCGTAACATCCCTTTAGTCGAAAACCAAATAAATCTTTTTATAAATAGAAACAAATAATCCATTTCGTTTTTTCTTTAAGGTAATAATTTGCACTTCGTTGTGATTCTAGTACTAACTAAATCAGATTGTTATATGCATATATATAATATATACGTGTTCGAGAGACATAAGTGATACTACTTCTCTTATAAGCAACATATCCTAAATACAAAATTTTCTAATTTTTTTTTTTTTTTTGCATCATAGTCTAGCGTCTAGCGTGTAAATAGTTCTCTCTCAACCGAGAGCGGCGAGATTTGAAACCCGAATTATGCGATTAGATGCAGAGTGACTACCATTGGCTCACTTGCTTATCCGCCAAAATTTTCTAATCAAAATAGGCGTTTTTAATTATTAATTTAAGACAAAAATAAATGTTGCAAGAGATGTGAATTAATGAAGGGACTTAAATTGGGAGCGGCTATCACGCCACGCTTAGGCCGTTTTGTCTCGTCTCATTTTTAGTTATTAGATAGCTACTTTTCACACCCACCAATATTTGTTTCATTAATTATAATATCGTTTCACTATATGTTTATCACATTTTTAACAAAATTCTTATATAATATATCTATCAATATGTTTTTGATATAAGTAGCAACATACAATATAGTAGTAGTTATGAGTTCTCACCTACCAAGTCCATGATTATTTGAATAATCTAGTCTTGTTACTAATATGCAATTCATTTTAAAAACAAATAATCAAGGCTACTTAACTAAACTAAGTGCTAATTATGGTTGTACATGCTTCTTTGTAAATCTTTAGATCTCAATAATAGCACCCACTTGCCCGGACCACGTACATTGTTTACTACCAAAGTATATGATTAAATACTAATTAAAACCCATAGTTGATAACTATATATCGTATTAAGAAATCAAAACATAATCAAATGCACTGAAAAATAAAATATTTATGTTAATTCAAGATTTGCTTTTAGATTTTGAAACAATGATGAACACAAGTCACTGATTAGTCCATTATCTTAGTATCTTACTATAATAAAATGTGGCAGCAACAAACAATTGTTTATGTTAATCAGTGCCGTTTAGCTATCTTATTTAATTTACCAATGCCATTATATGATTATTGATATTTATGCGCCGTACATCTTATTATATACTTAAAACATTAAATTAACTATATAAATTACTTAAACTAACTTTATAATTGGGGAGTGTGATTACCACGACATGTGATCCTTTTCCCTCTTTTTTAACTTTAGACTTAATATCATCAAAGAGCATATTAATTAATCAAAACACTTCTAATAAAAAGCTGATATATAACTAAAGGTCGGTCTACAATTAATTAACTAGAAAGCTCTCTGCGTAATGTGTGTGTATAACAACATATTAAGAAAAAAATTTACACTTACAATGTTTCTTAAAAAAAGTAAAATATCCTGTAAATAACTGTTTTGGATAAATGTAAAAAATAAATGTAAAAACGAAGGCTTTTCAAAACAAAAAGGTATTAACTTGCGGCAGACGCAAGAACAACATCATCAACACAAACATCATGAAACAAAGACAGTTTACTAATCACAAGAGCTTCACCAAACAGAGATGCTCTCGTTGATTTCTCAATCTTAACCTCCACAAAATCACCAACTTTCGGATTCCTCTTTAAACCATCATCAAGAAGACACTCTTTATCAAACAGAGGCTTTGTAACAAACGAAACTCTATGTCCTTTATCTGTTTTCCCAATGAGTTCTGTCTCGGGAGCTCTCTTGTTCGGTCCTTCCACCAAAACTAACTGAACAGATCCTACCTGAGAGTCGTAACAAGGACCCGTCGTTTCGCGGAAAGCTTCTATGAGCTCTGTTAAACGTCTTTGTTTCACTTCCTCCGGAACATCGTCTTCGTAGTTCCTATGAGCATGTGTCTTCTCCCTCATGCTATATGCAAACATATACGCCATATCGTATCCAACAGCTCTCACAAGGCTTAACGTTTCTTGATGCTCTTCTTCGGTTTCTCCACAGAAGCCTGCAAGATCCCAAGATAAGTAAACAAAACAACTCAAAAACCGGATTACAAACTATGGAACAGGCTTAAGCCATACCTGTTATGAAGTCACTGGTTATAGCCACATCGGGTATGATACTACGAATCTTTTTAACAAGATCCAAGTAAGCTTCTCTGGTGTATCCTCTACGCATTTGATTGAGTATTCTGCTATTACCAGATTGTGCAGGAAGATGGATGAGATTGCAGATGTTATGTCTATCTCTCATCAAGTAAAGCAACTCGTCCGGGTAATCTTTAGGATGAGGCGACGTAAACCTAAACCGCATCTCTGGAAACTCATCAGAAAGCCTTTCCAAGAGATCGGCGAATCTCAAACCCATGTTTTTAACTTTACACCTGCTCGAGAACCCTTCACTGTATTCCCACTTAGCACCTGACTCGGCATCAGAGGAATCGTCGTTGTAGCTGTTAACATTTTGTCCTAAAAGCGTAACTTCTTTCACGCCGGTTTCCCATAGCTCCTTAACCTCTCGGACAATGGATTCCACGGGACGAGAACGCTCTCTGCCTCTTGTAAACGGAACTATGCAGAAAGCGCACATGTTGTTGCATCCTCTCATAACCGAAACAAAAGCTGTGATAGAGTTCTGAGAGATCCGGACAGGGGTTATATCAGCGTAAGTCTCTTCAAGAGAAAGAAGAGTGTTGATTCCTTTCTGTCCATAGTCTACTTCTTCCAATAGCCTTGGGAGATCTCTATAAGCATCAGGACCGCAAACAACATCGACCATTTTATCAGAATCTAGAATCTTGTCCTTTAACCTTTCAGCCATACATCCCAAGACTACGACTTTAGGAGGCCTGAGTGATCCTGCTCTTCCGCTAACGGCATTGGTTTTCCACTCACGTTTTAAGAACCAGAAGTAGTTAAGTCTCTGCCATACCCTTTGCTCGGCGTTCTCACGGATAGCACACGTGTTGACGAAAATGACTTCAGCGCTCTCTGGATCGGTCACTACTTCTTTGTAACCAGAGTTTTTCATGATCGATAGAACGATCTCCATGTCGTTTATATTCATCTGACAACCATATGTTTCGTGATAAATCCGACCTTTCGATACAGTTTCTGAATCTGGTGTGCATCTAAGAGCAAGAAAGATTCAATATTAGCACAATCATCATCATCATGAATCATGACAAATTCTGTTAAAAGTTAAAACTTGGAGCAACAATGAACATAAACTACTTCCACACTATCAATTAATTAGTGAGCAACACATATTTGACATAATCAGAGCTTAAATTAGCACTCTGATTCCATAAAGTTCGAAACTTTATTGGTCTCAAAGTTGTAAACAAGCAAGAGATTCACAAAATTGACTAAAAACCAAAGCTTTAATAGAAGCCAAACAATGGGAGGTAGAAAGTAGAAGACTTACTCGGATTCTGTCTGAGGAGAAGCTGTAAGAGAAGCGTTGGCTTGAGCTTTGGAGACGAATTGGTGAAGGCTTGGACCATCGAACTTACCAGAACCAATACTTTGAGAAACAGAGAAGCTTCTAGAGAGATCTAACGCAAACCCATTCTTCCTTTTGATTGGTTTATCTGTGAGACGACGCGCGTTGTGGCAACGAGGGAGAAGAACAGAGGAGGAAGAAGAAGAAGCATGTGTTAGTGTAGAGGAGAAGAAAGCAAGAGAGATACCGCGTCGTGTAGAGGCTTTGAAGCAGAGAGAGCAGCCTTGTGGGTTGATGAGTATTGAGGACAGAGAAGAAGACGCCATTGAAGCAACGGGAGGCTCTCAAGGTAGGGATTGATTGATACTGGTATAAGCCGATCCACACTAAAACGCAGCGTTTCGTTGCCAAGACTCAGGGGTATTATTGACATTTCAAGTGGAAGTCTCCTTTCTTTATCAATCAGGACAAACATTTTGGTAAGAGAGAAGGAGACGCAAGTCAAGAAGAAGAAGAATGTTGATGATGATGCAGAAACAGAGAAGATGGGGAGATTTTATAAGAATTGGATGTAAATCTTTTACTAATCTGAGATCAGAAGAATATGCCTTAGTGTCACGTTCTGTTTCAGGTTTGGTTTGGTCTTACAATTTTACAAAATAAAGATTGAAACTTTACTTTAGAAATTGCAACCCTATAGAGAGATAATACTTGTTTTTTTTGAGTTTGCATTTCATTGGTTGATTTATGGGTTTAGGATTTGTGAATCGTTACGAATCAAAAGGCAAGATTTTTAGGCCAAATGCTTGGAGGAATCATAACACAGAGCTTATTCATCTAAATAGATGTCTTGGTAGAGGTTTTGTGATGATGCAGCAGCATAAATGTTTTGGTTCATCAGTTACACAAATCAAGAGAAACCCTTTGTTTTCGTCGTTGGATTCGAAAGATGTTAGCTACTTCAAGGAGATATTAGGTGAAAAAAACGTGGTTGAAGATGAAGAGAGGCTTAAGACTGCAAATACAGATTGGATGCAAAAGTACAAAGGTTATAGTAAGCTCATGCTCTTGCCCAAGAACACAGAAGAGGTTTTATATCTTCTCTTTGTGTTCTGTACCTTACATTTATTTTGTATGGATCACGATGAACATTTGTGTTAAACATCAGATCTATGTTTAGTGTAGGTCTCTCAGATACTTCAGTATTGTGATTCGAGGCGTTTGGCCGTAGTTCCTCAAGGAGGAAACACTGGTCTTGTTGGTGGAAGTGTCCCCGTCTTTGATGAGGTTCTATATCTATGTATATTTTCTACTGATAATGATTGGTGGCGATCAAAATGTTGTATAAAGCTTGTTTGAAGGCTTTTGTCATCATAAAGGTTATAAATTTACGGCATCTTTGCAGGTGATCATCAATGTTGGTTTGATGAATAAAGTCTTAGCCTTTGATGAGGTAACTGGCACTGTTATCTATTTGTCTTAGTTTAGACACAAATGTGTAAGAGTTGTTGAATGGAGATTATAATCTTTTGTTAGTTGCTTCATAAGTATACAGCCAATACTAGACCAGAGTCTATTTTATCACTTGAGAGTAATGTACCTACATATTTGATGAGGATACCATACTCTAATCTTCAGGTTAGCGGCGTTATGGTGTGTGAAGCAGGATGCATTTTGGAAAATCTGGCAACTTTCCTTGACACAAAAGGGTTTTATTAACCATGTCTTCTTAACATCTTGTAGAATGTTTTATTATTACTTAACTAGCTATAATTGCTTTTGCTTGATATAGCAACATAACACTTAAGTTCCCTCAGTTTTGTTATGCCTCTGGACTTGGGTGCAAAAGGAAGTTGTCATATCGGTGGGAATGTTTCAACCAATGCTGGTGGTTTGCGCCTTATTCGTTATGGCTCACTTCACGGAACCGTATTGGGTAATAAACTATAACTATTTTTGTCGCTTTCTATCCATCTGAGATACTTTTGAGTTTCATCGTCATCGTTTTATTATCTTTCCACCTCAGGTCTTGAAGCTGTCACAGCAAATGGCAATGTGCTTGACATGCTTGGAACTTTACGCAAAGACAACACTGGTTACGACTTAAAACATTTGTTTATCGGTAGGTATTATTATTTTCTTGGACTTGTACATTGATTTTAAAAGTCACTTCATCAGCAAAAGAAACTAAACCATCTTGTACTGGTTTCAACAGGTAGTGAAGGATCACTTGGTATAGTAACTAAAGTTTCTATACTCACACAACCTAAGATGTCTTCTGTAAATTTAGCCTTTATCGCGTGCAAAGATTATCTCAGCTGCCAGGTTTAACACAATCCTTCTGTAATCTTATCAATTGGATTCTCTTTACTCGAGGAGATGACATGTGAACTGGTGCCCCTTGTTATGTTTATTTACTGTTCAGAAACTTCTTGTTGAAGCAAAGAGAAATCTTGGAGAGATACTATCCGCTTTCGAGTTTCTTGATAACAATTCCATGGATTTGGTAAGCTTTCATGGTCTGTTTACATTATTATCTTGTGTGTGATGTTTGCTAAACCTTTATGCTTTTAATACATTCTTCAGGTACTCAACCACCTAGACGGTGTCCGTAATCCAATTTCTTCTCCAGAGAACTTTTATATTTTGATAGAGACAACGGGGACTGGTGAAACTTATGACAGGTAAAATGAATCTGCCTGGTCTCTCTCTGATAATTTTCGTCTAAGTATTCAAACCGAGTTTCGTTCTGTTTCATAAACGAATGCAGGGAGAAGCTTGAAGCTTTCCTGTTAAAGTCATTGGAAAAAGGTTTAGTTTCTGATGGTGTAATAGCTCAAGACATAAACCAAGCATCCTCTTTTTGGCGCATACGAGAGGTACACACTTGGTACTATTACGCCCGAGGAAATATCAATGTTACAGGAGGAATTAACGTCATATATATATATATATATATATATATATATATATATATATATTTACCCCTTCAGGGTATAACAGAAGCGTTGCAGAAAGCAGGAGCCTTTTACAAGTATGACTTATCCTTACCGGTCGAAGAGATTTACAATATTGTCAACGATCTCCGAGGAAGATTAGGTACGAAACATATCATTCCACTGTGTTTCCTAGTTACTTAATACTGAAAGATTCATTGAAACTTTAACCAATCATGCTTATGACTCAGGTGACTTAGCAAATGTTATGGGATATGGTCACCTCGGAGACGGGAATCTACATTTAAACATCTCAACCGCGGAATATAACGATAAGGTAGTAAATCCGAATATAACACTTAAAGATGTCCAATATAATTCATGTCCTTGTCTTTATTTTCCTGCAGCTTTTAGGTTTAATAGAACCGTATGTCTATGAGTGGACATCGAAGCACCGAGGAAGCATCAGCGCAGAACACGGATTAGGTGTAATGAAAGCTAATGAGATCTTCTACAGCAAATCACCAGAAACAGTGAGTTGTACAATCATATAAACCAAAATTACATGTTCGTTTTCGCCATTCTATAACTTCAGATGTTATAATATTTGCAGGTTGCATTGATGGTTTCGATTAAAAAGTTGTTGGACCCAAAGGGGATTCTAAATCCATACAAAGTTCTTCCTCACTCTTTCTTCTCTCCTTAAGGTAAACTAAAAAAGAAAAGATTATATGCTTTTATGATTACGCCACCGAAATTATTGAAAGCATCTATATTAGTAATGCTCCTCCAACGTCAAAAGTGAAAGAATCATCATCTTTAGTTTAGAATCATTGACATTCTTGTTTCAACGAATGTAAGGTGGTGATGAGATGATTCTCTTTTAAAGCAGCCCCAAGGTTTTGTGAGCAATATGATTGATGCAAAGGAAGGAACCAAACACAAGTGTTGAGTTGAATAAACTCAAAAAGTGAATATGCTTGTTGTTGTTGTTATTGTTGTTATTAATGTGTTTACTAGGATTTAACCCGTGGTACACCACGGATCTATATATTTTTAAATCGTTTTATATGTCTAAAAATTTAATTTAGAAATTAGTGATACATTTTTTGTTTTTGAAGAATATATAAAACTATTTATATGTTTTTATTTTATTTTAGTCCTTTATTATTTTACAAAATAATAATTTCATACTAAAAATTGTTATAATTTTTTTTTACTATATATTATCCAAATTATCCGGATCTAAAATACTAAACCGAAACATGACTACAATATCCAAATTGAAACAAATCCAAAAAATAAATATCTCGAACAGGAAGAAAAATTTACTAACCGAAAACCTGGAACCGAAATCTGAAACGAAACAATTTTTTGAAATAGAACCGAATGACCCAAAATTATTTAAATATTAAAAGGTATTGAAGTAAAAAAAATTGTTACTATATAATATTTTGTAGTACATATTTCATATAGTAAAATTTTAACATAATTTATAAGTTGATTTATTCCAAACTATTTTATACTATGGTAATTGTTTTTTAATATATTATAAGGTAGACAAAAATACTCAGATCTAAATTAACGCATCGAAACCAAACTGAAGTATTCGAACCAAAACCGATCTACAAAATAATAACTTGAACGGGTAGAGAAATTTACTACCGAAACCCGAAATCAAATCTGAATTGAACCTAAATTTGTAAAACTGAACCGAACTTCCGGTGTTACCCGAATTTTATGTTATGAAATTTTTTATTTATTATATTATAAGAGTGGACAAAATATTTGGATCCAAATTAATATATCAAAAAAAAAAACTGAAATATTCGAAACGAAACCGATAAAAAAAATAAGTAACTCGAACGGATAGATAATTTAACCACCCGAAAATCCGGAACTAAATCTGAATCAAACATAAATTTTTAAAACTTAACCATACTACCGGATTTACCCAAAATTTATTTAAAATAAAAATAATTATAATTATATATACAAATAATTTATTTAAATATATTTATAATATATAATATTAGTGGTTGGTTTTTGTGTTGAAAATAATTGTTTTATTGATTTTTTGTTATTAATTCAAATTTTAACTAAATTTTAAAAATATAATAATATTAAGGGAGAATCACAAAACTACACCATTTGAATTACATTTCACAAAACTACATCATTTCAAAAATAATTCACAAAACTACATCTAAACACTAAAATTAAATCTAAATAAACCCTACCCACACAATCCTACCCCTTTAATACTATACCCTAAAGACTAATTAGCGAACCCAAATGAAAATATTTTAATTTTGGTAATTTTTAAAAGGGTAAATCTAGCTTTTAAAATTTTGAAAGGATGTAAATATGTGAAAAAATTAAATTAGGTGTAGTTTTGTGAAGGAGGGTTGAAAAAATGTAGTTTTGTGAATTCCTCTAATATTAATGATATATGTTTGTATGTATGTTTAATATAAACTTTGTTTTGAAATTGTTATCAAAATTAATAATAACATTATCTTAATAAACATTAGTTATGGTTTTACCTTAATGAATTTTTTTTCCTTATTTAAATCCAATGACATAATACGTAATTAAATTAGTTTTTTTAGATTATCATATGGATATGTAAGAATCAACCATTTATTACGTGTATTAAAGTTTGCAAGTGTATCTAGACCATAACTCGAAAAGAGAAGAATCTATCTATCATTTTAGTATTTATCAAGAGTCTCTTAACATATAATATCTTTCTATTTTTGGAAATATCAGTTACAGTAGATTTTCTTGATAATTGAATAAAGTAGCTTATAGTTTTAATTTTAAAAAACCATCTATCCAAAATAAATCACAAAAGATATTAATGAAGGCAACATAAATATCAATAGAAAAACGCAACGCATGCATCATTAAATTTTAGTACTCTGTACAAATTGTATGAATTTTAATTTAGGAAATAAAAGGTTGCTGAAAATATATATTTGGAAAGCTTTAGTGATAATATTCTCATGTGATCGGATCCAAGCAAAAGAGAGTATTAAGATTCGGTTCTACAAACACAAGTGGAACGACGTCGGATTGATGACTGGACATAGACAACATCACACTCTTAAAACACAATACGAAGATGATAAGACACTATAAAATGCTCATGGATATGCCCAAAGTAGACCAAACACACACACAATCCTTCTCTCTTTCTCTATTACACTCACTGTAATAACTTTTATACACGCAAATGACAACTTCATCTGCATCAGCTCGTAAGGTTTGTTTTAATTGCTTCTTTTAGTATACAAGAAGCCTCTTTGTTATATATATATACCTCTTATGTGTTGATCATCTCTCTCTTTTTTGTCAGGGCCTGACCAAAATCGCCACTAATAGGTTGCAGAAAGAGTTTATGGAGTGGCAAACCAATCCTCCTTATGGTTTCAAGCATAGAGTCTCTGATAATCTCCAACGGTATAGATATACACCCTCTCCTTCATATATCGAAATTCGATAATGTAATGTTGATAGTTTTTCTTTGTGTGAAAAAGATGGATCATTGAAGTGAATGGAGCTCCAGGAACTCTTTATTCTAATGAAACTTACCAACTTCTGGTTGATTTTCCTGAGCATTATCCTATGGAAGCTCCACAGGTTCTTTCCTTAAACTCCTTTCATTGATACTTTATCGGTATCTAACCAACGCAACAGACCTGTTAAAACCGTGAATTTATTACCTAAACATAGGTAATCTTTCAGCATCCAGCTCCGCTTCATCCTCATATTTACAGCAACGGTCACATCTGTTTGGGTAAGAACATACTCACTCACACAAACACTCTTGTCTGTTTCCTACTCTCTTCATGACAAGAGCTTTTGTGTGTCTTTCCTGATGTAGATGTTCTGTATGATTCATGGTCACCGGCGATGAGACTAAGTTCAATCTGTCTTAGCATTCTCTCAATGCTATCCAGCTCGCCTGTGAAGGTTTGTTTACTTGCAGTCTACTCTCTTCTTTGGGAAGGCTTCCACAGTGTAGTCTTCTTATAAAGTTTCTTCTTCTTCTCTTCCTTTTTCAGCAAAAGCCGAAAGACAACGACCATTACTTGAAAAACTGCAAAAACGGAAGATCTCCTAAAGAAACGAAGTGGCGGTTCCACGATGATAAAGTATAACATCTCTATGTAATTCAAAAAAGCAATTGTATGATCTCAGGTCGAGTTCTTGACCTGTTGCTATCTTCAAATCAAGAACAGCTTCTTTCATTGATTTAACCATACCAAAAAGCTTGTGCACAAAACTTTAAAGTTACGAATATAACACGATTTATTATTAAGTTAAAACAGAAATAGCCTGAATCTTCTGTCTGTCGAAAATAGATCGTCAACATCTGTCTGGTTAGTTCAAAAGAAGAGAACTCTGCTTCAAACAAGCTTTCGTGTTTACTCGAGCTAAAGCAATAATCTGTTTATACCTCTAAACAAAAGAGATGCTGATCGACTTTTCACGCAATCTTACATTTGTAATAATAAACACTTGAAAGGCTACTCAGCAGAAGCTTCACCTATTCCTTGCCATGCTCTATTTAAACAACACCTGCAGCCAAAAGGCTTAAGCTTTAGCATGTGAATTAGAAGTTATCTTTAAAACAAATTTAATCACAGTCACAAATGTTTAGTACCAATAAGAAACTACAAAAGCTATTCTAACCACTGCTACGCAAGATTACTTTTAAATCTCTGTACAGTACTCATTCACAAGTGCACACAGAGAGACAAGACCTCAAGCTTGAGTGATCAGAATCAGCATCAAATGCTCCTCAAGAAACCCAATAGAAACAAAAATGAAGCAACTTTATGCAAATCCAAATTTAACATACATTTCCTTCCAAATTCAAAACCTTTCATACATAACATTGCTCTATCAAAGAGTTTCAAAGAAGAGTACCTAAAAGGGGTTACTCCATAGCAACTTTAGCACCAACAGCTTTAAGCTTCTCTATAATCTTCTCTGCTTCTTCTTTACTAACTCCTTTCTTCAACAACGTAGGAGCTTTCTCAACCAAATCCTTAGCTTCTTTTAAACCCAGATCCGTAACAGATCTAACTTCTTTAATCACTTTAATCTTCGAAGCAGCTTCGTAAGCTTGTAGCAACACATCGAAACTCGTCTTCGCCTCCGCTTTCTTCTCCGTATCTTTCCCGGCGGCGGCGGATCCTGATTTAGCCGATCCGGAGAAAGACATGCCCGGCATCATCGCCGCCATCACAGGCATCTCTCCGACGTCAAGCTTCTTCCTTAGAATCTCGGTGAGATCCATTGTTTCTAATAGAGTCAGATTCGAGAGTTCTGTTACGATTTTGGAGACGTTCTCCGATTGAATCGCCGGAGATGAGTAGCTCCGGGATTGGATTGGTCGTGTCTCCATTGATTTCAAGCATCGTGAGAAATGCGAGGAGATGATTCGTAGATTTCTCATAGTTTATTGGATAATCTCTCTTCTCTCTCTAGTGATTTGTTTATCTGAAAGCTGGAGTGAAAAAAACATAAACCCTAACTAGCCGATGATTGATAAATGGGCCTTTATGGGCCGTTCTAATTTGAATTTTATTTTAGAGGAATTACAAAACTACACCATTTTGAATTACATTTCACAAAACTACATCATTTCAAAAAACTACACCATTTCAAAAATATTTCACAAAACTACACCTAAACACTCAAAATTAAATTCAAATAAACTCTACCCACATAATCTCACCCCCTTAATACTATACCCTATACACTAATTAGCGAATCCAAATAAAAATATTTTAATTTTGGTAATTTTTTTAAGGGTAAATCAAGTTTTTAAAATTTTGAACGGGTATAAATATGTGAAAAAATTAAATTAAGTGTAGTTTTGTGAAGGAAGGGTTGAAAGAGTGTAATTTTGTGGATTTCTCTTTATTTTATTTAAACTATTTTCAACTACTTTTTAATAAACTATATAATTTTCTTTTAAAATTTAAATAATAGATATAAAATTTTTAAAAAGTTTAACAAAATTGCAATGTAATTATAAAATGTCACTTAAGTTTTAAATCAAAATGACATATAGTATGGAACAGAAAATAATATAGTATATGTAAGTTTGTGTTACTCATTGTTTTTAAATACACGATTTTGATTAAAAGTTGGGAAATTAATGTAAGTTATTTGCTAATAAATTTTTTGTTTGATAAGTTTCACTCTTAATATTATCTTAGCACAAAACAGAAAAACACAACAAGTACATTAAATATCAAATAACATAATGAAAAACAAAACACTCAAAAACAAAGCAAAATGTTACACATTTCTCCCACACACATATATTTTTATTTCTACTTTCTCATATCATAAATTCAAGTGTTAATCTTCCTGCAATTCCTCCTGATTTCGCCACTAGAACCAGTCAAGGGAGAGATATTTCCCATCTTGACCATCGATTCCGCAAACTGTTCAAAGAACTCTCCTTGATCCTCTGCATACTTCTTCACAAGCTCTCTTGATTTCTCATTACTACTAAACAAAACCTGGTCTGAGTTCAACAAACCTTTGTTCTCTATCAAGTTCTTGAAGTAGCTATTGTCAAATCTTGCGGCACTTATGATATCAAGAACGGAGAGGATCTGATCTCCACCGGATCTTGGACATCTTTGGCGCAAGTTAGCTGCGAAAGATTGTTCCAATGTCATGTCTGGACGGCCGTTGCCGGACTGGTTGTACAGTCTTTGTCTGAAACTCGTGCATCTAGAGAATCCAATAGTGTGACTCCCTAAGAAAAAGTTTAAAGAAGTATGGTTTCTTGAGAGTCAAGTAAATTAATAGGGTTTCTTTGATTGGGTTTCTTGTGTGTGAAGAAAGAGAGATAGTGAAGTGAGTTTTACCGGAGAGAGCGACAAGGTCAGTGACATCAAGTCCTTGACGGTTAAACTTTGAGAGAATGGTAGAGAAAGTGTTGTTTGGTGCAGGGATGTTGTTGTTCGAGCCACTCAAGCTTGCAGTTCTTGAATCTCTTCTTCCTAATGGAACCATCCAGCTTGGTCCACCGCTCTATAACCGAGAAAACCAATTTAGCTAATGTTTAAGTTTCGGTTCATTACAACAGATATTATGTAGAAGACATACAAGAACAGAGGAATCTCTAGCAGCTAGGGTTAGAACATCGGCGCAAGAAACAGTTCCAGGACATTCTTTCTCTAGCTGAGCTTTGATCTGGTCAACTACGTCGAACCCGCGAGCAGATTTGCTGTTAGGGTTTGAGCCTTTCTCACTAACTATTCTCCCACCACTGTCTAGAAGCAAAGAGCCATCACAACCCTGCATTTTCAAAGTTACCTTGTTTAACAAGTAAACTTCATCAACAAAAACTTGTTGAATATAGTATGAAACTTAACCAAACCTGAACAAAACAGTCGTGGAAGTGAAGTCTGATCAAAGAAGCAGCCATGCGAGTCTCTCTAGCGACAGCATTAGCTACCACTGACCTCACAATCTCACCGGCTTGTGGACATGAATGGGCATAGAAACCAGGGAAGAGTTTGCCTCCTCCATAGCTATTGTGACAAAGACATAGAGGGAGAATGCAAAGGAGAGAAAGAAGGAGAAAGCTAGTGAGTCTTGCCATTAGTCACTTTCAAGAAGAAGAAGAAGAGTAAAGAAAGCTTTGTGATGGTAAGTGATATGAATGTAGAGGAGAAGAAGAAGGTATTTATAGGAAGAGACTTGGAATTTGGAAACAAGAGGAAATGGAGTTGGTATTATTGTATTATTGAAATTAGGATTAAGATAGTGAATAAGGGAAATGCAAAAATTTTTAAAAAAGAAATGTAAGACAACTTAGGATTACAATAAAAAAAAGCTTGTGTTTGGTACCCAACATTGCATGCTTAATTTGACTAATTAACCTCCCTTTTTGGGTTTAATAATTTAAAATTTATTTGACTTTTGAAACTTGGAGGGTGAAAAGCAAAGCAAGCTTGAGTTTTTAATCTATAATAGACTTTGATATTTATCCATATTTTAACGACTCTAACTACATTTTCAAGACTAATAACTTTACTTTTTCTAAACATTTTTTGTCGAGTAAATCAAAAAGTGAAGAAACCAAGTATGAACAGAATAAATTAGATAATTTTCTGTTAAGAAAGTAACCAATCTAAAGCCTAGACATAACTATAAATGAATGTAAAAGAAGAAATCAAAGGAAATAAACTTTTCAAAAAAATTAGTTTTTATATCCATAAGCAATATGTTTGTAGAGAGACAAAGTCAAGTCTTTTGTGTAGTGAGAAAGGGAAGAGAGTAGGAAGAGATTCTAACAACTTTCTTTTGACAAAAAAATACTCTTCAAAGTTTCAATCTTTGTTGACTTGTGAACACACTCTTGTTCTTTGTAACCAAAACAAACACAACTTTTTTTGTCTTTTTCTATTATAACACACGAATCTGCACTTACATAGCAATCTCAAGGTGAAGCTATCAACTTTTTTTGACTCTTCACATTTTCCCCTCATTCTAGAAACTAAACATGAACCTCTTCTTGCAACGCAATTAACAATTTAGATCGCACCGTATGTTCTTTCATTTGGTCTCTGCGTTGGTGCTTGAGGAGAAGTTGCGGAAGAACGGTCCCATGAGACTTCACTGGCAAAAGCATTGTTGATTTCTTCAGTTCTTGAGTAGCTTCCTCCACTCCCACTCATCTGTGTTTACAAAGACCGTAGCCATATTATTACATAGAATTTGTCTCTTGTGAGAACCATAACATATATACTAAAAGACCAAGACTGAGCTTTCTCCTTGATTCCGAATTAATGCAAATGAATACTTTTCGAGTCTTTGTGTGATGCTTACAGTTTCTAGTAAGCCTGATAGAAGTGACATTCCTGGCAATGCATCAATCCCACGCTGCACTCATACGAACATATCAGTGAATTTGTGCGCGTATATATAACCGTGAGAGAAGCATTAGAGAATCGAGAATGGAGTAGAAGGTTACCACGCGTTCTACTCTTGTTTTGTACATAAATCCTCCACAGCAGAAAAGTGTAAATGCAACTAGAGATCTGATCAGAAGCAAGACACCAGAACACAATTAGTTAAAGCTGATTCACCTGTTACAAACAATTTGTGATTTTCGAGATAAGAGATTTTCCGTACACGCAGGAAAAAACTCCGAATATAGCCCATCCTTTCGCTGATCCTCCTTCATAACCTTGGTTGTATTCTGAAATAATTTAAGATAAGCAAACTGTATGTGTCAGAAAGACACAAAGATGAGCGTATGATAAGCCGCATGGATGATCAAAATGGGTATATAATAAGCTCACCGCAAGCTTTTGTGAGGAAAAACTGAACAGGATCATAACCATCCACTGGTATGGTAACATTGACTTCATATGGAGTTTGCCGAGATTTCTCACCTTTAACGTTTTCGCACACATGAGAAAGCAAAAGTTAAAAAGTTTGTAAATACAAAGATTAAAGACAGAAAGAGAAAAGCAAGATACCAGAAGTTATTACAATTCCAATCAAGTACTAAAGTTGAAGGCGATAACGTTGTTGGGTGATTCCCAGTCAAGGAAGAACCAGTTATCTTAACAGCTAGACCATTCTCTGGGGAAACCTTGACGATAGGCTTCCCTACTAGTGCTGAAAGAGACGCAATTGCAGTCATGTAGAGTGTAAGATGAGTCTGTTCGGTCTTGAAACTGAGAATAAGGGAACAATTAAGTAGTAGATACAAAGCAACTCACACACGAATAAATGAAGTTATTAATTCCATACCTAAACTCACGGTGAGCCTTTTCGAATCCAAACTGTGTCATCCCATTATAAATCTGCAAGTACAAATTACACAATAAAACCCATTTTTAAGCTTATGTTCAGGGAAAGTTAAGAAACAAAAACTTTAACCAGAAACTTGGGTTTGTTTTTTTATCTTCTTACAATTTCCCAAGAGCGAGGATGCAAACCGACTGTGAATCCCTTCAACACCCGCGGGCCAGGTTTCTCACATGGAATAGCCAACTCGACAGTAACTCTAGACCAGTAAGAAAAAGTAGGAATATATTTTCGTTGTAAGAAAACCAGTTTTACCATGATTCTTGGATAATCAGAGATAATAGTAGCAGACAGACCTGCAAGTCGAATCTTGGGTGACACTACATATGCATCCAAGTCCACCTAAATACGAAAAAAATAAAGAACAAAACGTAATAGCTTTTTTCATGAATTGACAAGCACTTCAAAGTTTAAACATTTGTAATGAAAGAGAGAAAAAAGCAGAACTGGGCATACCTTTACAGCGTGCATCAGCACAGTTCCCGCAAATAATATTAACCTGGAGATAACATAGCAACCATACTAAAAGAAAAGAACCACTACAAATTTCAATAATGAAATTCTTGTGTTGTAGATATCTAACCTGTGCTGTACGTCCAAGTTTGTCATAGCTCTGCTCACAATTCGAGAGGTCTCCATGGTAAAACCCCTACATGTATACCACAGATCAGGAGAAAAACGAATTCATGGTCACAGGAAAATACATTTCTACCAAAATGCAACAATTGGTAAATAATGTCCCGATACTATGATGCCTTACCACAAAGAGCATAACAAAGAAGAGGAGATTCTTACTTGAACGAAATCGAAATTGCCAGGACTAGACACAAAGTAGCTTAACGGGTCAAATCGTCCAAAATCAACATATCCCTGCACACAAAAAAAAAACACAATTTAGCTGAAACAAAAGCTTTTCATTCTATGAATCTATCCCTGAATCACCATCACCGGTTTACCATCTGCCCTCTCGTTTCAACATCTTTGCAAAATCTAACCACCAAATCAAACTCCTGCATCAACAAAAACAAACGCTACTCAAACCAAAAAGTCCTTACACTAACTCTCAAGAACATTAAAAAGTGAGAATAAATTGTTAAGTAACCTTTCCATCATACTCAAATGGATGACCTATCCAGCTACTCTGATCAAAAACCAAGTTAAAGAAAGCAACTTCACAATAACACTACTCAATGTAATAACGCAAGCTCCTTTACTCTTTATTTTACTCCAAAAAAACTAATCATAAGCTTGATTCTCTCAAAAGAGGATACGAAATCAACAAGGCGGCTTGAATTGTCAAGAGCGTAGCAGTTAGAATCCGGGACGGGCACAGATACAACACCATAGAATCCAAATACAAAAGCTGCATTGACCACATAAGCAGCTCAGGATACGACAGAAGTGAGATCATCACGCGAAATCAGCGAATTCGATTTTTACCAGAGATGATGAAGAGAGATTGTATCATAGTGTGATCTTTTGATGGGCATCTTCGTATCTGCATACCTGCAACAATCTATATGTCTCTTCGTCGTCGTCTTCTTCGATTCGGATCTATCCTCTTTTAGGATTAATCTACGCGCCGAGTTTGTTTATCGCCGGCAGATTCTGATTCACGACGGATATCGATTTTAGAGACCCTCTGGATAATTCAGAAGGTCCCTCTCAAAGTGATGATTCAAAATAAACCGGACCGGTACAAAAATATAACCGATTTATGGAGTTAAACTTAAACCAAAGTTCACTTAACGCATAAATAGTTATTCGGTTTAATATTTTACTCTTTGAAATTTAGTTTTCAACAATGGTCCCAACTCTTAGCAAATTTTATCAAGACATGAACAAAAATAACAAAACATTCAAATAAAATTTCAATCAACAATGGTCCTAACAATTCAAAAAAATACATGGAAGCTCAAATTTAAAACTTAATTATAAACAAATGTTAAGAGAGAGAGATGACTATTACAACCTAACTAAAAAAAACATTGATATATTAAGCTTGAGGAAGGTAACAAAGCATCTCTTCCCACATCATCTCTCTAATCACATTTTCTTCCATGTTCTCATCTATATCAACACTAACCGGAACATTCTCCAGCGCCATATCACATCCTAGTTCCGACAATCCCGCCATGTAAGGATGCGAAAGAGCCTCGCTTACCGAGATTCTCTTGGTCGGATCAAACACAAGCATCCTCTTCAACAAGTCTATAGCTAGAGGGTTCGCGTGCGGGTAAATCTGTGAAAAATGTGTGCCCATTGAGAAAGGAAGAGACTTTATGAATCTTTGAGCTTTCTTGCTATCTATAAACCGGAGATCCGATTCTTGTTGGCTACCGACAACGTTTATGATTAGTTTTAGCTGGTTTAGACATTCTGTTCCTGGGAAAATCGGTTTTCTTCCGAGAATCTCTGCGAATATGCATCCTACAGACCAAACATCTATCGATGTCCCGTAGTTATCGCAACATAGAAGAAGCTCGGGTGCTCGGTACCAACGTGTGACAACGTACTCTGTCATAAACTGCTCATTGCCTCTGTTTGTTCTCGCAAGACCGAAATCACAAATCTTTAGATCACAATTAGCATTCACTAAGAGATTTCCGGGCTTTAAATCTCGGTGAAGGATATTCGCGGAGTGAAGATACTTTAATCCTCTAAGCAACTACAATCACACACACACAAATCAATTAGCAAACCAAAACCTTAAGAAAAGATCGAAATGTACTAAACCGAAAGTACCTGAAACAAGAAGTACTTGCAATGATCATCAGACAAAGACTGAGAAGATTTGATGATCTGATTCAAATCAGAATCCATAAGCTCATAAACCAAATAAACATCTCTAAAGCTGTTTCTTTGAGGAGGCAACATAACATCTTTAAGAGCGATAACATTCTCGTGTCTCACATGCCTAAGAAGCTTAAGCTCTCTCAAAGTTCTCAAGGCATCGATACGATTCTCAAAGACATTGTGTATCTTCTTGATAGCAACTCTCTCATTGGTATCCATGTTGATTGATGAACATACCACACCATAAGCTCCTCTACCAATAGGCTTGATAGGAATATACTTAGTGTCGATTTCGAATAGTGTTTGCCAAATCCTGTAGTAATGTTTGCCTTCTTGTTTAGTCCCATTAGGAGGCTCAACAAGCATCGCCATCTTCTTCTTCTTCTTCTTCTTCTTCTTCCTAAAACAAGAGACAGAACAAAACTAAAAACCAAATTAAAGTTAAAAGCTTTATGTAAGAAACTGAGAAGTTGTATAGCTACAACCCCAAATCTGATCTAAATTGCTCAGATTCAAAATGGGTTTATTAAAAGTTTTGATTTTGAGTTTAAATTATAGAGATTTCGAAAAGGGTTTTATAGAGAAAGAGAATATGCTTGCTTCCCGACAATAATAGGGAACTTTTTGATCGCTTACGTTATTCTTCTCTTCCTTTACTTAGCTATCAATCTTACTACTCCGAAAGCTAAAAAGGTCAAGACTTTCATAAGTCATCATCAAACTCTTTTAACGAATTAGTAAAATAAAAAAAAAAGTTAAAAATCTCCTAAAACTAGTAAAATACACAAAACAGGAATCAAAAGTAAAGTCAATAAGGTTTTAAGGATCGTGATAATCGACATACCAAAGCAATTACAGAAGAAGCTGAGAGTCGTTGGTTGATGTTAGGTTTGGTGATCAGAGAAACAAAGACAAGACAAGATGGATATTGTAATGTATGATCCGATCTTAACTTGAATCACATCACATGGGCTCTACTTCGTCGTTATCGAAAGAGAAAAGGAAGTTGGTCAGGCCCATACCATACAATTTTTTAAACGGAGAAGAAGACGAAGAAGCCTATACATACATTGTTAATATATTATCATCTTTTCCTTTTCCCGTTGAAATAAAACAAATACTTATACAAATTAGGTTAAATTTGGTTTACAAATTATCTCTTCGTCAAAATAAATGTTATGAATATTTCATATTTAGCACGCCAAAGAAAGAACATATAAAACACGTGGATGCATGTAACGTGACACGTGGATAACGTCGAGAAGCGGGAAACTCTTTATATAGAGGACCCACTTTGGTCTTCGCCTAACTATTATTAAGATGCGTAGACAAGTGTTTGGCTGACACGTGTCTAAGCTGATTATAAGATAGATTGCTTAAACAAGTTTCTTTAATTATCAGATGAATAGTTTATCGACCTTTTAATTAAAAAAATGTTTTCTTTTTCAAAGATTTTCAGCAACAACACTAAACCTACTTGATCGTTCAGAACATAAGTAATGAAGGTAATAAAAACATAGAAAAAAACACACAGATGATATAAAGTTTTAAAAAATGTAAAGAAACAAAACAAGAAAGCCATTGTCTTCAACATTTTCTCCTTCGTGAACTGAAATGAGTGAACCAGACCTGATTTGGATGAGACTAGGACACATCCACAAGCTTCTGTGCCTGCGAAAATCGCTATAATCTGTGTCGGACGGTAAAGAAAGTTCCTTTCGGTGTTTCAAGACTTGAGTAGAAGCTCTGAAGCTAGCCTTTTAAGAGAGACTGTTACTTTAATAAGATCAGAATCTGAGTGTCCTGATGAAACAAACAGTTTGATCCCAACAGGTAACCGACATTTATCAAGAAACGATCTTTTTGAACTCACAACCAACAATGAATCTTCCTTCAAAGCCTACATTGATCATCATTACATTCATGTCAAGAAAACCAGGACAGTGTGTCTAGGTTCCGTTGTTGTAATAAAGAAACAAAATGTACTTACACGATCAGCCATTTCCTCGAGTAGAATCAAATCGCCTTTAGTCGAACCACTCGATTTCTCTAACTTTAAGAAAACTATAGGTGATTCCTTGTCGCTTGCTAGCGACATCCCTTTGATATCTGACAATCCTGCGCGCGAGCGTGTGTTCCAAAAAGCTTTATATGAGAAGAAGAAAACAAAGAAAAAGTCGAAATCGATAATGAAAGATCGAACCTTTCCATAACAGAGCAATGTTCTGTTTCAGCTTAACTAATATATCAGGGTTTTGATCAATGACATCAATGGCGGTGATTGCAGCACTTGCAAGGTACGGTGGCAAAGAAGCAGAGAACACATATCCTGAACTGCTAAGTCTCTGAAAATACATTTGAGATTCCAAGAAAAAGTGTCTATGATAGCCTTATAGGTATGTTTCGTCTTTGTTTGTGATTAGTTTTCTCAGTTTGATTCGTGGTTTACCTGGTAATCAATGATACGGCCATTCCCAGTGCAAAATCCACCTTCTGTAGCTAACGCGTGGCCCATTGCAGCAGTCACAACATCAATCTTTTCGATCTGTTGTAAGGAATAATTCACAACAAACTCATCAGATCGGATATAGCAGATGATAAGCCTACAATAATGGGTGTTTCTATACTCACAGGAACACCATGATGCTCTGCGAGGCCTCTCCCAGAACTGCCAAGCACGCCAAAAGAGTTGCTTTCATCCAATATAACACGAAACCGGTACTTTTCTTTCAGTTTCACTATTTCATCAAGAGGAGCAATTTGACCAGAGTTCTGCATATTTTACGAAAAGAACATGGCAAAGAGTCCAAATGTGGAAGTAGGAGACAAAAAATGAATAGTTGTTTACAATACCTGATATACAGCTTCAGCTACAATGTAACGCCTCAAGTTCTTTGAGCGCTTATTCTTTGTCATGATTTTGTCGAGGGTACTACGTAGAGAATCCATGTCGTTGTGCTTGAAGTACACGATTGTACTTCTCGAAAGCTGAAGTCCATTTTGTATTCCCCAGTGAACACCCTCATCACTAAGAGAAGACACAAACGAGATAAAAGAGAGGTTCAAACATGAGACTTATAGACAAAGAAACTTTAAGAGAAATTGGTGTACTTACGCAACAATGATATCGCCTTTTTTACAGAAACAAGGAATTGTGCTGAACATCGTGGAAAGTCCATAAGAATAGAGGATTGTATCCGGAGTACTCAAAAACTTTGATATTCGAGACTCACAATCAAGGTGGACATCTAGTTAACATAAGCATCAAAACCGTAAGAATCTTTTTACTCCAAGCTAATAGAGTAACAAAGAAGCCTCTTTCAAACACTTATTCAGGGCTTGAGTTCTTACCGATAGTGCCATAGAATCCACGTGGCCCACAAGAACCGACACCATATTTTCCCAAAGCTGAAGTACAAGATTCCTGGCCACAGACTATCGTAAGTATAACTGTTCACATAGAAGAAAACGGTATTGAATACAATGTAGCTTAAGACGTTACCAGCAACTTCTCGTGTCCGATGAGTCCAAGATAATTAGCCGAAGCAAAATTCACAACATCTTTTCCATCAACAGTTGTATGCGGTCCAGCGGCACTATATGTAATGAAACCAAAAAAGTCTTTAAGCATAAATGATAAACAAGGCGACATAACGATATACAGAGAAGTTTTCCTCCAACACACCTTTCAAGAATCGGTGGCTCATGTTTCATTTCATCTGTAATTGGTGGTATAAGAGGTTCAGGAACCCATTCATCACATAACTCATCTATTTCCTGCGTATAAACAATCGAAAAACTTAACCACATTTCGACTATGTAACATATCAAGATAGGTTACAAGAACAATCTTGTGATCTACAACAAATGGTATCTAAAAATATGATTATGAGAAAGAACCTGCTCTGTTAATGGCCTCTTTGGAGGTTTATAGCTTTTCTGAGAAAGGAGGAAGACAATGACAAAACCCAACAACACTTCCACAAAGATATGTCCTGTTATAAAAAAAAAGTTTGAATCTTTTAGCAATCTCCATAGCTCAAAAACTAAAATAGCTTTAACAAAAATCAAACCTTGGATTCGAACACCGAACAAAACAACTCTAGCAGAAGGAGCATCAAGGATCATTGTGACCCAATTCAAAGCTGAGCTAAACATCTCCACGAGATTTCTTGTACCCATTTTTTGCTTTATTATTAATTAATTAAGAAATGATAACAAAAGCTTTCTCTCTTTGCTCGAATGGATCGGACAAAATGGTTCAAAACCTACAAAAACCCACCTTTTAATTTTCAAAAATCAATAACACAAATTTTTTGAAAAAATTGAGATCAGTAAAAAAACAACAAAAAATGACAATTTCAGGATTCAAATTTTACCAGCAGGAAGAAATTAACTTATCGGCAAAGATTGAAATCATTGAAGAAGGAGAAAAGTCCAATACCTTGCGCGAAATCGATATTTCGGCTTAAGAAAATTACAGAGATTTATCATTAGGAAACAAACAAAAAAAAAGAAAAGAGAGAGAGGAAGACGAACGGTGCGTCACGGGCGGATCTTATTATGTCCATATTACGTAATTGGCCCATTAAATATATAACGGGCTTTATTCAGGCCCAATATCTCAACAGCTAAAAAATGTTGATAAAAAATAGAGATAATTACACCTATAAATAAGCACTTTCAAGATATGTAATATCAACATAAGGCACTTACACAATATGACATACTTTCTAAGAGTTGAAAGACTCTTATACCCTTTATATAAAATTTACTATGCTTTTTCTCTTTTGTAACTAAGTTAACTAGTCTCTTTTACAAACTTTTCCCCTTTCTCTAACCCTAATCGTTCTCTTCCCACATCACGTCGGAATCAAGCTCATTGGAAGTCCTGCGACGACGGATTAGCTTCACCGTACGACGATATGGATGGTAAGTTCGATTACTAACCATTTACCTTCTTTTTACATGCCCTCTTTCCTCTTTTTCTAACCCTAATCGCTCTCTTCAAGAGATTTCACGGCGTCGTTAATATTTATGTTGAATTTGCTCTGTTAATCCATTTTCTATGCGTATACAATTGCTTCTCTTTTTTAGTAAATGATTTTCCTTCCTTTGATGATGTGCATGAGATAATGTGAGCAACAACTTTGAATCTCCCACCACATCCAGATCTACCACCACAATGGGCCTAACATTCCAATGTAATTATGCATCTTCTTTACTCTTTGTAATTACAAACTTATACCCTTTAATCTTCTTCAAAACTTAACATTCAACTGATGGATAGAAAAATAACCAATACATGAGTACATGCGAGCAGGTGGAGTCATCCACAACACATAGTCCATTGAACCCGGTTTGGTACTTGATGCGGTGATGGAGAATCGCTTAAGTATCCAGTTTCGATCATGGATTACTTAGTGGTGGTCAGGTATGTGATTATGTTGTCCACGTGGTGCAGTACACGCTCGATTTCAACCTCCCTCCACGACTATTTGCATCAAATCGGACATCTTTTGATGGACAACTCTCTCATATCACTATTCTTCCAAAAGAAATACGAGTTGTGGACTATCTTTAGTGGACATTTGTTTGGTGGACAATTGTTTTTCGAGATCCGATGATGAGATAACTCTTGAATTTTCCATCAATGTTAAACGTATATTGTCCACCAAAAAGTGTCATCCACAACACATAGTCCATTGAACCCGGTTTGGTACTTGATGCGGTGATGGAGAATCGCTTACGTATTCAGTTTCGATCATGGATTACTTATTGGTGGTCAGGTATGTGATTATGTTGTCCACGTGGTGCAATACACGCTCGATTTCAACCTCCCTCCACGGCTATTTGCATCAAATCAGACATCTTTTTGTGGACAACTCTCATATCACTATTCTTCCAAAAGAAATACGAGTTGTGGACTATCTTTAGTGGACATTTGTTTGGTGGACAATTGTTTTTCGAGATCCGATGATGAGCTAACTCTTGAATTTTCCATCAATGTTAAACGTATATTGTCCACCAAAAAGTGTCAATTGATATTATGTCCACGTGTACCAACAAAAAATGCTCATTCATATTTGTCTATATAGTTTACACTAAACCATAAACCATCTAACACTAAACAATATACACTAATGTAATGTTTTAGTGTATGAGGAGATTATGGTTTAAGAATGTGACACTAAACTCTAAACTTTATAACATCATACATTGAACCATAAATCAACATACACCAAAATAAGTCAATATCAAACCATCCACCATCCCCACAAAAGCATCTAATCATATTTGTACAACTCTTAAACCATAAACACTAAAACACAAAACACTAAAATTTCAGACTAGTTTTCAAGTTCGTCCATCACCAGCAGTCCATTTAGAATTATCCACACCAAATTTCTTACCTCTACCAAGATAAGTAAAACTACATCCACATCAAATATGTGGTCAAAATATTATTCAACTTATTTTAATTTAAATGTGAACCACTAGATGTTGAGCAGAAGATAAAAAATCAATGGTTAAAAAACAAAAAACACTCACATCTCGGGTCCCACATCTGAAAAGCATTATGACACATGAAAAAACATTTATTATTCATGTCACCTTTTTATCCATGAGACAAAATACATGTCTATTGATTTAGTTAAAAACCAACGACAAGAGACTCACAATCAAGGGTATTTTGGTCCAGAATTTACAAAATAATCACTTAAAGTCCACCTAAAACTCAAAGTATCTTTAAATGATATGTAACTCACCTAAAGTACCTATATATGTAAATCACTCTAAAAAATAACACAAAATGTCATTTTGTAATATGGAAATTATGAGTCACTAGTATTAATTTTATGTAGCTTTGCATGAAGCCCTCTAGTGACACGCGTGCGTGCCCCTTACAAACAAAAACACACATATAATAACAAAAACACATCTCTCTCTCAACAAAGCATACACTACATTACACACACACTCATGGCTCAACAACCATTCAACACCACCACTTCTTCATAAAGGTTAAAAGCAAGAAAATGAAAGAAAGAGTACTAATTAAAAGCCAAAAGGTAAGGAAGAGATAGAGAGTGAGTGAAAATGGTGGTCACATACACACCCTATCATCATCTTCTATTCTTGTGTTTAGCTTTCTACTTTTAAAAGTCAATCTTTCTTTTTTCCTCCTTAATCATACTTTTGTCACTAAGTTCCCCTTTACTTTTTTTTATAATGTTTTGTAACATTTTACATTAATTACACTATCATATATGTTAAATTTATTTTGAGCAACCTTATTTTCATATGATATATATATAGCTTAGCATTTGAGAGACCATGTGGTGATGTTTATACCCAATAAACTCATAGCAAAGAGAGTCTAGCACCGATAGTAACAAGAATATATATGGTAAGGAAAGTACAAACATAACATGAAGCCATCATTATGCAGTTGGAAAAAAATATAATTTTTGGTTCTTTTATTTATTTTTTATTTACTATTTTTGGTCACATTGTAATTATACCAACCATTTCTCCATATAAATTACTCCTTCCGTTTTTTAATGTAAGATTTTCTAGAAAAAAAAATTGTTTTGAAAAGTAGGATTTTCTAGCATAATTGACACATATTTTCCTATTATGTCCTTACTATACATTTATGGTTTATCATGTTTATATTTTATCAATCATAATAACAACAATAAATAAGGTTATAAAAGTCATTTTAAACAACTTGTTAATTTGTGATTTTTTTCTAGAAAATCCTACATTAAAAAACGCGGAGGGAGTATATAATTTCTCTTTGATGAATCATGTTCAATGATGAAAGAATCACAATTCATAATATAAAGTAAGAAAAAGATGTTTATGGAAAACACAAAATAGTGTAAAAAGAAGAGAAGAGTAATGGAAGAGTGAAGTGACATGTCTAAAATTTTCCTTTTTAAGAAAATCAATTCTTAACACACCACAAGAACAAGCCCTAACCAAAGACATTAATTAGTGAGATTTTTCTTACATTTTTTTGTCATTGTAATGGACAAGAAGAGTCTAGAACAAGAGTTTCACATGATAGGAGGATTTGGTAGAACTAGCTATGCAAGAAACTCATCTCTCCAGGTTCTTGAGGTTTCAAAATATCTTCACTTACTTCATAATCTCAACTTATAATCATACTTTTTTTGTCTCCTTTAAATCTTGCAGAAGAAAGCATCTGATGAAGCAAAACACATAACACTAGAGACATTACAACAAGTCTACAAAGAGACAAGACCCAGTAAGACTATAAGTATAGCTGACTTGGGTTGTTCTTCAGGATCAAACACACTCTCAACAATAAAAGACATAATCAAAACCATTAAACTTGTTCACAGCTTTGAGATCCCAAGCAAGCCCTTGCCTGAACTCAGTTTCTTCCTCAATGATCTACCAGGAAATGACTTCAACACCATATTCAAGTCCTTGTCTGACTTTCACATAGAGCTTAAGAATGATACCAACAATGGTGATTGTCCTTTGGTTTTCATTGCAGCCTATCCTGGATCATTCTATGAAAGGCTCTTCCCTGAGAAAACCATACACTTTATATACTCTTCTTACAGCTTACACTGGCTCTCCAAGGTAGCTACAAGTAAATATATAAAGAGACAGCCATAGAGAGAGAGAAAGTATATGATCTTCTGTTCTTTGTAGGTTCCTCAAGCTATATATGATGAGCAAGGCAAGTCTATAAACAAAGGTTGTGTTACTATATGCTCATCAAGTCCTGAAGCTGTTTCAAAAGCTTATTACACTCAGTTCAAAGAAGATTTCTCTAGTTTTCTTCGTTTTCGATCAAAAGAGATTGTTGTTGAAGGCAGAATGGTGCTCATAATACTAGGAAGAGAAGGTCTTGAACATGTTGACAGAGGAAACTCTTTCTTCTGGGAACTTTTTGCAAGATCCATAACAGAGCTTGTAGCACAAGTATATATACTATATATTGATTTCACAATTAAGAAGTTGATTTTAGAACTATGTTGTTTATGTTGTTGTTTAAATTAACTTGTAGGGAAATATTGAGCAAGAGAAGCTAGATTCATATGAGATGCATTTTTACGCCGCAAGTAGTGATGAAATAGAAGGTGAAGTGAACAGAGAAGGGTCTTTTGAGTTAGAGAGGTTAGAGATGTTAGAAGTGGACAAGGAGGAAGTGAATGAGGATGGTTTAAGTTACGGTAAGGCGGTTGCGAAAACGGTAAGAGCGGTTCAAGAATCAATGCTTGTTCAACATTTTGGGGAAGAGATTCTTGACAAGTTGTTTAATACATTTGGTAGAATGGTTGATGAGGAGTTGGCTAAAGAAGACATTAGACCAATCACATTTGTTGTTGTCCTAAGAAAGAAAGCTATGTAACATTAATGTCAATGTGTAGGAATCAATCAAAGTGCAACTACTTTTCTGCTAGTGATGTGTAGACCAAATCAAAATGGTTTTGTGTAAAAACATGGGTTTTAAGAGTAAGAAGAGAAGCCTTTCCTTGAACTTTACGTAACCAACGGATGTTACTAAACGGCATCGTTTTACTCTTTGACCTTTGACTTTTTTTACTAGTCAGATGTTATGCTTTGACATTCTCGTTCATTTCCAAATCAAATATGCTTAAAAACATACAATTTTTGTATTCTTATAAGAAAAATAATGAATTGATAATTATACTATAAACAAATAACAAATAACAAATATAAATAAAAAATTTAAATGATATAAACTCGTTTGGATTTATCAAAAATAATAAACCAGTTTTTTCACAAAACTCATAAACTACTTGTAATAAATAACAGGAGTATTAGATCTTGCATCCCACATGCCACCTTCTTTCAAATACTCAATATACCTAGAAAACTCAGCCTTGGTCGTCGTTGACTTTTTCTTTTTCCCATACAAAAAGCTAAAGATAGGGTGGCTAAATTTGCTTGTTGGTTTGACTTTCTTTGATTTCTGACGAGGAAGCTCTTCAAGAATGGTCGGAACACCACCAACACCACCAAGCTTTATCGATGGAGCGTAGTAAGGAACACTTGTTGATCTTCTTAGCTTTGCAGCTCCGAGTAAACTAAAAGTAGAATCATCACTTACTCTCTCGTAGCCTCCGCGTCGGCTTCTTGTTCTTGTGCTTAAGCTTCGTAGCATTTGCATTGTTTTTAAAGAATTTAAAGAGATTATGTTGTTAAGACAGAATTGTGAAGAGATAACTTTGCTAGTTTTTTTGTTGTTGTTGTTGTTGTGATGAAGAAGAGTTTCTATGTTGTCTAAGTTTATATATGGAGAGAGATGTGATGAGATTTTATGGTTGTATTTTATTTAGTTTGAAACGTGGAAATGGTCAGAGTTTGACTGCAAATTTGAAAAGTCCAATTATTCTATGTTTTTTTATTTCTATAAAAAAATATTAAAATTAAGTGATGAGAAAGAAAGTTCGTCGAGCTTCTTTGACTTTTCAAGTCTCTTTTAAGAAGCTTCCAAGAGAGTCGGTTTAATATTACATTAATAGATTTTATATCCAATTTGATTAAAAACAAAAAAAAAAATGAAAAACATGTTTTTATATTTCAAAGTGTCAAAAAATGTAGTAACTAGAATTAAATACAATCGTAAAAAGTAAAACCAAGGACAATTTAATTGGAACAACAAAGAAGATTCATTGGAAAATTTAGACTAAAATATCTATGTAAAAAACATATTTGTTAGAATCTAGGAAAGTTTTTGTAAATTTATAAAATCTCACAACTTTTGAAATCTACAAAACTCTACATGAATCCATCTCCCACCAACACATGATTATGTTCTTTTTCCGGATGTTTAAATTGTTTTAAACCAAAATCTTACAAATACCAAGAAAAGATACAATTAGTATTTTGATTTTCCATTTTGAAGCAAAGATGCATATGCAATGACTATGCCAACATACACTTTTGAAGCAAGGATGTAGGCAATGACTAAGCCAACATACATTTTCATAGTATATCATGCCAATGCATGTTGTCTATTTTCAAGCACCAATTTCATGTGAATAAGGGGAAATTTACCCTTATTCACATAAACTTCTTTTTTACTAATTAAATCTAACTAAAATTACATACCGTAGGCAATCATAAAACTAAGGGACAATCTAATTGGAAAAACAGAGAACATTTAAAAAATTGACTCTTAATGTACTCTACAAGACTTTACAAAACAAAATTAAAACCTTTCTTCTGAATTGTAAAGATTGAGAAACCGAAACCGTAAAGATTGAGAAACCCGAAATCATATAGCAAGGTCAGAGTTAAGAACACAAGACCCTACCTTTCTTCTGAGTTAAATCTGTTCCAAGCTTCCTGTAAATTTTAAGAGACATTAACACAGTTACATGGTAGAGAGTGTCTTAAAAGTGTTACACCGTACGTAAAACCTGTGTATTAGTTAGTTTAATACCTTGAGAAGATCAAAGACCTTTTCACATATATACTTGTGGTGAATGGTTGCACCTCTTTGCTGTAACTTGTCTGGATGAACACAAAGTGTTGCTTTCCTGTAAGCTCTTTTCACAGCTGCTGATGTTATCACTTCTGTTAATGGTAATGCTTGCCACCCACTCTCTAGACCAATGATCTGTTTCATAACATCAATTAAAAACTTGGTTTTCAGAAATAATTGAGCTTTGATATCTATCTACAATTCTGTTCATATTATGAGACATACATATTGTAGTGTTGAGAGCAATGCTCTTATGTTTCCTTCTTTCCCACTTGACCATCTCTTTACTTCTGCGTCTAATGTTTCAGCGACTCTCTGTAGCAAAACAGAAACAAAATATGTTATATTGAAACAAAATTTGAAGGCTTTTGTTTAAAGTTAAATAATAGTTTGAGGTTTAGTGGTTATACAATTCTCTCTGTTTGTTCTCTCTGAGCCACGAGATCGCGCATGTTCTTCTCTTCTAAAGCTTTAGCCTGTTAAGAACTCAATATGATAGTACAATAATTAGCATCAACGGTGTGGATTTTGATATCGAGTAAAGGGTAAGCTCAAAACATATAATTACCACACGATCAGCTGTTCTTCGATGCCTTTCTAATCTTGATGTATACCTTTGAGGCGATTCAACATCAGTACCTTAAAGGACATAAGAATATAAGACGAGTTTTAGATAAATGGCAATGAAGAAAAAAAACAAGTAGAGATCTTTTGAGAGTATTTGTACCATGAGAGTTTTGATATCTTGAAGCACCAAAAGAAGCTGAATTTTGAAATTGCTTATCGGAAACTGATCGTTCCATCCGTTCATTAAACAAGCCTGAACTCTGAAACTGCTTATCAGAAACCGATCTCTCCATTCGCTCTCTTGCCTCAAAAGCAGCTTTTTCAGCTGCACGTTCACGAGCTTCTGTGGTTGCTCTCTCCACTGCTGCACGTTCTGCTCTAAGTCTTGCCTCAATTGATACCTTATTAGGTAATGATCTTTCTCTGGCATCAGCACAAGCTTTCTCTAATCTTTCACGTGCATCAGCCAAAGCTCTCTGATCGAAAGCCATTCGGTCCTTCTCCCTCTCTCTTTCCCTATCCCTTTCTTCTTCTATCTTTCTAAAACGTTCCATCTCAGTGTCTCTTTCTCGCTTTAGTCTTTCCGCTTCTTTCTCACGTTGAGCAGATACTCGAGAAGGTAATGGTCTTTCCAAGTTTGCATTTTGATTTAAACCCGCTTTGGTCTCGTAGATATTACTTCTTTCCTGCTGATGGGTGAATTTATCTTCATGGTTTTTAAAACCAGAAGATGATTTATTAGCACACTTGCCTTCCTCTGGAATCTTTAGATCCCCATCAACACCTGCATTTCTGATATTCTCATCTTCTGAACTTTCTTCAACTTCAGTTTTTACCCCACCATCTCCTTTGAACACTGAAGCATCTATGGTGCTTTCAAACTTTTTGCTCTTCTGGTCGAGCTTTTCTCCTTGAACGTAGTCAGTGATAAAAGCTGAATCCTCATCTGATTCTCCAGTTCGATCTAGCTCACTGGCCCCTTCTTTTTGGCTGGCATCTTTGAGGTTCTTCTCAAAAACCTTCCAAGGGCAGGCTTCTTCAGACACAGATTCTCTCTGGCTTGGTCCTTCTTCTTCTTGTACCTTGTTCACTGTTTTGTGGTTTTCTTCTCTTTCATCCTCTTCCAGATTGTCGCTAAAACTCTCTTCAGACCGCTGCTCTCCATAAGCCTCGTTGGTGGTGTCACATGTGTTCTCCATTTCACATGGATGTCTTTGTTTCTTATCACTTTCTTCTCTTTCCTTGGCCTCTTCGAGACTTATTCCCACCTCGTCATGTTCAATATCCTCTCTCTGTCTTCTCTCAGTCTCCGCCCTCTCAAACGCTTCTATCAGCCTTTTTTCTTTCTCTTCTAGCTCAATAGCTTCTTTCAGCTTCTTCTCATTCTCCTCTTTTTCATGTGCCTCTTTCAACCTCCTTTCTTTCTCCTTCTGCTCAAGGGCTTCTTTCAACTTCCTCTCATTAGCTTCCTGCTCAAGAACCATTTTAGCTCTCCTTTCATTTTCTTCCCTCTCTTTTACCTCTTTAATCCGCCTTTCCTTCTCTTCTTGTTCAAGAGTTTCTTTCAGCCTTTGCTCCAGCTCTGCCTTCTCACGAGCCTCTTTTATTTTTCGCTCCTTTTCTTCCTTTTCATGTGCTTCTTTCATTTTCCGTTCCTTCTCTTGTTCACGTGCAACTTCCAATTTCCTTTCATGCTCTACTTTCTCGCGGCCCTCTCTCATTTTACGGTTCTTTCCTTCTTTTTCAAAAGTTTCTTTTAGACGCAATTCATACTCTTCTTGTTCTTTCATTTTCCTATCTTGTTCTTTGCCAGCCTCTGCCGCTCTCCGTTCATTCTCTTCTTTTTCACGAGCTTCCTTAAGCAATTTTAGTTTTTCTTCTTGCTCCAGAGCTGCCTTTAGTCTTTTCTCATTTTCTGCCTTCTCAAAAGCTTCTCTCCTGTTAGTTTCTTCGCTTACATGAAACTCTGCAGACCTAGTTTCCTCCTCCATCCGCCTCAAGGCCTCATTCAGTTTTGTATCGCTATCGCTCTCATCTGTTTCACTACCAGTTGCCAAATTTCTACCATTTCTTTTCAAGTCCATAGAAACCTCTAGCGTGCTTTCATTATCTGCTAAACCGAGAGCCTCCCTGAGCTTTCTCGCATTCTGTTCCCAATCAAACACACAATCTTGGTTCTTTTCAGCTGCTTTCTGATGTAGTATTCTATCCGATTGTTGAGTTTGCATGCGTTTAGTTTTCTCTTCACAGTGCAATTCCTTGTTTTGCTTTACAAGCTTTTCAATTGAGAGCTTGGTATCTTCTGGTCTAAGCAGATTTCTGTGTTTCACAACACCACCATGACTAGGAAATTTGTTGCCTATCTCAAATTGTAGCTCAACATCTCTCAACTTCTCTTTATTTGACTCTTCAAGATTCTTTACTGCAAGACTGTCCTCATAACTCTTATGCCGAGATGCTACCTTTCTAGTTCCAGAGTGCTTTTGCAACTTCTTAGCTTCATGATCCTCCCTATCTCCTTTTGCTCTCCGCTGTTGGTTCCCCCAGTCAACATTAGCTGCCCATGTCAGCTTCTGATCGAAAAATGCTGCATTAAGAGGAAAGGGTGTTTCTTTTCCACCACTGTTCTCAACAGCATTTTTGGGTAGCTCTGTTCTCACTATTTCAACATATTGTGTAGCTGCTTCCCATTCATCATTTCTGTCACAGTTTGCTGGCCTTTGAGAAGAAAGAAACTTACTTCCATGCTTGTCCCTCATAGATGTCTTAGCTACATCAATATTATTGTCAAGATCAGGCAGAATAGCTGTATGGCTCGATTTCCCTTTCTCGATAATACTATTATTCATGGAGGCTTGCTTCATGGTGGTTCGTACCCCGTTCCTCTTTCTTTCCAACAGGTCTTTTGCATTTTTCAGTCTTGCCTCAGCTTTTACCATAGCTTCTCTCACAGCATCTGAACTTTCATCAACCTCTACATCAAAGAACAGCGGAGAGCTGCCACCAGCAGATCCTTCTGATCCAGTGGTTCTAGAATTAGAAGCCGAACTTCTAAAATCACTCGTCAACATAGGAGGCGGTCTCGAAGGAGGTGGTATTCCAGTAGGATGAGTCTTCAAACCAATCTCAGAAACAGTCACAAAAGGTTGACTAGGAAAAGACATAGTAGCTTCACTATAACACTTTTCTTCCCTATCCTTGTCTTCAAAGGCATATTTACTACTTGAAGAATCACTCACCTTCTTGACCTTTGTTGTTTCACCTACACAAACCATTTCATCAACTTCAACTGTGTAACTAGGAATAGCACCAAGATCAGCTACACGTATCACTCCACAGGACATGTTTGTGTCACACATCTGATTAGCTTTGTTATAAGAGACGTTGAACTCTGTGCTGCCATCAATGGAATCATATGAATCTCTGCCATTAGAATGTTCGGTGCCGCCCCCTGAGAAAGACTCAACTTCTTCAGGAGTCCTACAAAACGAAACCACAATCTATAAGCAAAGCTTTTGTTTTTGATATAGAAAGTGAAGAAGTAGAAGTTAAAAAGAGGAAAGTACCAAGCATCGTCGGAGGAATCTCCATCAGCCACCGTGGATCGCTGCATAAACAGCTCCTCATACGACGGCGCAAAATCGAGATCGTTAAAACCTCCGAAAACCTCATTATAGTCAAACCCATTGCTCCTAACATCGAAAAAGATATCTCTTTCGTCGACAATCGGAAGATCGAGCACCGGAATCGAAGATACGGCGGCGCGTGATGAGCCGTTGAAGCCGGCGAAAATCTCGCAGTAGTCTTCGAGACGGGGAGACAACGACGGAGCTCCGCCGAATCTAGGCGGACCACCGAATACGTCGTCGTAAGTTGTGGCTAAATTAGCCGTCTTGCCGGAGCCGTAGCTAAAACCACCATTGCCGTGACCATTACCATTGCTAGCTTTCTTCGGTAGAGACGAAGATGACCTGTTATGATGTCGAGAAAGAGAGAGATTCTCCATGAGAATCAACGAAGACGATTCTAGGGCTTAGCAAAATCCTTTTCTTCTTCTTCTTCTTCTTCTTCTTCTTCAAGCTCCTCTCTTCTATGCGCTCCTTCTTCTTCAGAGTCTGAAACAAAAGTCAAGAGGGAGAGAAAATAAAGCGAAAATCAAAAGTTAAAATGTCCTCAAAAAGAAATTACAAAATGACGAAAAAGGGCCTCTTCAGCTTTATTTTGAAATATAACCCTTTTTCTCTTTAAATTTTTAGACTTTTTGTCTGGATTATGAAAATAAATAAAAAATATTATAGATTTTTTGCTAAAATAAAAATAAAAAAAATTAGTGTGAAAACAGTCGTGCTGGTGCGATTGTAACGGCGGCTGAATTTCAGTAACTGTTACTATTAGTCTATTAGTATATTTTTTTAATAGTATAATCATATATTTTAAAAATATTATGCAGCCTTGATGTAATAAAAAAAAAAAATTATGCAGCCAACCAGTAAGAGTGTGACAGGTGTAGCCGCGATAGGCAGGTGAAACGCGCGAATCAAAAGGGAAAGGGTAAAATGGGAATATACACTTACTCAATGTTGTCGCATCTTCTTCTCGGGTGGGACCAACCGTTGCAGCACACTATCTTCATGATTTCCTATGAATATAATTGTCTGTATATTATATACTATTATTCTTGTAATAAAACAACGTTAAATTCGGATTACAATTAAATTACATAAGAAATTACATTGTTTTTATGAGAAAATAGAAAACTTGAATT
The DNA here is from genome assembly GCA_963556525.1 of Cochlearia excelsa. Classification (NCBI taxonomy): domain Eukaryota; kingdom Viridiplantae; phylum Streptophyta; class Magnoliopsida; order Brassicales; family Brassicaceae; genus Cochlearia; species Cochlearia excelsa. The sequence continues at coordinate 1,148,627 of OY748331.1, read as the reverse complement.
ATCCGCACCGGTGTAGTCAATATATAATTATAGACTAAAAGTATACAAATATAAAAAGAGTGTCGTTTATTGCAAGGCTATAAAAAAACAAAAATAAAATACAAACAAAAACAAAAAGAATATTAAAAATAGTAGTAATAATAAATGAAGGAGTACAAGTAAATTTAGGTTCCCAAGAGAGAAACAAATGTGGTGAAAAGTGGTTAGAAGAAGAAACGATAGAGTTTTTATTTTTGTCAATAAATGGAAAACATGTGTAAAGCACTTCTGTTTTGTACTATTTCTTCATTTTGAAAACTTCTTTAATTAGATTTTGAACTTTCGTACTACTAAATAAATTTGGTGTTAAAAACCAAAAAAAAAAAAATAAATTTGGTGAAACGTTAGCTTGAATTTAAATCTATAGCAAATAAAAAAAAAGTTTTGTATGTAACCGAAACTAGTGGTTTAAAACACTAATAACAAATTAATGGTATGTATGATCATTGAAGATAACTTCTTTAACAAAATTTAATCTAACAAAAGCTATATCCTACACTAAAAACAAGTGAATAACTGGCATTTTATGATACTACTATTTTGTTCAAATGCAATATGGTGTAGTTTTCTCAAAATTAGAGCATATAAATATTAATATAAAATTGGTACCATTTGGAGTAATTATTAACATAAAATAGAAAAAGGGCTACTAATTAATGTGATGAATAAGACAGCCTAACCATCCATCCAGATCATATAAGACTATATAGCTTCTTTTAGTTTTGTATTCTTCTCGCGAAAATATATACATATTCCTCATTATAATTTGATAACACCACATCGCTAATAATTTATTACGAATATATATAGATTCCTTATTATATCAACGACCTACTTGATAACGAGACATTATCGTGGCATGCATGATTTGATCCATTATTAAATGAATGTTGCTTGACAACTCATATGATTACTACCTCATTTTTATCGGTAAAATTGATTAATTATTAATACCTCATTCTTCTAATCGATACCGCAAGTTTGTATTAATTTAATAGTTTTTTAAATGTGACGATCCATATATAATAACTATATATAAATCCATTTTGACTACAACATCATTCGAATTTTAATCCACAATTTGAATATGGTTTATGCATAAACCTTTTAATAAAAAATAAATAAATAAAACTTGTGCTGCGTCTACGCATGCTTGCTTGCTTATAAGTGCGGGGTCTTGTAAAGCATGCATGAACCCTAGGCAATAAAAAATAAAGTTTAATAAAACGATGAGTCCATACGTTGTTTAATATTAGTATACTAGATGATGACATCCCGCACGTACGTGCGGAATTTAATATGTTTTTAAATTTATATATTTTAAATTATTTAGTAAAAATATATATTAATTTTTTTTCATCGACTTGGATTATATGTATATAATCTCTTATTTCATACAATACATTGAATAAAACATGTGGATTGTGCGGGGTAACAAATAAAGTATGATTTAACGCGGGATTCGTCCACGTATTAGAAATATTTAAATTTTTTACCCCGGGATATACCTTCCAAGATGTCTTAATACAAAGTTAAAAATTATTTACTAAATTATATTTAATATAAAGTTCAAAATTATATTTATGTATAATTTTATATTTGGAATATAAATATATTATGAATTATTTATGCTATTTTTGACCCGTTGCTAAATTACACATAAATATTTGTGCATAAATTGAATTTGAACCCGCACATACGTGCGGTTTTTAATTTGTTGTATTTTTTATATAATATGATATGTATTTAAACTTATTTATTTGAAATTATTTGGTAAAACATAGATTAATTTTTTTTACATCGACTTTGTTTGTGATCTCTTATTTTATAGAGTACATGAATATATTGTACTTTTTATTATTTTCTTAAAGTTAAAGTATACAATTTTTTGTTTATTAGATTTTGATTTTTTGAATATGATTTGGTTTATCTAATAAACATGTTTGATATTTTCCGACCCGTCGCAAATATTACACGTATATTATACATAAACTAAAATGGATTTAATCTCATAACAATTATCATTCGTGATTTCATATTCAATTGGTTTTAATGACCCATTTAAAAACTAAAATATGTGGATCATAATTTTATTCAAATTGAAATTAAAATGACCCGTTATTTAAATTTTTTTTCCTATTTTAATGTTGAAATTAATATTTTTTTTCTTTATTTGTTTTTTTTTGTTTTTAAACATTATTATTTTCTAAATGTTTAAACATATGTTATATTGGATGGCATTGTATTATAATTACAATTTTTGTCCTCTTTGTAATAATGTTTCTCTTTTAATAGTGTAAATTTTTTGTTTTTTTTTTTATTTTTATTAAGAACTAAAAAAATAGTTTCCTTTTTTGTTTCTTATTTTATTTCAAAATTAAAAAAAATTATTTCGATTGTTTTTTCTTTTTTTATTTCAAAATTAAAATTGATTTTTTTTTATTGAATATTCTATATCAAAATTTTTTTGTTTCCTATTTTGGTGTAAAATTAAAAATGTTTTCCTTTTTTGTTTTTTGTTTTTAAACATTATTTCTCTCTCTAAATTTTTTAACCTTATGTTATATTAGTGGCATGATATTGTAATTACAATTTTTTTTTTGTCCTCTTTCATAAAATGTTTTCCTTTTAATATATAAGATTTGTTTCCTATTTTGGTGTAAAATTAAAAATGTTTTCCTTTTTTGTTTTTTGTTTTTAAACATTATTTCTCTCTCTAAATTTTTTAACCTTATGTTATATTAGTGGCATGATATTGTAATTACAATTTTTTTTTTGTCCTCTTTCATAAAATGTTTTCCTTTTAATATATAAGATAAAATGTTTTCCTTTTAATATATAAGATATATAAATTTGCCAATATATTTTATTATTTAAAATTTACAAAAAATACACCGCACGTACGCACGGATCCGTATCTAGTATATAATTATTGGAATTGTCTCTCAAGCATAGGCTGTGTATTGTTTCCCGGTGGTGACATTCGAGATTATTGCCATTTTATTTGTTTCTCTTTTAATAGTTAATATACTTACTAATTAGTACACTATTTTATTGTTTAAATTCGTATAAAAATAAAACTGTTTAAGAAAAATATACATTTAAGTTTTAACTATTATGGACAGAACATAATGATAGCGGATTGATGATAATTACCATGCTTGCCCTACTTGCAAGATTCACTTATATTCACAATCACTCCTCTACGGTTTCATAGTATCAGTGTATTTTTTTTTTTTTTTTTTTTAGTCTAGTGTGTAAGTAGTTCTCTCCCAACTGAGAGCGGCGAGATTCGAACCCCGGATTATGCGATTAGATACAGAGGTGACTACCTTTGTGCTACTTGCTCATCCGCGTATCAGTGTATTTTTTAAGTATAAATCTTCACTGATATATTAAATATTTAAAATACTAAATAGTTATTTGGTTATTCGTTGCCCTTGCAATTATGTATTAAGGTATACAATAATTTAATAAACTAACTTAAGAGACACGCATATACCACTGTCGCTGATCGTGTTGTTGGGCATGGTTACTCACTAATTAACAATCTCTTATCTGTTTAACGATCAAATACTCACTAATTAACAATCTTTACCTTTATAATTTTTTTGATTATATACTAAACCTCTTTTCATCTTTCCCATTTTTATAACTCGATTTGGTTCCTTCACTTTTCACCACAGTACATCCTAAAACTTATAGAAAAATCTGAATATTAATTAGGACCACTTTGTTTGACAAAAAAAAAAATTAGGACCACTTTTTCTCTTTTTTTTGCGTAATCTTCTTTATCTAATTAAATTTATGTTAGTACGTTATAAAGCTAAGCTGGGTAGATATTGTATTCATTTTATTTCCCTTTCATATATTCAGATGTTGAAACTCATGCATATACAACAAAATAATGAGCGAAAAGGTCAGATTAAAGTAAAAGAAAAATGAAAAATCACTAGATATGATTCTATATGTTGGCCACTTATTTTTTGTTACATATTTACAATCATTTCCATTTTATTTGTAACCAGGTAAAATAATATTTTTAACTGTTTTTTTTACTTTCTTTCTAGATGCTTTAGGTTGAAGATAAATGAGAAGCAGTGGATAACAATGTATTTACACAACTATATACTTCCTTTACAAAAAAAAAAGATAGTCTTTTACATCTCTGAGACATTAGATCATGGTGATGATGATTGCTTAGTAACTACATTAGACAACCAATCCAACATAGCCATGTTCACAGCTTCAGGGACTTCATCATGAGGGCAATGCCCTGCTTGTAAGTGCACGAGGGACGAGTTGGCGTAGAATGCTTTGATTTTCTCGGCTTTAGCAGGACCGACCCACGGGTCAAGATCTCCCCAAACCAACAGAAGCGGACATGTCATCTTGCTTAGAACACTATCTAGAGTGTATCTACTCTGGTTAGTTATAAACCTTTTCATCAATCTGTAACAAACAAACAAAACAACGGTTTAGTTCTGTTTACGAATTCAAAAACAGAGAAGCTCTTTCTATTACCTGTAATAAACTTCTCCAGCATTTGGGTCTGTTGCGGGTTTTGAAATGGATTCGACGAGGTAGTCATCAACATTAGTAGTGTTTATGTACACCTACATTGTTTGCAATTAAGAAAATTGAGTATAAAGTTCAAAACTTTGAGAAGAAATCTAGGAAAAGACAGGGAGACTTTACACTCTTTAAGACAGATTCGATTCGAGAAGGTTGTTTGGCTTGCCAGAACAAGAACCCGAGAACCACTCGTTGGAAAACCTCTTTAAGTGGCTTAACTATGAACTTGGTTATCACGGTTTCATCAGACTCCTCACGATTTCTACTCTCGGAGGCGAATTGTCCTGCAGAGTTTAGAAGTGCAACTCCCGTAACCTGCTCGGGTAATCCTACCGCAACTGACAAAGCTGTGAATCCCCCGAGGCTGTCATAAAAGGCGAAAAACATGTTTATAATAGAAATCTCTATACTGTTATCGATAGACAAATCAAGACACATTCATCTACCTGTTACCGACAACAACAGCGGGCGCTTTCACTATCTCTTTCATGAAATCAATAACTTGATCAGTCCAAACCATAGCATCATACTCTATGAGTGCTTTGTCACTCCATCCGAAACCGAGCAAGTCCAATGCATACACTTTGTACTTCTTAGCCAATTCAGGAATGTTATACCTATAAAAGTTACAATCTTTCCTCACCAAATCATGCTTTAAACAGTTCTCTTAAGCCTATATGTAACTAAGAGAGACACACAGAGAGATAGAGGCTAAATCTATGTGAAGGTACCTCCAATGAAAGACAGAAGCACCAAAACCATGTATAAGAACAAGAGGCAAGCCTTCTCCTTGAACTACATAATGAATATTGTGACCTCTCCATTTCCAAAAGTTATAACCTTCTGGCTTAAAAGGCAACCTCTCACTACCTAAAGCAACCATCCAACAAATTCCTTCTAAATCCAAGAGAGAAGACACAATCTCGAAACAAAAGGGTTTTTATAAAGATCAAACCTTGAAGAGATTGTGATGATGATGATGATGATGAAGGAGGAGGTGTCCCCATGACTGAAACACCAGAAGCAACAATGCCTCTTACTGCAAAACCCCTTCTGGTGATTTCACACTTGTTCCCTTCATTACAAGATTAACAAAGTAGGGATTATGATTCTGATCTTTAATGTAATGAAGATTTGAGGAAAAGGGTATTGTAGAATCTTACTGTGTCGACAGTTATGAGCAGGAAAGATTGATTTTTTAGATGATGATGAACTGAATAACTCTGTCCTAACAGACGGTGTTACAGTACAGGAAGCAGACATTGATTGATTCACAGAGAACAATCTGGAGAATGAAGAAGTGGTAGAGAGACAAGATATTGTCAGAATCGAGAACTAAGGCATGCGAAAAAGCTTCAGGAGCACCGTTTGTGTGTGTGATCTTGTGTGAGAGATGTGGCGATGCCTGAGCCAGACAAGTCGAATACTCTGAACGAAACAGAGTGTTTCTTGTGTGATAAAGCTTGAATTTTTATGACTTATAAATAAGTTTTGGATTCTCTTACTCATTTACAAGATTTGCTATTTGGGCTTCTCTAGTTTTTAGGTTATTATTATGGGGTCAATTTAGATTTCAGAGACTAAATAATTAATATCGATAGTAATTACCGTTGTACTGTTCAGAATAATTACCCCATAAAAAAATATATATATATTTGAGATTTTAAACTATTATATAACTTATAATGATAACAAAGTAGATAAAAAAAAAAAATTGTAGGGACAAAACACTTTAGATCAACGGCAATGGTGTCGCCTACCTTCCTATCACTTATCTTAAAATCTGTTTTTTTTTTGTTTGGATCTCTCTTATCTCTTCTGTTATATAAATTAGTATTGTAATGTTTATAACATAGTTTATATACTAAGTTGTATTTCGTCACACCGTTCACGTATATAGATTCACAAAAAGACATGAAGATGATGTAATTCACCCTTAAAACCTTCATGATTAACCCATTGTTTATTATTTATTTCCCAATTTAAGATTAATTATTCACATTATAATTTTGTATTGATATGATGGATGACTGATTATGAGCCAACCTCAAGAAGTAAGAAATCTCAAATCACAACTTTTCAAAAATAATTACCCTCAAAACTTAAAAATAAAATCAAAGTCGGCTATATATATATATTTTATTACTAAACAAAAACATCCTCTCAAAATCTTCAAAGGACAAAAGAAAGAGAGGAAAAAAAAGACAGAGAAAAGACACAAAGAGAGACTAAGTTAAGAGAGTCCTCATAAAATGTTCATAATTAGGACATGATCACATGGTAAGGTTATGTCATTTAAGTCCCCACTAACTTCTCATCTCACCTTCTTTGTCCCCAACCTCCTCCAATATTTCTCTATCAATTTTTTGTCACTTTCTCACTAGATTTCAAATCTCATGTGTGTGTGGGTCAATGTTGCTTTCTATTTAAAGCTAAAGAATAATTATATACTATATATGATCTTATGGGATTTCTTTTTCTTCCACACATATATAACTTAACTCTCTCTCTTTAACCCTCAAAAGATAAGATAAGAGCTTTAAGTTTTATTTTATTTTCACCTTTCTCTTCATGGACTTATCTTTACTTGAAAGGCTTAACTGGCTACAACAACAACAACAACAAATGGTTTCTCCTGAATTTCTTCAGATACAAGGCACATATGGGAGAGAAGAGCTTACAAGGGTTGAGAGTTATTTGGGAAACAACAATGATGAGTTTCAAAGTTTTAGACATTTTTCCGAGTTCGTACCGGGTTATGATACCATTGATGGCTGCATTTCAAGAACAAGTAGCTTCAAGATGGAGCAAGTGAAGAAAAATGAAGATAACATAGCCAATGCCTTGCATAACAAGAGAAAAACAGAGGTTTGTAGCTTAAGAAAAGTATTGATTTTTTGGGGTTTTAGACTATTTCTGAAACATTGTTTTTGATTGTTTCTATGAACTCTTGGTTTCAGTGTAAGACAGACAAGAGAGAGAATAAAAAGAAAAAGATCAAAGCAGAGGATGAAACAGAGTCAAGCATGAAAGGAAAATCAAACATGACAGAGACATCTTCAGAGATTCAAAAGCCAGATTACATCCATGTGAGAGCTAGAAGAGGTGAAGCCACAGACAGACATAGCTTAGCTGAAAGGGTAATAATCAACTAAAAGTGTTGTCACATAGAAAGTAAATTCTAGGGTTTTATCTAAGTGGTCTTTTTTTGTGTGGTATTATTTGGCAGGCAAGAAGAGACAAGATAAGCAAGAAGATGAAATGTCTTCAAGATATTGTTCCTGGATGCAACAAAGTTACTGGTAAAGCCGGTATGCTTGATGAGATAATCAACTATGTCCAATCTCTGCAACAACAAGTAGAGTTCTTATCCATGAAACTCTCTGTCTTAAATCCTGAGCTTGAGTGTCAAATCAATGACTTATCAACTAAACAGGTGAGAAACAAACTCTGGATAATATATCTACTTTTATCTACTCTTATTGATTGGTTTAAATTTAAATCTAGTTTCAGGTTTACTTCACAGATCTTCCAGAAACTATCTTGAAGCAGACAATGATGGCGGATTTACGGTCTTTTCCATTACACAACCAAGAGTCTCCTGATTATTCAGTCATAAACTCAAACCAAACCACATCCCTTAACACTGTAATAATCTTAATCCTCTTATTTAACTTTCATTGTTTTGTAAATTCTTGTTTCTTGTCCCTGAAGTTACTTATTTTCTTGCAGAAAGATCAGACATCTTCAAACTGGGAAACACACTCACAATGTCTTTACAACAGCTTGAGAACTGATTCCAGTTCCAGTTTCTTCAGCCTCAAGTAAAAATTAGAGAGAAGTGTTACTGAAAAATTCGCGATTTTTGTTCTTCTGTCAATGTTATCTGAAAAAATTGGACCATAAAGACAAAGATGAAACCAATCCAAATTTATTTCAATCTACTTTATATCTTCATACAACTATAAAGATATGTATATGTGGTAGAAGAAAGTATTGTTGCCATTACAATTTCTTGTTGTACAGTATAGTATATATATATATAGTATCTTCAAAAGTATTGTTATCTTCATAGTATTATTTTATATCTCTGTTCTCTCATACTGTTATTAGCCATTTCTACAAATTTTGAGAAAAATGAAAGAATATTTTCTTCAGAGAATTGACCATTTATTTTTATTTAAATGATTTACAACTTCAAACTATTTTTCTCACTATTGCAATCTATTAAATTATTACAACTACACTTGCATTAATGGAAGAGACAATTTGGATAAGTATCAAGAATCAAGATATACAAACCTAAGTCAATAAACATTTAAAACTTTTTAAAAAACAAAATTAAAAACAGACAAACAAAACTTATGGTTTTATTATCTACTTTTCTTCTTGAAAGTAGAGAAACTGAATCCAAAACGACCAGATTTCTTTGAAGATGGTGTTGTTATTTTAGGTTCCTGGTGAGTAACAGCCTGTAAAGTTGTTGCTTCTTCTTCTGGTCTGGATAATACTTGCTCTTCTTGTCTGGACGATTCTTGTTCTTCTGTTCCGTATGATTCTACTTCTTCAAGGGCTCTAAGCAATTCTGATGCACCAACCTTTGCTTCTTCGGTTCCATTAGTGGATATCAACAGAAGAGATGAGTATATATCAACACCTTCTCTCACCACAATAGAACAGTACTCAATCTTCTGCACACAGAGCTGTATGAGGATTGAGATTGCATTCTCTTGCTCCTCGGAAACATTTGAATCGAGTAAGTCAGCTATGGAAGCTATACAACCCCTGGTTTCGGTCATACAAACCCGACCTTTTTCGGTATTGCAGAGGTTTCTCAGAATCATGATTGACTGTTTCCTGAATAGATTTTGTTCCAAGAAAGATGTGAGGTTCTGTATGAAATCAAGATCTACCATTTCCAGACATATCTCATTGCTTGAAGAAATGTTCTTGAGTGTGATCATAGCTTGTTCTTGAAGATGTTCTGCTCCAGACTCGGCGATCTTCAAAAGGGAAGAGAGAGAGCCTGATGAAGCTATCTTGGAGAGACATTGAGAATGGTTGGATAAAACCTCAAGTACATTCAGAGCTTCTTCAGCTACTAACTCTGACTCAAGAAAGACAGACAACGTTTTGAAAACTTCTTCATCCAACGATTCTATAGCCTTCCTGTTTCCACTGAGGAAACTCAATAACAAATTCAATCCACCCTTTACTATATCTCCCGTGGTGCCGTTTCTTTCGTGAGCATTCTTCAAGTATGTGATAAGCGGCTCAAGAAATTTACTTGGTGACATAAACCGAAAAGCTTTAGTATTGTGCTCATAAAGGCTTCTTACGTCTTCGACAACCTTGGTCTGTGCATCAAATGGAAGGCTGGTGAGTTCACATAACGGATTTATCTCTATCTCACTCTGACTAGACTCTGCTGTAGCAGTGCCTGACTCAGAATTTATCGTCTGCATTGGCATGAAGTAACCACCCTTTGACATTCTAGAATAGGATGACAAATCACTGGAAAAGCTCGAGCTGAAATCTCTACTCGTGAAGCAGCTTAGATCCGCAATATTACACAGAGAACTTCCAAAACTAGCAATAGAAACAGAGAAGTCAATATTGTTCAAAGCCTTTGTGCTCTTCATTGTTGGATCTTGAACATCAAGACCGTGCTTCGAACACCATTTTGATATTTGATCCTTCATAGCTACGTTGGGCTTCAATGTTAAATCATCCAGTTTCCTTTTTGATATAGGACACGATACATTACCTTCGTCGAACCGATTCTGAATCCACATCCTCTCAAAAGTGTGGCCAGTGGATATCATGACAGGATCATACATCACGGTAAGAGAAAGCGGGCATTTAAATTTCTCGGGAAGTGAACTATTGTGTTCATCAGAAGAACCGGCTTCTGCTGCACTAGCAGAAACATAACCATTGGAAGGCAGATGCAATGGGAAAGAGTTATCTTTGTGATCTCCCGCAATGATTTTTTCGTGCTTTTTGAGGAGACAGAGAAGATACTTCAAAATCTGTCTCTTGTCCATTTCACCCTCGCCCAACTTCACGAAAAGCGACTTTAGGGATCTTTTCTCTATCACAATGGCTTCAGGTGTTAAGAGATGAAGCTTTAACGCCGCAGAGTGGAAATCTCTGATCTCATCTAAAGAAACAGACGAAGATGTGCTACGCCGCATCAGTTCCCTAATAGCTTTCCCAGCTTCTTCTTCAGATGGTTCTAGAGACAACACAGTTGATCTAATATCTTGGACTATCTGAGATATCTGCAAACATAAACTCGTATAAATGATCCTGTTCAAAAATAGAAAACATGTTAAGAGGCAACATCATTTGGCACAAACCTTGATAGCCAAAGCAGTAGGGACCATACTTCGAACATCAGTTAAGTTCTGCTCTAATGATTTCTTTGCTCTACGACCTCTTGAAAGTATAGCTTCCCCTGTTACTGCCTGAATATTAAACCAAACTATTAACCACACAGAGAAGAGTAAAAATCACATAAAGACAATACAGTTACATAAGATAAGATATCGAAAGCCGATGTTTAAATGGAAAAATGTGAGATGGAAGTTTGAGATTTTGGACAAACCATGTAGAGTTTACTGGATTCACTGCAATACTGAAGAAGCAGCTTAGCTTTGTTCAAAGTTGTGATGAGCAAACAAAGAGTTTGTATCCCTGAGGAGCTTCCGGGTCGAGCATCTTCTATATGAGGAAAGATTCTCATGATCCTATCCACTAAGTTCTTCAATTCTAAACACATGGAAGAATGCATCTGCAACATAGAAGAAACGCACAAAACTCTTCATTACAGTGATACAAACAAACCCTTTAGACTCAAAAATTCCATTACTAAGAGATTCGGTAGAACAAAACAAACCTTAAAGGAGTGAGGCAAATTCTCAATTCCCATCTAAACAAAGCAAGTTCCCAAGTAAATCTACAAAAAAATTGATATAAAAAAAACATAAAAGGTTATTGATTTCTCAAGCACAATCAAAAGAAACACAATTACGTGTAAGGAGAAGAGCTAATTAGTAAGAAAGTTTTGAACTTACCTTATGAAATTAGAAGCTTCTTCTCTCCAAAAAATCACAAACACTTCACAAAAAAAGAGGTCACAGAAGAACCATAAACCAACTTAAAATTCTGGAACCAAAGTGTTTCCTTTGCAAACCCACTTTAAAATTAGCAATAAAATAGTGATAGAAAGCGATGATTAAAGCTAAGACCTTGAGCATAATCAACAAATGAGATTTCTCTGGTTTTCCGAGAAAAAAAGACCAACTTTTTATGGTGGGTCAAGAAAAAGAATCAGTCTTTAGAGGTTGTTCGTGCAAATATCTCGAGGGTTGATTCTAAAAATTGAAAAAGGAAGAAGGTTTTTTCTGGTTGTTGTGGAAACCACTTAGAAGATGATGAAGAAGAAGAGACTAAAGTTTGGTGAGTGAATGACTGTGGAATTTTAAAAGGTTAAGATGAGAATAAGAAAAGGAAGATAATTGGACTGTGACGGAGCTTAGGTCACCGCGTTTTTGGTTACATCATCATAAGAGTGCCGTGTCAAGCGCAGACTAAATAGAAAGGACGAGTTCTTTATCTTTAGTGCGAGTAATGGTCCGGTCAATATATACACATGCAAACAATTTTATTGTTTTTTTGGAGAAAACAAATTTAAATTAGTTTTTGAGTAAAAAAATAATACTCTCTCTCCTTACGATTTTCTAAAAAAAAATCACAAATTAACGAGTACTTTAACTTTTATAATCTCATTTATTATTGCTATTATTGATTGATAGCAATAAAAACAAAAGTAATGACATAATAGGAAAATATGTGTCAATTATTTTAGAAAATCCTACGTTTCAAAACAAATTTTTTTCCTAAAAAATCTTACATTAAAAAATCGGAGGGAGTATAATACCAGTCATACTATTTTTAGTATTTTTATGCTCAAAACTTTGTGAATATATCTTTGATATAAACTCAAAGTTTGTATATTGGGAAATTACGCGGTTAGTGATATACGTAACTTTTGAAGTCTTCCTTTTCTACGAGGAATAATGGATTTTCTTAGTAAAAAGTTTTCCTTCTTTGTTTTCTTTCTTTTAATAATATATATTAGGGTGGGCAAATTACTCGATATCCGAACCGGAACCGACCCGAAATTTTCGGTTCGGTTCGGGTACGGATATTAGACATTTACCCGAAAGTTACTTCAAAGTTGGTACCGTGCATATCAGATAATACCCGATACCCGAACGGATACCCGAATACCCGAAACTTTATTATATTTCATATGTTTATAGATATCATATATCCGAATATACCCGAAAATATCCGAAATATCCGAAAATATCCGAAAAATACCCGAAAATATCCGAAAAATACCCGAAAATATCCGAAAATATCCGAAAATACCCGGAAATATCCGAAAAATACCCGAAAATAAAGGAAAAATACCCGAACCGAACGGATACCCGATTTTCCGGGTCTAAATATCTCATACCCGAAAGACCCGGACCCGAACGGTTCCTACCCGAACCCGAACCGATAAACTCAAAGTACCCATACGGGTCTAAATACCCCTACCCGAAATACCCGGACCCGATCGGTTCCTACCCGAACCCGATCCGAACACTCGAATGCCCACCCCTGGTATATATATAGTTTTTAAAGTTGGGTAAACAAATGATTTTGGTTATTGACCATTCTTTTATGATAGAGAATTAGAGATTAATAGTGACGTAACTAATATTGTCGTATGGTGTTTAACGACGCTTTTCTTAAACAATTCTTCTTACTTTTACGTAGTTAGAGCATCTCCAAAAAGAAACCTCAAATTTGAGGTTTCATCAACTTCAAATTTGAGGTTTCATGTGTTTCTCTCCAAAAGAAAAACCTCAAACTTAATTTTATATATTGCATTTAAGTCTTTATTATTTTTCACAATTAAATAAATCTCATAATTTTTGTAGATAATGTAAGACATACCTCAAATAATTATTAAACCAATAAATAATTACTAAATTAATATTTTTTATTTTAATTTAAAGTCTTTCTTTTAGTTTAACATGTGAAAATGAAGTTTATATTTACAAAATATAATTTTTTATGTACTAAAATGATGAAATTAAAAAGTTAATAAAGATATTTGTGAAATATTATTAATTGTAGTGATGAAAATGCAAAAGAAAGATGGAACCTCAAATTTGAGGTTTTGAGGTTTCTTTTGGAAGACAAAAAACCTCAAATTTGAGGTTTTGAGGTTGCTTTTGGAGATGCTCTTAATGAAGAGTAAAACCCTGTCCCCATTTTTTACTATGAGGATAAATATTTCACTAAATTGCTATTCATAATGAATAGTATGATTAAGCAACTTGTCGTAAAAAAATACTAAAGTAACTTGTTTTTTTTTTGTTTAAATAACTAAAGTAACTTGTTTGTAATTTCGAATGTATTATTATCAAATTAACGTAACTTTGTTTTGCAACAAATAAGGCTAGCTATAATTATAGTAGGGATTATAGTATATACTTTCAACAATACAAACGTAGAGTTATTTGATACTACGTATTCAAAATAATTATAAGTATTATGATTAGGTTCTTAGTTTTTGCAAATAGGTAAAAGATTGTTGATAGTCATGAGTAAGGTTAGCATTACGTTAAGGTTGATTACTTTTTAAAATTATGTAATTAAAATCCTGAAAAATATAGACTCCAATGTCTAATCCTCCAAATTGAATCTTTAATATTTATATTTAATTACTCATATAAAAAAACAAAGAAGAAAGTTTGGAGTCACATCATAATACTTTCTGGTGACCACATCCTTCACAAATACAAATTATCGTTATATATATTGTGCTTGAGAAATTAATCAACTTTTTTAATTCGTCTCTATCCGTTGACTAATTCTACTTTTTAATTCTTCTTCCACTTGTTAAATGCGTAAATCTAATTTAGTTATTTTCCAAGAAAGCCAAAAAAATGTGAAAATATTTTGTGTGATGATTATAGATTACGATTATTTATGATGTCACTTTTTACTAGTATGGCGATCCTAAACTTGAATAACTTAAATAATTATTATAGTAGTAAATTTATTCGAGCATAGTTTATTAAAGACTGTTATATGGATTTAATGGTCGTGATTTTATGAAGCTTTAAATTCTTCAATAAACAAAATTATAAAATATTGTTTGTACGATTCAAAAGCTAATCTATATTAGTATTTTTGAAGTACTAATTTGAATTTTTCCAAAAAATCACACTAAATTACACATTATGCCATTGGGCATAAAAGGAAATATTTTTGAACATTTATTTACGAAAAATCAAATAAAGAAATATTATAATTCTCTCCAAAAATAAATAAAAAATATTAAAGAAATTATGTAAAAAATATTTGAAAAACAAAATAAACATATGTAATTCACATAAATACATTATTACATAGTTTTTTTTATAAAAACTACCATTAAAATTTTATTTAAATCAAAACAAACATGTTTAATTAATATTATTAAGAATTTAAAAACGATTTGAAATTTTTTTGTTAAAAATATCAAACAATAAAAAACAAAATAGTTTGTTAACGAGTTTGATTTCCGGTTCGATTATAAACAAAAAAAGAAGAAATTGCAATTCTACTAAAATTTAAATCTTATATTATATATTTAGAATATGTTTACAACAATTATTTATATATATATAATCAAAATAATTATAATTTTAAATAAATTTGGGTAAATCGCATAATATGATTTGTGTATTTTGATTCGGTTTGTATTTTGAATTCGGGTATTTTCGATTCCTAAATATAATAAATAATAAATTATTGGTCTAATCAACTTATAAATTATATTAAATTTTTGCTATACGAAATATATAATAAAAATATATATATTATTATTTTTGAAGTACTTTTTTGAACTTTTCCAAAAAAACTCATTTAACTACATACTATGTCATTGGTTTTAAACTCACTTAAAGAGTTATGTGAAACTTACACACAAACATATCTCATTCTATATATATACTTTTTAAAATTGACTTAAATATCAACAAAAACAATAAAACCGATTTTAACATAAAATCAACCACTAATTTCATATTTATGATATTTTTGATATAATCTTTTTATTTTTCTTACTGGAGGTCTATAAAAAATTTCAGAATATAAATATTTTTTAAAAAGTATATAGTTTAGTTTTTATATATAATCATTGTCCATATTATAATTTTCTATTTATATTAATATTTTAGATGTTAATAAACATCTATATTGAACATAGATAAAGTTTGTTTAAATCAATTATTTATTAACGGGTTCAGTTTCTAAAAAAATTCTAGATAAATGACAAGAAGTTTGAAAATAATGATTAAACTTTATCATAAACAAATTTCGGGTAATTCGAGTTCAAATCTAGAAATTTGTTTTGGCTTCGGGTTTTCAGGTAGTAAATTTCTCAATTTGTTCGGGTTATTTATTTTTGGAACGGTTTCAGTTCTTTAATTTCGGTTTGGTTCCAATTATGTACTTCAAATATAATTATAACTATTATTATTTTAAATATAATTGAAAGGGTGTAGTTTTGTGAATTTCTCTATATTTATTTGCATAAACAATAAAAGAACAAAATACTCTTTAAAAATTCTGAATATTTTTATTTATTTTACAAAATTAGAAAAAATATTACAAACTTCTAAATTAACTGTATATATATAAAATTATTTATAAAAAACATAAACTCGTAGTGTACCACGGGTTAAATCCTAGTATACATATAAATTTGTTTTCTTAAAAATTTGGGAGCCAAAAGCGTAGGAATCATTTTGCTCCTTTCTTGGTTGACCATTTAATTTATTAAAACATAAATTAGAAAAATACAGATTTGACGACTAATTAACTACACATAGGGTAATATATTGTCAATAGTTGATGGTAGATATCATAACACGGGTTTATAGATTTTTATTTGTTTTATTTAAATTATTCAGATTATAAATTGGGAAGAATAATTAACAAGTAAAGTAAACTAGTTAGTAACTTGTGGGTCAAGTCAACTAATTTGGTATATTAATACGATTGGCTCCACTTAATGACTCTCAACATCAAACCAAAAGTTGCTCAGTTTTTTTCATTTAATGTTTCACCCGTTGGATAAATCAAGATTGGTATCTTTTTAGATTTAAATTTTGGTATGTCACACGCTTAGAGTTTGGTATGCTCACATAAATATTCAAAATTTATATGTGGTAGTTGAACAATTTCAATCATTTAACATTTTTTTATATTCATTCGAAGATAGAAGTTAAGAAGAATTGTTAACTACATATGATTCGATAAAATGTGTTTAGGCAAAAATAATTTTAATTTTTGAATAATGACATCACCATGCTAACGTGGAGTGAAAAGAATAAAATATAACGATTTAAGTACAAAATATAAAGAGTGGGGGCAGAGTACAGAGATCAATAATGGGTACATACAATATAAGCCCATTCTTGGTATTAGGTTCTATAGACTATAAATCATGTGGGAAAGCATATAAGTTTTTTTTTTTTTTTGTTAAAAAAGCATGTAAGTTAATATGGAAAATAATATAAAATCATGATATTGAGAATTTTCTTAGAAAACTCAAAAAATGAGTTACGTTTAAATATCGTAAGAAAATCGAATTGAGCCAATGCATGGTTTGATCAGTCTAGGATGTAAACAGCACCACACAATTGACATTATCACCATAATTGAGATAATTGTGGAAAAAGTTTAAAAACAATAAAAATAATTATGACATGAAAAAGGTAGTAATTAATCCAATTGAATATATTATAGATATAAGGTTGATTTTGAAAAAATGGTAAATTACAAAACAACTTGACTTTCCTTTGTGCATGTAATTCGGATTTTAGTTTTTGACTAAAAATGTATTTCTAATTTATAGTGCATATAATATTGGCGGCTTTTACATTAACTTTTTTACTTACAAAATAATAGCCAAAATAGTATTCTCCGGACAATTCCGTGCTATGCCAGGAGGCAAATTAAATTATTTTAAAAACAAAAGTTAAGGTTCCAATGACATCAAAATATCTGGATTCTGAAACAGATATGGTAATTAATTAAATAGAATTCACAAAATTACGCCCTTTCAATCTCTTCTTCACAAAACTACATCTAATTTCATTTTTTCATATATTTACACTTTTTCAAAATTTTAAAAGTTTGATTTACCCTTTTAAAAATTACCATTAAATTTTTTTCATTTGAGTTCGCTAATTAGTGTTTATGATATAATATTAAAGGGGTAGGATTGTATGAGTAGGGTTTATTTGAATTTAATTTTGAGTGTTTAGGTGTAGTTTTGTGAAATATTTTTGAAATGGTGTAGTTTTGTGAAATGTAATTCAAACGGGATAGTTTTGTAATTCTCCCATTAATTAATGAAAATTCCATTTGCATATTTAACTAATGCCACCATTAGATTTCTTTAGTTATTCTTGCTAATTTTCAAACTCGGAAAATATAATGACCAGTCATCTATAAAATGGTCGTTCGCAAATATATTTTTAGTGAAAACAAAAATCTAATTTTTTGGGGCTACAAAAATAATAAAAATAATAAAACCATAAAATGAAGTTAAATAGAAGTTATGTCAAATATGGTCCACTTCAAAGGGATCAGGTAAGATTGGAATCTAAACAAATAAATAAGAAAAGAGCATTTGTCCCCCCGCACTAGACTTAAGACAACATCTATTGTTTTTTTTGTTAATTATACTTAATATATATTAATCCGGTTATAAACTAGCTAGGTGCTTCATAATTTATAAATTCCTACCCTCACTTAAACGATAAATAAAGACATAACATACACAAATCATGGAGGTGTTCAAATAACAAAAGATTTAAATTAACTTGTTTGATGTTGAGTTTTGTGGCGTGTAATATATAGTTATAAGTTTTGTAATGGTATGATTAATTAATACGAGTGATTATCTTAAGAAGAGTCGAAAAATAAATTATTCCAAGAGGACAAGTTGGTGACTGCACTTAAGTGAAGTTTAAAGGAGATATGAGTATATATCTTCCAAAATAATGTTTTATCACAAACCTTTAAAATATATAGAGATCAAATAGTACTACGAGAGAAGCTGATATTTTTATTAACTTTTTTGGTGAAGAAATATAGTCCATATCTTCATCTTTTTGATTATTATTATTATATACATTTCTTCATATTATATTTCGGATACAATTAAAAAAAAATATTGTGAGTGGAGAGGAATATGTGAGAGAAGTTAAACAAATAAATGTCCAAAACAAAAGGAGCATAATAAGCGTAAGAAAGGCGCATATGTCGTCGATAAGATTCATCAATGAGATCTTTCCAAGATTTGGAATTTGTCCATTTGTAAATTTTGTATAATTACCACTCAATGTTTTAATATATATATATATATATATATATAAATAAAGAACACCTGAATATCCTCCAAAAGGTGCTGTTTTTTTCTCAATAATGCAATAAGTTTGTGTAATTGTGTATATCTTAAATATATATAGAGAGAGATAAGCCACAATTTAAAATTTGTTCGTTGGTTTTACAAAATTTGGGTAAAAAGTTTACAAAAAAGATTAGTACGTTTTAGACAAAAATATATATAGAAAGAAAACCACATATATAGCTAGACTTTACAATTATACATATATATATATATATTTAAAAATGCATGAGCAAGCGCGTAGAATTCTTACAAAAAGAGTGGTGTACAAGAAAAGTAGTTGATCGAGTTTACTTACGTTTAAAAATCAACCAATCTTCTTAACCCTATGTTAGAAAAGAAGAGCAAAGCAAAGATTCTTATTTTATTTTTTTTAATATTTGACTATATCAATGACGAAAGCAATATATTACTAGAACCTATTAAGGTTTGGTTCTTGTGGTTTTAAAAGAATGTTTTTGTGGTCACACACGGTTAAAGAGGAAACATGTTTTAGAGACCTAATCTCACATTATTAAGCCAAAACTGCCCAAAAGCATCTTCTTAATTAGTACTATGATATTTGTCTTCTCATTGGAGGAATATAAAATAAAGCTAAGAATGCTACACGAGGTATTGTCCATATCAATATATGCTCTCAACACGAACCAATGTAACAAATATCACAAAGAATGTTAATTACATTACCAAATTTGCTATAAGAGCCATAAGAACAATAATGGCAAGAATCGATGAAAATGAAGTGTGCATGCATGGTGTTTCTCTTATGAAAAGACTTATCACTAAATAGCTAGAAGAGAACCTATCATACATAGATATTTATTCAACCAAAAATGGATAGAAATCACAAGAAAAGCATCAAACATGATCTAACACTCTCATGTGACTAAATAAGGATCGGATACTAATCTAATATAATGATGATAAGATCTCTAGATCACATCAACATGCTTAAAAAAGTAAAGAAAGATCTCTCAAAGCATGGTTACTACCTTCTTATTTACTGTACGGATAGTATCAAGAGAAGAAAAAAAGCCTCTTACACTTCTTTCTAGTGCATGGGCATGGAATCTTAGGTTTCATTGGATACAATTGTGTGTACCTTCATGTGGTTGCTTAAAGAAATAGCCACTCTTCATAAAGTAGTATATATTCTTCCAAGTGGCTTAACCCCACACCATGCTTTTTCTCCTCCTACATATAAGGGAGCTTCTCACTAGTACTCTCTCATCAACAAACCAAAACAACTCCTTTTCTCATAAATACATATATATCTTCCTTGTTTTACTAGTTTACATAATCAAAAGTTTCTTTTTAGATATAACATATATATACTAATTTTGATATAAATGGCTTCAAACTCAATGAGTTCTAGCGCTTCTTGGACGCGTAAGGAGAACAAGCTATTTGAAAGGGCTTTGGCTATATATGATCAAGACACTCCTGACCGTTGGCATAACGTTGCAAGAGCGGTTGGTGGCAAAACCGTTGATGAAGTAAGGCGACACTACGAGCTTCTTATTAGAGATGTTAATGACATTGAATCAGGGCGCTATCCTTATCCTAATTACCGTTCAAAAGGGAATTGAAAAACACATTTAAGCTACTCCCCAAAAGGTGTGTAGATCACAACTATAAGTAAGCATATATAAGAAAGCATTATTATCATCTTGAAGTAGACATGATATATCTAGTTTTGTTATGTCTCTATCTATATCTAGATCATAACTCATACCAATCATGCTTGAAAAAAGAAATCTATCTTAATGATATAGTTAATAGTAAACATGCACCAATGATGATAAAAAAAAAACATTGTTTGTTTCTGTAAAGTGTTCCCAACATCTAGTTGTGGGGTTATAAAGCAAATCCAGTAACATAGAAATACAAAAGCTAGTTTTGTCAAGTTTCTTGAATTGATCATTAGGACATTATCTCCATGCATGTTACTCTTTTTCGTTCATATATAAAATAAAATTCAATTTAATTTATCTGTCTTTTAGCAAAAGGAAAAAATCAAAGTCCCATATGGTAATAGCATGTTACATGTCTCTAATCTTAGCATTTTTTCTAAAAACTCCATTTCCTAAGTTGTGTAATTTATATTTAATATACACCTCCTTTAATATGGATTTTATGTATGTGTATTGCAGGTGCCTCTGACACCAGAAACAAACAGAGAATATCTCTAAGCAAAGAGATTTCACTATGTATTTATTTCTACTTATGTTATACGAATATGTAAGAATCCTCTGATTCATTCCATGCTCTAATTATATATATACAGATCAATGTGAGTTTTCATATGGTAGCTTGCAAAGCTCGGGTCTCTTAATTATAGCATGCATAAATCTCTATAATCATGTTTTAGATTATTTATTTTTTAGCGTTGACAAAAATTATAAGTCCTCAAGTACCTACGTTCGAATAGTCCTTAATTAATTATGTCCACTAATTACTCAATTCAGTACTTGCTAGTTTTAATTATACGAATGTGGATTGTGGAATAATTTATTTTATCTTAAATAATTATTTGAAAAACGTCAATTATCTTACGTAAGATCTCTTTTTATCCATGTCCTTATTTCTTAATAATGTTTTTCATGGACTAAGTGGGGAATAAAATTTAGTCACAATTTTCCAAAATATTAAATTGAAACTAGTTACTTTCACGTAAATAATTCTGGAACAAGTGATTTTCCTTCCAATAGGTTTTAAAAAAAAAATTAACAAAAAAAGGTTTAAAAATAAATATATTAAAAATAAACTGTTTTCATAAATAAATATTTTAAAAAGAAGTTATTACTAATAAAAAATGGGTCCATTAGAGCATTATTATAGGGTTCTTAGAGAAGTTTTTAATTCATGGACCCACAAAAAAAATTAAAAACCAATTCAAAAAACTCTTATATAAGAGCATGATTAATGCCAGCTTTTATTGGGTTCTTAAGGATTATGGCCCACAAAAAAATAAAAACTTGGCTCTTTAAGTTCTGATTTCAGATCCGGTTTTAAAATTAGTCGCGGGCCCCACTGACACGTGGCGGCCCGCGATTGGTTCACTTTTTTTTTTTTTTTTTTTTAAATTTCTAAATTCAAATAAAAAATAAAAAAAAGCCTAGGAGATTGTGCATAGAATTCTTGCCATTGAACATGGTCTAAGAGACATCTTTTATATAAATCGCGGACCTCACTGACATATGACGATCCGCGATTGATCTGATTATTATTATTATTATTAAAATTTTGTTTTTTAAGAAATTTTTAAGGTTTTACAGATAATGATGGTCTTATAAGTCAAGGCCCACCGTAGCTTCTTTGATTTTTATCCAAACAAAATAGTGATTTATATTCTACGGTCGGTTTTTTTTTTTTTTTTTTTGTCACTCCGGTCGGTTATTTTATTTGTTTGTAAAGAGGATCACTTTTCGCGGCAAACCCTTAAAGACAAGCCAACACGTGGCAAAAACAAGAGACACAACTTCCAAAATAATCGCCTCTTTAAGCGCCACGTAAACACCCAATAACCACGTGTCAAACAATAACCGCTTATTATAGAGAGAGAAAAGAATAATCTCTCTCTCTCCTCCTTTGTAACTATAAACTTCCTTGAAGATTGGAACAAAGAAATAAACAGTAAAATTACAACAACAAAAACATCAGAAGAAATAATGGAGAGAAGAACGGTCATGATGATGATGATGATGATGGTGGTGATGCTGACGTGGCAGAAGAGATGTCATGGATGGGGAACAGAGAAAGCAGAGCAAGTTGTTAGAGACGAAGCAGAGAACGCTAAAAACGCTGCGGAAAACGCTAAAAAAATGGCGGGCGAGGCGGTTCATGACGCAAAGGACAAAAGTGCTTCTTGGACTGGTTGGGTTTCTGATAAAATCTCCACGTAAGCGCATGTGATTATATACTTATTTTAATTTTATTTTAAATTTGTGTTGTTTTTCTTTGATTAAGATCATAATCTACCGTGTTTAACTAAATCAGATTATTTTTTTATGGATTTGAATGTACATAAAAAGTATGATATTGTTTTATAAGGCCTTACTTATACGTTAAATATTTAGATAGTGTTTTGTGTGGACATATTAGTATTAAATTGAATAATGTTCTGATTCAAAAGATTCTTTATGTAACAGAGGATTGGGAAGCAAGAAAGATGAAGCGGAAGAAGCAGTTGAATCTGCAAAGAGGTACGCTTCTGGCAAGGCAGGATCAGCCTATGACAATGCTGGTCAGGCCAAAGACAAGATCTACGACAACGCTGGTCAAGCAAAAGACATGGCCTACGACAAGGCAAGATCAGCCTATGATAGTGCGGGTAATGCCAAGGACTTTGCTTATGATAAGGCCGGTCAGGCCAAGGACATGGCCTATGACAAGGCAGGGTCAGCCTATGATAAGGCTGGTGAAGCCAAGGACATGGCCTATGGTAAGGCGGGTCAAGCCAAAGACATGGCCTTTGATAAGGCAGGATCAACATACGAAAAGGCAGGTCAAGCCAAGGACATGGCCTATGGTAAGGCTGGTGAAGCCAAAGACATGGCCTATGATAAGGCGAGTCAAGCCAAGGACATGGCATTTGGTAAGGCCGGTCAAGCCAAAGACATGGCCTATGATAAGGCAGGATTAACATACGAAAAGGCGAGTCAAGCCAAGGACATGGCCTACGGTAAGGCAGGTCAAGCCAAAGACATGGCCTTTGATAAGGCAGAATCAACATACGAAAAGGCGGGTCAAGCCAAGGACATGGCCTATGGTAAGGCGGGTCAAGCCAAAGACATCGCCTTTGATAAGGCAGGATCAACATTCGAAAAGGCTGGTCAAGCCAAGGACATGGCCTATGGTAAGGCTGGTGAAGCCAAAGACATGGCCTATGATAAGGCGAGTCAAGCCAAGGACATGGCATTTGGTAAGGCCGGTCAAGCCAAAGACATGGCCTATGATAAGGCAGGATCAACATACGAAAAGGCGAGTCAAGCCAAGGACATGGCCTACGGTAAGGCAGGTCAAGCCAAAGACATGGCCTTTGATAAGGCAGAATCAACATACGAAAAGGCGGGTCAAGCCAAGGACATGGCCTATGGTAAGGCGGGTCAAGCCAAAGACATCGCCTTTGATAAGGCAGGATCAACATTCGAAAAGGCTGGTCAAGCCAAGGACGTTGCCTATGACAAAGCAGAGGATATGATTAGCATGGCTACAGATAAGGGGGGAAAAGCGAAAGAAATGGGTTATGAAACATACGAAAAGGCCAAAGAAGGGTCCAAGAATGTTAAGGACAAGGCATCAGACAAAGCTCATGACCTTAAAGAAACCGCAGGGCGAGCAATGGAGTATGGTAAAGAGAAAGCAACAAAAGCGTACGGATCAGGCAGCGAAGCAGCCGAAAATATGGAGGAGAAAATATACAAGGTTGGGGAAAGGTATGGTGCAGCTAAAGAATCAATGTCAGAGAAGGCAAAAGATGCTTATAAGAATGCAAAGGAGAAAGCTTCTGATGCAGTTGGAGAGTTTGGTGCATATGTGAGAGACCGTAATATTGAGCTTTGAAACCCTATATATATATAGATTATTATAGGGTTTGCATTTAGATTCTAAATCCTTTCCTGTTGTGAAATAAATTTTCTTATGCATTTTTATGTAAGAATGGTGGAGCTGCTTTTGTTTAGTTTCAAAAAGCAAGTTCTGAATCATGTCTTTCTGTTTCATAATTATGTTGCAATTAGTATTATCTTTTTTTGGTTAAAAAAAATTATTATTATCTAAGGCATGCTTTTTTGAGTTTAAGAAGTTAATAGAATCTATATTAGTATTTTTGAAGTACTAATTTGAAATTTTCCAAAAAATCACACTAAATTACACATTATGCCATTGGGCATAAAAGGAAATATTTTTGAACATTTAATTACGAAAAATCAAATAAGGAAATATTATAATTCTCTCCAAAAATAAATAAAAAATATTAAAGAAATTATGTAAAAAATATTTGAAAAACAAAATAAACATATGTAATTCACATAAATACATTATTACATAGTTTTTTTATAAAAACTACCATTAAAATTTTATTTAAATCAAAACAAACAGGTTTAATTAATATTATTAAGAATTTAAAAACGATTTGAAATTTTTTTTTGTTAAAAATATCAAACAATAAAAACAAAATAGTTTGTTAACGAGTTTGATTTCCGGTTCGATTATAAACAAAAAAAAAGAAATTGCAATTCTACTAAAATTTAAATCTTATATTACATATTTAGAATATGTTTACAAAAATTATTTATATATATAATCAAAATAATTATAATTTTAAATAAATTTGGGTAAATCGCATAATATGATTTGTGTATTTTGATTCGGTTTGTATTTTGAATTCGGGTATTTTCGAATCCTAAATATAATAAATAATAAATTATTGGTCTAATCAACTTATAAATTATATTAAATTTTTGCTATACGAAATATATAATAAACATATATATATTATTATTTTTGAAGTATTTTTTTGAACTTTTCCAAAAAAACTAACTTAACTACATACTATGTCATTGGTTTTAAACTCACTTAAAGAGTTATAAGAAACTTACACACAAACATATCTCATTCTATATATATATTTTTTTAAAATTGACTTAAATATCAACAAATACAATAAAACCGATTTTAACATAAAATCAACCACTAATTTCATATTTATGATATTTTTGATATAATCTTTTTATTTTTCTTACGGAGGTCTATAAAAAATTTCAGAATATATATATTTTTTAAAAAGTATATAGTTTAGTTTTTATATATAATCATTGTCCATATTATAATTTTCTATTTATATTAATATTTTAGATGTTAATAAACATCTATATTGAACATAGATAAAGTTTGTTTAAATCAATTAACACTAGCATAACAATTATTTATTAACGGATTCAGTTTCTAGAAAAATTCTAGATAAATGACAAGAAGTTTGAAAATAATGATTAAACTTTATCATAAACAAATTTCGGGTAATTCGGGTTCAAATCTAGAAATTTGTTTTGGCTTCGGGTTTTCAGGTAGTAAATTTCTCAATTCGTTCGGGTTATTTATTTTTGGAACGGTTTCGGTTCTTTAATTTCGGTTTGGTTCCAATTATGTACTTCAAATATAATTATAACTATTATTATTTTAAATAATTTTTGGGTAGTTAGAGTAGTTTAGTTTAGTTATACAAAATTGAGTTCGGTTCAGATTCGATTTCGGGCATTATGGTAGTAAATTTCCCTATACATTCGAGTTATTTGTTTTTAGAATCGGTATTGATTTGGGGATTTCGGTTTGGTTTGGGTTCGATATTTCGGATCCGAAAGCTTTGCCCATCCCTAATTTTTATAGTTTATAATAGTTTGGAATAAATACACTTACAAATTATATTAAGATTTTGCTATATAAAATATAATTCTCATTATATATTTATGGGAGAATCACAAAACTACACCATTTGAATTACATTTCACAAAACTACACCATTTCAAAAATATTTCACAAAACTACTCCTAAACACTCAAAATTAAATTCAAATAAACTCTATCCACACAATCATACCCCTTAATACTATTTCTAAACACTAATTAGCGAACACAAATGAAAATATTTTAATTTTGGTAATTTTGAAAAGGGTAAATCAAGCTTTTAAAATTTTGAAAGGGTGTAAATTTGTGAAAATATTGACTTAGGTGTAGTTTTGTGAAGGAATGATTGAAAGAGTGTAGTTTTGTGAATTTCTCTATATTTATTTGCATAAACAATAAAAGAACAAAATACTATTTAGAAATTCTGAATATTTTTATTTATTTTACAAAATCAGAAAAAATATTACAAACTTCTAAATTAACTGTATATATATAAAATTATTTATAAAAAACATAAACCCGTGGTGTACCACGGGTTAAATCCTAGTATATAAGTAAAACCGCTAGAAACTTAGACCATAAACATTGCAGGTTTTAGTGGGGCTCTTAATGCGTGGCCCCCACTAAAATCTTAAGAAACCACCACTTTTAGCTCTATATTAGGATCCGATTCTTGTACTGTTCATGGGCCCCACTGACACGTGGCGGCCCATGATTGGTACTTTTTAATTTTTTTTTTTTTAAATAAATAAAAAATATAAATATACAAAAAAAATTTAAGAGCTGAAAATGTGGTTCTACCAATGTTTATGCTCTTAGGCCCCACAATAATATTAAGTATCGGTTTTAAAACTGCTTATCTAAGTACGATACTTTGAATTTTCGCGGGCCCACTGACACGTGGCGGCCCGCGATTGGTTCGATTAATATTATTTTTTTTAAAAAAATAATAAAAAAACAAAACACAAATTTAAGGACATTTTTAAGTGTCATATCGATAATTATGGTCTTAGACCATGTTTATCAAAGGTGCTTATATAAAGTGCTTGTGTATTTTTTTGTGTATTTGAGTATTAAATTAAATCAAAACATGTATTTAATAAACATCCTATAATGAAAAATGCTTAATGAAACATTTTAAGCTCCCTTTTTGTAGAGTGCTTATTAATAATACATGTTTTGATTTAATTTAATACTCAAATACACAAAAAAAAATACAATGTTTTGTAACTTTTGTGGCTTAAATATTTCTTGATTATTTATCTTTTTATGGCAAGGATAGATTAAAATTTATCATGTGTTCTAATTTGTAACATTCATTTCTTTTGATATGATGTAGATAAATTATTTTTTAAAATATGGTTGAAATTTCCAACCAATATTACATATATTTCGAATGTAACAAAGAACCGACAAAATAAGGAATCAAGTTTGACATAAAAGATCAACATATGTGAATCAAACATAAACTTAATAACATTGTAAAGCATATTTATTGAATGGTTTTATCTTCAATGTGAACAGATGCAAGAAATGTTTTGAGACGCCTATTATAAACACAAGGCCTTTCCAATTGAACCAAATGACCTGCCTTCTTTATACTGTCTATTGTTGCTTGCTCACCAAGTTGTCTGAAAATTTAAACAAACCACTAAATTAGGAGAAAAAAACACAAACCATTAAAATGTAAAAAATAACAAAATTTTAGTAGATATATATATATACGTACACTTTCATGTTTTTAGCTAATTCGAGGTCAAAGATTTGATCACTTTCACCCCACAAGAGATGTATTTTCTGCATGCACACAATAAATGTCAATATATATATATATATATTTAATAAATCAGTGGTATAGATATGATTAATGTTTAATTAAATGTGTATATATGATAAACATACCACTGGGAAATGAGGGATTGTGGCATCCTTGTTGCTGACTACAACAGCCTCTAACAATTCAGCCCTTTCTTTCCTGTTGTTGAACATTACCTACCAATTTCACCAATAAATCAGAAATATTGAACCATACGTTCATATTACTTTGTTAATATTTGTTTTGTAATTATACTTTTTATATCCCCGGAAATAAAAGCCAATAAATCCAAAAATATTAAAGTACAAAGTTTGAAGATTTAATACAGAGAGGCAAGTTACTTTGTGAGTTCCACCTAACTCTCAGAAATCAGAACCACTCCATGAATATGAATCATTTAATTATCTATCGTTGTTATACTAGAAAATATATGTCTGAAAAACTACTATACATAATATATAACAAAACTTAAAACAGTCAATATAATTATGAGAGAATAATAAATTAACCTTGTATAATAGTTGAGAAAGCATTATAAATCATCAATAAAACATATTAAAATATTATACTTTTAACAAAATATCAGTGTTATTCACCCAAAAAAGTTTAAATAGAGAAAGAATAATTTGTGAACTAATTAATTATTACCTCAATAAAGTCCTTGAATAATCGTTTAGGAAACCACAAGGGTTTATGCACAGCGATAGTGAATAAAGCCTTTAGTCCCTTAACGGAAGTAGGCAACAAAAGATCCTTCGAAGAAGTAAACCCTAACCGGTTCAAATTCGATTCACTAATCGTATCTGTCATCGCAAGTATCGAACCGGACACAACCATTGCTCTAACCATGTCCGGATAAGTCTCAGCAATCTTGAAAGCCACCATGCCACCATAGCTAAACCCTACGGGGATAAACTTATCCACGCCAAGAATACGTAACCCCTTAACCAAACAATCGGCTTGAAAGGTAGGAGACCGGTCCGGGTTATCGGAGTAGGATCCACCAAAGAAGAGAAGATCCGGTATGTAAACCGAGTATTTCTTAGATAATGCACCTACTTGGAACTGCCACGTCACTATTCCTTCGGCTGCGAAACCGTGGATTAACACGATAACCGGTTTGGTTGGTTTATCCGGTTTAGTTGGTTTAGATATACCGGGTTTTTTCTTTAGGGTTTCTTTAGGGACCCAAAAGTTCATCTTTGTACCTGGTTCGATGTCTAGAGTGTATGGAACTACACCGGCCATTTTCATTAGACCGTATAGTATTGGCTTCTGTGCCTCGACCAAGTTCACCATTTTGTGTTACACTTTTTTGTTTTGTTTACAAAGGATCAAATGGGAAGTAACATTATATAAAGTTTTTTTGTTTTTTGTTTAAAGGAACTTGTGAATTTGGGTTTGGGATTTATTAACATGTGTTTGGTGTGGGGTTGTTATCTTTGTTCATCCAATATTTCTTTTTGCCCCAATCAGTCCCTTAAATACAAAAACACTAGTTCTAGAACGTAAATATGGTATAAAATTTATAAATGCATGTTTTTTGTTAAAATAAATAAATGCATGTTAGTTACATTGATTATTCATATTTAACAAAAAACTATAAATTATTTTCATTTATTTCTCAGTGTAATCAATGCATGCTAGCTTATACTATATGAACGTAAATATCAAATAACTAAGAAAATCAATATTTTAAACAAAAGAAAACTTAGAAATTAAATAAGTCTTTGGTCTAGTGGCAGACATAAGTCCACATAAGGCAGGTAACACCACCCCATCCAGAATCGAATCCCAACGCCTACGACAGTGTAGGAATAACTAATGAACCGACTATTTGTGGTCCAAAAATATTGACAAAAAAGAAAAAAAACTTAGAAATTAAATGTAATTTTCGTGTCAAACGTAAATAACTTTGTATCTATGGCCGTGTATCAAATGCAAATATTCAGGACCATGTTCTGGCTGTGTGAAAAAATGATGCACTAAAGTCTTAATTTTATTTTTAAAAAGTCTTAATTTTATTTTTTTAAAAGTCTTAATTACAGTTGAAGAGGTAACAGGTGGAATTAAGAGGGGTCTATAGTTTCGTGTCGGAGTGTGTAGATGACCTATAATTCCTACTTTTGTCACTATCTTAGAGCATCTCCAAAAGAAACCTCATAACCTCAAATACGAGGTTTTTTGTTCTCCAAAAGAAACCTCAAAACCTCAAATTTGAGGTTTTACTATTCAAAACCTCAAATTTGAGGTTCCATCTTTTTTTTGCACTTTCATCCCTCCAATTAATAATATTTCACAAATATATTTATTAACTTTTTAATTTCATCATTTTAGTACATAAAAAATTATATTTTGTAAATATAAACTTAATTTTCACATGTTAAACTAAAAGAAAGACTTTAAATTAAAATAAAAAATATTAATTTATTGGTTTAATAATTATTTGAGGTGTATTTTATATTATCTACAAAAATTAAGAGATTTATTTAATTGTAAAAAATAGTAAGGACTTAAATGCAATATGTAAAATTAAATTTGAGGTTTTTCTTTTGGAGAAAAACACATGAAACCTCAAATTTGAGGTTGATGAAACCTCAAATTTGAGGTTCCTTTTTGGAGATGCTCTTACAACTTACAACCTTTCTTTTCCATTAAAAATTCTTGCGCAAGGGATTAGTAATAATCTTATATTATTAATACAGAACGAAGAGATAAAATAAAAGTGAAAATCCTACGTGTAATCACGTGAGTAATTTTGACCCCACATTATTAAAAAATTTATTTTGAAATTAATAGAAACCCAAAACAAAAAACCCAAAACTGAAAGCCCAAATTTATCACAAAAGTTTTTTAAAATAACATAATAAAAGGATAATATATTTAGAAAATATTGAAAAATCTCTGAAATATAAAAAAATATAATATTAAAAAATCCATAAGAAACACAATTTATAATTAAAAATAGATTTCCCTAATATTTATATGTTATATTTTATCACATTATGTTTAAAATAATGATAAAATATATTGTTCATTTAAAAATAACAATAATATTTTGTAAAATTGTATTTAACATCAAAATTCATGTCAAATGACAAAACTTTAACACATAATTTACGATTCATCGGTTGAACCACCGGTTCCCAAAATTTGAGCAAAAAATTTTCGGATAATTTTATACATGACAGAGTGATTAAACATTCATAGAAAATATTTTTAAAATATTTAAAAAGCCTACAAAATATGATTTTAAAAACCCATGAAAAACACAATTTTATAATTTTCTTAAAGTTTGTATGTTATATTCTCGCACAAAACAATGATAAAACATATTGTTCATTTATAAATATCAATATTACTAGGATTTAACCCGTGGTATACCACGGATCTATATTTTTTTAAATGTTTTTATATCACTATATATATTTAGTTTAGAAGTTTGTAATAGATTTTTTATAGCATAAACATAAATATTTAGAAGTTTTCAACGTTACTATTGTTTTTTATTGTTTATACAATTAAATAATAATTTTAGCATTTAATATTAAAAATTGTTGAAGTAAAATTTATTTTTATTATTTAATATCCAAATTACCAAGATATAAAATATCAAACTGGAACATAACCAAAATATACAAATTGAAACCGATCTAAAAAATAAATACATCGAATAAGTAAAGAAATTTACTTACCGAATTCCCGGAAGCGAAACAAATTTTGTGGAATGAACCGAACTATCCGAAAATTACTTAATGTAATAACGATTGTAATACTAAAAATTGTTGAAATGATATTTTTTGTTACTATATAATATTAATATTTGTACTACATATTCCATATAACAAATTTTAAAATAATATAAGTTGATTTATTCCAAACTATTGTAAACTATGAAAATTTTGATTTATTAAAGGGAAAATTCCATATTAATACACCAACTAAATTATTATTAGCTTTTTAATACATCAACTTTTTGATTGCCCAGAATAATACACCAACTATTTTTATTTGTTCATTTTTAAGAATATATAAAAAGATTGTAACCAAAATAAAAAGTTTCAAAAAATAATATTTTCACAATTTAAAATCATAAACAATTAAAAGATAGGAAAATAACAATTATTAAATTTAATTTGTGAAAACATTTTCCTTTTATTTTTTAAATTTTTATTGTGAACCTCTTGTATATTTCCGAATTTTGTAATTTTTGTTGGATTTTTTACATAATTTTAAAGTATCTTTTTATTAAAATAGAAAAAATAATTTTTGTTTCAAAAAATATGTAACGGTCAACTAACGGTGATTTGGTTAAATGGATAGATGATTTGAGTTTGTGATTTAAAATAAGTAAGTAAAATAGTTCATGATTTAAAATGAACAAATAAAAATAGTTGGTGTATTATTTTGGGCAATCAAAAAGTTGGTGTATTAAAAAGCTAATAATAATTTAGTTGGTGTATTAATATGAAATTTTTCCTTTATTAAATTACATGGGTAAACAAAAATCGGATCCAAATTTCCGAAAACCGATACAAAAAGTATTATACCCAAACGGGTAGAGAAATTTATTATCTGAAAAGACATAACCAAATCAAAATCGAACAAAAATCCATTGAACTCGACCAAACTTGGTGATAATTTTTATATTACTATATGTAAATTAAGCTTTTTGATAGGTTTTGTGATATGTTAGTAGGTATGATATTCTATTTATAGGTATGATATAGGGCGGAGAAACTTGGTGACCAAGTTTTTTTTATATTTAGGCAATTGATTGTATTACGCATTTAATCGGTGAGAATTCTCATGCATATAATTACCTTTGTTGAGTTTTGATACATTTTGTTTGCGGCTTTTCAAAACTTTGTGATCAAGTTTTTTCATGTATTGAAAACATATTACATTAAAACTTAAATTGATGAAAATTAGCAATAATATACTTGCCTATTTTGATGTTGGTATAATATATTTTGAGAGAATTACAAAACTACACCATTTGAATTACATTTCACAAAACTAAATAATTTCAAAAATACTTCACAAAACTACATCTAAACACTCAAAATTAAATCTAAATAAATCTTACCCACACAATCCTACCCCTTTAATACTATACCCTAAACACTAATTAGCGAACCCTAATGAAAATTTTTTAATTTTGGTAATTTTTTAAAGGGTAAATCAAGCTTTTAAAATTTTGAAAAATGTGTAAATATGTGAAATAATTAAATTATGTGTAGTTTTGTGAAGGAGGGGTTGAAAGGGCGTAGTTTTGTGAATTCCTTATATATTCTTTACCTATTTAAATATATGTCATTGATTGAAAATGGTTATGGTTCTATTATTGCTGATAATTGTTTTTGGTACTACTTTATAACTTACGGTAAGTTTCACATCATATATGATAGTGGTAATATTATTGTTTACTTATTTAAATATATGTCATTTATTGAGAATGGTTTTGGCAATGTAAGGGTATTTCTTGAATGTGAATATATTATTTGGGTTTTTGTTAATTTTTTGGACAACATGTGTTAGTTATCTCGTTAAAATAACAACAACATAATTTTAAATTTAAAAATATGACTTAATTTAAGAAAAATATAACCTATTTCTGTTATTTTTATTCGGAAAACATGTGTAATATTTCATATAATCTTGACTTTGTAGTGTTTAAAATTAAGATTATGATATTAAATAAATGGACTATGTAAATACTATTTTTAAATAATATTTGAAAACGTAATATAATAATCATAATTTAAATTTAAATAGTAATTATATCCATTACAAATTGATCTAGCATCTATATTATTATTTAAATTCTATTAAAATTTAAATTATGATTATCGTATTACGTTTTCAAATTTTTGTTATATGTTGAAATTAATTTAGTGGTTTGTTTGACCTTTTTCAATTTGAATCGTTTTTATTCTACTTTTTTAATAAATGGTTTTTTTCAAAAACTATGTTTGGGTGTATATATAACACTATTCTCTTTGTAATTGTTATCCAAGTTAAGGATATAAATATCCATTAATAGGTTTGTTTGTATTTTTTGAAGTTATTGTTTTGCCCTTTTAAATAATTTAAATCATGTGTTAAACCAATGGCATGAGATGTAAATAAATGTGTTTTTTTGGAAAATTTTATATTAGTACTTCAAAAATAATAATATAGATTTTGTAGAATTGTATTAATCATCAAAATCCATGTCAAATGGCAAAACTTGAACACAAAATTGACTTGAACCATCAGTTGACCCACCTGTTCCCGAAAGTTCAGTGGTTTTATCTGAGTTTTTAATAATCCGAGTTTTATGATAAATAGAGACCGAATTGACATATTTTTCATTGTTAAACAGGTCATATCATGGTTTCAAAACACTATGTAGTTATTGTTTTTCAATGATAAATAGTAAATTATACGTAATGGTAAATATTCAACATCGAAATAGCAATGATAATCTTTTTCGATGATAAATATTAAAAATAAATTATTGTTAATAAAACATTATAAAAACCAAAATACAATATATTTTATATATAAACTTAAAATTAAACTCCGCGTTTAACGCGAATCACATGACATCCAAATTCTTTTTATCTCATTTTATACTACATATTATTTTTACCAATATATATTTCTTCTTTTATTCCGTAAATTTTAAACGCGGGTAACTTTATAGTACTATACTATTTATCAGCACATAAAAAATTGCTTTTGGTAAACAAGAAGAAAAGAAAAACTATTGTTTATCTCAAAATATTAAATGGGCAATAATCCCTTGTAAAGCCCAACTATTTACTCACAAGTATATACAACTCAACAAGTTTCTAGTGGGAATCCTATGTGTTTTTATATTCTAACTGAAAAGTATATAAAACTTAGAATAAACTCTGTATATTTAATGATACTAAACAGAGAATATTCAGAAAATATTTATCTCTACGAGGCTATGGTTTATACTTTATAGCCTTTACAAAAATGTGATTCTTATATTTTGTCATTTTGATTTTGATACATGTTGTGTATGTAACTGATCAAATATACTCGTTGTAGACTTGTATTTGCAACTTGCATGTTATCACACATATCATGAAAAAGTCTATAAAGGACGTGTATCATTAGTTCGTTACCCGAGAGAACATTCATAAAGTCATTAAAAAGAAAGCACAAGTGTATAGTTTCATAAGAAATTTAAATCAGAGAAAAACTTGCACAAAAACCAAAAAAAACATTTGAATAATAATATATATATATATGTAAAAGAAAGTACAATAAAAAAAAAGTTGACCAAGGCTTATAAGACTTTTCTTTTCTTGTTTAAATTAAAATAGTATCCAAGGCTTAACACTTTTTGATGGAGAAAAATCTAAACGAATCATCACATAGTAAAATCGTGGACAAGGCTAGTCCGGTCAGCGAGGTTAAGTCTCCAAGACAAGAACGGATCGGTCGTGACGCCATGATCATCGTCTCTGACGTCATCAACGAAAGAATATTCGTTATTCGCTGGCGAGTAATAAGGAACCCTTTGTTGTTGGTGGTGACCCCAAGGCGATGATGATGCATAATGATTATTATTATTACTATAATGATAATTTGCACCACCGTGATGATCCGTAGTAGGAACACTAGCCGCCGTTAAACCACCATCGGAAGTCGAGTTTCCGGCGTTGGAGGCACGTCTCTCTTCCTTCTTGAATCGGATTCCACACGCATTACACAATGACTAACCAAAATTAAGTTAATATTGATCTATCTCTTCCCAATATGAGTAAATAGTCTATACATTATAGTGTACTAGCTAGGAGACCTAGAATGAATAACTTGAGC
The DNA here is from genome assembly GCA_963556525.1 of Cochlearia excelsa. Taxonomy (NCBI): domain Eukaryota; kingdom Viridiplantae; phylum Streptophyta; class Magnoliopsida; order Brassicales; family Brassicaceae; genus Cochlearia; species Cochlearia excelsa. The sequence continues at coordinate 1,112,419 of OY748331.1, read as the reverse complement.
TTTTATATTGGAAATACGACTTATTTTAATTAATTTAGCTTTTTTCTAATATAAAGTTTGGTCTAATATGAAAAATAGACTATATTATTATATAACCTTGGGACCTCTAGGACCGTTTCTCCAAAGAGGAGTAGAAGTTGTGTCGCAGTTAGCGCAACGGCGAGCTAATAGGTTGTTTCTGCCGCCGCCTCCACCACTTTTCTTGGTACCGTGCAAGAAGTCCCAACCTAAGGCGTTGGAGTTATGATGAGAAGAGAATCTACGCTCATCTTCTTCGTTGCAAAGACGAGTAGAAGGTGTACCAAGGGAGAGAGTGCAATCAACAGAAGCATAAGAAGAGGAGTGATCGTTTTCTGATGAGAAGAACATTGAGAAACCCATCATTAATTAAGTACTATATATGATTTTTGGGAGCCCTAAGAGAGAAAAGATCGAGAAGTGTGTGTGTTTTGTTTTTGGTGGTTATGATGAAGGAAACGGTGAAAGAAGAGTCAGCTAATTAAAGAACAAAGGAGTCCACGTTGATGTTGTGAAGTGAAGACAGAATAGTACTATTTATAGAGTTTCTTGAGAACTCGACAAAAAGAGGAAAACTTGGTCCCGGTATATATGTTATATATATTATTTATGAATGAATAATCCATTTTGTTGTTCTTTAGATTTACATGTGTCTCCTCCTTTAATTTGTCTAAAAAGATGTTGCAATGAATAGTTTTTAAATGTGTGTTCGTTGGTTCTTTGATTTTAATAAACTTTTGTTTGAAGCTATGCTAATTCATAATTTATAGTTTGCTAATCACTGGAAACGTAAACACATTAGTTTGAAGTTAATTAGTATTGACTAAACACAAAGAATTACTCCATAAATTTAGTTTCCGAAATCACTAAAATTGTAAATATAACTCTATAAACAATACTTTTTTGAACGGTGCAAACATTGTTTAACACTGCTAAGCAAACTACAATATAATAACGAAATAAAAAACAAGAGATTTGTGTAATAGTTAATAATAAAATGGTAAAAAGTGAGTAAGTAATAATAAAGACAAGTACTGAATGTGCAGTTAAAGAGGGAGAATGTAGTCAAAAGAGGCCCACGTGAGTAATAACTAAGGGATGTCACGGTCTTCTAAGGATCTGGTCTCTCTCTCCGATCATCATATATTCTCCTCCAAACCCTCTTTCTCTCTCACTTTCCTTCTAATACACGTCATCACTACATAGCTTTGCTTCACCAACGTAATACTTTTAAGTTTTAACCGTTGCAATACAACTTTAAATGCCTTTGAACATGACCATTGTGCCCAATGCATGAGAGATCTTAACCTTCAAGATCGTTGCTTTTAAGACATAAAAACTTAGCCAATATGCTCAAGTTAGAAGTGAGATAAAGGTGTTAAAGGTAAAGGTGTCCTTAGTAAGATACTTTGGCAATGATTTAAAAGCAACCAACAACATTGTGTTCTTTCTTTAGTATGGCAAGAGATTCTATATTTGATTAGTCAAAGAAGCAAACTCAAAGTCAGAAATTTTAAAATATAAAATAAAAAGGGTACAAAGAGAATGAACTCATCATATGAGTACAACTTCTTATTTTCTTTAATTCTTTATCTCTTTTTATTTTATCTATTTTTGGATCAAATAACGAAGTATAGTACTTACGTTATCTCCAAGAACAGATCTATGTTTTTATTCATTTATTTTAATTTTGTGTGTTTGCATATAGTCAAAATTTGTTAAAAAAAATAATATATAGTTTTGGTTATGTGTTTTTCTAATTGGTATTGTATCAAAATTTTATGTATTAAACACAAGTTGACAAATTAAGTCATGTTTTTATATATTGTCCAAGAAACAAGTAAAAACTGTTAAAAATGAATATGATGCAACAAACGAACTAAATTTGTGGTCTAAGACTATCTCCAACAAAAAAACCGACAAAGTTTATTAACTATTCAATAAGATCTATGAACAGTGTAATTTTAAAAAAAAAAATAATTTAATAACGCACCAATCATGGGCCGCCACGTATCCAATGAGGTCCATGAACAGTGCAAAATCCCTCTAAAATCGAATTCGAAATAAAGAATTTAAGAGTCGGTTTTTTAACTATTTTATGGATCCCACAAGCTAAGATCCTTCTAAAAAACTTCATTGGAGATGCGCCCTAATATATAACTAAAACAATGAGTTTTTAAAAAAAGAAATATAGTACAATATTATTGTTGTTATATGTGGTCTATGCCGGCAAACATGGACGGCCAAAAATACATATATAACCAGAAATAGTATTATGATATGTAATAAAGAGTTAATTAAAGAACATCAAGAGAGGCCTAGAGAGAGAGATAGAGAGGGAACAAAGAGAATCGGATCGGTCTTGAGATTGCTGTTTTTTTTGGTTCAATTGAGACGACCAACCCGCTTTTCAAAATATGCTTCTCACACACACACACACACTTACACTACTTTGCTTCGTATAGCACAAAACATAACCCCTAACGATTACTCCAAGACGCTAAGTGTTCGTCTTTGCAATTTCGCATTACCTTGTCTTTGCTCACGTGATCACTTCTAATCTATCTTATTTTATTAAAACAACATGGTGCATGCATAAAACCTAGAGTAATTAATAACCAAAAATACAAGGTATCACATAGGGTAATTAATCTTAACTATTAAAACATAAACATTTTTGTAAAAAAGACAAAAAAATCTATGTACAATGTAATCACTCAATATTTTAAATTCAAAGAAAACAAAAAGGAAAACATATTAATTTCAACATTAAAATAGAAAAAAATATTCAAAAAGGAAAGAAAAATATTATTAATATCAAAATAAAAAATAAACATTTTCAATTTCAAAAGGTTAAAAACAATAAATCGAATAATAATATCAAAAAAGTAATTACAAAATAATTTATTAATAAAGTAAGACAATTTTTACGAATTAATTTTAGAATTGAATCTAGGGATAATCGTAGGTTTTAAATTTTTAACATCATATATAAATAACAATTATGATCTCCACATATTTTAATTTTTGTAACGAGTCATTAAAAATCACAAATCGAAATTGAAATCCTGAATAATAATTGTTATGAGACTAAAATCAATTTTAATTTATGTATAATATATATGTGTAGTTTTTGTGACGGATTGGAAAATATCAAACATAGTTTATGTGATATAACTATATAATCCAAGAGATCACAAACATATAATTCGGGTCATCATCATAAGAACGTAAAAATTTACAATATATTCATTTATTTTACAACACAAAATACAACAATCATATAATTAAAATTGACATTTTTAATATATGATTTACCAAATAACTTTAAATATTAACCAAGTGCTCTTGGTCTAGTGGTTTCCACTTGTGTGGAGGAGTCGCCTTGTTGGTTTAGGCCAGGGATCGATTCCCCGCGAGTGCGAAATTGTTAGATTATTCACTTGGCCACATGGATATGGGCTCTTGCTTTCGACCCATTTGAATACCCGGAGAGAGAGTCTATCCGTGGGCTGCACCTCCCTTTGGGATTAATCTGGACTCTTCCATAGGTCCGGGATACCAAGTTAACCAAAAAAAAACTTTAAATATATAAATTTGTCATAATATTTTATTATTTAAAAATTACAAAAAAATAAACCGCATGGACGTGCGAGTCCGTATCTAGTTATATATTAATTACCGACTTAGAACACCTAACTTGAGCTTTTGTTTAATTTTTCCAATTTTTATTTAGATAGTTTTCAAGTATCTTTGCTCAAAAGTTTTTTTTTTATATTATTTGAAAACATTGCCATATTCTTGAACATGATCATAATTTGGGTTATACACATGGGCCTTTTAAAACTTCTTAATGGGGCGCTTGATATTAGTTTACTTTATACGGCGACGTATCAACGGTCTCAAAACGCAGCGTTTGTATAAATAATGATTACTAAAAAAACAGCAAAGGGTTTAAGCCACTTTCTTCATCGTCTTCTTCTTCTTCCTCCTTCTCACACAGACGCAAAACCCTAATTTACAGAACCTTATTTCCAGACCCTAATTTTCATCGAGAATCAGGTAAAGATGGAGGCCGAAACTGTGACGGACTCTCGTATTCAGAAAGTGAACGATTTGTTAAAAGACATTCGTATAGATTACGATTCTCTAAGCAAGCCCGTGGATGATTTCGTTTTGTCGATTAAAGAAGCTACTGATGCAATCCCTGAAGATTTTAAGGTAATTTTTTTGTTGTTGTTTTCGTCTTCCTTGATCCCATCTACGTCGTGGGTATATGTCAATGTTCTTCGAAAAATTGAAAAATTTGAGCTCTTGTAACCATAGGTTACTTCAGAGATAGCTCCAAGTTTCGTTAACGACATTGGAGCTGATAAAGTGGAGTTCAATTTTAAGAAGCCAAGTGGTTTTAGTCTCTGTGGAAGTTACTCTATTCATAGCATGGCAAAGCCTGATTCTTCTGTTGATCTTCTTCTTCACTTGCCTAAGGTTAGTTTCTATTTGCTTATTTCAAAGTTTTTGAAATCGATTTTGTGGGTTGGAACTTGGATAGTGACTATAGGAAGGGTACTTTGCAGGAATGTTTCTATGAGAAGGATTACATGAATCATCGTTACCATGCCAAAAGATGTTTGTATCTTTGTGTTATTAGAAAGCATTTGTTGTCATCATCGTCTGTCGAGAAGGTTGAATGGTCGACCTTGGAGAACGAGGCTAGGAAGCCTGTCTTAGTTGTTTACCCCGGTGAGCTCATTTTTTCTTTAGATAAGAGAAATAGTAATTTTTACTGTGGCAATGTGTTTATGTTGAGAATGTGTTTGCAGCTAAGAAACTTGATCAGCTTCCTGGATTTTCTATTAGAATCATTCCTTCAGCAACATCGCTGTTTAATGTTGCGAAGCTGAGTATGAGTAGAGGCAACATCCGTTCTGTGAGTGCAGGTAATGCGGTTTGTTTCAAGAATGTATAATTTCCACTTGATAAATATATCGAGGCATCAGCTTATTGATTTTCTGTTTGTTTATTAATGTTAAAGACGGTGTCTCTCAACCCACACCTACTTACAACTCAAGTATATTGGAGGACATGTTTTTGGAGGAAAACTCCGAACTTCTTAACAAAACTTTCTCTGAGTGGAAGGAGTTGGGTGATGCTTTGATATTGCTAAAGGTATGAGTAGTTAGGATGTATTGTTAAACTATTCTTTTTTGGAATCCTTGAACGTTTATGGTTGTGTGCAGATATGGGCTAGACAAAGAAGCTCGATATATGTCCACGATTGCTTGAATGGATTTCTTATCTCTGTGATACTATCATACCTTGCAACCCATGGCAAAATTACCAAGTCACTCAAGGCATTGGACATATTCAGGGTGACACTGGATTTCATAGGTATGCTAATACAGTTTAAGTTTATTTTCTGCATGTGTAAGTATTTGGTTATGTTATGTAACATGAGTAACCAATATTTTGCTAAACTTGTTTGGCAGCTACTTCCAAATTATGGGAGAGGGGTCTATTTTTTCCAGCACAGGGTGAAAATCGTGTCTCAAAGGAGGTTCGTTTCTTACTTGCCTTTTGGTCTGTTTTATTTGCTTCCGTATCATTATGACTATTCACTTTTGCTAGTGGGTTCATTTTTCTACTGAAACAATCAAAGAGAAAATCCTCTGGTCTATTGTGGTATGTAGCTTGAGCCGATAAGGCATATCCTGCTTATTCGATGAGTACAGACGGCAGTGTAAATAATGGTTGAAAACACATGCGGGGACTAGCTTTTTCTTCGATAATGGTCAAAATTTCTTATAGCAGTTGTTCTTGATAAATTAAATAGTATAGCAAGTATCTTCTATCGGAGAAATTATCATGTGCGCATATAGATTTTGTGTTCTCAGCATATTGTGGTTTACTGATTATCAATGTTTTAAATTTCAGGAAAAGCTGCAGTTCAAAGAGTTGTTCCCTGTTGTTATAAGTGATTCATCTACACTTGTGAATTTGGCCTTCCGGATGACCAGTGTTGGATTCCAGGAGGTACCTTAAGCTGGAGAAAAGTTAACTTTTCTTATATTTTATCCAAGGCTGTGGTTGTCTTTCTAACTTGTCCATGTAATTTGTTTATTGGTCAACATAGCTCCAAGATGAGGCTTCTTCGACGCTTAAGTGTATGAAACTTAGAGATGGAGGTTTCGAGGAGGTTTTTATGACTAAGATTGATTATCCTGTTAAGTATGACCATTGCATAAGGTAAGCTTCGCTTCTCACTATTCTGATTGATATGTAGTTGTGTTGTTAAAGATGTGAGTGGCTGTCTATGTTCTTACTTTTGTCAAGATGTTTCATGCATGTGGAATTATAAGATATTAAAATTCTAGATAGGACAGTTTTTTCACTTGTTCATACTCACGTCCATCATTTCAAGTTTAAATAGCTAGATATTTGTTTCTCCTTGCACTATCTTATTATACAGTCAACTTTGTTATTATTTTTCCCTAAGCTAGTTTGTTCCCTTTCCAATTAGCTATTTAAACATTTAAATTCTCATAGGTTACACCTTAAAGGGAAAACGTCAGCAGAGTTTTGTTTGGACAAAGAATGTTGGAGAGTCTATGAGCAGAAAGTGCATAGCCTGCTGCTACAGGGACTGGGTGATAGAGCAAAATCAATCCGTGTTGTTTGGAGAAATATCAACCAGGATTGGCGTGTAGAGAGTGTATGTTTTTCTGATTATTGAGTTTTACATTTCATTCTGGCTTAAATGGGCACGCTTTTCTAACAGTTTTAACTGTCTATGAACCAGGGCTTGACAGTTCTTGACAGCGAACCACTTTTTATTGGCATATCTATCAGCTCTACCGAAACAGCTTTTAGAACAGTTGATATTGGGCCAGATGCTGAAAACAAGATAGAGGTACACGAAACAAATTTAATCATCCTCGGTCTTTTGGATCGTACTAAATAATATATCTTTGTCTAGGCACTCAAATTCCGGAAGTTTTGGGGGGAAAAGTCTGAGCTAAGGAGGTTTAAAGATGGAAGAATAGCAGAAAGCACAGGTATGTTATCAGTACATGCTTTTGCTAGAGATTAACATTGAAATTTCGAGTTAATGCAAGCTGAATATTGCCTGTCTCAATGCCTTAGTCTGGGAGACTCAACAGTGGGCAAGGCATCTTATCTTGAAACAAATTATTGAATATATCTTTAAGCGCCATCTTTCACTCTCATCCGATGATATTGTACAATTAGTGGATCAACTTGACTTCTCTCTTATCTATGGGAATAAAGGTATGACTAAACTCATTTGAACTTTTTGTGTATGCATTGTGCGTGTCTGCTTATGGTTTCAATCTAACTTTGTAATGATGCTTTTATGTCTCAGACCCAATGTCTACAGCTGGGAATTTGCTTCAAGCCTATGAAGTTTTCTCGAAGTGTTTGCGTGAGATTGAAGGCATACCGCTAAAAGTTTCTAGTGTTCAGCCTTTAGACTCAGGTTTGTTTTCCTGTGGTTCTCTTTTTCATTGAGGTCTGTTAAAAAAGACTTGTGTAATAGTGTGATTTTTCATATATAATTTTCTTTGTGACTTATCAGCTCTCAGGTTCACATCTGTGTTTCCTCCTGAGCCTCACCCTGTGGCTTACGAAAAAATTGATGCGCGAAGGCTACATAAACTTATGCCATCTTGCATACCAACAATGGAGGTCATGATTCAGGTGGGATCAATACTCTAAATGATCAATAGAGTAGAAACTGTGTGTTAGTTAGTTATCTAAACGCTCCAATGTTTTTTTCTATTCATTTGCTATTCGCAGTTAGAAGGTTCTGGTTGCTGGCCCATGGATGATTTGGCAATTGAGAAAACAAAATCTGCCTTCCTCCTTCAAATTGCAGAGAAGTGGGTTAAACTTTTAAGCAACACTTCATACTATTAAATCACTGTGCCATTTATCTAAATTCTTACAAATGAAAATAATGACAGCCTTCAAAAAGTTGAGGGAATACCATGCACAGCTACTGAGGATAATGTTGATGTTTTCATGGGTGGTTACGCTTTTCGCCTAAGAATTTTGCATGAAAGAGGCCTGAGTTTGGTGAAGAGAGAAAGTGAGATTTCTTATGCGACCGTCATAATATCTGTCTATTTCTGAGTAGAAAGCCTATGTGATACTGACTTCCTGATTTTTTTACTGAGTTGCAGTTGGAGCTGACACGGTGAAGAAGGTTTCCTCTACCGATAAAATGCTTTTCATTCGCAGTCAACATGCAAGCATGATTAATGGGTTGCAAGGTCGATTTCCTACATATGCTCCAGTTGCAAGGTAAAAGGCAGTAAACTTCATGTGTTTAATTTTGTTTGCTTTGTAGTTTCATAACCCCATACCTTCTTTGCAATCTGTAGGCTTGCAAAAAGATGGGTTTCTGCGCATCTCTTTTCTGGTTGCCTGGCAGAAGAGGCTATTGAACTCTTGGTTGCACATGTCTTCCTCACACCTCTTCCACTCTGTGTTCCTTGCTCCCGCATCAACGGATTCTTAAGGTTTCTTTCCACCACCATACTTCTGATTTTACATGACACAATCAAGTAATAGTGTTTGCCAACAACCAAAACATCACACCGTGTTTGCATTGGATTTTATATCAGGTTCTTGCGGTTATTAGCAGACTATGACTGGATGTTCTATCCGTTGGTTGTTGATATAAACAATGACTTTGGTAGAAATGACGAGAAGGAGATCAATGTGAGCCCCTTGTCTAATAATGGGTCTAATATGTAAAGATAGATCTGTTAGAAACACAATATATAAATGCCTTCTGGTTTTGCAGGATAACTTCATGGCAAGTAGAAAGGGCTATGAAGTGGACAGACAAAACATAAGTTCAGCCATGTTCTTGGCAGCTCCTTACGACAAGGCATCAGAGGGATGGACAACAATTTCACCAAATTTGTCGGTTAGTACTTAGCTTACACTTTCGAAAAACATATTAGCCTTCATATGTATTTTTTGCCTTCTTGTTTAAACTCATGTTTATTATACTTTGTTAAAGGAGCTAAAAAGACTGGTGGCTTATGCTCGAAGCAGTGCAAACGTTTTAAGTAAGCTGGTATTGCAAGAACACAATGATTCTGTTCAGTGGGAGGTGAGTGTTTATCCATTGAAAACACATTGCACTGAGCTGGTATTACAAGTAACATGATCTGGACTAACATTAAGAGCATGCATATATGTTGCAGTGCCTTTTCAGGACACCCTTGAATAACTATGACGCGGTTGTTCTTCTCCATAGAGACAGATTGCCTTACCCACATCGTCTTTTGTTTCCATCGGAACTTAACCAAGGTCCCAAAACATGGATCTCTGTCTCTCTTTCTGATTTTATAGTAAATCCATAAACTAACATACTCTCCACTGATTTGAGCAGGGAAGCATGTAGCACGTGGAAAAGCGAGTAAGGGGTTTAACCCGTTTTTGTTGCCTGGAGATTTGAAGAGAAGCGGTGATGAACTTAAGAGTAAGTTAATGGTGGACTTTGAGCCGACAAAGTGCTTCATGAGCGGGTTGCAGGAAGAGTTTGGGACGTTGAAGCCATGGTATGATCATATAGGAGGCGACGCGATTGGTTTAACTTGGACTAAACACAATTCAAAGGTAAAACAACAAAACTTCTTGTGTCTTTCTTTAAACCACTAAAGAAAGTGACAAATCTAAGCAAATGTGTAATATGTTTGATTACAGAAACGAGAAAGAGATGAAGAAGAAGAAGTGGAAACAAATCCAATAGAGATGTTAAAGGCTGTAGGCGAAATGGGTAAAGGGTTTGTGAGAGATATCTACTTACTCAAGCCTCCACGTCTTGTCTAAGGCTTACTCTCTGTTTTGAGTAAAAATATCATTAACTTAATTTTTAAAGTTGTATTTTCCAAATGTTGTATTTTTCAAAAATGCCACACAAACACACATTCTTTTTCATAAATGAACTTAACAGATTTTACAACAAGATTCAACTGGTTTTTCTCAATACAATCATATGATGTTCAAACAAAGACGAATCCAAAAGAAGAAAAGATCACCAAAAAATAAGGTCAAAAACCTCTACAAGCAGACAAACAAGGAATATGAGGTTCTTCTTTAACAACACTGGGGAGTTGTCAAAAGAAAGATGGTTTCTTGTCTCATCTTCTTCTTCCATGTGATGTTTTAGAAACAGCTTTCATGCCTTGAGAATCTTTGAAGCAGACAAAATGAACTAACGTCTTCCCATTGGGATAAACAGCAAAGACGCTTATACCGATCTTCTTGTTGCACAATGAACACATGCTCTCGCTTGTTACTTTCGTCACTCCTTTCCTATGTTTGTACAGTTCCTCTTTCACCTATTTGTTTCAACATAAATTTGAGTCAGCATCACAGAGAGCACTTTCTTTTGGTCTGATAATCTTGGCTACTACAAAACATAAACATACCTGTAAGCTTTCACTCTGTCTCAAACTCTTGATGACTGAATAGTTCCTAAGTGCTTCACTTGAAGTTCTCAGAAGAGGTGCAAGAAACGGAAGCAGGTTCTGTAGGAATCGGTTAACGTCAATAAGATGCTAGTAAACAGTGGATATACAAGACAAAACATTTACCTGGAGTTTAGTTTCTCTAGGTAAAAGCTTGAGAGCTTGTGCACCATTGATCCTCTCCCACCGCTGGCTCAACAGATCAAGAACTTCAGAGATCATAACAGTGGAGTTTCCTTCTTCCATGGGTTCTTCAACATCAGCGTCGCTTCTACCACTGTCGGTGCTGCTACTGACACCAGCTCGTATATCCTCAACACCTTCTTCTATTGCAACAATTTTCTTGGACCGGCCTCCTTTAGCTTTTGAAGACAAAACAGACTCCATCATCTTCGTGGTGTCAGAACTCTCGAATGATCCTAGAGCTACAATACGTTTTGCAAAGTCCCTTGCACTTTTCTTGGGATTTAGGTAGATTTGCAGTAGTGTGAGGTAGATATTGCTTGACGGTTTTCCAGAAGGTAGGTAAGAAATAGACTCATATATACGGTCACAGTAAGCCAACGCCAGATCAGGTGTATGAAGCTGCAAAAAAATAACCAAACGAGCTATAAGCAACAATCCGTAGAAACCACGGACATCTGAATTCTACATAGTTTCACAATACACTTATATAGACTCTGATATTAATTATCTGCACAACGCATATTCGTGGCGAAATGTTTCTTTTATCACAACTAGCCAGCATTTAGAAGATTATTTAGAACAGGATATTAATGATATTTGGTGCACTGGATGAGTAGATTATTAATTGCTACCTTATGAACATAGATCGACAAAGCAAGCTCATGTTGATTCATTTTCCCCAATATAACTGCACGTTCTTCATATAGAGCATCACGTGGAAGACGCTTCAACAAAGCCTGTGGATTATATCCGGAGATGCTCTCTAGCGCAGACAATAATTTCTTCCTTTCTGGAGGATGATCCTTGTCATCCCAATTCTGCTGTGCGCTTTTTGCATCATGCAAGTCAAGCACTTCTGAGAGGTAGATTTGCACCTGTAATATCACTCAAACCATTACTGCCAGCAATATGTAGCGCATATGTAATGTAAACCCAGCGAAAATGCTTCCTGGAAATGCTAAACACTTACCATCTCGTTTTGAAGATTTCCAGAAACTGCGGTTTCATTCATTGCCATCATCAGCTCTAAATATCTACCCTGCATATTTGGAGCATGCTGCTTCAAATACGAATTGACAAGGTCAGCTGAGATATTTCCAGACAAAAACAAGTCAATCGTTTGTGTTGGACAGCTTTCCAGGACGAGCATAGAGTACTCCAAGACAAGCATAGGATCCGTTCTGCAGAGAGGCTACAAAGAGAAATCCACCAACAAACAGTTAGCACACTACAGCTGTTTTATAGAATATTCGACTTGAACATGAAGATGTAGACCAAGTTTTTTTCAGTCAGAACCCATATCAAACTTTGTTCACAAAATTGTAAGTTTCTACGACCACTAAGAATCTAAAATAGACAAGATGAAAAACTAGCACGAGAAAATTTACCTTGAGATATTCAATGATCAACTCAGGACTAAATATATGTGCACCATCAGTTTCTGACTGGTTTGATTTGGACTCTTCCGACAACTGAGTAAGAAGCTTAAGGGCTTCATGATGCATCGAATTGCTCTTGAACAACTCTAATAGTGCAGAATAATTTTTACTTTTCATGAGAATCTCCTCGCATATCTTTACGTCACAGTAGTTGATACCCTTTAATAATTCTATAGCAGCTCCAGACTGGCCAGTGTGTAGAAGTGCTTGGAGAAGAGCTGTATCAAGGATTGCTGCCATCTCCCTGGCACCTGAATTAAGCGGGACCGTACCACGTCCCTGCAGAAAAAAATTGTTCGACCTTCAACAAAAAAGTTATAATCCAAGAAGTAGATTAATCAGCTATTACCTTGTTGGACTTCTTAGACTTGGAAGAGTCATATGCTCCATAAGTTTTGCCAACAGCATCCGAAATGACCTCTTCTGTTCCTTCAGAAGTGGCCTTCTCGATAATACCTGGTCTTCTCTTCTGCAAGTACTTTATAAGAGCCATCAAAGTGTTGTGGCTCATTTTCTTAGATTCAAGAGCTTCATTGTCTTCAGATTCCAAAACATACCGAGGAGATGAAGACTCCATATCATCTGAAATGCCGGATGAACCTCTTGACAGAGATGCTTCTTCACCAGAAATGTCCACCATCTTATCTGGTTTAGGAATCATTGTTGTTTTAGGAAGAATAATGGATGGGTACATGGAAAGTACATGTGTGATATCTACTTGAGATGACAGAAAGTGTTCCATTGCTTCTTCATAGCTCCCATTCTCAAAAAGATAATGAGCAAATCTGTATCCATGATAAAGAGCCAACGAATATGAACATAAAGAATCTCATGGAACTGCACATTACCATTGATGGGTAAATAACTAAATATTGAATATCTGGCTTTAAACACCTAGTATGAATCGAACTTTCTTTCGCAGATCTTAGGCTTGACTCTTCAGAGGGGAGTAACTTGCATAGAGTCAAAGCTTCCTCAAAGTTTCCAGAAGCTGTTAATTGCACAATCTGCAATAACGCTTAACTTTCTCAAAAGCATTCAAAAGCATCTACTAAGATATACTGAGCAAAGTAACTTTACATGCTGAGTAACTCGAAATAGTAACATGCTGATATAAAACAAGTATTATCAGAGCTGAAATAAATACCTGGGCACCTATAGAAACAGGGAAGAGAACATGAACAGAGTTATCTAAGCCAACAATCACAGCACTGTTGCTCTTGACAAGGTGACGAATATTTTGGAGAACAATTGTCTGTATTAAGGGATAGGGGCTTCGTAGCAAGCGAATCTATTACAAAGCCAAAACAGCATAAGCATATAACAGGCTTCTAGATATGTAAAGAGATGCAAAAGTGGCATCTTGACATGGAGAACTATATACCTCAACTCGACGTGGCAATAAGGCTATTGCATACGGGTTTTGAATGACGATAGCCGTTGGGGACTCTGACCAGCAAATTCTCTCTGTCTGAAGTAGTTTCCCATTTTGATCAACAAAAACTCCAATATTCTCCTACAAGTACAAAGATAAAACAAATGAAAACAACACTCCAAAACATCCTAAAGTCTACAAACAGGTAAAAGTGACCAACTTGGGGCCGAGAAGATGTCATATACAAAGAAGAATACCACACACAGCAAATAACAGATGCTACCACAACGTTGCTCAATAAACACATTCAAAATCTAACAAGTTACAGAATCCATAACAAAACCGAGTCAAAGGACATTGAATTAACAAAGTGAGAAACAACAATTACCTTCCCAAGAAGAAGTTCACCAGAAGGTAGAGATATGACCAAAGGAGGAGCAACTCTACCAGAAGGAAACACCTCAGAGAGTGTTCCATTGGCAGTGTTAAGTATCACATACTCTTTTTTAATCCCTAAACAAATGTTTTCTCCACACCAAGATATCGACTTTACAGTATCAGATACTCCATAGTCTCTTACTTCCACAAATCCTCCTCCTCCTAAACAATTCAACAGAAATAACTATTCATCAACAAAAACCCAAAATTCCAATCTAATGTGTGGCAGAGAGACAATCTCATGAAATTGAATTGAAATTGTTACCTTCGTGCTTGAAGACACAGACCCTCTTTTGCCTTGAGAAACAAAGAAGCCCACGACGATCATCCCAAGAGTAAGCATTAGCGCCTTTAGCTTTGGTAATCACAGCGACAGTCTCCAAATTAGGAAGCCCATGAAACGAGATTGACTCGGATAGAGTCAAAAGCAGCTCTCTCGAAGCCAAAACCTCCATAGCCACGATCGGTTTCTTAGAGAATCCTGACACCGTCTTCTCGAGCACGTAAGGCTCATTACACAGCTCCGATGAAAGAGAGCGATCAGAAGCGGAAGGTTCCGGGGAGTAAATGCGGAGGGAACCGTCGTAGCATCCGGCGAAGAGCTTTGAGCCGTAGGATTCAACGGCGTCGATCCGAGCTGGACAATCCTTGAGAAGCTGAAACGAATCGTAAGCGTTGTGAACCATATCGAAAGTTCTTCTGGGAATCAACAAGGATTCATCGTGTTTAAATCGATAAATATCTGGGAAATAATGATGAACATCAAAATTGAGAGAAAAAAAAGGAAATATCGCAAAAATTAATATTTTGTTAAGGACAATGGTCCCGGCGGGGTTCGAACCCGCGACCTTCGGCTCATAAGACCAACGCTCTAACCAACTGAGCTACGGGACCGATTGTGATCAATTCTCCGAATAATTGTATTTATACATATTAGTATCTCATGTGAACCAATAGAACTAATCTCATAACTTAAATTAACAAATACACATTATAACAATATTTTCATACATACATGAACTTTAATGACGAAGATCATATCTGCTAATTAAAAAAGTAATGACGAGCAAAGACTTTACTAATTTTCCAAGTTAACATCACATGTTCTTCTCTCTTCTTCAAATGAGAAGAAACATTTATGCAAGAGAAGTGGCCTGCTTAGGAATATCATCTAATCTCCAAAACATTGCGGTTTTGACATCATCTTCAAACATTAGTCTTGAGAAATCCTCATGATGATACTCTAGTGTAGCTTCTCCTCCAAATTCTTTAGGAAGATTTACCATATCAAAGTGTGATCTCATCAGTTCATCACTTGCTTTGTCTTTTGAGTACACAAAATTCACCTTTTGAGCTGTTCTTGGATCCAACAAGTACTTTACAGCCTAAAGTGGACAAAAGTCATGTAGGTAATTAATGAACTTCTAACTAAGACAAAAGACAACATTGTGTACATGATAACTCTTTATGTGTACCTTATAGACTGCTTGGAAGAGTCTAGGAGGATTGTAGAAGAAAGAGATACCGAGTCTCTCGGGGTAATGACTTTGTAGAATGTGTATTGTCTCGCGTGTTGTTTTCATTGGGGATCTATTAGCAATAGTCCAACCAGTGAAATCTATGAGCAATGAGATTTGTTCTTGTCCTTTGGGTAAATTAATGATCGCGTTCTCAAGAAGATACACCAAATGCCGAATATTAGCTTCGGGTGATGTTGTGTTCTGTTTTTTATAAAGATAATTGAGATACATCTAATGAGTTCTTGATCTTTAGAGAAAAAAAAACAAAAGATTCAAGAAAGCGAAGATATCTGTTTCTTGGTTACCTGCACTGCTGGTCTCATTATAAGAACAGTCCTACCATATCTATCATGAAAACTAGCTCTTGATATTTTCCCGGTCTCGCCTTCATGTGCTACATCACTCTAGAAAATAATAAGAGAATATTAAGAAGAAGATTTTAAGTGGAGTATAGTAAGACAATCATGAGAATGAACATAACTTACCCAAAGGATCTCATGAGGTTTGTATGTTGATCTCCATTTAAGAGTCTCATCAATCATTTGCTTAGCTTTTTCGACATTCCAATTGCGAGCATCCAAATATCTTCTCAAGGTTGCATCAGAACAAAATGCTAAACTATGTCCCGAAAGTGGCCCTATCGCGGATTCTAACTCTCTAACCTGAATTTAGTTGATGTTTAATGAAGTATTAATATACTAAGACTTTTGGAGATAATCAAAAAACTAAAATGGGTTGGTTCTTGTACCTTATCATCTTGGTGAGAATCATCCTCGAGGTTGTGAGCATTTCTTCTCTTGAACATGTTTTAACTAACAATATTTATAAACAAAATTAAGAGACAACTTCAAAGTCTATAAACAACACAAGACAAACCTTCTAAATCATAAACAATACAAATGATTAAGCATTATGTGCAAACCACTCACTTAAAAAAACAATGTATATCGGGATACTGATTTTTAAAACATTAAAGATTCGGTTTAGAAACATAACCATGTGCACATGATATGGCATATTCTAAATCACATGATAAAATCAACAATATTGACTTTGGAACGTTTTTTTTTTTGGTCACATGGAATGGAAAAATTAACAAATTATAAAAGGGCATAAGAATAACACCATGTTTGGCTAAAATAAAATAAAAAACTGATTAAAGTTACATACAAACTTACGTTTGTTTTATGTTTTACAGTGTAGCAATTAGAGAAGCATGAAAGTGAAAAGGGGTATAGATATAGCAGATAGATCTGGGTGGATTCGAACCACCAACCTCTCTCATAATGAGTGCTCTACCATTTTTGAGCTTACAGATCTCTATTTATCACACAAACCTTGAGAACTTGTTTAAAGCCAATTAGTTATCAAGTGATTGTAATGTAATGTCGCATCAATCCACATTAGGACAAGATCCCCCTCCTACACAAATTAGCTGTATACGAACCAGTTTTCCAAAAGGGTTTTAACATGTATCCATCATTTAAAATGTACACAATAAAACCATAGTTAAAAAGTGAAACACAAATGATTATTAATACAGAAACATCAAATTGAATGTACTGTTTCAAGATATTAAAACACCATCATTGTATGCTAAAAAAAGCTAATAAACTCAAAATATACTCTGTTCAAATAGATAGTAGATACCCTCCATTGATACAACACACACTAAAACAAAGCTTCTTCTCATGAGGAAGACTTATCCATAGCACCTATGTCGTCTACAAATGGAGACGTGAGATTCACATACAAGTATACTAGATACAGTGCCCTAATGTGGCATAATAAAGTGGTGCCTCCAATGATTATTCTTCATGTATGAAACTACTAAAACTGGATTCAATCCCTCAAAAATGATTGCTCTTACACACAAAAATATGTGTAAAACGATAAAGCAATTGAGCAGCACATCAAGCAATATTGATTACTTTGCCGATACAATCTTTCCATGTTATTTTTTTAATTGAAAAATTTTAAACTCAAAAATTAAAAGTACCTTTTGCATCAATGGAAGATGTTGGATTTGTATATGGTCCAGTTTGTCTCCAGATCTGTGGGATCAATTTCCAAAACATATGTGTGGTGGTACTAACATATTTTGTGAATCGCTCAAGAAAAAAAAAAAGGAGAGAGGAGAACCCGGGCTAAAAAAAATCACCCGTGCGAACTCCTCTCTACCAACACGAAAAATATATATTTTTATTAAGTGTGTGTGACCTGCCATGCAAGCGCACCTGTCATGGCAAAGGTCAAGAGGGGGAAGATGACAAAAAAGATGTTATAATAATAATCATATAACATACAAACGCATCAGCCTCTTCTCTCTTCTTCAGATCTACTTTCAGATCCATTCATCACCTCACCAAAATCCGACGATCCCATTACCAGATCTGAGAATCCGAAATATTAACAGATACTATATTAT
Organism: Cochlearia excelsa; assembly: GCA_963556525.1. Classification (NCBI taxonomy): domain Eukaryota; kingdom Viridiplantae; phylum Streptophyta; class Magnoliopsida; order Brassicales; family Brassicaceae; genus Cochlearia; species Cochlearia excelsa. Next base: position 1,094,510 of record OY748331.1, on the reverse strand, counting down.
TAATACAATCGAATATTACGGATCGAATTATCAGATCCAGCTACGAGAGGATATTGATAACACAGCTCTTCTTTAAATTACCGACGCGAGGATCCGTCTTCTGGCCGTGAATTAAGCCGGAGAAACTAGATCTCTCAGAATACGACACCGTTCCGTAGATCGAGAGCTGATCTGAGCTGCGACTCGTCTATACGTCGACATAGGAGATTGAGAGAGAGAGATGTAGAGAAAACGACTGAAACTAAAATTGAATCAAGGATGAAGAAAAGCGATTAATAAGGCGTTATTATATATATATAGAGGGTTTATTATAGGATGACTAAATGGACGGATAAGATCAAGTTATTAGATTTAAGATCAACGGCCCATATGTGATCTTCGGTGGACGGTTACGTGTTTAGTGAATCGGTTGTTATTATACACACACACAAAAAAAACAAAAAAAAACAAAAAAAAACTTTTTTTTTTGGAAAAATGGACAGCTAATATGGATTGTTGTCTTGTTAAATGTACTTTTACCAATTCCATGCGTCACGTTTCCTCATTGCAAAAAAAACGAATATTCGAAAGATATTTTCTTCACGTCTGTTCCATATTTTCATTTTCTAAAAGTTGAAAATATTGTTTCACCTTCTAGATTATTCTTATACATTTTTTTATATAGGGAAACAAATATAATGGGCCAAGACGTTAAAATGGTACAAAGCCCAAGAAAGATTGATCATAAATCAGAACCATCGATCAAAAAATGTAAATGCAGGAGGAAGACCATGACAAAGAGACTGTACGTCCATCGTGACCGTTCATTTTATATAATTTAATAAAAGAGCTACACAAATACAATATTTGAAACGACGTCGCATATAAGAAACTATTAAAATAGTCTTTCGCTTTCATAAAATAAAGCGCTAAGCTGCGCCGTTTTCCCCGCGTACTTTATGATCACCGTCTCTTTGAAAAAGCGCTTCGATCTCTTCAAGAGACTTTCCTTTCGTCTCCGGCAATAGAAAGAAGAAGAAATTCCACGCCACCGCCGCTACTCCGGCGAACATAAAGAAAGCTCCGCCGGTGGTTATCGCCTTAGTCAAAGACAAGAACGACATGGACACGGTGGCGTTCATAACTCTGTTCACCGCAACGCCGAGACTAGCTCCTTGTGCCCTAAGCTTTAATGGAAAAACCTCAGAGCTATAAACCCAAGTTATTGGTCCAAGCCCAATAGAGAAAACCGCTACGAAACTATAAGCCGAAACTATACTCAAAACCAAAGCCCAAGCAAGTTTCCCGCCAGAATTTTGGGCCATCGTAAGCCCAAACCCTAACATTGTCAAAGCACAAACCATGCCACCAACACTGGTCAACAAAAGCTTCCTACGACCTACCTTGTCAAGCAAGAAAGTAGCCGTGAATATAAAAGTAGTTTTCATGATTCCGACACCAATCGTAACCAAGAAAAGCTTGTCTTTGGCTGTGATCCCTGCTCTTTTAAAGATCTTCGGACCGTATAAAAGCACGGCTTCGATACCCGTCGCGTGCTGAAAGAAATGGATCCCTAGAGCGGTTAAAAGAACGCGACGCACGGCAGGCGTTGGTCTTAGAATAAGCTCTTTCCAAACGCCTTCGCCGTGTGTCTTTTTGTTCTCCATTTTCACAACGTCGTCTTGGCATTTCGCGTCTATCCCCGCAGCGATTTTGATGTCTTGAAACCTGAGTTCTGCTTCTTCGGGCGAATTCGAAACCAAATCTAGTATCCTCTTGCCTTCGCCGAGACGTCCTTGTAGTATCAACCACCGTGGAGACTCCGGCATTTTCAATATCCCGAAAGCTAGAACCAAGGACGGAACCGCGGCTATACCTAGCATTAGTCTCCAACCGATATGCATAGGTAACTTGGAGAAGAAGTAATTAACAAGATAACCTAGTAAAATCCCTATACTTATACAAAGATGAGGTAGAGAAGCTAAGAGTCCTCTATGCGAAGCCGTTGCGATCTCGGATGAGTAAACCGGAGCAACCATTAGAGCAAAACCAACACCTAAACCGGCTACGCATCGACCGGTTAGTAGAACCGGGTAACTTGGGCCCCAACCCATAAGTATTGAACCTAACATGAAGAGTATTGAAGCCAATACTATTGTGTAACGACGGCCGATTTTATCGGATGTTCTTCCGGCGAGTAATGAACCGACAAGAGCACAAAGGTTTAGTATTCCGGTGAGAACTTCTATTTGAACATCGTTTGTTTTTAAATCTTCTTCTATAAATACCATTGCTCCACTCATAACACCAGTATCTATACACACACACACAAAATAACATTTATTAACAACTCTTAGATATGATCATTCAAGAAAATACTATCCCACGTTATTTTAATCGTTGAATATTATATCAAAATTATAAAACTTATAGAGAAAAAATATTTATAGATAAATATATAATTTTTGTAATTTTTGATGCAAAAGTATAACACAAACAATTATTCAAACTAAAATGCTCAATAATATTTGTATGTACTTACCGTAACCAAAGATTATGGAGACGATGGAGGCAACAATAGCACATTGAAGAGCATATCTATTTACTCCGACCGGTTTCTCCACCGACTTCTCGACGGACTTCTCTGCCGGATTATCGCCGGAGTTTTTGTCGGCCATGATAATTAATTAATCACTAATTAATTAACACTTAGATCAGAAAATGATAAAGTAATTAAAGTCTATATGTCTTTCCTAATTCTAAGCTTTTGTCTGAAAGTTAGTTATGAGTTTGGCTCTTGTAATAATATCTCTCTCACTAACCAATGAAGATTCGGTGATTATTTATAGAAAGAAAAAAAATAAGATGACAAGACAGAGAAGACTATACTCGTGAAAGCCACAAGAGGGTTTGGTTATTTGAATCCAATGGACAAAAGTCATCCACATCTTTTTATTTTTATATTTTTAGTAAATTTGTTATGTGATAAAATACTTAAGACCCGATCAATGATTCTAATTACGGATCTTAACTACATGTGCACACTATTTATTTATATTAACAGCTCACCAAACTCTTAAGTTTGATCAATCTCTGATATGTTTTAAAATTTTGAGTTGGCATGATTTACTTACTAATAATACGTATCTTAGGGGGTGTTATTCAATTAATGATTTTAAATCAACTCTAGAGGTTTTATACTCCACCGTTATTCATAGCATGATTTTGAATTCTTTTTAAAAATTCAGTGTTATTGGATATAAGATTTATAAAATCATTTCCCATGGATGTTAAAGTTTGGTGTTATTCAGTGTAGATGTTTAAATGAATTTTAGAAATCCATTGTTATTCAACTTTCATAGATTTTGAATTCTTATTCATTTGAAATGATTAACGCTGGAGTCTATTAAGTAATTTGTTAAGAAATGGTTGGATTTTAAATCCAATGGATATCGTAGAGATTTTAAAAATCTATCAGTAAAGATTTTAAGAATATATTGCATAAGTTTTAAAATCTATTAAAATCAACTCTATTAAATTTCAAATACTAATGATTTCAAAACAAATAGAGTTGATTTCAAATCATTGATTCAATAACACCCCCTTAATATCTTTTGATTTTTGGATAAGATCGTATTTGTAACAAAGTTGACTTTTTAGAATCATTGAACGTGAATTTTGACCAGCTATATAAGTTTTTGTTTTTATATTAAAGGATATGGTTTAGACAGGGGTCTGTTATGATCGGATAAAACTATTTTCTAATATTTTTGCTTTTTGTTTTTCACCTCGTGAATGATTTAAAATTATACAACTGTGTAAATCAAACACATGTTTTGGATGGACTCATGGGGTCAACTAGATAGAGTGTAAAACGTCATGGGTCCATTTTAGGCGTAATAACGTTATCAAAGTTTGAAAATTTTGATTATTTAATGCAAAAGTCAAGTGGCTATTTAATTTGGAATTTTAAAAAATCTTAAAAAGGGGTTGATTTTGTTAGACTTTGAATCATGTGAAAAGCCAAATATGATTTTAATTACCTAGGCAAAATAGTGAACTTTTGAAAAGGTAAATTTGATGTTATATACACGTGTAGCATAGAGTAGAAAATCTTATAATTTGTAATTAATAGTAATTCATACGTATGTAAAGTGTTTTAATGGTATAACTCTCACACTAAATGAAGTTTCCGTATACACACCACAACAACGTACAATCCTAAAACATACATATTGCGACAAAACCAATCGGGAACTAAAAGTCTATACACAACACAAGTGGGTCCGATTTTAAATAAATTAATTAATCCTGTATAATTATTTTTGAAAAGAATACTACATTTATATCCTAGATAAAAAAAATATCTAAGAAAAGTCTTATGTATAATATTTTAATCAAATGTTTGACTGATAATACATCATGTGCCATGTCATGGCTAGACTCGTGTGGTAGCCTCATAAAAAAAAATATATATATAACAAAGTATATTAGTCGATGAATTACTAAGAATAAATAATTATTAAACAAGAACCACTTGATAATCTCCACTTTTCGAAAAATTCCATAGATTTTAATGACACTTAACTTTCGTACTGTTCTATTTCCGGACTAGTAGTGGTGTGTTATTGGATTCTTTCGTCAAAAGTTTATATTTGACTTATTATTAATTAGTATGAAAGACATCATACTTTTCAACAAACATGCTCCACAAATTATATTAAACTATTAAAGGAGTCATATATGATTATTATTTTAGTTTTTAAATCGTCGGTCACATGTGTATTAATGTTATCTCTATGGTTTTCACATTAAATGAGAGGAAATAATGTTCAAGTGACGTCATTTTTCTTATGGGTCGATTTTTTAAGCATAGCCCAACAAATAGTTAGGACACATAAGCCTATTGGATTTTTGCAAAAAGAAAAAGATAAGAGTGAAGAAACTTGAATTGGTCAAAAAAACAAAGTACTGTAACTCTATGAAGCATGAGGAGCTTATGAGTACATAACAAGTCTTAACAAAGCTCAATCAAAAAGAGTAATCTTTTCAAGTGCAATTTTCTTCACCTTTGCTTATAGTTTCCGAAGAAGGCGAAGAAGCATCGGTTTTCGAATACAATCCGAGCTCCTCCTCGAGTTTCTTCCAAGCATCCAAGCTCGGAGGAAACTTCTTCTTCGCAGTTCTAATCAACCCTTTAGCGTCATCTATCTTCTTCTTCTTAACCAACCCAACAACCAAACGCTTCAACGTATCGAAATCTGGAATCTTGCGCATATGTACGCTCTTCTTGAATATCGCGTAGCCTTGCTCATACAAACCACTAGAACACAAATGAACTATCAATGTCCTGAACGTAGCCGCGTTAGGAGCACATTTGTTACCTCGAAGCCCTTCATAAACTTTCTTAGCTTCATCCAACATACCCTTTTCGCAATACGACATCATAAGATAGTTATAGCTAATCGTATCCGGTTTCAACCCAATACTAATCATTTCATCTATCAGCTCATTAACTCTCTCGTGGCTTTCCTTATGAACACTCATTATACGAACATTATAAGCCGCGTTATCCAATTCACAGCCTTTCTTAACCATCTCTTCCCACAAGCTCTCCGCTAACTCGAGCTCACCGGTCTTATACAACGAGCTTAAAACGGTGGTGAAGGAAATGGTAGTGACTTCCATGCCTTTACAATTCATCTGTCTCATGATCTCAATAGCCTTTTGCGGCGAACCAGAGTCACAATACGACTTAATCAATATACCGTACGAGATTTTGTCAGGGATGATTGTATTATTATACCTTTGAGGAATTTCGTCGAACAGTTGGTGGACTTTATCGAATTTCTGAGAATTGAGACAAGCTGTGAGCAAAGCGTTGAAGGAAAGAGATGATCTTGGTGTCTTGTAATGATCCATCTGCTCGAATGCTCTCATGGCGTGATCGAACATGGAGGCTCTTCCGTAAGATCTGATGAGTGTGGTGGAGTAGAAAGGCTCTTCCTTTATTCGTGGGTCGTTTTTGTGGGATTCGATTAAGGCTTCGATGTCGGAGAAACGGTTGGATTTGGCAAGGCGGCGAATAGTGAGCTCTTGTGCGTAATGAGAGGAGACAGAGGATGTGAAATTGTCGGAGACGTTGGAGTAGATCTCTAGGGCTTTGTCTGGATCGTGTACTTTCCTGAGAATGGTTTTAGCTTTGGAGAAGGATATTGTGCTTGGAAACGGAGCAGCAGCTTCTACGGTTGTTGTAGCCTCTACGGTGGTTATAGCTTCTCCAGTGGCCGTGGTAAAGCGGCGAACATAGCGGAGAGAGAGACGAGAAGAAGCCATTTTGAGAGTGAAGGCGTACAAAAGTAGACGCCTTTATGGTTTAAGGGTTTAACAAAAATATTGGTCTTTTTCTTTCCTTTTAAGCTGTGAAGACAAGTTAAGTGATTAACTTGTAAACTTCACAAAAAGGTGATTTCTTTTGTAGATTATACAATAGTACACATTTTATGTGTGTTCTTCTGTGACATGTGTTTTCGAGATTTATATGATGAATAGTTTATGAACAGAGAGACACCAAAAGAAAACATTGATTGTTGAACATCAAGTTATATAACAAGCAAATCTGCAAATGCATAAATCCATACTCTCAAAGTCTTATAGAAATCAAGCAAAAAGGGTTCTTTTGACTTGGATAGTAAAACAAGATAAGACTTTTTTAGGCTGCACCATAATCACCTTGTTCAAACTTGTCTTCAGGGTAAAACACAGCAACCACTTCGTTGCCTCCAAACTTCCTACCATTCATCCCTGTTCTCGCCCTTGACGAGCTATCTGTATCCGCGTACTTCAAAAACACCTACACAGTATTATCATAAATCACAGTGAGGTTCACACTATATACAAAACTTACATATAAGTAGTTGATGAGAGTTTTTTGGTACAAACCTTGCCAAGGCCTGGGACTGGCTCACCATTGGGACTGGGACGTGGAATCACGACATCGGTCAATGTACCTGCATGTAACGAGTTATAGAACAAAACATTTCCAATACAAGACAACAAAACAGAGACATAAATAGAGTTAGTTTTTTTTGTGAAAACTAGATAAAACAAGGGTTCATGCAGTCTCCTTTCTGTGTATGTTAAAGCTGATTCTTTATGCCAAAAGGCTGTAAAACAGACATATACAACCAACAAAACAGAGACACGAATCAATATGCTTTTCTCATCTTTGTATATATGCAAATGGAGCATAATAACGCAATAAACAACAAGTCTCTTACCAAACTTTCCGCCTTCTTGTCTCATGTCTTCCATTATGTCTTCATAATCCTCGTCGTCTCTCAGCTCATCCTCGGTAACAACTTGAGTCAAGCATACCACTGTTGTCGCCACTACACCCGGCTGTAACATAATCCTCTACAAAAGAGAAAAGCATCAGTTATTGATTTTTAAAAAGTAGATTTCAAAAGTTATCGCTTTATTATTTTCTATCACAAACTCATTGTTTTCTTTCAATAGTCTAATAATAATAAGTTTACCTGGAAAGCAATTTGCTGTTGTGCATGCAACAATACACTCTCTTGTTCAGCATTCGTTTGCATTGTTCCCTGGTTAGCACGTCTCACGGTAAGAGTCTTATCCCCCATTTTAATTCCATTCAGGGCAGCACAGGCAATATCTGTAACAGAGATATCTTGGTAGACACAAAATGCGTATCCTTTAGAGTTTCCAGTTTCTCGATCTTTTACAAGATCAAAGCCTTTAAGGGCTCCAAATGACTCCAACAACTCCCTGACTTGTGCATCGGTGAAATAATATGGAAGTCCTCCAACAAAAATACGGTCTGGCCCTTCAAGCACACCAGACGCACCTGGAGTCAGACCAACAGCAGCTAAGTTTAGATTGGGACTGGGCTGGCTTGGACCAAGTGTTGCAGCTAGAGATGGATTATAGTCACTAGGTCTTCTCACCTTCACAGGAGCTCCCTGGGAAAGAGAAAAATTATTATTATTTAGCTCGATTTATAGGAAGAAAACTAAGAATGTAGTTGCTAAAATAAAATGCCAACACTAGACTCAGTAAATATCTGGTAGCAGAATAAACATAAAACATACCTCAAATATAATACCATCCAAAGACATTGCGTTACTTGCCTCTTCAACAGATCGCATCTCTACAAAAGCAAACTTCTTCTCATGGTTTATGTAAACATTAACAACTGCATCACCTGGACCAGCAGTGTTTCCACCAACAGCCGCCATAACCTGACTAAAAAATGTAGCCACAGACTGCAATACAGGAAAGTTAAACCAATGTTAATATCAAATGCTATAATATATTTGGTAGGGAAAAAAGAGAAAACTAACCTGTTCATTTGCAATAGGGGAAAGCCCACCGACATACACTCTGCGAGCATGCCTAGTTGCCTGAAGACAAATAGAGTAAATAAGGAGACATGGTTAGAAACAGGGAAACAAATAGTATCTTGCATACACACTAACCTGCTGAGTCATAGCCTGAATCGGCATCATAGAAAGTCCCCCAAATGGCTGCAGAACACAGAAGAATTAGTTCAATAAAGACACAAATATATGATTTTAAAAAGGGTAAAGAGCACAAACCTGTCCACCTCCCGCCTGTAAGGGAAACATGTTGGGAAACACTCCAGCCCCAGGAAGGGTTGGTGGCGGCGGAAGAACTTGGCCTACAAAAGGAAAACAGGTTAATACATGAGAAATTACATAAGAAAGACCTAGTTCACCCTTCCTGTAAAAGCATTGTCGATATCAAAAGGTTTCTGTCTGTATAGTGATATAATATCCGGCCATAATTTACCAAAACCACTGTGCGTATAAGAACTCTACATTATGCTAATGAGAGGGTGCAAAATTAAAGAAACAAAAAGGATACCTGTAACAGCAGCACCAGCAGCTAACATTGCAGAGGGTGGAGGTGCCATATCGAATCCACTGACCCGCTTACTGCAAGAATATAGATTGATATAAGAAAACCATTTAGACTGAAACCATCGTTTCATAGGAGGGAACTAAAGTGAAAACATATGATACCTTTTTGATGGAGAACGTGATCTTGATCTGCGCCTAGATCTATCCTTTGAACGAGAACGAGACCGACGACGTCGCCTGTCTCCTCTATCATCTCTACGCCTAAACGGTAAAAAAACCCACCAAATCAGTACCTCCCATAAAACAACAATATCGAAGAGTAATCCCTAGAAATTGTAAATAAGTCATTTGTTTCAAGAACAATCACCTATCATAGTCGCGATCCCGGCTTCTTCGGGAATCATCAACATCCCTACTACCACGCTCTCTTCTTTCACCACGCTCTCTGCTATGGTCTCTGTGACGACTACTTCTGTGATGACGCTCACGGTCTCTGTCTCTACTTCTCTCCTTGTTCTTGTCTCCATCTATGTCTCTGCTTCGATCAGAGTCTCTCTCTCTGCCCTTCTCTCTTTCCCTATCTCTACTCCTAGAAGACTCTCTTTCACTGTCACGCGTTTCTCTCTACACAAACCCAAAAAGATTAACACTTTATGAACCAATGAAACTAAACTTAAACTAAAACTAAAACCAACGTAGATTTCACCTAACAGATAAAACGAAAGAAGCCACAAATCCAATTTTTTCACTACTTTCGATTCTGAATTGAATCCAATCACGCATCGAGGCTAAGAAACATTAGGGCTTAAACTCAATAGAAACATAATCGAAGATTATAGCATAAACAGAGAGCAAAAAAGTTACCTTAGATTTGGAGTCTATAAGATCCTCGATTTCGCCGCCGCGGACACCATTATCATCGGCGTAGGATTCTTCAACAGCCGTCCCGTTTCCGTCGAGATCTTCGAAGTCAGACATCAGTTTCTCTGAGAATTAACGAATTATCTCTCTCGCCGGAGTTAGGGTTTATGTAAAAATCCTCGTGTTTCCGCCGCCGAGATTTGAGCCGGAAGATAGAGAGGAAGAATACAACTCCTATATAAACACAAGATAGAACCGACCTGGAGGGTACTTTTGTCAATGTCACATTCTTTCGAGAAAATAAAGATATAGCCTGGCCCAAATATTAATGGGCCTAAATTGATATATTGACCATAAAACTTCTATTTAAAGTTTTAAACCCATATAAATATGTACTAAATACATTCTTTAGACCAACTCCTTTAATGTTGTTTAAGGGGTGTTTGGAAGGGTGCTTAGTAATTTTAGGGGGATTAATTAAATGAATAATGGTTTAATTGTTGCTTATACAAGCAATTTAAACTTTTTTAAGCAACCTAATGTGTCAATTTGTGATTGGGTGGAATTAAAAAAAAAATAAAAAATTCTTGTATGTAATGTATTTCATGTATGTTTCATCTTTAATTATTATTTGTGATATGTAAAATATAATGTTTAAAATAATTAAAAAATTTAAGAATTTAAAATTGTTTAATCTAAATGTAAAATATAATTTAAAATATAATTTATGAATTGAAATAAAAATTTTGAAATGAAATAAATTTATTTTTTTTAAAACACCAAGAGTTGCTTAACCAAAAAAAGTTAAGCAATCTCCATTGGTGCTTAACCATTGGAGATGCTCTTATTTAGGTCTATAAATTTAAGCTAATCTTATTTCACATTCTCAATCTTCAAAACAAAACACAATACAATACGAACATAAACATGGGAACAAAAGAAAAAAGTAAAGCAAAAACAAAACATATTAACAACTAAACAAAAAGAAAGATACAAAAAAAAGAAACACACTTTTAAACCATTCTACATTGGCGTTCTCTCTTTCCTTGAGCGGCTTGCATCTTTTCTATTCCTCTTCCGTCCATGGTTGTGGCTCTTGTGGTTCTTCTTGCGATGGTTGCGGTTCTTGTGGTTCTTCTTGCGATGGTTGCGGTTGGAACGGTTGTGGTGGTTGTTGAGGTGGCCACTTCTTCTCTTTTTCTTCTTCTTCTTCGCGTTTCCTTCTCTCTTCCTCTTCCTTCTTAGCCTCCTCTTCTTCTTTCTTCCTCTCATCCTCTCTCTTCTTGGACTCCGACTCAACCTTAAGCTTCTCCAACTCTCCTTCTGCACAAGAAGGACATCCCAACACAACAGCTTCCTTTTGAGCTTCCAACAATCCATCAACCATCACACCACTCACATTCAAAGAAGCAGCCAATACATCCCTGTCAAGCAACCTCAAAGCCGAGGTTTTACCAGCTAGAAACTGCGGCTCGTTGTTCTTAGCCGAAGTAGTAAACCCAACAAACACTAAAGAGTCATTGGTGAAAGACATCTGAGCCATTGGATGTAACCTCGGAACCGCGAAAATATCTCCTTCCTCTACCTTAAACCTCATGTTTTTACACTCGGATGAGGATCTTGAAACAGAAGATCTAAGCACACGAACCATTCCTGATCCTTTCAACACGATGGAGATCTCGCAAGCCCACGGGTTCCAATGAGGTCCCATCATTGAGCCTTGAGTTAGGTTCACCATGGAAACTCCAACCATTGAGCCTTTCAACACCTTGAGATCTTTCCTGTTAATCGTTAAACTACGACCGTTAGGGCTTTCAAAATCCGGTTTGGATTCGAAAACATTGAACGTCTTTGCTTTCTTTGTTTTTTTCTTCTTCTTCTTCTCTTTTTCCTTCTTGATCTTCTTGTTTTCTGATGATCCCATCATCACCGAGTCGGCTCTTACATCTCGGGCAAATAGTTTGAGTAATCGCGGTTGGAGCTGCCACATGTTGGTGTTATCTTCACATGGTGGGTTCAACATATCATTCACGATCAATGGAGGCTGGGTACGGTTACTTAAAAGCCCTATAATATCCTCAGGGACCTAATTAGACCAATAATTATATATCACCTTAACACAACTAAAAAGAGCATCTAATAGATTCACTTGTGAAGCAAGAAATACAGTTAAAATATGTATACCCCAAAAGCTGACTGGAGAATTGACTCATCAAAACCAAACAAGAGATCAGTGATACTCGAATATTCACCAAAACAAGGATCCTGCATTCACAAAATACAATACAATAAGAAGAAAACAAATATCAACAAAAAATACTAAAGGAAAATTAGTTGTAACTAATTAACTTACATGCAAACACTCCTCCGTGTTGGAGAAGATAGCGTAAACCCTAAGTTTGGTTCCAAGGAAGATATCCACCGGTTTACTCTGTAAATAGAAAACCGTACCGGGACGTAGCCTATAAACATCTCCTCTTTTTATTTCGGAATTTGTCGCTTCCTCCTCAACCCAATTCAAAATCCCACTTCCTATACACAATCACAATCCAAACTTTTAACCTAATGCGAACAAAACCACACAAACCGATCCATAAAACCAAACCAAACCTAAACCGCGTCAACACAACCCGAATATTTTGAGTCATTTTACACTAAATGTGGATTCCATGGTTACTTATTATAGAAACTTAATATTTATATATACCAGAGTCAACGAAGAAGACCATGTCGGAATTAAGAAGAAGAGGGAGCAAAAGAGCGTTTGGCTCAAGCGTTATGGAATGTATTCTGTAAGGACCCATCCCACCGCATCCATCGCCTATTTGAACGGTCGAGATCTCTCCAAACTTGTTCGAAAATATTGGTTTCCATTGCTCTTTCTTTATCAAAAGAGGCGATGAAAAACCACAACAAGACGGTACAGAAGCGACGTCGTTTTCGTCCGACTCATCTGACTGAACAGACTTAGCCAACGATTCATTGCATAGGAGAAAGAGAAGAAGAAGAAAAACGGAGAGTGGCAATATAGTAAATCTAGTCATCTTTGTGTTTTGATATTCATTGTTAAAGGTTAGATTAAATTGTATATTATAAAGGAAGAGAGAATGTAGGGTCCATAGTAACTACGTGTATTAAATGATTGTACACGTGTTTGATTTACGTTGACATGTGCATGGCTCTTTGATAACAATTTTTGAATTACCCGCTAAAATACAAATATTACATTTTGCTGATAAGAACTGTTTTTGATGATAATTTATTAAAATGTATAATATGAACAATAGAGACGCATAGTTTGTATCGCGAAGAGGGATTTATATGTCGCATGTTTCAGCTTTGATCGTGACTCAATAATTTATAGATGTCTTTTACATATAATCCGTGTTACCATTTTTTTATCAAAACAAAATATTCCGTGTTACCATGCATGCCTATAATTGTGTCACGTATGCATGAATTTATCGTCTTATGCTTTTGTAGTTTGGCATGCCTAATAGTCTCATTCATCATTTTCTTGAAATGATTATTTTTTATTCGTATTTTTTAGGGAGAATTACAAAACTATATCACTATATCATTTGAATTACATTTCATAAAACTACACTATTTCAAAAATATTTCACAAAATTACACTTAAACATTCAAAATTAAATTCAAATAAACCTTACCTATACAATCTACCCCCTTAACATTATACCCTAAACACTAATTAGCGAACCCAAATAAAAAGATTTTAATTTTGGTAATTTTTAAAAGGGTAAGTCAAACTTTTAAGATTTTGAAATGGTGTAAATATGTGAAAAAATTAAATTATGTGTAGTTTTGTGAAAGAAAGATCGAAAGGGCGTAGTTTTGTGAATTCAAACTATATATTTGTTAGTTTAAAGGGAGAAGAAATTGAGGGGCGGCCAAGTATTTATTAGTGTTTCCCGTTTGGGCCAATGATGCATATGGTCTTTGGTGGGGAGTTACTTGAACTAGTCCATGATATTTAGTTATCAAATTACACTTCTCAAAACTATTTGTGTAAAATTTACTACGGATGCATTAAGTGAATCTAAGCTAATACTCACATATTCTTTCATTTTTCTTAACCTAATAATTATGCGACGCCAAAAAGAAAATAGCTAAACTATGTTTGAATAACAATATTTCCACACGTAAAAGATTGTAACATTATTGTTTTTTCAAAAAAGGCATCTAGTTATAATTGATTTATATATGATCTACTTTTCGCTAAAACCGAGGGTCAAAATTAAGTTTCAACAAATACATCAAGATTATAAATAATTAGTGTTTAAGATTTTAAAACATCATGATAAGAACGAGCAAGAAAACAATTTGCATGGAGAATCTAAAACCATGTTTATACGTAACTCGCCAAAAATGGAAATACCAAAAAACATTAGATAGGGCGAATAAATTTGGAAATTTCGTTATGACGTGACTCATTAGTGTGCATATATAAACTATTTAAAATATAATATCAGAGGGAAAGATAGGGTTTTTTAAATGAACCAAAACATTTAGAAGTTCAAACATGGGTTGCAACTAGCAAGTGCCCTTTCCTTAGACAATTTACGTCCGCCAAGTTATGTAGCATTTGTGGAAGATTCACAAAACAAAAAAAATAAACAATATCATTTTAAAAGAAAAAAATAACAATATGGGCAAAACTAAATAAAGAATGTGTAAAGTAATATATATTCTTGAATGGGGAGAGTCTCTAAAGCATGGTGTGACTACTCAATGTGTTGTAAAATAGAAGATCCTCCATTTATTTCTACTTTACATTTTTTTTGTCGGTACATTATTGACTATATATAATATTTTTACTTTAACTTCTTTTTTTAAAGGTTTACCGTTTTACGTCGACTATAGTTTGTTAGTATAAACATGATATATTTTACATATGAAGTCGTAATAGAACACTATAGTTAATTAGTAAATAATCAAGAGGCTTATAATATTCGACTTAAATGAATATAATTCACATATTTATTTCAAATAACAATATCACTCATTTTTACGTAGTTATTAATTCAGAAATCAACTTTTTCTCCGTTCTATTTCGTTTGATATTTTTTTTCTATTCATGCACTTGCGGGAATGATATTTTAATGGAGAACGATCTTTATTTCTATATATTAATTTTGTGTGACTATTTTATTGTGAATGACATGAAATAAGAATCTACTTAACAACAAGTATTTGCTTTTGTGAGCATGAAGCTCTCTCTTTTTGATAGTAGGAAGAAGCGTCTCTCTATCGTGTATCATCGTCCTCTCCTTCCTTTCCTTACTTCCTAAGTTTATGACTTTTTTAAATATATATATGTTTGTTTTTGATCAAAAACAAAAATATATATAAATTTGCATATATTGTGTGCGTAGTGGGTTGGTAAATAATTTCCTACGAAAATGCGCAACTTTCTCTTTTTCACTATACCAAAAATTACAATTTAAATTTATTTTTTAAATACTGATGAAATAGAAGATTTTTTATTCAAAAAAATTGTCACCACACAGTTGCACTACAACTTAAGACTACATAACATTTTAATTTTGAGACATTATATAAATAACATAGTGCAATTTTTTAAAATTACCAACAGATAAATAAATTAGAATAAGAAAGAAACCTTTGGTAGTGGCACAAATTTGGTAACTAGAGAATCCATTGGTCGATCAGTAGAAGAATATTGGCAGGAGTGGGAATATAAGACATGATCGTGAAATTCGTCTGTTTTTAATTTTATTATATGATCACGTGTGTAATAAATATAAATTACCCTTATTTTACTAACACTATTTATGAAAATATATATTCAACTTTAATTTGTTTTGCCCAAATTCCAATCATGTAGGTAAGATTTTGTCATATTCGCATCGGAGACATTATTTTATGCACCACGATTTTCATTCATATATAGTGTTACATTTATTTTGAGTTTGTTACCGGTTTGACTGCATGAAAATATCATCGGAAATTGAAAAAAAAGTTTTGTCTAACATTGTTAATTCCTTCGGCGAATGTATCATAGATAAATTTATTTAATTCCGGAATTAGAACTAGATAGTTTTAAAGTTGATTAATAATTAACAACATGAGTGTCTATTAATCATGGGTTAGGATATAAGTGGGCCCCGTTGCGTGCAGCCGTTCACACTGACTAATAATATAAGCATGATTATGAGGGAAAAAAATAAAAAAGTGGGCTTAGTCAATAATCTAATAATTGAGCTAAAAGTCTTTAATTTAATAATTAACAACTAAAAAAATGCCAAAAAAGAACTTTAGTTAGTTTGTTAATTGAGCCGCTATTACGCATAAAATCAATATTTTGTAACACAGATAAAGTGTAATGAATAATACGATTTTTGTTAGGAAAGTTAAATTTATGTATAGAAAGTTGAATAAGGAGATAAACTTTTTTCCACGATACAAAAGGTTTGAATAAAGTCTTAATGAGAGGAAACTCTTCTACATGATTTATACTTGAATATATTTCAGTGTTCTAAAATACGGTTAATATGGCCGTATATACGGCGACTATACGCTATACAGTGGAGAACCGTACCGTTTTTAAGTTATACGGTGAAAAATGCGTTTTTGAATAATACGGCCGTATATACGGTTAATACGGCCGTATATACGGCATAAACCGGCTATACATATGTATATACGGTGAAATCATTACTCGAACTTTAAAAATTATACTAAACTTTGGATTTGATATAAAAATTCATTTTATTAAATATTATTAAAAGGTTTACACTTTTTCAAATACACTTTTGTTTAATTATATATTCATAATATATATTATTTATCAAATATAAACTAATTATTTTATGATATTTGTTAATGTGGACTTTATTTTGTCACTTTTTATTTTTGTTGTACATATAATTTTTATATTTCCCTAAAAGTATTCACCGTATATACCCCGTATAGTCGTCCGTATATACACTCAGGCGCTATACTGTGGTCTACCGTACGTCTAGCGTATAACTTATTTTACAACACTGATATAATTAGGCAATAATTTTTGTATGATATACGCGAATGAATGTAACTACCGAATAGTTTAGTAATCATTCTTAACAGATTTAAAAGGTGATATAATTTTGACTAACCAAACAAAAAATGAAAAAAGTACTTGGTGAGTAATAAAACATATATTAACGCATTAAACTACTTATTTTGTATTATTAAACTATTTGATTTTAACTGTAATACAATTAAATTCAAAGGAATTCACAAAACTACATCCTCTCAACCATTCCTTCACAAAACTACATTTAATTCGATATTTTTACATATTTACACACTTTCAAAATTTTAAATGGTTGATTTATCTTTTAAAAAATTACCAAAATCAAAAAAAATTTATTTGGATTCGCAAATTAGTGTTTGTGGTATAGTATTAAATGATAGAATTGCATTGGCATGATTTATTTGGATTTAATTTTGAGTGTTTAAATGTAATTTTGAAAATTTACGTTGAAATTATGCAGTTTTGTGAAATGCAATTCAAAATGTATAGTTTTGTAATTACCCCTTAGATTTACCATTGAATTTTTTTTTTTTTATAAACGATAGGAATTCAAGACCTTCGACCCTTAATCTCCTCCGGTGCCCGGAACCAGCCGTTGATAATACCACGTTAAAGATGTAAATCACTCCTACCAAGTGGTTTGAACTAGTGGCTTTGAACTCCCCTAAAGGAGACTCAACCACTAGGCCAAGACCCACTTGGTAATTTTGTAATTGCATTTACCATTGATTCAACAATTAAAGATTGGTTTGACGTGTTGAAAAGAACTCTCCATACTATTTTAGTCAAATTTGATTTTTGTTACACTTGAATTTTGATGATATATTAACCAAATGTCACAAAATATATAATTACAAGAAAAAGAAGTATATTCAAAAGAGTGTGGAATGAGTTTTTGTAGGTTTTATGTTTGATCAAAGAGAAAGAAAAAGAAAAGATAATTTCCCATGAAAATGAAAGCAATAAGTGGAAGAGGAGAACATATTCGTTAGTGTGTGGGGCTAAGTAAAAGCGGGCGTGATTCTTACGCTCTGACTTATTGATCAGTCAATCTCTGTACCGTAAAAAAAAAAAAATCAAAATACATGAAATGGCCCATGGGCTTCTCCGACAAAATTACCTAAAAAGTTAGCCCATTGTGGGTCCGGTTACTTTCTCATGCCTTTTTACCGTTTCCAAAATGTGGGATCCACATCGAGCCCAGTGGTCTGGTCACTCCCTTTTCTTTTTCTTTTGATTATTGTTGGTTAACGATTTGACATTTTTATACATTTATTTGCGTTAATAAATTTATGTAACTAATTAATTTAGGAGGACTAGTTAAGTTTTCTAAAATATTACGACGGTTATAATGTTCAATCTATGCAACTATATTTGATTCAATTAAATGTTATTTAGAAAGTGTAAATATTTTAGGCTGAAAAAGACTCAAAAAAAATTCCACTCTCACAAAAAGAAAAATGATTAACCTTTTGTTTAACTTCCCTTTCTCCTTTTTAACTTTCACCTTCTTGATGATCAACATAGTGGAGCTTCTATCTCTCTTTAATTCATAATGATTTTTCTTTCTTGAAAAAGTAGAGAAGCTTTATTTGTATTTTAGCACCTTTATGGAGAGCTTGATAAATTGCTAGTTTTGTAATTTTCATATATAGTTTTGGAGATATTTTTATTTGAAACTTTAACAACAAAAAAATATGTATAATGTGAAATAATAGTATTACGTAGATAATAGATTATTCACAAATAACAACCATCTTTTACTCTTGATGCCAATCTCAAAATGAGTATGTTGGACCAATGTTAACAATAAATTTCGGTTTCATGTTATTACTAAAGAGTTTTAAGCGTAGACTAAAAACAAAAATGGAATAAAATACAAATCAAATTCATTT
The DNA here is from genome assembly GCA_963556525.1 of Cochlearia excelsa. Classification (NCBI taxonomy): domain Eukaryota; kingdom Viridiplantae; phylum Streptophyta; class Magnoliopsida; order Brassicales; family Brassicaceae; genus Cochlearia; species Cochlearia excelsa. Next base: position 1,075,809 of record OY748331.1, on the reverse strand, counting down.
GGAATTTTTGTATATAATATTCTCTAAACTAAAAAAAACCCGGTTTAGACACGGTTAACAAATCACAAAAGCTTTTGTGCACGCACTTCCTCAAGGGATATAAAGCTTACCCAATCATACCTTTCAAAAGCCCCCGCCACCTTCTTCTTCCTTTTCCTCTCTCACCACACACACACACACACACACAGAAAGACACAAAAAAAAAAAAACTTTCTTCTTTTCTTACCTTTATTACTTAACCTCTCTTCTTTCTTCTTCATAAACATGAAAAGCCCATCATCAAACAATAACACAAACAGCACAGACAGTAACCAATTACCCATGGACGAGCACGTGATGCGTTCCATGGATTGGGATTCTATTATGAAAGAGTTAGAGCTTGACGACGACTCCTCTGCTCCTAATTCTCTAAAAACCGGTTTCTCAACTACCGAATCTGTTATCGGACCACTCTACGCCGTCGTAGATTCAAATCTCCCTGTCTTTCCCGATCAGATCCAACCGTCGGATTTCGAATCACCAGATGTTTATCCGGGTCAGAATAATAACCAAACCGGTTTCGGGTTCAACGACGGTGTCGACAATGGAGGATTCGATTTCGTCGAAGATCTGATCCGAGTCGTTGATTGTGTCGAATCTGATGAGTTACCACTCGCTCAGGTTATTTTGTCACGGCTTAATCAACGGCTGAGATCTCCTTCCGGTAGACCGTTACAGAGATCTGCTTTTTATTTCAAGGAAGCTCTCGGTTCGCTATTAACCGGATTAAACCGGAATTCGAACCGGTTATCTTCTTGGTCTGAGATTGTTCAGAAGATCCGTGCGATTAAGGAGTTTTCCGGGATATCTCCGATCCCTCTCTTCTCTCATTTCACGGCGAATCAAGCGATTTTGGATTCTCTGAGCTCGCAGTCTTCTTCTCCGTTCGTCCACGTGGTCGATTTCGAAATCGGGTTCGGTGGTCAGTACGCGTCGCTCATGAGAGAATTCGCGGAGAAATCCGTTAGCGGCGGGTTTTTGAGAGTTACGGCGGTTGTTGCGGAGGAGTGCGCCGTCGAGACGCGGCTTGTCAAAGAAAACCTAACTCAATTCGCGGCGGAGATGAAAATCCGTTTCCAGATCGAGTTCGTTCTGATGAAGACTTTCGAGATGTTATCTTTCAAAGCGATTAGGTTTGTTGAAGGAGAGAGAACCGTCGTGTTGATATCGCCGGCGATATTCCGCCGTTTGACTGGACTCGCCGATTTCGCGAACAATCTACGAAGAGTATCACCTAAGGTCGTTATCTTCGTCGATAGCGAAGGATGGACGGAGATCTCTGGATCTGGATCGTTCCGTCGTGAGTTTGTTAGTGCTCTTGAGTTCTACACGATGGTGCTTGAATCGCTCGACGCAGCCGCTCCTCCCGGCGATTTGGTAAAGAAGATTGTTGAAACCTTTGTTTTACGACCGAGGATCTCCGCGGCGGTGGAAACGGCCGCAGATCGGAGAAACGCCGGAGAGATGACATGGCGTGAAGCGTTTTGCGCCGCCGGGATGAGGCCGATACAGCTAAGCCAGTTCGCCGACTTTCAAGCCGAGTGTTTATTGGAGAAGGCGCAGGTTAGAGGATTCCACGTGGCGAAACGACAGGGAGAGTTGGTGCTGTGCTGGCACGGAAGAGCTCTTGTTGCCACGTCAGCTTGGCGGTTTTAGCTAAACCGGAATTTGGGTGTGTAATGTTTTTAGAACGGTTTGGTTTAACAATCATATATAGATATTGAATTGTACCTACGCCTTCCTTTGGACCTTTTCGTCTTTTTAGTGTTTCTAATTTCAAATAATAAAATAAAATTATTTGTTTCGAAGAGACTCTGTATAAGATAGAGTCTTTCAATTTCATTTTATAAGCCAAGCCGTATTGAGAAACAAAGGGGGCAGTGACCTTTTTTCTCCGACGTAGGAGTCTCCGATGAGCGGATTTGCTTCACAGATTCCATCCATGGCGCTTCTTGGATCCGGATTCACCAGCGATGTAATCTTTCCCTCTCTTAGGATTTCTGTTTCTGCTTGTAATGATTTTGACCCGATCCGTTTTTTCTGGGTTGATTCGTTTGTATACAAACTTTTATGATTGCTTGATTTTGATATGTTTTGTGTGGTTTCTGGTATCGTATGGCCTTGTGTGAGCTCAAAATTTTGGTAACCATAGAAACCATACCTATGGTTTTGTTCTGATCATCAAAAAGTTTGCGTCTTTGCAAACGTTTTTTGCTTATGGGTCTCGTTGATGGGTGAAATTGAGATTTCTTATGTATATGTTTATCTCTATGGAGTTATTCAGGTTGGGTTGCGTGTATTGCTTTCTCCACTTGGTTCTAATATCGTACTTCGTACAGCATGGTGAGTTTGTTTTTCCTCCTCACAAGATTTCTATGTGTAATGTGATACTTGACAGCCATCTAATTGCTAAGTACAATATGACTTGGAGGAATGAATTGGGTGATTTATGATCTCATGATCTGATTAATTAGATACTTGTTTGATGTGAAGCAACAGATTAGGGATTGTTTTCATGCTTACCCAAATGGTCAAAAGGTTCTGCAACTATGTTGGGATACTTTAGCTTAAACCTTAGGAAAAGAGTAAATCTCTTGTTGGAAAATCTTTTTGTTTCTTTTTGTCAATGTTTTCTTGTTGTCTTTGGTCTCTGTTAGAAGGTATAGTCCTGTAAGGCTCTAACCGACCCGAGGATTCGGTATGACACTGAATCTTGTTTCTTGCAGCTGTTCCATCGGCATTGGGTTGCCGGTGTACTCCACCTTTAAGGCAATCGAGAACAGAGATGACAGTGAACAACGGAAATGGCTTATTTACTGGGCAGGTTGGAGACTGTAACTGCAATTGTTATATCAACTTTCTAATTCTTTTCCTTATCTCTACTTTTACTATTTTCTACTGTTCTTATTTTTAAGGATCTTCAAGACTTGTGTCTTCTTTCACTTGGCATTTGATATTTTTCTTTCGTCGGTCTTTATTTTTTTTTGCAGCTTATGGTTCTTTCAGCCTTGTTGAAGTGTTCACAGACAAGTTCATATCTTGGTATGATTAACATCTCAAATTTGTATACGTATCTTGATGATTTGCCAATTACGTTAGATATACAGTTTTATGTTTCTTCTAATGGATTTTATCAAGAAAAATGGCCCTATTGAAATCTATTTGGATATCATCGCTGACTAAATGCAGATTGTTGATACTCTGCTCGAATTCTTGTAGGTTCCCACTGTATTATCATGTGAAGTTTGCGTTCCTCGTCTGGCTTCAACTCCCCACCATTGAGGTACCTTTACAAAATCTGATTCGTAACCATCTTCTAACTTTTTAAGAAGCTTTAGCCTGTTAGTGATCAGTTCTGTGATTATGCTTACTTTTCCGAGGATAGGGGGCAAAACAGATATATAACAACCACCTTCGTCCTTTCCTCATACGACACCAATCTAGTGTGGATCGTCTCGTGGATGGAGTATACGAAGAAATGGTACATTACTTTAAGCTGATTCAGCATTCTCGAGCTGATTTACAAACGCACTGAAACCAAACATTTTCAGGTCAAGGTTGTTAGGTCGCATCAAGGAGAAATACGGTTTATCCGTTCAATGATTGTCAAAATCTTGGGATCAGGTTAGTTCTCAAACTCTACCTTCTGTAACTATGAACTGTTGTTTTGATTCTCCTTGTTGTCCTAGCAGGCAACGGAGTTGCACCGCCAAGCCAACGCCAAGGAGAAATCACAAACATTAGCCCGGAACCAGAATCATTAACCACCACAAACGTTGATTCAGAATCAGAATCCGACCACGAAGACTAATGATGATAAAAACAAGTGTAGTCATAGCTTTGCAGCTTTTACAATCCTTATGTCCAATCTCTATTACACAAAAATGTCGGAAACGATTGTATAGTCGTGTAATCTCAAATAACTTTAATAGACTGGTTTTACAAATAAGTTTTGTTGGAGAATATCAATAATCCGTTATGAAGTTGCCATGTTTACTATCTGTTAATTTGTTCCTTCACCATCATTAGACGCGGCAACATTCTGTTCTAGATTAGCTACAGCCTCTGGTCCATGCACTCTCATCAACTCATCCTGTGATTGATGAACGTGTCAAAGTGCAAGTCGAAACAATTAAGTAGCATTTTTAGATAAGTGTTTGTTACCTGAATAGTGCTGTTCTCAGACTTGAGCTTCTCACATTCGCCAGAGAGTCTCTGCAGCTCATCTCTCAGGCTTTGGTTCTCGTTCGACAAACTCTCCACTCTCTGTTGAAGCTGTTCGCATTCCGCCTATTCAAAGTGGTAGATTATGGAGTGAGTAATTACATGAGAAACAGAGTAATGTATAATACTCACACCTCCATTGTTACTTTGTTAGTATCTTACCTGCTTACGCAATCTAGACCGCCTTGCAGATTCACGGTTAGATTGTTTCCTTTTCTGCCTCTTGAGCTCTCTTTCATCCTGCTGGGTAAACAGAGGTGAGTTTATAACCAAATTACAAAGGCTACTTTGTTTGTGAAGATAAGATGAATTGATGATTTGGTCTCACCTTCACAGCTACACCACCCTGGGAAGACCACAAGTCCATCCCCATATTCAGATTAGTCCCCGGAACCACTGGCTTCATGGGCATTGAACCTTGGATCTCACCAGTAGTATTACTTTGAGAACTTGCTGTTTAAGAAAACAATACCAAGTTAACAAAAACATGAGCAAAGAAAAACCTTAAGCTTGTGGTGGTAAGAAGCTTACCATCCGCAAGCATCTGTCCAAAGCTCGGCTTCCTTGCTGAGCCTTGTTGGTTGGCATTCTCATCATTTTCATCAGATGAACCCGCTGTGTCACTTTCATCACTGCACAACGGAGAAATCATAATTACTTTAAAGCCTCCTCATTTAACTAGAATATCAACTTCAATAAATAATAACACATTAGCACCTTTGAGAGACACCATCGTTCCCTGAACCAGAAGGCGCCTTCTCACTTCCTTCACCCTTTCTTTTCGAGTTCCCCTTTGACTTCTTTCCAGAAGCTTGGTCCTTTGCAGTCTCCTTGTTGGTTGGACCAGAAGTAGGAGGCTACAAAAGAAGAATGTCAGAGCAAATTTTTAACTTTTATCATTTGTCTATGCATGTATCTTTTCCATGTAACAGAGCAAACAATTTAACATAACGAAAACTTGAATAGTGTTAATGGTATGGAGATTACCATGGGCATGCTAGGATGGGCATAGACTGTCCCTGGGGGATACATTGCTGGGTAGGGAACTGGGGTCCCATAAGGCGGCATCATATGGTGCTGAAAGTATTTACCAACAAAGTATACAAATCGAGTTTAGTGTTATCCAAAGAGAACAGTACAAGTTTGTTAAAAGCAACAAGGATACAATGGAAACTAACTTGAGCACCCCACATATACGGGTGAGGACTAGGAGATCCAACTGGTGTCGGGAAATAAGGATTCGGAGCACCTCCCCCTCCATAATAAGCCTACAGATATGAGCATATGTATAAACAATTATATTCTGGAGTCTCTATGTTTCTCAAAGAAGAAACTACACTATGATTACTAATAGTAGCGCTAAAGTGTGTGTGTGTGTAACAAGAACCTGCATTGAATTAGACCAATCTGGATACGGTGTGGGAGGAATGTCCTGTAAATAAGAAATAGTTTCACCAAACACTTATATTAAAGAAACAACATAATTCAGTTACATAGCTTATGTATCTTTGAAGCACCTGTGATGAAGATGCTGGCTTGGAAGGCTTAAACGGTGTCTTTTCTTCACTCGTTCCCATTATCTATGAGCTTGGAGAAGCTACAGAGGAGCAAGAATCTGTCAAGACAAGAATCTTACAAAGCACCTCAACAGAGACTATAGTCAACATATATAACAATCTCATGAAGATTCAATCAAAAACGAGACAAGAGAAGCAAACTCAAAATCGAGAAAGATCATTACTTAAAAAACAGACCATGCTATTACACAAACACGAAAGCAGAGACAAGAACAACAACAAAAATCTCCGGGTCCTAAAATTACATGAATTCAATCACAATTATCATAAAAAGAGAGTAACATCTTTACATGCAAGAGTGGTTTAGATTAGACAAAAACCGTTTTTAAAAAAAAATAGTTGACTGATGTGGAAGTCCAGCTAGGATATTTACCTAAATTTATAGAAAGAGTTTGCAGACACGTCCTCTCTTTTTTCTCTCCGACAGATCAGACAGAACTAGCAAAACTTTGTCCGAAGCTCCCTAAGAAGATAAAACTCTCCGATTGTTTCTGTAAAGATAACAAAAAAGAGGGATTAGAGATTCTCCGATCTGGTGTGGCGAAAACCGATAGGAGGAGAAGGATGCGAAGAAAAAGATGAATTTTTTTTTTTTTAATTTTTGGGGATTTAGGGTTTTGATGATCTGACACGTGCGACAAGCAGATGTCCAGCTGTACACGTGTTACTGGATAAGGTTTTGTGTGACTCATCTACCCATTTTTTTTATTTTTTAAAGGAAAGAAAATAAATATAGTTGATGATTTGACACTTATTTCATCTATGTTATTATTTTTGAAGTAGTAATTTGAACATGTCCAAAAAATCATTTAAAATTACACATTGTGCCATTATACAAATAAGGAAATATATTTATCCATTTAATTACAAAACTAATATAAGGAAACATTAAAATTTTCCAAATATATGATTCAATTATTAAAATATTTATGTAAAAATAATTGGGAAAATCAAATAAGAAAATATGTAATTCACTTATATACATTATTACATAGTTTTTTAGAACAAAAATATCATTAAAAATTTATTTAACATAACAAAACCATTAGAAAAGGTTTTTAACAAAAAAATAGATTTTTTAACAAAAATAACCCAAAATTTTAAAACATGTTTAACTAATATTTAATTTTATTTTAGATTACAACTTTTTTATTTGATTTTGCTATTTAGTGTATAAAGATTTAGTTTAAAAGTTTTAAACTAATTTCATATTTCTAATAATTTAACTTGGTTTCACTATCATAATAGTTATTTGTTAATAATTATTTGTTAACGGATAGTGACTAAAATATATATATTTATTAACGGGTTGTTACTAAAAAAACACAAAAACTTAAAATAATAATAATATGTTATTCTAATATTACATATTTTAAATATATGTATAATATTCTATAAAAAAAATTTACACAAAATTCTAAATTAAATATATAAATATATAAACTTTAAAGAAAACATAAATCCGTGGTATACCACGGATTAAATCCGTGGTATACCACGGATTAAATCCTAGTTTTTTGGTAATAAACAAAAAAAATGTTCGAGATGGGCTTCTTACGAAACTAATTTGGTAGACATTTATTTAACTTTATTTTTGGGCCCATCGGGCCTTGTAAGCTACCATAAAATGTCTTTAAAATCTTGTAAAGTAGTGCAAAAATAAACTAAATAAAAGGATTCAAAATTTAGAGATGATATTACAATTTTTGGGCTAAACATTGATATGCAAGTTCATATATATCAAAAATCAGTGTACTCTAAATAGATATTTTTATCTTAAATGAATCTTTGGTGGAGATTTAGCATTAGTAACATTATTTATTAGGTGGTTGATGTGACTTGTTACCATATAAAAAAAGGTGATCAACTTTAATAATCTCATAATGTGAAAACGACCCGGACACAGACAATATAAACACAATACATTAGCCTTAGATACAGTGAATGTGTTGGAAATGGTTTTAATTACTTCAAAACGTTACCGTTTTAGGAAAGAGCCATTTCATTACGTTTGCTTTACACTTCACTTTCTATTTACCCAAATCCTTTCACTTATTTTGCCAAACATTTCTTCGTGTGGGTCCATAGTTTATTAACTTTATGAGACCAATACTTGTTTGGTCTAAAATTTTAATTATGGTTTAGTTTAGTATATGTCTAAATCATTAAAATATCATAACATCAGTCAAAAACAATTGTTTTGCAAAACCAAGGCGTACCAGAGTTGATGGGACTAAAAGGGGTCAGTAGGAGTATCTCACCGCTTCATTCAGAACTACAGGGTCTTATGTTTGTCATGGAAATTCTGAAGGACCCAAGGCATAATTGTAGTACTTTCTACACAGATTGCAAGGATCTCGTAAACATGATATCAATGTCACACTTGTGGCCAGCTTTTTCGTCGGAAATGGAAACGCTACGTGATCTGCAAGCTTTTTACCCGGACTACTCACTTCGGTTGGCAGCGAGGGCAAGAAACGAAAAAGCGGATCTTCTAGCACGAAGTGCGCGTGGCAGGAATACGGAATTCCAATATATTAGTTCTTCTTTTCCTACCTGGATTTCTGATACGCGAAATGTATTTGTAATAGGATAGAAAGAAAGTAACTTCGAGACAAAAAAAAAAAACAATTGTTTTGCGTCAATCAAAACTTGCATGTTTGATATCTCTAATGTTTACGATTTGGATATTAACTAATTAATAAGAATTTCCCACTTTGTAAATGCGGTTTATATTATTATTAACTAGTTGAAATCCCGCGTATACGCGGACAAATTACATAAAAACATTTTATAATTGTATATTAATATTGTTATTAAATTTGTATAGTTGTACTTAGATTTAAACGGAAATTAATATTATACCCGTTATTTTATTAACAAATAAATATAAAAGACACACAACAATATATGGTAATAGTAAATAAGTGATTTTTACTTTTTTCATCTATTAAAAAATAAAAATAATACATTTTTTGTTTTATTACATTTCTTTTGTTATTTACATGAAAAAATATTTGTTTTAAATTAATAATTCTATGAAGATAATAAATAAGTTATCATAAATATTTTATTTTTTCAAGTAATTTTATGTTTTTATTTTTTTCTTATTTCTAATTTTTTATTGATTATTTCTTAAAATATTCTTAAATTTTGTTTTCTATGTTATTTTTCTTATTTCTGATTATTTTATTTTTCTATATTTCAGATTAATTTATTTTATTTCTAATTATTTGATAATTAATGTTAATTTTTTATTTTTGATTATTTTCTTTATTTCTGTTTTATTCTCAATATTGTTAAGTTTCCATTTTATAATATGTTTACGTATCAATTTTAATACACATGTCACGATATGAACTAACCATTACAAATGTTACGATCTCGTTAATTATAATTATGTTTGTCAAGCTCACCTTAAACGCGCTCAGTTTTATAATAATATTATTTGATAATTATGTGACTTTTCGTTTGGTTACTTTTTTCTTTTTTTTTGTTTTTCTTTTTTCTTTTTTCTTTTTTTTTGTTTTATCTTTTTTCTTATTTTTTGTTTTGCCTTTTTTCCTGAATGTTACCTTTTTTCTTCTTTTAAAATTATTAACATTTTTCCTAAACATTATTCCTAAAATTATTAACATTTTTCTTAATTATGTTAATTTTTTATTTTTTTATTTTTGATTATTTTCCTTATTTCTGTTTTTTTCTCAATATTGTTAAGTTTTCATTTTATAAGATGTTTACGTATCAATTTTAATACACATGTCACAATCTAACACGCACACAAATTACATAAAAATATTTTATGATTATATATTAATAATTTTATTAAATTTGTATAGTTATAATTAGATTTAAACGGAAACTAATATTATACCCGCTATTTTATTAACAAATAATATAAAAGACACACAACAACATATCAGGTAATAGAAAATAATTGATTTTTACTTTTTCCAACAATTAAGAAATAAAATAACACATTTTTTGTTTTATTACATTTCTTTTGTTATTTACATGAAAAAATATTTGTTTTAAATTAATAATTCTATGAAGATAATAAATAAGTTATCATAAAGATTTTATTTTTTCAAGTAATTTTATGTTTTTATTTTTTTCTTATTTCTAATTTTTTATTGATTATTTCTTAAAATATTCTTAAATTTTGTTTTCTATGTTATTTTTTTTATTTCTGATTATTTTATTTTTCTATATTTCAGATTAATTTATTTTATTTCTAATTATTTGATAATTAATGTTAATTTTTTATTTTTGATTATTTTCTTTATTTCTGTTTTATTATAAATATTGTTAAGTTTCCATTTTATAATATGTTTACGTATCAATTTTAATACACATGTCACGATCTGAACTAACCATTACAAATGTTACGATCTCGTTAATTATAATTATGTTTGTCAAGCTCACCTTAAACGCGCTCAGTTTTATAATAATATTATTTGATAATTATGTGACTTTTCGTTTGGTTACTTTTTTCTTTTTTTTTTGTTTTTCTTTTTTCTTTTTTGTTTATTTTTGTTTTATCTTTTTTTTTATTTTTTGTTTTGCCTTTTTTCCTGAATGTTACCTTTTTTCTTCTTTTAAAATTATTAACATTTTTCCTAAACATTATTCCTAAAATTATTAACATTTTTCTTAATTATGTTAATTTTTTATTTTTTTATTTTTGATTATTTTCCTTATTTCTGTTTTTTTCTCAATATTGTTAAGTTTTCATTTTATAAGATGTTTACGTATCAATTTTAATACACATGTCACGATCTAACACGCACACAAATTACATAAAAATATTTTATGATTATATATTAATAATTTTATTAAATTTGTATAGTTATAGTTAGATTTAAACGGAAACTAATATTATACCCGTTATTTTATTAACAAATAATATAAAAGACACACAACAACATATCAGGTAATAGAAAATAATTGATTTTTACTTTTTCCAACAATTAAGAAATAAAATAACACATTTTTTGTTTTATTACATTTCTTTTGTTATTTACATGAAAAAATATTTGTTTTAAATTAATAATTCTATGAAGATAATAAATAAGTTATCATAAAGATTTTATTTTTTCAAGTAATTTTATGTTTTTATTTTTTTCTTATTTCTAATTTTTTATTGATTATTTCTTAAAATATTCTTAAATTTTGTTTTCTATGTTATTTTTCTTATTTCTGATTATTTTATTTTTCTATATTTCAGATTAATTTATTTTATTTCTAATTATTTGATAATTAATGTTAATTTTTTATTTTTGATTATTTTCTTTATTTCTGTTTTATTATCAATATTGTTAAGTTTCCATTTTATAATATGTTTACGTATCAATTTTAATACACATGTCACGATCTGAACTAACCATTACAAATGTTACGATCTCGTTAATTATAATTATGTTTGTCAAGCTCACCTTAAACGCGCTCAGTTTTATAATAATATTATTTGATAATTATGTGACTTTTCGTTTGGTTACTTTTTTCTTTTTTTTTGTTTTTCTTTTTTCTTTTTTTTTGTTTTATTTTTTTTCTTATTTTTTGTTTTGCCTTTTTTCCTGAATGTTACCTTTTTTCTTCTTTTAAAATTATTAACATTTTTCCTAAAATTATTCCTAAAATTATTAACATTTTTCTTAATTATGTTAATTTTTTTATTTTTTTATTTTTGATTATTTTCCTTATTTCTGTTTTTTTCTCAATATTGTTAAGTTTTCATTTTATAAGATGTTTACGTATCAATTTTAATACACATGTCACGATCTAACACGCACACAAATTACATAAAAATATTTTATGATTATATATTAATAATTTTATTAAATTTGTATAGTTATAGTTAGATTTAAACGGAAACTAATATTATACCCGTTATTTTATTAACAAATAATATAAAAGACACACAAAAACATATCAGGTAATAGAAAATAATTGATTTTTACTTTTTCCAACAATTAAGAAATAAAATAACACATTTTTTGTTTTATTACATTGCTTTTGTTATTACATGAATTTTTTTTATTTTAAATTAATAATTAGATAGTGGATCCATGAAGATAACAAATAAGTTATCATAGAGATTTTCTTTATTTTTCAAGTAATTTTACGTTTTTATTTTTTTTTATTTCTAATTTTTTTTTATTGATTATTTTTATAAATATTGTTAAATTTTTCTTTTTCTATGTTATTTTCCTTATTTGTAATTATTTTACTTTTAATTATTTGATAATTAATGTTAAGTTTTTATTTTTGATTAATTTCCTTAATTTCGTTTTATCTCGGTATTGTTAAGTTTCCATTTTATAAAATGTATAGGTATCAAATTTAATTCACATGTCACGATCTCAACTAACCTTTACAAATGTTACGATCTGATAACTAACCATTACGCGTATTTCGTTCTTCCTTATACGTCACAATATAACCAATTGCATCTGCATAAAATTTTAACATATTAAGTGAGTATCTTATATAATAAGATATAAATTATTTATATATATGTACATTATTTATCTTACCGTATAAGTCATCGGTCATGTCCATCCTTTTGATCGAGTTTTGATATGTTAAAATTCTAAATTTCTGTAATGGAATTTTGTAGATTTCTTGACCAACTTGTAATTTTTGTCCTTTCTGTAAACCTGATAAAAGATTGATGGTCTGAGACTTTGTATTTCTTTGTATTAGCAGATGGTACGTTGAAATCACATATTTCAATGATGTTTCCTTCCATTAGTTGATCTCCACACGTTTGAATCATTGAGTGATGCACGAATCCTTGAATTGTATTTTACTAGAAAAGAACCCGCGCGTTGCGCGGAATATTTACAAATTTTTATAGTAATTTCAAATAATTTTACATTGACTTTGTAAAGGTTTTGATTTGTTTTATGAAGTTTTTTATTTTTGTAATAGGCATGTGGTTTAACTTTAGATATTTTCCATCTATTTTATATTTTACCAAGCTAATGAAAATAATTTTGTTTACAAACAACTTTTGTTTGAATGTTTTAGTTTATTATCAAACCGATGGAATATCAATATGTAAAGAAAATTGTTGTTGTGTACCCCATTTAGCTTCTCTAATTTTAATTGTACGCATGTTGTTTACTTTGATTTTACGTGGACATCTTAACCCGTCAATTAATTTGGATCATATTTTGTTTTGTTTTCTCTGTAACGTTATTGAATTATTTGTATATCTAATTATTTATTTTGTATGAGGTTTTCTTTTCTTGGTGAATATTTTAAGTTTATTTCATATATTTGGCACTAACATTTGGATTTAGAAAGTATGTATATATATGAAGTATTTCCATCCCAAATTATAATTATTTAAACTTTTATAAATTTATATCTATTTATTTTTAAAACTATTTTCTCTCTAACCCATTTTGTTAGATGTTTTATGTCTTTTGATTTGTTTCATTTTATTTGATTTTCAGTAGTTTCTATTCATATTTTTATTTATTAACTATAGTATGACCAATCATATTATGTAGTCTTAATTTTTATTTGTTTTGAATAAATGTTAAAATAGTACATCATTTATAAATTTTAATTTTTTTGCTTTTAGATCGAAATTTTACATAATGAGACATATGTAATATATTTCGAAAAATTAGTATAGGAGAGAAAAAAATTTGATATATTTTCATTTTAGAAATTTGATATATATGTTTTTTATTAGTGTTAAAGATTATATTTAATGTTTTTTTATTTGAGTTTTATTAATATTGAAAGAGTTTTACTAAATGATTTTTAATTGAATTGTCTTAATTATTTTTGATGATGTGGATAGATTAGATTGAGAGAGTATTGTGCTATTATATAATAGATTGTATGTTCCTTTAAAATAATGATTATTGTTAAATTACATAAACAATAGATATTGTATTGAGAGTACTTTTTCTAATATATATTTTTTCATCAATTAGTAGTATTTCGACTCCATAAGAACATTATTTGCTTTAGGATTTCTAGCTTCCCACTTTCGAATAACATGAACTATCGTACGACGGTAAGGACGATTTCGATCTAATTGATATAGTGTGAAGTAAGATTTTTGGCTTTTAGAAACTATGGAATTCATCTTTTTCTTTGTTTGAGTTAAAAAAAAAATTAATAATAGTAAATAAAACAAAGAGGAGAGCACACTGAAATTTAGTGATTTTAAATATGTATATATATATGTAGTGAAGACTTTTCGTTTAGTTATTTTTTTCCTTTTTTTTGGTTTTTCCTTCCTTTTTCTTATTTTTGTTTTGCTTTTTTTTCCTAAACGTTACTTTTTTAAAAATTATTAACATTTTTTATAAACATTATTAACTAACATTATTACCATTTTTTCATAAACATTATTAACATTATATTTATATTAAAAATTGAACTTAACACGTGTTTTGCACAACTTATTCCTTACCAATTATTAACATTATTATATATCTTCTACATTATTAACATTATATCTTAACACCTATTTCTATTTATATTTCTTCCCAATTATTAACCCAATTATTAACATTATTATATATATTCTACATTATTAACATTATTAATTAACATGTGTTTCTATTTATATTTCTTCCCAATTATTCACATTATATTTATTCAATATTGACACGTGTCACGATCTGTTGAGTTATATTGTGACATGTGTCACGATCTGGTGAGTTATAATTTTACGCGCTCTCTTTTATATAATAAGATAATAATAATAATAATGGTGGATATATTTATTATAGAGCTAGTTTATCAATTGAGGAAAAAAACTATATTCATGATGTTTGGTCAAAATGAGGTAAATTATATCCTCTATCCTCTTTTATTTAAATTTGGCAAACTCTTATCCATCAACATAAAGTTTTAATAACCGTTTTGTTCATGTGCATGTTATCTAGACCCTTATCTGCTCCAATACAAAAACAACAAAACTATATACTATTAATCAGTTTATATCAAAACTTAGTCTATAGTAAGTATGGTAAACTATTTCATTAACTTAAATAATTAGTCTAGTTACAGCATAAACGTAAACACATAACATTGCAAACTAGTACACACAAATATATGTATGAAGAAGTGAAACAAAGTGGCTTAAAATTAAACTTAATTAAGCAGTTGTTGTTTGCATAAATACATCCACACACTACATGCATAAGCAAGATACCTATACATCGTCATCATTATATTTTCTACATTAGATATCCAGCATAAATAAAAAACCTATTAATTTACTTGATTTAAAAATATTCTTCTCTAATATAACGAGACTATAATTACTAATTAACATGATAATTGAACATTTTTCATTATGTTTTTAAATGTGAAAACCCATCCATTCTACTCCATCCATGTAAGTGTTTTCCGGAACCGGATAAAACAAGTTATCATAGTGATCATCTCCGACTTGATAGTCTCCGAAAAACGCCATATTTTCATTGGCTTCGACAGAAATCGAAGACGAAATTGGACTGTTGCTTGAGCCTACTTCTACTCTTTCTGCTAATCTTTGGATTTCTCTTTCTGCATCATAGAGTTGTTCTTTGAGTTGAAGAACCTGCAGGGGAAGACATATATATAAAATTAAATCGTTAGCTAATAATCATTAATGATTAATTAACTTTAAGCAAACTATATGTTAGTGGGAAAACTCTTGAGTTTGGATGGCCATTGACAAAGACAGAGGGTCACTATTGAAATAGTAGCATTGTACGGACACATTAAAGTATTTTTTTATGTTATGTAATAAGGTGGCAATCATCTCAACTTTTTGTTCTTTTTTAAATTATTTTTCGAGCCTTGAGCTTATATTAATTTATGCCAAAGTATAGTTTTAAAAGAATGTATAAACTATTCAATATTATATTGTATAAATCTAATTTAGTGAAAAATAATTAAGGTAAACAGCAAAACGAAATTCTAACAAAATTTTGAAGTAACATAATCCAGAAGTTTTATATCCTTTTATTATTCATATATACGTTTTTATTATTACTATTCATATATTTTAGACATAAATTATAGAATACTTCAAATAAATAAAAATACAATGAATTATCATTAATTAATACCTCAGATTCAAGCCGACACTTGTCAACAACAACATTATCATGTGAGTTTTTGAGTTTATTATACTCTTCCTCAAGCCTCTTGTTCTTCCACCGTGCACGACGGTTCTGAAACCAAACCGCCACTTGACGAGGATCAAGCCTTAGCTCCGCCGCAAGACGATCTTTCCTTTCAGACTCAAGCTTGTGATCATCACCAAAACTTAACTCCAACATGTTCATTTGTTCATCGGTTAGCTTTCTCTTCCTAAACAAACCGTTGCTTCCATCCGCTGCTTTGCTCTTCTTCCTCCTCCGCTTCGGTGCCTTCACTTCTCCTAATTAATGAACCAAGAAAATTAAAATTTATAAGCAAGAAAATAAAGTTAAGATCATGTTACTTTACTTTTTTAGGATTTTAGTTTCTTGATGTGTTTGTTCACATGCACGTATAGATTATATCATATCTTTTAGGTGGAAAACTTTTATATTTTTGGAAAGAATAAGTCCACTTGAATTTGAATAGCCACTTCCATGAGTTTTGGGATTTTGAAACCAAACAACATAAAAATAATTTAAAGTTTTTGATAAAATTAAAAAGAAAAGACCCGCTTGTGTTTATTGTATAAGAAATTAAACAAAATAACACAGAAAAAGAAGAAGTAGAAGAAACCTTGTTGTGGTACAATATGAGAGAAGACATGATCAGGGTATAATTGAGAGATAAATGAAATGTTTGGATCATCCATTAATGTGTAGTTCATGTTCTTGGATCTCTCACTCTCTCTCTCTCTCTATCTATCTGTCTCTGTTGTCTTAATTTGTCTCACTTTTTGTGAGATGTTACAAGTTGTGTTGGGGAAGAGGAAGACCTATGATTTATATAAGGAGTGTAGGTGCAAAGAAAATGTGGTTTTTTGTTTGGTATGAATGTATGATGATGATATGTCATTTTCCTGATGTGGGCTTCTTGTTTCTAATAATTACGGAGTTGCCACTGGGCATACTTGTGATCCTTTATGTTGTTGTGAATTATTAATTAGGATAAAGTTAACTTTCATAATTTAGAAAAAATATGACTCGCGTGAAAATAGGGAGGAAAACAAAAGAAATGTTCATTTGGAAAATAATGACAGTTTTACATTTCTCAATAACTTTTTGTAAAACATTAAAATTGTATAAAAATATCAAAAGCTGAACACAAATTAATTATAATTATTCAGTAATTATATATATATATAATTATACAAATACACTTATACACCATCGATGGATAAGTCTACAAGTCACGTGAACTCACTAAAAGTGAAAAGTTTTTTTAATTGCTAAAATAATTTGATAGAACTAATCTATGGTTGTAAATAATATTTGAAAGTTTCTAGAAAATTAGTATAAAAAATTGAAAGGCCGCATATAGAGAGAAAAATATGGGCCGATTTTACATATTTTTTTTTAAATGTGCCGCTTTTCATATTAATTTTTTTTTTAAAAGTTGGGTCGCAAGCACGTGCTTGTCCCGCTTGTACTCATGACCGCCACAGCCTGCTGGTAAAATAAACTAAAATGTGTTTGTTTCATAGTTAACATGAAATCTAAGATTTCTCCTTCCAACATACAACATATACAGGAATAAAATCGAAAAATAAAAAATATATATTCAGAAAAGAAGAAAAAATGCACTTTCTTGGTCTAAAGCAAGAGAGGATATTCTTTTGGATCAAAAGAGAAAAAAGTATAGAAACTTTAAAGTGGTTAGAGACTTGGAGGGAGTGTGTAGACTTGTCGTCATTTCCCAACTCCGAAGTAAATCATTAATTAGTTTTATACTTTTAGTTAGTTAATTATCTTTAAATGGGGTTAAGTCCATCTTCTTGATGTTAATTGCTTGTAGATGTGGTCTCTCCTTAAATATATTGGACCAATCAACTCCCTCAAAAGGGTTAAAGATAATTTTAAGGATATTGTTTGATTCTATTAAAGATTTCTTTTTCATGTTTTATTAGTTGAAACATATCATTTTTGGAGTTAAAGAGCTAGAGATAGTCATCATCTAGTCACGTATTATAATTTGTAAAATAAATGTTGCTATTATCATTTTGTATGGGACTGTTATCTTTGTACATTTTGTTTGCGTTCCCATCAACACAATTATTTGTTTATTGTGATTAACCTAACATCAATCGATTTAACATATACTACTTATTTCGTAGGAATAAATTCAAAAACTAAAGAAAATTAAACCATCATGAATTCATGTGTAATTAGGCATATATCCCAAATTAAGTTCTACAAATAAACTCTTACACACGTTAAATAATATAATATCGTTACACAAAAGAGAAAAATACACTAACGTATTTTTAGTGAGAAAAATACACTAACGTATGCATGGATATTGATGATTACTAGATCTAAATGCATCATATTTATTTTGGTTCGAAATGTGAACTATTAGCTAGGTTAGCAATTCGTAACTTTGAGCTAGTGATTTTACATTCGTTATTGAATTTAATGTGTCACGTTTTTTTATAAGACCAATATGGTTTTTAACTTTTTATGAGATGATGTAAAGAGAAAAATAAAAAGAGAGGAGAGGAGACAAAAGAACATGATGGGAGTCGTGTGAAAGGAATACAACAACGAAACGTGGCCAATAACAACACAACCAAAATTAAAGTACTTATTATAGTTTATTAAAAAAAAACAAATTGTAGAATATATATATAAAGAAGTGAAAGCTTTTTGTCTCCCTGTTTTTTTTCTACTAAGTGTTTATGTGTCTGCTTTCAGAACACTGCCATGTCTCTACTCTTTTACATGTTCATCCAATACCACCCTTACATCTCCGTGAAGATATATATATTGAAATTAAAAGTACCATACAAAAAGTCTAGCGTGTAATGATACCATATATTTGGAATTTATGTATACGAGTCATTACTTTTTTTTTGGACAACGTATACGAGTCATTACTGATATAAGGAATGATGATGTTTTTGAAGTACACGTGTAAATCATATCTGTTGTGAAAACTGGTCTAGGGCAAGATCGAAGACTTCCCTTGTTTACTAAAAGATCAAATAATATACGACAAAACTCCTAAAATTATAATTTAGAACCATAAATAAACCCGCATGGATTTGCATGCGAACAAATGAGAAATTTATAAATGATAGGAGATTAAAATCATTATACGTTACATGCTCTTTAAAGCAGGCACCTCTCAAAATTTTGTTTAAATAGAAAAAAATAGAAAAATTAATTTCAATTATTTCTTTCTCTAGTTATACGACACCGGTAACATATTGCAAAAAAACAGTCACGTGATTTTCTATCCCTTATCATGCTTTTTATTTTATAATCTCCCCATTATTGTTATTTTCAAACAAGTGTTGTACATTTGAAATTATAAGCTTGTCTTTGCCTACAATCTAATTTTTTTATAAAGGTTTTTATAATGTTTTTTTGTAGAATAAAGGTTTTTAAAACTTACCTAGTATCAAGAAAAATGATATAATCACAATTTAACCAACAAATATATTACTGCAGAGAAAACATATACTAACTTTAGTGGAGAAAATGTCCACAGATTTTAGTCTAAGCATTCTCAACTTAACGAATTTTTAACTTCTAAATTAAAAGGTTAAAAAAAGATTTCATGCCAAAGAGTAAAAGAAAGCATTGAAAGGGATCAGATGAACATGGGGATTGGACACGTGGCTGTTTTTCATGGAAGTAAAAGTAGACCTCCTCTCTTGTTGGTACACGTGTCTAAATCTTTAGTTGAGTCTGACACATTTATTCAGACCAATTAGATTTTTGCTCCTCCTTAACAGTAGCCGCAAGCTGCCATAATCCAAATTAATTACTGAATTACATTCAAAGCATCCGAGTCGGTGTGTTAATTAAACTAAATGCTACTCCTAACAAAATTGGAGAGAATAAAAAAAACATTTGAAGCGGAAGAGCAAGTGGTCTAATGGTAGTCATCTATGCATCTAATCGCATAATCTGGAGTTTGAAATTCGCCGCTCTTAGTTGGGAGAGAACTATTTGGACACTAGACTATGATGAAAAAAAAATATTTGAAGAGGTTACTAGTCAAATACTTTTACAAGAAACTAAACGGCATTATTATTAAAACCAAACAAGATTTTGACGTACTAGAATTTTGAAACTATAATTAAATTTGACCAATATGATATGTATTACTCTATTTATGTTCATTATCTCAGACATAATCAAGCTATACACAAAAAAAAATAAAAAAAATAATAATAATAATAAAAAAGTAGACAATGATAGGGGGACATTTTTACACATTTATCCTAGAGGCAAAAACTTATCCGTTAAGAACCGTTTGACTTATTTGTGGTTAGTTTCACAAAAAAGATGACGTTTCGATTGAATATTTACCAAATCAAAATTGTAATTTGGGAAATTAAAAAAGGACTTGTATTCTTTAAAGGTTTCTAAATTGGGAAATAAGACGAAAGACTGAATGAAACATATGAGTCTCAACATTTTGTCCAAACGTGTGATACGTGGCAGTTTAAGCCACCATATTATTTTGGACCCTCCTTTTCTTTTGCTTCTTGACTAATCTGTGTTTAAAAATTAATGTTTAAAATTATTAAATACTATCTTGATTAGTAGGCTTATATGTCAAGGTTATGTGCGACAATTATGTCCATTGTTCCCTGTAAATTAGCTGTACAGTTTACTCACACCACGAGTTAATATAACAGAATTATATATAATCTAACAGAAAAATTAACATTAACAATTAATTTTAAAATTAGCTAATGGTCACGGATAAGATAGATAGGAATGATAATTATACATTCCTGTTGAATATAAATTACATCCAACATAATAAAGGATTAGAGTAAACCACGAGTTTAAGAAAATATTGAGATGTACATTAATTTGATTAATTTGCTGGCTTGGCTGTTCAAACTTCGAAGAGCTAAACGTAGAGATGCTCTCTATATATGGATTAAAGAAAACTGCCACTTTTTCATGATATGTAAAAGATTTTAAAAGTATGTTCGTATATATGCTTCAATCGAAATAAATATCTAGTACTGTATTCTTTTCATTTTCTTGGAGGAAATAAAATAATAAAAATATATTATGCAAAGTTTTCATATCCACTCACAAAGTAAAAATCCATGTAATTCGTGTAAAAAGCTAAATACCACACGTTTTTTTAGATGTTACTCGCGTTTACTTTAGCTATATTTATAATTTTCGTTCTTGTAAAATTAACAAATTACGAAGCCTTAAATATTATATGATGTGAATTGTTAAATCATTGGATATGTGACACATTTACTATATAAAGCTACCAAATCTTAGAGCCTCGGAGATAATTGATATATAATGTTACGTGCACATACGTTGGTGTAATTAAATGTATAAACTTAATTAGGGTCCAACAAAGATTAGGGTCCTAGAGTTTTAGACAACCACGTACACGTTAGGTAGTCTGTAACATGAATAATTTATAAATGTATCCAATAAATTGCGACAAAACAGAAATAGTCACATGTTCGTAATATCACTACAAGAATTAGGGTCTATAGCATCATTTTTTTTGTATCATAAAATGAAATGATTGAAGTTAAAATCAGTTAATTAGAAGTGATACCGATTAAAGTGAGTTGTATCAATTTTGTTAAATGAGGTTTTACTTGAGTTTTTTTACATCATTTGTGTACAAATGATGTTATGTTTCATCGTTTTGTATCACTAGTAATAAGTGATTGGAATTTTTTGAAATTGTATCATTTATGTTAGTGACTTAAATTCCTATCAATCAAATAAGTGATACATTAATCAAAAACATTATATATTTAGTTAAAATTAATTTGCATCAAAAACAAATGATTCAGATTAAAATCATTTATAAAATTGATTCAATTTGGTGCCTAATAAAGTAATAATCAAATGGGAGAAAAAAAAATTACAAAAGGTGGAACTATTTGTTTCTTAACGTTGAAGATGTAAGAAATGATTTTTTTACATAAATAATAATAATGATTTTTTAAAATAAATAATAATAATGATTTTTATTATTTTAAATTGTCATAGATATCCAACTATTGATATCTTATCGAATCTAATTTTACCTAATACTACGTAGGCCCATATACATATTAACAATCTTGTACATATTTGTGGTTTAGATTATGGTTGTTTAGCGTGGTCGGAATAGTTTTGTAATTATTATTTTTAATATGATTATGGTTTAGATTTTTTAAGTATCAAATATATAAATATTTCTATTTTTCCCTCCCCATTTTCTATTCCAAGCGGGAATACTAAATATTTTCCTCTATATATGTATCCATCGATTTGTTTTTTTATTATATAGGAGTTTTTAGAAAGCAAACAATTGTAAATCTAATCTTCCATCTTCGGTTTTGAAGGTAAATAGAATATCATATGATTACTCTAATTCTAAGTGTTTATGTTAATATATTACAAAAACACATATTCACCAAAAAAATTATATTATATAGAGGTTTTACAGTGCAAAGATAAAGGTCTGGGAATCTAATATTCATCTTCGACGTTAAGAAGGTAATTACAATACTACATGATTGATATTTAATTATGATTTTGTAGTTCATCTAAAATTGAATCTCATATAGCTTAGGTTTAGGTTTTATATTTATTGTGATTTTTACATGGTTTTTTATTTTAATTTTTTGTTTTTTAAATTTTAGTTTCAGATTTTTTAGATTTTGATTTTAAAATTTGTGGTTTTTGTTTTTGTTATAAATATTGTTTTAAGGAACTTGAATGACGTTTAATTTGATTTTTACTTATAATTTTCATTTTTACTATTTATCACTAAAATATTATATAACTTATAGTTTTTATTTTAACACAACAAAAATAGAAATTGCCAACAAAAAATGCACATATGTTTGTTGTTATCTGTTAAAAGATTTTCAAATAATTATTGCATATTTTAAATATAAAGAGATTTATATCATAATAGTAGGTGTATATAACAATTTTTTAACGGTTTTATATTATTTCATATTGCAAAAAAAAAAGATCACGTTATTTATCAAAAACCCACCAAATGTTGTTTTTAGTTTTCAAATACAAATTTTTAAAACCTTCCATTTATTGATTCAATCACTATTTTTTTTTTTTTTTGTCAACATTTGGGCCACAAATGGCCGACCCATTAGCCAAACCTACACTATCGTAGGTGCGGGGAATCGATCCCGGGTGGGGTGGTGCTACCTGCCTCCTGTGGACTTATGACTGCCACTAGACCAAGGTCACTTCCCGATTCAATCACTATTGTGCTATACTATTTTTTGATTAATTATAACTTCTAAATTTTATGTAAGTGGGGACGTTTAGCAAATACTTCTTTGATAACTCATTAAGCATGGTTATTATGTATTAAACATAGTATATAGTATTTATTTTATATTAATTTCTTTGTGTGTGATAATCTGTATTTCACTATTTCATATATAATAAGCATATGAAGATTTTTTTTTTTTTTTTGACAATCCGCATATGAAGATCTGTATATCAAATTTTTGAATTCTTGTTGATTGTTTGTTGATTAAATAATAATAAAATATAATAAACACATATAGGATTTTTATTTAATATTTTTCTATGGTCATAGGTTATTATGGATAAGTCATGGATTTTTAAAGATCGTTTATGTGAAGAGTATAAAGATGGAATAGACGGTTTTTTAGATTATGCATTTGGCAACATCAAGGCATAGTTGATTAAGTGTCCGTGTAATCGAGGAGAAAATGGAACTTTACATGGAGGGCAGCTAAATGGCGGAACCCACGAAGACAATTCTGGTACTTAGTCATGAGAGTCACACATTTGTGGTCATTTTATTTTGATTTTTCTGAAGTTTTTTTATTACTTTTAAAGAACTTATCTTGTTTCTCTTTTAAACAATCTTTATTTACGTTTTTATGTTACAAACATAATTTGTATTTTTCATATTTTATATTAATGAGAATTTTATTTAATAATGTTTTCATTTTTTATTATAAATAACAGATGTAAATTTCTATTAAAGTGATATAATTATTTGAAGAAACAACATCATTTATTAAAAATGATACTACTAATTTAAATCACTTTTATAATAATGATACTATTATTCGCATCAGTTGTATTTATGTGATAGTAACATTGTCATCGTTTACGATTAACTGATACAAATAATGTCATCGTTTGCAAGAAATGATATAAATATTTATATCACTTATATGAATTGATGCAAAAAACACTATCATTTATCCGATGTGATACCAATATTGTATCAATCTATAAATGATACAAAAGTTATTAGTATCAGTTAAGTTAAACGATACAATCATTACATCAGTTTTTATTAAGAGACACAAATTCGAATCAGTTGAGTCAAGTGATAGTAATGTTACCATCGCTTTAAAAAACCGATGTCAAATATTGCATCGCCACGATTTACATCCAAAACACAAATGATATAAATTTTCTTGCATCATTCAAAAACCGATTCAAACGAACAAAAAAAATGATGCTATAGACCCTAATTCTTGTAGTGTATATACGCACTAATCCAATACGTTACTTTAATTAGAAAGTCGTATACTAATAAATAACTTTGGAAGGGTGTTGGTGCCCCTTTCAAATTTATAAAATACGTCTCCTCCAATGATTGGTTGTGTTTAATTTTCTCAAAATTTTTTCTTCGAAGGAAACTATTTCTAAACCTTTGTATTGCTCGACCAATATTTTTTCAAATAAAAATATTTTACTTAAATTACGCCTTCATATGAGAATTTAATACACGGATACGATGCCTTAAGTTTGTGTATCTCTAAAGGAATGAGACATTTTTTAGTATTACAACGCACATTATCGGGAAGTGGCCTTGGTCTAGTGGCATTCATAAGTCCACAGGAGGCAGGTAGCACCACCCCACCCGGGATCGATTCCCGCGCCTACGATAGTGTAGGTTTGACTAATAGGTCGGCCATTTGTGGCCCAAATGTTGACAAAAAAAAAAAAAAAAAAAAAAAACGCACATTATCAAATTTTAAATCAGCTCTGTTTATACATTAAATAATAATCCTTATGCAGTTGGGAAACTTTTTTTTGGGATAAATTAGGGTTTAAATTTTTTAGGGGAAACTTGTAATAGCAAATAGAAAGACTGTCATGTTATTTTTACATAAAGGGACTGAAAATGCTCTTTCACAAATTGATATAGTTAAATAGTTAATGTTTTACAAATAAATGGACCCTACAAACTAAAATAAAGACTACTTATAGCAACATTATACGCATAACCGTTTTGTGGTTCTTATTTTTTTATTTTTTTTTTAATTTAATTTTCCAAATTTTTTTTAAAAAAATAAAAAAAAAATAAAGAAACCAATCGCGGGCCGCCACGTATCACTGGGACCCGCGAAAAAACAGAAGCGCTCTTCCACAAGCTGCGCAGAAAACGGATTTTGCTTAAATTGGTGGGTCCCACCTTTAAATATGCATTAAAATCTGTCTATAAAAATGTTCTAAAAATATATATGTTTCATTGGGTAAACACTCAAATGAAATAAAAACAAAAACTAGAAAAGTTTCTTAAATATATACTATAAACCAATGACCATTTAATTGTAAGAAATATAATGATCCGCCATCTTAGCCTAATTAATATTACAGTTCTCTGTTACAAAAGATTTACAAACCTAATGGATAATTTTGTCACATATTTAATTTATTGTTTAATACTGCTATGTTTAATTGACATATGTTAAATTCATTTTATATTTTCTGATAATTAGTATACTTGAAACTCGAGAAGTAGTTGAGACGTTCGTTGGTTTAAAAATCCAGTAAAATTATGTGGATCCTTTTGTAGCGAATTAATAATAAGCATGAAAAATCTCTAAACAGCTAAGCCTAGATCTTTGGCTTTTTTAAAAAATAAAATAAAATAACAATTAAAGATTC
Organism: Cochlearia excelsa; assembly: GCA_963556525.1. NCBI lineage: Eukaryota > Viridiplantae > Streptophyta > Magnoliopsida > Brassicales > Brassicaceae > Cochlearia > Cochlearia excelsa. The sequence continues at coordinate 1,049,897 of OY748331.1, read as the reverse complement.
TCAATTACTCGATTAAGACACTAATCATCATCAACACAACAATCTTTACGATTAAACATTCAACAACAAAATACACAACGTGGACGGTCCATAAAACACACACGTGGAACAAGAAATTAAATACACTTTCCACAAATATAAAAATCTTTTCTACATTTTTAATTCGCCTCTTTCGACTTTCGAGGTCCTTCTTCATCCCAAATCACGATTAGAGCTTTAAGCACATGGTTAGCAACTAATCAAATCTTGTCTTTAGCTAATAGCCTCCTAATTATAAAGATTATATTATAGCTTTCCATAAATAGGTTTTGGAAACGTGGCATGTCTATTAACTCCACAGGGGTCCCTAATGACAGCTAAAAGAGAAGTCTTTGGCTCATGGGTTTGGTCCTAGATTCGTAGGGTGCGTGTTTTTTTAAGTTTTAACGTTTATTTTTTTTAAAAAAAAATTGTCTTTAAAGTATTGGTTGATACAAATTATATTTTCCATATCCCGACAATAACCAATCAGGTAAGATCTATATATATTAGTTAGCTATAGATTTTAAAAATAAATACCCAAAATGTATCATGTTCAAGTTTCAATTGGACATTTTTAAAATTCATAACATTCTACTAGTAGGTTTTAAATTTTTTTTAATTTACATGCAATTAACCAATAGCTAAATTTGACTTGTTAGGACTATATATTAACTATTCTCCTAGAAAATTTAAATTTTCCCCCTAAGTGTAACACTATGATTGATAATTTCCATGTAACTCTTTTACTAGATCGTAGGTATAAGATGATATTAGGTTAATTTGACTACGTTACATAATTTTAAGTAGTACACTTTCACACGAGTCTAAAGACACCACCGGATGGATTAGCCACTAACTAAGCAAGCAATCATCATCATATTAATTTGTTAATGGTTTAATTATTTCGGCTAAATATATAGTTATTCATGGTTATTAATAAGCCCATTATTAGTTAACTTATATTTCAGGCTTCTATTAATGTATTGTCATAAACGGGCTAATAACCATAAAGCCCAATAACTGGTCATAACGACCGTTAAGATAACGGCGCCGTTGTTAGTGGACCTGACTAAAACGCCGTGACCGTTAAATTAAATCTCACTTAATCGTGATTAACTTAAATTATCTCTCTCTAGTGATTGTTATTTTATTTATTTTAAAATTTTAAACTTTAATTAAGCAATTTATCGTTGACGGAAAATCTGGAGATTATATCTCAATGGGTAAAGGAGGCGGATGCGTTCCAAGCAAGAAGAAGAAACCGTCGTCTTCGCCTTCTCTCGCCGTCACCGGAGATGCTCCCGGAATCAACGACAACGAAGCTATCAATGGTCCGATCCCAATCGAAGATGATCGGACCACCGTCGACGACGGAGATCAAACGACGGCGGGAACAACAACACCGGCGATTCCCACCACCAGAAACAGAAACATCCCTCCTCCGCTAAAGATCTTCGTAGTGTTCTACTCGATGTACGGACACGTCGAGAGCTTAGCGAGGAAGATGAAAAAGGGAGTGGATAGCGTGGAAGGAGTGGAAGCGAAGATGTACAGAGTACCGGAGACGCTTTCGAGAGAGGTGGTTGAGATGATGAAGGCGACGGAGAAGGATATAGAGATACCGGAGATAACGGCGGAGGAATTAGCGGAGGCTGATGGGTATCTGTTTGGGTTTCCGACGAGGTATGGATGTATGGCAGCTCAGATGAAAGCTTTCTTTGATTCGACAGGGAAATTGTGGAAAGAGCAGAGATTAGCTGGTAAGCCTGCAGGGTTCTTTGTTAGTACAGGTACTCAAGGAGGTGGCCAAGAGACTACTGCGTAAGCTTTTCTTCTTCTTCTTTGTTATTGAATTTGGTGTTAGTAAACTTAAGTTGTTGGATTTTGAGTATTCAATGGCTATAAATGCAGAGGTTTTATAAAAAAACTTGAACTTTATGGGTTAATAACAACTATGGTGAATTGCTTGTTTAATACTCCTATTTGATTTCCAAGGGAATAGAGGAGAGATAAGAAGATTGGTATGATAAGATTGCACCTATGCTATGCTAGTGTTGGTTCTTGTAAGAGGAGAGTTATGATTAAAATGAACTTTATTAGATTAGATTCTCACTTTTCTCAGGACACAAAATGCTAAATTTCGAGGTATGAGAGATGTTCTCCTATAGATAGCATGTGTTTAAGCTCTGGTATAGATTCAACAATGTCTCTTCAGTCATTATTTGCATTCTCTTCACATCTTTTACCCATTAAGCTATATATGGAATGGATCCCCTTTTTTTGTCACTTGGCTTGTGTGATAGACTGATAGTTAGGTTCCTTTACACTTATCCACTAAAGAAGTATAGCAATGTGGACTCTTTCTTGCATCACATAGAAATTAAGTTTGTTTGTGGATGTCTGTGTTTGTCTGCAGGTGGACAGCGATCACGCAGCTCGTGCACCACGGGATGTTGTTTGTACCGATAGGATACACATTCGGGGCAGGGATGTTCAAGATGGACTCGATCCGTGGAGGATCGCCTTACGGAGCAGGTGTATTTGCTGGTGATGGATCGAGAGAAGCAACAGAAACAGAACTTGCTCTTGCTGAACATCAAGGATACTACATGGCTTCTATTGTCAAGAGACTTTCACAACCTTGAATCCCCTTTTTCAATTTTCTCTTTTTATTCAATTCCTCTTCTCGTTAAATAATCATATAAAATATTCCTTTCATCTTAATTCTTTTTTTTTTTTTGGTCAAATCATTTTAATGATTTTTAAATTTGATTTTTTTGTGTGTTTTTTTCAACTTTACGTTAGTACTTGTGTGTATATGCTTTTCTATATGATCATCTCTTTATTTATTCCCACGCACATAAATATTTTGTTGACGATTTTAACAACAAATAAAGAATATTGTGTGTTCTTCCATTAAATAAAAAACTGTTGTGAACCATTCGGTTCAATACAAGAATGGACGAACCGTTGGGCCCTAAAGCCCAATAGAGTTCATCGACCCATTTGTTATATCTATTAGGGTTTCACATATTTTGTATTCCTATATAAGAACCCTTTGACTTAATGAATAAACACACAACTTTCATTCATCAGTTTACAACACGTTATTAGCACGAAACCCTAGCCGTCTGAGCAACTCCTTAAACCTAGAAAAAAAAAAAAATCGCAAACACTATTCATCACGAAAACACTGTTCATCGCGAAAACACTGTTCATCGCGAATACACTGTTCATCGCGAATACACTATTCATCACGAAAACACTGTTCATCGCGAAAACACTATTCATCGCGGTCTTTAGCTCCCGATCCTAACCAAATTCAGAAATCAATCGGTGAACAAGGGTATATTAATCAACAATATGTTTCCAGGATCAGAGTTTCGTTCTATTACCAATGATAATCTCATCATTAACGTATTTAACGAACTTGACTATTTCTTAAAACTATATTTTAAAATAAAATAAAATATATCTTCAAATAAAATCTAATAAAATAAAATCTAATATATCTTAAAATAAAATCTAATATATCTTAAAATAAAATCTAATATATCTTAAAATAAAATCTAATATATCTTAAAATAAAATCTATCTTAAAATAAAATCTAATATATTTTAAAATAAAATATATCTTAGAATAAAATAAAATATATCTTAAAATAAAATCTAATAAAACTATTTTCTTTGAAAAATAAAATAAAATAAAAATACATTTTACTTATCACACAATTTTGTATATTAAACAAAATATTGTAAAAATAAATTTTAAAAGTGTGATACTTAATAAAGTTTCAAATTTTGTTTTTTAATGGCTAAAAATATATAAATAATAAGATGATGAAAAATCTTCAATAATATTTAATTTATAAGATTTAATTTCATCAAAGAAATATATATTTTACTAATCACACAATTTTGCTTGTGTAGATAAAATATTTTGATTTAAAAATAAAAAATAAAAATAAATAAAAATAAATAAAAATAATTAAAAATAATAATAATAATAAAAATAATTAAGAAATTCTAAATCCTAATCAAAATAGGAAAATTTCAAATCCTAAGTAAAAGAGAAAATTTAATCCTAAGCAAAAGAGGAAAGTCAAATCCTTAAATAAAATCGATTCATGGTTCGGTCTTAAATACCGCATGGATAAGTCTAAAAATCCACAAAAACAATATATTGTCTCAACAACAATATCGCGAAAAGGTTTTTACCACATATGCAAGTCTAAACTCTTGTTTTGCTGCTTGCTGAGCAAAACAATAAATTATGAATAGTGAATGAAGGCATCCTAGTCCTACCCCATTACCAGAAGCTCATTAGGCTCAAAAACTTAAAAAGCCTAAAGAGACTAAATAGTCTAACCACGTCCAAAGATATAAGTATCATGGTCACATTCATGGTAAAAGGAATGGACGTGGTAGAAGTGGCAATTATAATCTATATGATAAAGGAAACCATTCATATGGTTAAGGCCACCGATCCGACTTTGGTCGTAATCGAGGTAGAGGCCGTGGTATACCCAAACCACAATACTCATATAAAATTTTTGCCATTAATGAGGAATGGGGAAACCATTAGACTAAGATATGTAGAACACCTAAGCATCTCGTTGATCTCTATCAAGAGAATTTGAAAATAATCTAGAAGCTCATTTAGTTCATCACGATGGTAAAGAAGTTCACAACCATGAGATAGATGGCTATGAGACTTCGGATTGCCTAAAAGCGGCTTAATTGTTTTTGACATCTAAGTGTTCTTGATTGATTTATTTATGATAATTTAATAAACGAAATATCTAAAGGCACGGTTCATTAGCCAAATTGCGGGTATAACTAAATTTAGTGAAGGCTAAGGGTAGGCCCATGGATGGTCCATATTCCCAAGGGCACGCATCCTCAGATGCTTCATATTCACCCAGCTCAAAGGGGCTTATTGAGTTTCAAAGAAATGTGTTTGAATGGTTTCCACATCGAAACTAAGGGTGAAGAGAACAAAGGATTCTCACATATTACTAAGAACACCCAAGACCATGAGAAAGTCTTAGAGACTATACCCGCGTCATAAACCTTTACTATGCCAAGGTTAATATGATAGAGGCTAATACAGTAAACAAAAGGGTTTACTAAGAAAATTACTAATGGCATGGCCGGCTTGGCCAGCCTGGTTCTAACCTGATGCGTTAAACTGATATTAAAATAAATAAAAAGGCACAATCCTTAAGGACCTCACATGTATAGCATGTACACAAGGGAAACTCATACTAAGGTCATTACCAGTCAAAGCAACTAAAAACTTGGTGTTTGCTAGATTGCTGGCCCAGACCATAGTCTGTGAGCCCACATACTTAAGATTATATGTCTAGCTAATGCTGGTAAATTATGTCTCAAGCGTTTTATGGCTACAGTATGTCCATGAGGGGAGAGTAGTATACCCCATGGTACATGTCCATACTTGAACTCACAGTAGCTGTTTGGGGACACACAATATTACATGCATCAGAGCTTATTCGCATCAGGCCATCTAGTGAGCATATATATTCACCATCCCAATTAATCACGGGTCATGAGCCAGACATATCCCATCAAAAGACATTTGGGTGTGCCGTTTATGTACCCATTGCACCACCACAGAAAACAAAGATGGGACCTCAAAAGAGGATGGGAATATACGTTGAAAATAATTCTCCCACCAACATTAAGTATCTCGAGCCAAAGGCCAGATACAAGGAATCTGTTTTCCCGACACTTGGTGGAGAGACTAACAAGCTGGTTAAAGAAACATTATGGAATCAAACATCCTTTACATGGCAAGATCCTCGGACTCCATCAGAGATCCAAAAGACTATACATTTACAAAAGCTAGCTAATCAATTGCCAGATTCCTTTTCTGACCCAAAGAAATTAATAAAATTGTACATGTCAGCTTGTAATGCACCAGTACATATTGATGTTCACAAGGAACACAATCAAATTGCTACAGAGGCTACAACACGTAAGAAACGTGGTAGACCCAAAAAGGTTCCAAAGACAAGAACCCTCGGAAATCAAAGAAAGGTGCAAGGGAAACCGAGAAGGTTCAAGAAACCATAGACATGGCCGGCAAATAGACATAACCCGAAGGTACCAATCAATGAGGTTTGGGACGCCAAACCTCAAGGTCCTGAAGGTATAAAGAGATCTCTATAAACTATATCATGTCTAGAATACAATGGAACGAAAAGATGTCGACATCAATGATAATATATTTGCGCACAAAGTAGCAATTGAAATGAATGAGGATCAAAAGCCCACGTCTATACTAGAGTGCACTCAAATACATGATTGATTAAAATGGTACAATACCATAAAACGTGGAGCTAAAAATCATTAAGTAAAACAAGTGGGACAAATGAGTCTTTGTGATTGTGTGAAATAAACATAGAGAAAGCGTGATATATCAGACACGGCTTGACGCACAAGGATTCACACAAAGACCATAAATAGAGGAGATATACTCCCTTGTGGTGGATGCTAAGACATTTAAATTTTTGCTAAGTCTGGCTATATAAAAGAGAAAAACTTTATTTGCAGCTAATGGATGTAATGCCTGCATATTTATATAAGTCCACTGGATAATATATGAGATTACCAGAGATTATTGAGCTCAAAGCTAAGAAAGATTCTCGAGAACAACACTGCGTAAGGCTGGACAAATCCTTTCATGGACTTAGACTAAGTGGGCGTATGGAAGATTATAAATGATCCCATCAGTCCATGTATTTTTATAAAGAGGTTTGCAAACAAAGGATTTGTAATCATAACAGTGTATATGAATGATTTAAATCTCTGGGTAATCAACCAAACGAGTTTAGTATATCTAAAGAAAGAATGCGAAATGAAAGACCTAGGCAATAATTAAGTTCTGTTTGGGATTACAACTCGAGTACATGAATAATGGAATCCTTGTGCATCAAATGGCATACATCGAAATGGTACTCAACGAAATTTAATAAGGACAAGGTCCGCCCATTGACCAAGCCCAATGGTGGTGAGAAACCTCAGATTGGATAATGATCCATTCAGTCCGGAAATGCCATACCCCAGTGTCATAGGAGTTCTAATGAATTTGGCTAGACACACTAGACCAAACATTTGTTTCGTCGTGAGTCTCCTATCTAATTTTAGTTCTTGTCCAACCCAGAGGCACTGGAATGGGATCAAACACATCCTTCGTTACCTTCAAGGGACGAAAGATCTGGGTCTATTTTACTCTAATGAGTCCAAAGACTCGCTTGTTGGTTTTGTCGATACGGGATACCTCTCGGATCCGCACAACGCTCGTTCACAAGCCGGTTATGTCTTTACACATGGTGGAACGGCAATATCTTGGAGATCCATGAAACAGACAATAGCGGCCACATCATCTAATCATGCCGAGATTTTAGCCATTCACGAGGCAAGCGGGAATGCGTGTCCCTACGATCCATGACCAACCACATCCAAAACGATAGTGGAATTGCCGAGGGAAAGTTAGAGCCGACGATCCTTTATGAAGACATTGCGGCGTGCATAGTTCAACTCAAAGATGGATACATCGAGGGAGACGAGGACGAAGCATATTACGCCCAAGTTCTTTTTCACACACGATCTACGTAAAGGCGGCGAAGTTGCGGTGGTGCGAGTTCGGTCGAGTGAGAACTCAACGGACTTATTCACCAAGTCACTACCAACTTGTACGTTCGAGAAGCTCATACATCGGATCGGGATGCGTCAACTCAAAGACCTCGAGGCCGATCCAAAATAGGGGGAGTAGCTACGTGTTGTACTCTTTTTCCTTCACCACGGTTTTATCCCATCGGGTTTTCCTGGTAAGGTTTTAATGAGGCAACATCCAAAGCGTACTACGAACTCTACTGAGTTACTTCATTCGAGGGAGTGTTGTGAACCATTCGGTTCAATACAAGAATGGACGAACCGTTGGGCCCTAAGCCCGATAGAGTTCATCGACCATTTGTTATATCTATTAGGGTTTCACATATTTTGTATTCCTATATAAGAACCCTTTGACTTAATGAATAAACACACAACTTTCATTCATCAGTTTACAACAAAAACCAATATTTTCTTAAAAAAGATAATAATATTTTTAACAAAATTAAAATCTCTATAATATAGGGAAAATATTGATATTAGTTGCGTCAGCCATTAAGATACCTTGGAAAACATAAACTGTATCTCTCTACTTTATTATCTCAAAATCCTCTGTATCATCATCATCATCTGTGTTCTTCATCGATACAAAACTAACAAAAAAGAACCAAAGAGGCAATATCTCTCTGAAACAGGTAGAGACATGTCTGAGATTCTGTCTTCGTTAAGGTCATTAATGGCATCTCACTCTCCTCCTCTCGACGCTTTGGTTGTCCCTTCCGAAGACTATCACCAGGTCTTCTTACCCTTTTTTTTCATTCACTGATCCGATTTAATCACTCTTTGATTCATAGATTTCAATAAAGTTTCGATTTTTATTTTGCTATATCTTAATCCGATTGTGTAGAGCGAGTATGTATCTGGTAGAGATAAACGCCGTGAGTTCGTGTCTGGATTCACTGGAAGTGCAGGTTAGTTCTGTCTTTGCTATTATATTCTGAATTTTGAATCTTTTGATCTAAAATTAAAATTGATCTCTTTTATAGGTTTAGCACTTATCACTAAAAACGAAGCAAGACTATGGACGGATGGTCGCTACTTCTTGCAAGCAATTCAACAACTTAGCGAAGAGTGGACACTTATGCGTATGGGAGAAGATCCTCTTGTTGAAGTTTGGATGTCTGATGTAAGTGTCAGAATACTTTGACTTTGTGTTTCTTTTTGGTTTTTGTTTTCAAATTTTTGATTTGTGTGTTGGGAATAATGTAGAACCTACCTGAAGATGCGAATATCGGTGTTGATTCGTGGTGTGTTTCGGTAGACACTGCTAATAGATGGAGAAAATCTTTTGCTAAGAAGGATCAGAACCTGATACCGACAACAACAGATCTTGTTGACCAAGTCTGGAAGAATCGTCCAGCTTCTGAGATGAATCAAGTTGTTGTTCATCCTTTGGAGTTTGCTGGCGTTTCTGTTTCCGAGAAATTGGATGATCTCAGGGCAAAGCTTAAGCTAGAGAGTTCGCGTGGTTTGGTCATCGCTGCTCTTGATGAGGTGTGATTAAGAAAGGGATCTTTTTTGTTGTATTGTATCGGTTGTGTGGTTTACACCTTTTTGTTGTTGGTGCAGGTTGCTTGGCTATACAATATCCGTGGAACTGATGTCGCTTATTGTCCTGTTGTTCACGCGTTTGCTATTGTTACAACCGACTCTGCGTTCCTCTACGTGGACAAAAAGAAAGTATCCGATGAGGTTAGGCTTTTTGATTTTGACTCAGTAATGGATAGTGTGTTGTAGCTTGTTTGTTTGGTTGCTGACTTATGATGTTTATGTTTTTTAATGAAAGGCAAGTGCTTATTTCAAAGGGCTCGGTGTAGAAGTCCGGGAATACACAGATGTGATCTCAGATGTGGCCTTGCTTGCTTCGGATAAACTTTATTCTTCATTTGCATCTAAAGTTGGTCAACCCGATGCTACAAAGGACATGGAGATTGATTCTGACCAGGCCGACCGGTTATGGGTGGACCCTGCTTCATGTTGCTACGCACTTTATTCAAAATTGGATGCCGATAAGGTTCTTCTGCAACCATCTCCTCTGTCCCTCCCAAAGGCCTTAAAGGTAATAAGATTGCTCTTTGAATACGGGAATTCTATTCGTGTTACGTTCTATTTATATGTTGATTCTGCTTCTTTATGTTAGAACCCTGTTGAGCTCGAGGGACTAAAGAAGGCACATGTTCGTGATGGTGCAGCTGTTGTTCAGTACCTTGTTTGGCTAGATAAACAGGTAATGTATAGTTAGTAACTTTTTTTAGTCGTTCATACTATATCGATGATTCTCTCATGTACACTTTTCTTTGCGAAACAACAGATGCAGGAGCTCTATGGAGCATCTGGATACTTTTCGGAAGCTGAGACAGAGAGAAAGAGACCAACGTAAGCATCTTTCTTATTTTTCTTGTAGTTTTTCGAGATTTTGCAAAACATTATGTCTCACGGTTGTAATGAATTTTGCTTGTGGAAAAACCAAACAAACCAGTGAGACCTCTAAGCTTACTGAATTGACTGTGAGCGATAAGCTGGAAAGTCTACGAGCTGCCAAAGAGGTAATCTTTGCATAGAACATCATTTATCTTTCTGTTAAACTAATAGGTGAATGAAATATCTCTTGTTTTCATGTGGTTGCAGCATTTTAGAGGTTTAAGTTTTCCTACAATATCATCCGTTGGTTCAAACGCAGCGATTATTCATTATTCACCAGAGCCAGAGGCTTGTGCCGAGATGGACCCAGACAGAATTTACTTATGTGATTCAGGAGCACAGGTTTGTATCCACATAAATCGAGTAAATACTATATGTTTCCCTTATTCAAATTCTTTGCTCTAAAAATACAAGTTTTTTGATGTCTTTGAGCGAAGTATCTCGATGGAACAACTGATATAACCAGGACGGTTCACTTTGGAAGACCTTCGCGTCATGAAAAGAACTGTTATACCGCGGTCTGTGATCATATGTGATAACTTTATGAAGATTGTGTTTATTTAGTAACCAAATTTGCGTATATGTTGTTTGAATGTGGCCACATCATAGGTGTTCAAGGGTCATGTTGCACTTGGAAATGCTCGGTTTCCTAAAGGAACCAATGGTGATTTATGATCTTAATTTTATTACTGTTTGGATTTGAGAGTTTATTGATCTGTTATATTTTCTTATTGACTATATCCGAAACAACAGGTTATACACTTGATATTCTTGCTCGAGCTCCTTTGTGGAAGTATGGCTTGGATTATCGACATGGTACTGGTCATGGTGTCGGCTCTTACCTTTTTGTTCATGAAGGCAAGTGATGACAAGAACAAGAATTTCCTCTTATCTTTCTGATGTGTATTAACTAACTTAATGTGAATATATGTGTTGGGATTGGGCAGGTCCTCACCAAGTTAGCTTCAGACCAAGTGCTAGAAACGTACCTCTTCAAGCTACCATGACTGTAACAGATGGTCTGTCATCTACATAAGCTTTGATATTTCTCTTTATTCGATTAACCACAAATTCTGAAACCATGTTCTTTTTATTGGGCAGAACCTGGTTACTATGAAGATGGGAACTTTGGTATTAGGTTGGAGAATGTTCTTGTTGTCAACGATGCAGAAACCAAATTCAATTTTGGCGACAAAGGCTACTTGACGTTCGAGCATATCACTTGGGTACTTACTTACTACTCTTTGTTTCTTACCTGTTCTTGGTTCTCTTGTCATTACACATTTCTGATTATGTCTCTCTGGCTCGCTTCAGGCACCGTATCAAGTGAAACTTATCGATCTAGACCAGTTGACACGGGAAGAGATCGATTGGCTAAATACATACCATTTGAATTGCAAGGACATCTTGGCTCCGTTCATGAACCAAACCGAAATGGAATGGCTCAAGAAAGCTACCGAACCTGTGAGTGTTTCGGTTTAATGAATTAGATGTTTATCAATGTCTGCTTTACTATTAAACCCAAAAATAAAAAAGTCATTACAAAGATTCTTTTCCTTTAGTTTTTCATTTAGACATCTTACATTAATAATAAACTCATGTTTTGATTTGCTATATTTAAATTTCATTTTTTGAAAAATAGTTATTAGGTATGAAGCAAGCAGATGGGATGTGAGTGTTCTTGAGAGCTTTTTCTGCTGTTTTCTTTAGTTCCTTGACAGTCTTTCTCATCTCTTTACTTTCTTCTTTATCCATCACTCTCTTCACCATTTCAACTATCTCTTCCTTCTTCACAATCCCATCACCAACATTAACATGTGCCGCGATCTTTAGCTCCTCTGAAACAAGCCGCCCGTTCATTTTCTGCTCTGAGTACAAAGGCCAAGCTATCATTGGCACACCATTCACTATACTTTCCAAAACTGAGTTCCATCCGCAGTGAGTCACAAACCCTCCGGTTGATTCATGTGCCAGGATTTCCTCTTGCGGTGCCCATGACCGGACCACTAAACCGATATCTTTGGTCCTGTCTAAGAACCCATCAGGTAAGAAGTCAAGTGGTTCTATCTGGTTCTTGATTTTGTGAAACATTGATGCAGACGGGTCATCTTCGGCCGGTGGTCTGACCACCCAAATAAACCTGTGTCCAGTCATCTCCAAACCGTAAGCCAGCTCCATCGTCTGCTCAGCGGTTAGGGCCCCACCACTCCCAAAAGAAACAAAAACCACTGACTCTTTTGGTTGCAAGTCAAGCCAGCCGAGGATATCGTGCTGCAGCCCTGGCTCTGCTTGTCTAACCAACGGTCCGACAGGGTAAACTGGCACACCTTTCATAACCTGACCAAGACTCTCTGGATCCAAGAAAGATCCGATAGTCGCTGGCTCTAGACTGTTCCATGTATTCACAAACACACCATCCGCGGTTATCACCTCAGCTCCTACCCGCTGAGACTCGGCTAGTTCTCGGATATAGTTACTCGGGTCTTTAACCCGATCAAACTTAACCGGGCTGCATCCAGGTATAAGCAATGCACCTTTGCTACTCAGATTCTTATACAAAGTCTCCTTGTCGAGACTCGCCATATAAACTGTAAGAGCTAGAAACCAAGCACTGGTTGTAACCAGAACATGTTTCTTCGCGATCTCAAGCTCTTTAGCTACCGATAGAGCTTCTGTGCCTAACAAGTCAACAACGAAAACACTAGGCCGTGGCTCTAACTTCATGATCTCAGACCTGATCTGTGGTAATGCCTTTCTCATCATCTCTGCTAGTTTTGTTAAAAGCGAACCGCTAAGATCTTGACCCGAAACGCTTAGCTGAATAAACCTGATTACAAACTTGGGATCTTCTTTTATTAACATTTTACCAATTAAGGATTTTGTGTGTGAGACATCATCTGTGACTAGGAAGACTGTAACACGGTCGAACCCGTGGCGGTTCAGGAGAAGCTTGCCGAGTTCTAAGATTGGTACGGCGTGTCCCATGCCCGGACTAGCCACTAGAGCACCGTGAAACTCCATGGTTTATTAGTTTTGGTTACTTGGTTAGATGTGAATATGTTTAGTGATTGGACTTAATTTTGTTAAATATATATAGAGAAGAATGTAAGGGTTAAGATTGGAGTTACTGAAATGGACGGAGTGAATCTCGTAACATATTTTATCATTATAATATGAAACAATAACTATACTAGACTTAGAAAGTATAGTATTTACTTAACTAGTCTTTTACCAAGCAAGGTTTACTATAATAGTCTTGGAAAGTTTAGATTTGAAAATTTACCCTTGGTTTTGTTTATAATAACGAAAATGTCATTCTTCTTTTTTTTAAAGAAAAAAAAATTATTCTTTCTTTTCTCTATTTTCTCTATTCTCTCTCTTTCCTCTTTTCTCTCTCTCTCCTCCTTTCTTCTTCTCTCTTCTCCTTTCTTCTTCTCTCTTCTCTCTTTTTCCTCACTTCTCTCTCTCCTCTTTTCTCTCTCTTTCCTCTCTTCACTCTCTCGTTCTCCATCTCTCTCTTTTCTCCATCTCTCTCTCTCCTTCTTCATATCTCTCTCTCCTTCTTCATATTTTCTCTCTCTCCAACGAAGAAACGAAGAAGAAGAAGATCGTCACCGTCAATCTTCATCTTCTTCCTCTTCATCGTTCAATCTCGTTTCCGTTACAACGGCGGTCACACTCGCGTCGTTTTCGTTCACCGTTCAATCTCGTTTTTTTGGTGAGTTCTCGGTTTTAGATCTGAGATTTTTGTATTCGTTTTTGTTGGAGAAAGAGAAACTAAAAGTCACGCGTCGAGATCTTTCAGATCTGTAACAATCTATCCTCCGCCGAGATTCGTCGAGAACCATCGAGAACCATCGGATCTGTAACAATCTCTCCTCCGCCGAGATCCGACGGATCTGTAAAGTTGTGGTAGATTTCTTTTGTTATATTTTATATGATTAGTTTGTTTAGTTGCAATAGATTTGTTTTACTTTAACGTTAGATGAAGTGGTAGACTTATTTGTCAATTTTTTTGTTCATAACTTGTTGTGGTAGACTTATTTGTCAATTTTTTTGTTCATAACTTGTTGTGGTAGACTTTTCTCGGTATCTTTATTTTGTGCAAATTTGGTGTGGTAGACTTATTTTGTGTTTCACGACGACGAGGCTTCACGGCGGATTCAGACGACGGCGCAAAGATGTTTGTCTCTTCTTTCTTTATTTTTCATTATTTTTCGACAAAAAAATATATGTTTCTTCAATCGAGTTTATGTTGTATTTGGTAATTTTATGAAGTTTATGCGTATTTAGGATTTGAAATATTGTGGTTTAATATTTTTAGGAGGTTTGTGACGTTCTTGGTCGGCGAAGTGTCTATCTCGTGGCGACATGGTTTTTGTTTCTTTGTCGCAATGAAATTTTTCAACACTAACGATGAGAAATGTTCAGATCTGATTTTTTTTAATGTGGTAGATTTGTTTGGGGTTATAGTGTTTGTTCTTATTTTGCCGATTTTTTTTTATTGTAAGGTTTGATGGTAGATTTATTGATGTAAAATGGTAGATTTGTTTATGTATAAGGGTAAATTCGTTGTTGGTTGATTCATATTGGGTTTGGTAATTCATATTGTTGTAAATATTAGTTGTAAATGTATTACATCGCAATAACAATTTTTTAAAACGGAAATTATTACCAAATGCAATAAAACAAAACTTAAATTTATTTTTATCCTTTATAGTGTCAATGGTTCTTTCAATCGCAACATATATTATTTTTCAATTGTTGTAAAAACAACTTAATTGCCTTGAATTTATAATAAATTTTGTTGGTGTGTCAAGTGATAGTTTAGTTAAAAAAAGTATTTCATATAATTCAATTTTACATTTTCAACCCCTACATCTAAACCAAAATTTTAATAAACCATGTGGAAAAAATATTCAAAATATTGTATTTAGTACACCTAAGATACAATATCATTTACGTTTATCAACCAAAAACATCAATCAATTCTTCTCAAAACTCCACTCTCCACAATCCAAATGACTTGATTCATGTTTTAAGATAACTATTTTTTTGTAAATGAATGAAAGATCTAAATCCAAAGATCAAATAGAAGGAGGATGCAAATGAAAATAAGTGCGGTGAAAATAGGAGAAAGAGGTTTTTATGAAATTGTGTGCATAGCTAAAGACATAGAAGTACTAACACATTTTTATATATCAAAAACCTACCGTAACAAATATCTAAAGTCTACCATAACATAACATAAATTTCATTTTTCTTATTTTATGTTTTAAAATCTACCACAATGTATTTTCAATTAAATCTAAAAACAAATAAGTCTACCAAAAATTATCATATTCTTCCCTTAAATCTTTATGTGTTCCATTTAGTCATGATCCGAACTTGCACCATCCATATCATCACATTAATCAAATTTGAATTCGTCGTCCTCATCTTCTTCATTGTTTTGTACATTTTCATGTTCAACTAAACCTTTCCATTTACGAGAAATTTCACCATTGCATTTTTTGGGTGCTTGAAAACCTTTTTTCCAATGCTTGTAATTGTTGTGCATAACTAAGGGCATAAAAGTAATTAAAACGTTTTATATATTAAAAAGTCTACCGTAACCTAACATAAATTTTATTTTTCTTATTTTATGTTTTTAAATAAATCTACTCGAAAACCGATAAGTTCGCCATGAGAACACTATTATAGTAACTCTCTGCAAAGATTAGCAAAACTCTACCATCAACAAAAATAAATCTACCAACATATAACAAATCTACCACCAAAGAAATAAATCTACTACCAAGATGGGAAATGAAAACCGGTACAATTAATCTACCGCAACAATGGTTACTGCTATCTAATTTTACAAAATCTACCACTACATGAACAAGTCTACCATCACACACAAAAACAAATAACAATATTAAACCTATCAAGTCGATAAATAAACCTACCAATAAACATAAAAAATCTACCATCATATAAAACAAATCTACCGATTTAGTCAACGAAAATTCCTAAAAAGTCAAATGTGAGCTTCCAAGGTTTAAAAATCTACCAAACGTATTTAACTCTACCGTGTCTGTTGAACAAATCTACCAATGTCGATGAAAGTCTACCACACCCAAACAAATCTACTATGTCAGAAATATAAGTCTACCGGATTTAACGAAATAACTCTACCAACCATTTTTATAAGTCTACCATCGTTTTTTAAATCTACCGTTCCAAAATATAAATCTACCGTTCCAAAATATAAATCTACCGTTCTAATAAGTCTCGTCGTAACATCGACGCACTGTTTTTTCGTAATAAACGCAAAAGCGCTGAAAAATAGTAATGGCATTTTACGTAATTACGTTTTTGTTGTCAAACGATAAAAGCAGTAAAAAAGTAAGCAAAAATATTCTAGTAATAAAAAAAGTTTTAAACTATTCTAGTAATAACCATACTTTCCAAGTCTAGTATAGTCATCCACCCTTATAATATAACCGAAAATGAAACATTTTATAAGATCATTAATTGAACTTAAATTCTGTTAACTAGTTTTGTTATGAATTATGAAGTAATGAGACGTAAGTTATTTTAATTGTGTTTGGTGAGATGAGCCAAAATACTAAAACATAACTTGAGATGTGTTTTGTCTTTTTTTCTTTCCTTGTTTTGGACAAAATGCAATCTTGTGACTTGTTGAATCTTTACTAGCTATACAATTTTCTTTATTATGAATAAATTAAGCATGAAGATTAAATTAGTAAAGTTAGTCCGCTTATTGATAGATGTAGTTCATTGGAAATGAGTAAAATAAGATTATGATAAAATAGAAACGTCGTATAAATTGACATCAACAAAATAAAAACGTCATAGAAATTGATCACTTCATTTCGCACGAGTCAAGAAGAGTCATGACACATCCAAACTCTAAACATTTTTTGCAACTTAGCGACCAAAATTTAATGGCTCCAAAATAAAAAGGAGTCACATGGACCCAACATGGGTCATCTCGTAGCCCCACTCATCAAGTGGGCAATGAAAATGTTGTCTTATATCGTCAGAACTACGACAAACGAAAGAAAATATATATATATATATATATTTAATTTACAACAGGCGATAACAATAATAACACAACTAATATATGTTTATTAATACTACTAAATATAGAAAATTAAAAAGATAATTGCAAATTGTTAGAAGAAGAGCACATGGTAGGGGTCCATTTATCATCCGCTCGTGGAGGTTACGTTCTATTCAAAACAACTATTTTATCATCACCAAACACAACAAACTCTTATACTAATTACAAATAATTCATTTAGAAAAATAAAACCAAATCCACAAAGCAAAAAAAAAGACTATACCAGTAAGAGATTAAATAGCTTAAGCACAAGTCTCTACAATTTTGCCGTTTATCTCCAATACCCATTATCATGGCAATAGAAAAAAATCTGTAAATGTATATAAAGTTTCGACCCTTTTTTGACTTGCCTTGAATCTTTCTTCCTCGACCACACGAGCTTCTGTACAATGCCGGAGATTTGTTCGGTTCTGACCACAAGTAGACCTGTCTTAATCTTACCCACCCATGATTAAACTAGTTTTTCGGTGTTTTCAACATCGTGTTTTAGTAGTACCACCAAGAGTGAGCTCGAGATCTTCTACACTGACTTCATGAATCATTTCGCCTTCCCATGGCTTAACAGTTCCATTCTCAAACTCAAACTCCGAACCTCTCCCATTCATTCCCGGAACACACCACTCCGATCTCTTCATATCAATGGACATAGATGTTTGCTTAACAAGGTTGAATGTTGGCGAAGCAGGAGCCGTAGATTGAAAATTGATCCACCTTCCTGAATCCTCGATCGAATCCTCCTCGGACTCGTCACATTCCGGTATTGTAGGTGGTGTTTGGTGACCAGCACGACGAGTAGGACTAGACGGAGCTGAGATTGCGAAAAGCGGCTGTCTAAAAGAGCCGCCATTAGGTAACTGCTCTGGAGTGAGTTTCCGCTTCGAGCCACGAGAAGTAGGAGAAGACAAAGGCGGGGTTACGGGCGCGCTGTTGGATATTCTAAGAGGAGGAAGGTTGGAAGGTATCGAAGATGCGATGTTGTGTAGGAAAGGGAGGAGAAGGTACGAGGAAGGGTGGTTTGAATTTCCGTCGTATCGAGATGGGCTTGGGAAAGAAGATGAGACTGGGCTTCCATGGTAAGATGGTGCAGGGCTTGGGAATGCAGATGATTGTGGACTTTGTTGCATTGAAGAGTTTGTGCTCAAATTCGTCGGTGTTCTTGAGATTTCACATGCTTGTGGCTTAAAACCCTGTTTTCACAGTGACATAACCAAACCAAAATCAAAACCTAAACAAGCGAATCTCTCCACTAGTGATGCAATTTCACAGTGAAATCGAACACAATCTATGCGAATTTGAGATTGGTGAATTCAAAACTCAATCGAACAGTGAACCCAAATCTCAGAATCTCTAAAGATTTCAAGTGAATCGAAGCAAAACAATAATGGATCTAAGATATTAGCTAACGAGATTTCCTACAGATTCAGATCTACAGATTCGAGATCGCGATTTTTGGGAGATTTATCGAAGAAGAAGAAGAAGAAGAAAGTGACCTTGCGATAAGTAGTACCGTCTTCTTCAACGATCCAGCCAGCTTCGAGACAAAGAGCTTTAAGGACTTCGTTGTTATCGCAGTGTTTAGGAAGCTTATAGTTACCTTGAGCTCTGAGACCAGAGTAGATCTTAGCTGTGATTGCTCTTCTCCTCCTCTCTCTCTTCTTATTGTTCTCTCTCTCTTTCCACGTCGGAGTTCTTCCCGACGATGATCCTCCTCCTCCTCCTCCTTCTGCCGCCATTGACTAACGATGGATCTCTTTCTCTCTCTAACGATGGATCTCTTTCTCTCTCTAACGATGGATCTCTCTCTCTCTCTAAGTCTTTATCAGTCTGGCGCACGAGGGAAGGAGAGAGAGAGGTTTTTTTTCTTTTAATTAATTTGCTTTTTTAGATTTGTGACTCTGAAGCGGATTGGCTGAAACTTACATTCATCGTCTGATTTATAAAAAAAAAAGTTTAATATTTTTTGGTTTATATTGTTTGTCTCCGCACGTGCGATCCGTGTCTACACGTGGGACCGATTTTGGAGGTCAGCTTACACGTGTAAAATTAATGTAACGCACGAGCTGTGGTCCCCTTTTCCCGGTTCACTGTTCAATGAATTGGTATCTTTCTTTTCTTTTTTTTTTACTTTCTTTTTAATAATTTAAAAACTTGTATTTCTTTTTTGGGCACCAAAAGTGTTGTGAAAACAATAAAGACCGAATATTTTAAGATAAATCTGCATTGATTTCATAATTTGATATTGTCGTATTGGTAACGCATTGATGCAACTCACATAAGTTCCACACGAATTCTCTTACATTTGTAAATGTATATGTAGTGTAATGCCATTGTCTAATCGACAACTTGAAAAAGATATTTAAATGTCATTGAAAATGTATTTTTGGCTAATGATGAAGTCTAAACATAGTTTAAGAATAAAAAAACTAAAACAAAACACACAAATTGATCATAGTGGTCGGAGCAAGCACGTGTGGTTACAGTTAGGCGTGACCAAAGACAGGAAGCAGAATCACCAGCTGGGCTCATTCCCATTATCACTTTGCCTTTTTTTATTTGTGTTTATTATATTAAACCACGTCTCCCTCGTTCACGTTCACAAATCCAAAATAATACTTACAAAATTACCCACCAATAATATATCTCCGTTACATTAGTCTACATACTTTGAATTCACAAAAATTCAAAATTTACGTAATAATGGATACTTTTTTAAAATTACCAAATTAGTACATAGTTCATACAATATACGTCACAAATTATTTACATCCTGAGAATAATGCAGATTCATGCAAGCATGTTCTCCGAAGTTTCGCTCCCGTAACGATCCAACCACTTTTAGCTACGATACATTACGTGCCAAACTCGAAAACCTCTTTGTTTATTAGTAAAAACAATTTACTTACATAAGACATATTTCTAAATCTATATAACTAAAAATAATCTGCTAATTATTAAAATGATAACAAACTCTAATTGTGTGGGGGGGAGTAATGGTGAAAATATCAAAACATTCGTATTCTTATCCATGTTTAACAAAAAAGAATCATAATTAAATGTTTATCTAAAAACATAGTAGTAGTAATTAATAATTAGGCGGGTCTTGGATTGGTAATGGTAGGAGAAGACGATTGGTCTTTAATTAATTTTATAGATCCGATATTACAGAAAGCAGACAAAAACTCCGGCTCCGGTTAATCTGGAGCTCAGCTTTTGATTATTGATGGTTCGTGCTCGAAATCGAACTCGTCTCGTCTCCGTCGCTTTAGGATACTTCCGGTCTCTGTTTCCTCGCAATCGTCGTACCAACAACAACAACAACATGAAGATAAAGTTAGCTCCTTTTCCTTTTTGGGTTTCTTAGATTTCCTTTGTAGATCTGTAATAGCAAAATATGATTAATTTGGTCTGAAATCTTACAAAAAGTTTCCTTTTTTAACTCTGTTTTTTGTTACAGAACAGGGAAGTTTTTGGGTGTTTCGATATCACTGATTCTGATAAACTTAGCTGCGATAATGGAGCGAGCAGACGAGAATCTATTGCCATCTGTTTACAAAGAAGTAAGCGAAGCGTTTAACGCAGGACCATCAGATTTAGGATACTTAACATTCGTAAGAAACTTTGTACAAGGACTAGCTTCTCCACTAGCAGGAGTTCTTGTCCTTACCTATGATCGTCCCGTTGTTCTTGCAATAGGTACTTTGTGTTGGGCTTTATCAACTGCTGCTGTTGGTGCCAGCAACTACTTTCTTCAGGTACTTACCTTTTATACTTTTGAAGTTGCTAAAGTTTTTGACTTTTTGGGTGTTTGATCTTTTGGGGTTGATTTAAGGTTGCTTTGTGGAGAGCAGTGAATGGTTTTGGATTGGCTATTGTTATACCGGCTCTGCAGTCTTTTATCGCGGATAGTTATAAGGATGGTACGAGAGGAGCTGGTTTCGGTTTGTTGAATCTCATTGGTACTATTGGTGGTATAGGAGGAGGTGTTGTAGCCACTGTAATGGCCGGTTCTGAGTTTTGGGGTGTACCAGGATGGCGTTGTGCTTTCATAATGATGGCTACGCTTAGCGCTGTGATCGGTTTACTTGTTTTCCTCTTCGTGGTTGATCCAAGGAAGTACATTGATCGGTAAAAAAGAAAACCTCGAAATTGTTTCTCTGATTTATAAGATTATGACCAATAGTTTGGTGAAGTCTATCATGTAATTGTAGAGAGGAACTCATGGTTCATAAGACAAATTCGACCTCGGTTTGGAATGATTCGTGGGCGGCTACAAAATCAGTGGTTAAAGTGCGAACCTTTCAGGTCATCGTCTTGCAAGGGATCGTTGGTTCGTTGCCATGGACAGCGATGGTTTTCTTCACAATGTGGTTTGAGCTTATTGGTAAAAATGATGTTTCCTAACAACTAACCTTGAAGCTACATTACCTATCAAAAACCAAAAAGCTTGAAACGTTAGTGTTGTTTTGTTCTTTAGGTTTTGATCATAACCAAACAGCGGCGTTGCTTGGTGTTTTTGCGACTGGAGCAGCGCTAGGATCGTTAATGGGAGGGATCATCGCGGACAAAATGTCGCGGATTTTCCCAAATTCAGGTAGAGTCATGTGTGCGCAGTTCAGTGCATTCATGGGTATCCCTTTCTCGATTATTCTTCTGAAAGGAATACCACAGAGCACAGAGAGCTACTCGGTCTTCTCGATCACTCTCTTCTTGATGGGTCTTACCATATCTTGGTGTGGCTCTGCGGTTAACGCACCTATGTTTGCTGAAGTAGTTCCTCCAAAGCACAGAACAATGATATACGCGTTTGACCGTGCTTTCGAAGGGTCGTTTTCGTCTTTCGCTGCGCCTTTGGTTGGTATTTTGTCTGAGAAGATGTTTGGTTATGACTCAAAAGGTATTGATCCTTTGAAAGGCTCATCCTCGCGCGAAGCCGAGGCCCTTTCGAAGGGGCTTTTGTCGATGATGGCTGTACCGTTCGGGCTATGTTGTCTATGTTACACTCCTTTGCATTTCGTGTTCCAGAAAGATCGAGAAAACGCGAAAAATGCGAGTTTTAAAGAAACTGAAATGATCTGAGAGTCGTTTAGAATTTGCTTATGTTCTGATTCTTTAAAATACCACACACGGATTTTAGAGTTTTTCAAGTTACTTTCTTACGCAGATGTAATTTTATAAAGAGAGGATGTGAACTATTGGGCTCAATTACTTCAGGCCCATTAAGCAAGCTTTCCACACCCAAATAAGATTATGATATATTATCATAATATATTTGACAAGTCCAAATCCTACAACAAAGAGGAAAGACAAAGTATTATAAATACAAGTCTCCATAATCACATCAAGATAATCCGACATCAAGAGAGCAATATAGAGAGAGATCACAAAGCAAGAGTTTAACAAAGAGACAAGTCTTCTAGGTTCTAGTTAAGAGTCTTTTGTTATTAGCTTTGTCGTTATTCTTATTGCTTAGTTCCTTAAAGCTTTACGCATAAATTAGCATCACGTTGTACTAATCACTTATAAGTTAATAAGAGGTTATTCCGAGAGGTACCTAACGGGAACTCGGGTTTTTTCTAATCCGGATCTTAAGCATTCAAACAAATCTCATAAGGCTCAAGAGTTTAGCACTATAAATAACCTCACAAGTGGTATCAGAGCTTCCAGGTCGAGGAAGGAGTGCAGCGACCATCTCGGAGAGCAACTTCCTTTAACGGTTAATCATCTATTTTTCTCGCACCTACTGCAGACGGTTAGAGAAAACATAGTTAGATATGGAACCAACAAAAGGAAGGTTTGAGATAGAAAAGTTTGATGGAAAAGGAGATTTCGGTTTATGGAAATACAAGATGTTAATGTAGTTGGAAATTCAAGGTTTAGACTCTGTCCTAGATGAACCTACGGTTTCGGTTTCGGCGACGAAGTCATCTTCCGAAACGAAAAAGATGAACTCGTAGCCAAGAGTGTGGATCCACTAAACCAAGAAAAGGACAAGAGAGCTAAAAATCGATTTGCATAAGCCTAGGTAACATGGTCTTACGCAAAGTCATGAATGAGACATCCGCGCTTGGGGTTTGGAAAGCCTTAGAGAAAGACTATCAAACTAAGACTTTACCAAACCGGATATACCTGAAGCAAAAGTTTGTAAGCTTTAGGATGGAGGAACAAAAGAGTATTGAGGAAAACATGGACACATTCCTCAAACTAGTTTCAGATCTCGCTAGCCTCAACATAAACATAAGTGACGAAGATCAAGCAATCCAAGTTTTGTCAAGCTTACCTAGACAATATGACTCCTTAGTTGATACACTAAAATATGGTAATTCGAAGGAAACACTTACCATGAGCGATGTCATAAATTCAGCCTATTCAAAAGAGGTAGAATTAAAGGAGAAAGGGTTGTTGAACAAGTCTAAGCCAGCACAAGGGCTTTATGTGGAGGACAGGGGCGGATCGGAAAACAGATCGGAGAAGTCAAACGGCAAATATGGCGAGAGGAAGATCAAAGAGCGAGAGGGAGATCGAAATCAAACACTCGATCCGGCAAAAACAAGGGTCGTTTTATCCGCGGAAAAGAAGATCATTGGAAAAAGGAGTGTCCGGAGAGAAAATCATTCGAAAAGGAAACTCGGTTAACTTGGTAGTTGAATCGCAACAACCTTTGGTCCTAACCGCTAATAGAGATGTTGAACCCAAACAACATATGGCTCTAACTCGTTAGCACAACTAGGACGGATGATGAATGGATTATGGACTGCGGTGCTACTTGTCACATCTGCCACAACAAAGAAGTAATGTTTGACTTAAAGGAATTTAAAGGAGGAAAAGTTCTCATGGCTAACAATACTAACAACGAAGTTAAAGGTATTGGGAAAATCAGGATTCTAAATCCCGATGGATCGATCGTGATTCTCACGGATGTTCGATATCTACCAACCATGAGCAAGAGCTTGATCTCTTATGGCATGCTAGAGAGAGCAGGCTGCAAATATGAAGGAGAAAACTTCATAGTCACATTCTATAAAGATGGAAAGAAGGTCATATCAGGAAAATATGATGATGGATTGTATCATCTTCAAGGAACGAGTTACAAGTGGGGAAGTGAATGTAACTAAAGTTGAAGTAGATATGACAAAGT
This sequence comes from Cochlearia excelsa, assembly GCA_963556525.1. Lineage (NCBI taxonomy): Eukaryota > Viridiplantae > Streptophyta > Magnoliopsida > Brassicales > Brassicaceae > Cochlearia > Cochlearia excelsa. Next base: position 1,025,490 of record OY748331.1, on the reverse strand, counting down.
TGTGGCACTCAAGGTTAGGGCATATGAGCATCAAGAACTTAAATGTATTAGTCAAAGAAGGTTACTTGTCTAACAAAGAAGTAAACAAGTTAGGATTTTGTGAGAGTTGTGTGCTTGGGAAATCTCACAAACAAAGCTTCCTCGTTGCAAAACACACCACCAAGAGTATTCTAGACTACATACATTCAGATTTATGGGGATCTCCTTCCACAGAAGAAAGTCTCGGCGGTTGCAAATATTTTTTAAGTCTTATTGATGATTACTCAAGGAAAGTCCGGGTTTATTTTTTGAAGACGAAGGATGAAGCGTTTTCAAAATTTAAGGAATGGAAGGAAGAAGTTGAAAATCGGACCGGAAAAAGAGTAAAGTGTTTACGAACCGATAACGGCTTGGAGTTTTGCAATAAGCAAGTACGATAACTTATGCAAACAATCGGGAATTAAAAGACACAAGACTTGCACTTACACGCCTCAACAGAAACGGTGTTGCTGAGAGAATGAATCGAACGATCATGGACAAGGTTAGATGCATGCTAGCGGAAACTGGTTTAGGACAAGAATTTTGGGCTGAAGCTGCCTCAACAGCAGCTTATGTGATAAACAGATCACCTAATGCATCTCTTAAATATAAGTTACCGGAAGAGATGTGGACGGAGTTCAAAACCGGATTTAAAGCATCTAAGAAGGTTTGGTTGTTCGGCTTTTGTGCATATTGTGCAAGAGAAGACAAGTCCTAGGGCCGTAAAAGGAGTCTTCATGGGATACCCTTTCGGAGTGAAAGGATATCGTGTCCGGTTACCCGAAGAACGATTTGCACCACGAGCAAGAATGTTGTGTTTAATGAGGAAGAAATATTTAAACACACATTGGAAAAATCAGAAAGTTCTAAAGAACAAGATACTAATTCGAGTGAACCAAGCACAAAAGTATCAAAGAAGGTAACGTTTGATACTGATTTGATTCAAGGACCAACACCGTCAACGCCTCAGATAGATGATTCATCATCTCAAGGTGGAGACTCTCAATCTTCAGAAGAAGCGGAGAAATCTTCCGAGAGTGAAGTTGAGAGTGAATCAGAATCGGAATCCGAACCAGAAGTTGGGGATTATTTGCTTGCGCGTGACAGAATTAGGAGAACCATCAAACCTCCGTCAAGGTTTGAAGATTCTGATTTTGTAGCTTATGCTTTAGCTACAACCGAAGAAATAGATATTGAAGAGCCAAGATCATATCTAGAAGCTATAAAAGGCAAGAAAGCAAAACATTGGAGAAACGCAGCCGACGACGAGATGGATTCTCATGAAAGAAACGGAACATGGATCTTGATTGAGAAACCTCATAATGCAAAGGTCATTGGGTGTAAGTGGATCTTTAAGTTGAAACCAGGAATACCTAATGTTGAAGAGCTGAGGCACAAAGCGAGGTTGGTCGCAAAGGGCTTTTCACAAAGAGAAGGAATAGATTACAATGAAGTGTTTTCACCGGTGGTAAAACATGTATCTATTCGAGTTATGTTATCTCCGGTGGTCAACAATGATTATGAGTTAGAACGGATGGACGTAAAAACAGCGTTTTTACATGGAAATCTAGAAGAAAGGATCCTAATGAGCCAACCGAAGGTTACATCAAGAAAGGGGATGAGAACAAAGTGTGCTTGTTAAAGAAATCATTGTACGGATTAAAACAAGCACCAAGACAATGGAACTTAAGGTTTGATAGTTTTATGAAAAAACAACAGTTTACAAGAAGTGATAGAGACCCGTGCATCTACATGAAGAATGTGAAGACAAAGCGAGGCTATCTACTTACTTCTCTATGTTGATGACATGCTTATTGCTTCCGGAGACAAGGAAGAAATAAAGAAAACTAAAGAAAATCTAAGCAAGGAGTTTGAGATGAAAGACTTGGGAAAAGCCTCGAGGATATTAGGCATGGATATCATAAGAGACAGATCCAAAGGAGTCTTAATCCTCTCACAAGAAAACTACTTGAATAAAGTTCTAAAAACCTTTGGAATGACCGAATGCAAAGAAGTTATAACCCCAACGACTTCTCAAATCAAATTGAGAAATTTAACTTCGGAGCAACAAGAGGAAGAAGCATGGCACATGGAAAGAACACCATATGCTAGCGCCGTTGGAAGTTTAATGTATGGAATGGTCGGCTCCGGACCGGATTTGGCTTTCGCAGTGGGCTTAATAAGCGGGTACATGAGCGCACTCGGAAGAAGCCATCGGGCAGCGATCAAATGGGTACTAAGATATCTAAAAGGAAAAACAGATAGATGTCTTACGTTCACTAAAGGCTCAGAATTTAGTATTGAAGGCTTTTGTGATTCAGACTATGGAACTGATCTTGACGGAAGAAGGTCGGTTACGGGATATGCATTCAAAGTCCGGGGAAATACGAGTGAGTTGGAAATCGAGTTTACAATCGGCTGTGGCCCTTTCAACAACCGAGGCGAGAATACATGGCTCTTTCCGCAACTGTGAAAGAAGCCCTTTGGCTTAAAGGTTTGTGTGAAGAATTAGGCTTTGATCAAGGAAGTGTTAAGATGCATTGCGATTCACGAGGTGCTATAGGCCTAGCTAAGAATGCGAGTGTGTAATGAAAGGACAAAGCATGTAGCCACTAAATATCACTTCATTAGAGATATTATTGCCCAAGGTGATGTTACACTAATCAAGGTTCACACAAGCAAGAATCCGGCAGATTTCCTAACTAAGTCCTTACCTGGACAGAAGTTTGAACTTTGTTGTGAACTTCTCAACTTAGCTTGAGAACAGCACGGCTCCAGGTAACTCCATTATCTATGTCTCCATCTCGCAGAGACAAAGGAAAAGAAACAAGGTTAGTTTCTAGGGATGATGGAAAAACAAAGAAATTTGTGGAAAAGTTACCTGAGAGCTTAAAAGGCGAGAGGAAAGTGATGCTAAAGATGCGAAAGATGCTGCAAATATCCAGAGGGAGATAAAGTTAATCTCTAGGTTTGTCGCAAGTTTGTTTTAAGAAACAAATAAGTGACATGGTATGTTATGATCTAGAAACAAGTTAGCAAGGAGCTGCAAGTTTTAGGTGGAGTTATGCGATGATTTAATCACAAGTAAATCAGGTTTCTCATACAACATAACATAATAGCAATTCAGGTGGGTACAATACCTGAGATTGTCAAGGAAATTCGCAGCATATGTCTTCAAGGAACTACAAGAAATCAAAGACAAGTGATGAGAAAGGAAAATCTCCAAATATGTCTAGGAAGTTATATCAAAGATGATACACAATGACATACATGTTTCAGCTCCAAAACCAAGTTAATAACGAGTTAGTGGTTCAAGGTAAGGACCATACCTTAACTCGATGGAGATATCTCAACACAAGGATGTGATGGAGTTGTTAAGGATGAGGAATAGCTCGGCAAAACCTTCGCGCATACAAAACTGCTACATAAACAAACAACAACCAAGAGAGTGTTAAGGGCATTATGTAGAAGAAAGCTAAGAGTAATCAAGCAAAGGAGAAGTTTTTACAAGACTTATTTGCTTGGTTTTCGGCGAGGGGAGATGAAGAACCAGGTCGATTGCAACAGGAGCAAATCTCGATTAAGCCATGAACAGCAAGCTTAGAGCTCGCTCCCAAAACAGAACCACCGAGAAGAGAAACTGACTCGCGGTGGAAAGTTGTTTCGTCGGAGGAGAAGATCCGGCGGAGACAGTCAAGGTAAGACCCGACGGAGACTTCGAGCAGGAATCCGGCGGAGACTTCGAGCAGGGACGCGTCGGAGAAGACTCGCCGGAGAGATGACTCGTCGGAGAGAGAAAGAGGGAGCTTGGCGGAGAGAAAAGAAGGAGGCGGCTCAACAAAAAGGAAGGAGGCGATTTCATCGTCTAGGTCTTTTTTTTAGAGAAATGGCTATTGGGCTCAAGGTGGAGTTTTCAATATTGGGCTTAAAAGAGAGAAAGTAATTTGGGCCCAAGGTGGAGTTTGTGAACTATTGGGCTCAATTACTTCAGGCCCATTAAGCAAGCTTTCCACACCCAAATAAGATTATGATATATTATCATAATATATTTGACAAGTCCAAATCCTACAACAAAGAGGAAATACAAAGTATTATAAATACAAGTCTCCATAATCACATCAAGATAATCCGACATCAAGAGAGCAATATAGAGAGAGATCACAAAGCAAAAGTTTAACAAAGAGACAAGTCTTCTAGGTTCTAGTTAAGAGTCTTTTGTTATTAGCTTTGTCGTTATTCTTATTGCTTAGTTCCTTAAAGCTTTACGCATAAATTAAGCATCACGTTGTACTTAATCACTTATAAGTTAATAAGAGGTTATTCCGAGAAGTGCCTAACTGGAACTCGGGTTTTTTCTAATCCGGATCTTAAGCATTCAAACAAATCTCATAAGGCTCAAGAGTTTAGCACTATAAATAACCTCACAGAGGATACAAGCAAAAGATGGTATGCATGTTTTCATGCCATTTTTGCTACATCTACAAAAATGATCAAGTACACCACTTTAAAATGGTCAAGATTCTTTTTGGTTGACTTTCACTATTATTCGGAAGACTTTATGGTTTCACGTTTTTTTTTCTAGATTCAGCGTAGAACAAACATTGTTACAAAGCATTAAACTTACGTTTTTTTGCCTTTTGATATTTAATTTCAACATATTTTAGATTTGGACGACTCACTAATAAAATTGAAAATGAAAACGCTAATATTCATTAAATAAATGATACATCACATAAAAATAACTGAACAATATTTCACCCTACTTAATAGCTCAATGGGTTACACTAATGTTAATCCAAATTAAAATCTGAAAATGATAAATTGATAAGACAAAAAAGTTGAAGAAAAGATTTCTATACTAAATAGAAAAATATATATTCTTTTGTTGTTTTTGAAAATGAGATTATTTCTCTATAGAAATTTGAATAATTGAGATCTAAAAATGTTTACTATATGTCATAAAAACATATGTTATGGAGTTGGTAGGATAAAAACAAAATTTTGTCATGGACTCCTAAAAAACCAAAAATTACAAAATAGCAAACAAAAAGATGCCTTTCTAATAAATAAATAAAAACATTTGTCATCTCCACCATCTAGTGGCCCATTCTGTCACACTACCCTATCTCTTGCTAATGGCCAAACCAATATCTGTTGATTTAACTCCAATTTCTCAAATCTTTATAAATATATATATAAAAAGACTTGAACAATATAAAAAAAAATCACAGAAGAAAAATTTACAGATTTTGAAGAAATCTCCAATGGCTTCATTGAGTTTCACTTCATGGGTTCACCACAAACAATCTTCTTTCTTCACACAATCAAAAACACCACTCAGATCCAAATCTTCTTCACTCATAACTCTTAAACCCATCTCCCCAAACCCAAAACGCATCGTTTCATCTTCTGTTGTCACAAAAGAAGACAACCTAAAAAAATCATCTTTTTCTTCTTCTTCCTTTGATTTCATGTCTTACATAATCCTCAAAGCCGAATCAGTCAACAAAGCCTTAGACTCCTCCGTGCCTCTCCGTGACCCAATCAAGATCCACGAAGCCATGCGTTACTCTCTCCTCGCCGGCGGCAAACGAGTCAGACCAGTCCTCTGCTTAGCCGCCTGCGAGCTCGTAGGCGGCGACGAGTCTCTCGCTATGCACGCCGCTTGCGCCGTAGAGATGATACACACCATGTCGCTTATCCACGACGATCTCCCTTGTATGGACAACGACGATCTCCGCCGCGGAAAACCCACCAATCACAAAGTCTACGGAGAAGATGTCGCCGTTTTAGCCGGAGACGCGCTTCTCTCCTTCGCTTTCGAGCATTTAGCCGAAACCCGCGACGTTTCTCCGGCGAGATTGTTACGAGCCGTCGGTGAATTGGCTAAAGCCATAGGAACACAAGGACTAGTCGCAGGACAAGTTGTTGATTTAAGCAGCGAAGGGCTAAACCTAAACGACGTCGGATTAGAGACTTTGGAGTTTATACATTTGCATAAAACGGCAGCTTTGCTTGAAGCTTCTGCGGTTTTAGGCGGAATCGTTGGTGGAGGAAGTGATGATGAGATTGAGAAGCTTCGAAAATTCTCGAGGTGTATCGGTTTGTTGTTTCAGGTTGTTGATGATATCTTGGATGTGACGAAATCGTCTCAAGAACTCGGTAAAACGGCTGGTAAAGATTTGATTGCCGATAAATTGACTTATCCGAAGATCATGGGATTGGAGCAATCGAGAGAGTTTGCGGAGAAATTGAATAGAGATGCTTGTGATCAGCTTATAGGGTTTGATTCGGACAAGGTGGCTCCTTTGTTAGCTTTGGCTAGTTACATTGCTAACAGACATAACTAACTTTTTGTGCTTAAACTAAGTTGTAGAAATCATGGAGAGAAGACTCTTGTGTGTTTGTAAAAGCTCTCTTTTTGTTGTGTTGGTGTAATCTCTATGTGTTGCAATGTACTATATGAATTGGATAGTAGTGGATGGATGGATAAAAGTGGAACCTTTATGACACATTTTAATGTTGTGTAGTATTGAAGAACCTATACAATTTGTCTTTTTTCTTTTATCTCAAGTCTATATTCTAAAGACTATGTTGTTAAGGAAATGTACCGGTCAAGCGGATATGGTCGAGGGTTCGCCTCAGACCATGTGTAAGAACTGCTTGGTTACCTTGCCTGAACCCATCCCCATATGCCGACGAAGAATCCGACTCTATTTGGTGCTTGAAAAACTCACCAAGTTTCTTCTCAAACTCTGACCTCTCGCCTTTCTTGGACGATGCAGTGGCCACAGCGGATGATGACGAAGAAGAAGATGCGATATCTACCAATGTGGAGCCAGCATAAGTCTCAGATTCCAACCACATGTGAGCTAGAACCTGACAAATCCCTTCTTCCACTTCTGGTCTAAGATTTGGATACCCTGCTCAAAACATATACATAACAAGAAAACACCAAACAACAAAATACTTAACAAAATGAAAAATTCAATTTACAGAAAGGGCTGAGGATTCTTTAAATTACCATTTAGTCGAAGCCACGCATGCATCATCTCATGAGCCAGGATTGATCCAGTTAACAAACTGTACAAGTGTAATACAAATAGGTTAGATGTCTTCAAGAGAAACCTAAGTATAGGAGTTTGTGATATAGCAAACTTTTTTTACCGAGGAAGTCCATATAGAATGAGAATTGCAGTGACTTCACAACGACGTATAAGTCTGCAAGGCTCTGTGATCATGTCTATCAACTTGTATCCTGCCCCAATTCTTGGTCTCCTTAACACCTACATGAAAAAAATTCTGATTCAACACACATTTTGTGGCTGATAGTAATTAAACACACAATGTAGCTTCTCACGAAAGTGAGAGTGATATACCGTGGAAACAGTTTGTTCTTCAGACAAACAAAGTCCTCTAGTTTCAGGTAAGTGATGATGTCCCTGTACCAAAATGAGATAACAAAGTAAGTTCAAACATATGAGCAAGAGAAAAAGAGAAAGTATAAGAAGCATAGGATATCAATAAATGGCGTTTTTTTACGTGTTTCTCTCCTTCCATAGCTTCGTTTAAAGCTGATCTCTCCACCAAGAGCATGGGAATCTGTTGTTCCACTTTCATGTGTAAGCCTTCATAAAACTCGCGTATCTCAAGGTACAATGGTTGACATTCATGAGTGTCCATAATGGATGAGTCGAGACATTCAAGGCAGAGTTTTCTCCCATCATCAAGAATGAGATATTTTGTATCTTTCGGCTGAGAAACCATAAGCAAAAAAACACAGAACAGCATCACATTAAGAGATTCTTAAATTGTGTAAATTATGTTATATCGGAACTGACCTCCATTCTCTCACAACTGCAGCAGCGAGGAGTTCTGTCACGCTCATGTGATGGACAATACTTTTGCATCCAAAAGGGATGTGCCCTGTACTCAATGAGACCAGCTGGATTTGTCGGAATCTAGAGGAGTTAAATTAAGCATACACATTAACTTTATATTCACTTGAGAACAGAGTTTTCAATAAGATAATAATTGAAATTTAGATATCACTAAAAGGTGAGAATCACTCACAAAGTTAAGACAAACATCACATTTAGGATGATGTTGCTCCTTGTAACATAATTTGTGAAAAGGCCGATTCCCCGACATTGAAAACTGTAGACAAAAACTTTGACAAGTTAGGCTTCCACAAGATTCAGGACAATGTAATACAACTTAAAGCAAAATGTCTCAAGGACCTCATAGTCTATAATGGGCTTATCACAAGCATGGCAACAAAAACATTCGGGATGCCAAACACCACCCATGCAACTCAGAAACCTTCCATGTCCTATATCGGCTCGGCAACCGGTGCATATCCTGCAAAAGATAATAAACAAACAACAAAATTTGATTACGAAATTATATTGGTATATACCTATATGGAGAATAATAGTGTGTATGACTATTTTTACCTGTGACTAGATGGAACAAGGAAGGGGTATGGTTGAAACATACTTCCAGAATCATATCGAGGAGGAGATCCAACATTCATACTTTCTTGAATGGCCTTGGCTAGTTCCTCGTCTTCCTCTAATTGAGCTTTGGATCGTCTGATTTCTTCTTCCTCTGACCGAGCTTTCGCAAGGTGTTTCTCTGTTTCTTCTAGTACAGCTTCGGCTCGCCGTTTCTCTTCTTCCTCAATTTTAGCTTGAGCTACTCGTCTTTCCTCTTCTTCTTCTGCTTCTAGCTGAGCTCTCGTGTTTTCTTCATCTTCGTCCTCATCTTCTTCTTCGGTTTCAGATTTGTATTCTAAATATATTATGATGTAAAGAACATAACTTAGCAATATAAAGTTTCAACACAACTCTTTGTGTTGTTTCTCTATATGCAAACAAATCAGCAAACCTTACCGATAACTTTCTTTCCTTTGTCATCTTGTGGAATCACATGTTCTTGTTCAGAAAGAGATAGCGCGATGGCACATTCGATTTCTTCTTTGTCAAAATCAGATCCATCCTAAACCATAATTCCAAGAAAACAATCTATCTTCACTTCAAAGAGACATAACACTCAAAATATGAAAAAGCTCTCATTTACCACAGAATAACGAGGAGGACTATCTACGGTCCTATCCTCTCTATATCTTCGGTTAATTTGTTCGTCCGAGGATGGTTTATGGCTAGAACCCTTAAGGATTTTAGTAAACCACCCCATTGCCACCAATACTCCCTTACACCTACCTGCAAAGAGAAACATTGTTTAAAAGGCAACCAAACAAGACAAGAAAGAAACTCCATGGCTTTGAAATACAACACCTTTAATTATTTTAATATCTTTAATCAAGCATTAAGACATGATTTGTAACAAAGAATCAAATTTGATAATATACAAAGACATTTAAAATAAACAAACTTAACTGGACAAGCAAGAAAACAACAATTGAAGTAAGGTATAACAAGGAATTGCACAAGAACAAACAGAGTTACCAAATCTTGAAGATTGAATTATAATTAAGGAACCAAAAGTATAAATTTCTTATTACAAAGCAATCTAAATACCCCATTTTTTATAGCTTCTACTTCCACCTAATCTAAACTCGTTGTAGCTCTTTAGGAGAATATAAACAGACATTCATCATTCTAATTACACAGACAAATAAAAATTGAATCTTTATGAAGCTTATAGTGTATTAATGTTACAAGGAAACGGAATCTAAGTACAAGTTACCTGAATTGGCAAAAGTATGATGACCCTTTGGATCAATAAAGAAAACCCAATAATATTGATCCTTATACTTATCTTAATCTCCTTGCAAAATCAGAACTTTTTTCTTGTGAATGAACAGAGAGAGAGAGAGAAAGTAAAGGGACACTTGATTTGAAGCAAAACCCTCTTTAAGCTTTTGAAGACCCGTGGCTGTTAATTACCTTAAAAAGCGTGAAGAAAGCTTTAATAAATGAAACGGATAGAGAAAGAGAAAGATGAGTAGAGAATAATCTCCATTAGTACACACTTAAAGGTGATGACTTTATGGAGAAGAAGATGATGATAGGAATTGCTACAAATGAAAGTTTTGTTTTTTTTGGTTTAGAATGTGAAGCAAGTGGCGGACTTGTTAACAAAAATTAATCACATTAACAAATTAAAAATAAAATAAGAGAAATTAATTGTTTTGAAAGAAAATAAAAGATAGAAGAAAAAAAGATTTGATATTTACTAGCATTAGCACTAGTGTGTGACTCACATTCTTTGACTCTTTAATTAGTGATTATTACGTTCTTCTTAATTATCCTGTTTTTCATTACTCCAAGTTGATTTTTGATCCGAACTTTTTCATTAACATTTAATCGTCACATATATGTCACTTAATCATGGTCTAAAATAATCTAATTTACACGTAAAAATATAAACAGATGATTATAAATAATAAAATATCAACTTGAAAATTGTAAGTAGGTAAGCTCAACCTAACGCATTATTTAGCTCAACCTAATACATTATTATATAAGGCCAAATTAAACGATAAGATTATACGGATAGTTTCAGAGAAAAATTATAAAATTGTAACATTGTTGTTTCCTAATATTATTATTATATTTTGTGGTTGAGAGAGATTTTAATTTGGTTAGAAAGGTCAAGAGAATTCGGTAGGTTCTGTTCAATCAGCAAACGTATGTAAGAAAAACGTGTGTATTATTGTGTTTAGCCAATCAAATTAGATGTTTTGGATGCCTAAAATTACTATGCCACCACAAATTTTATTTAAAACGATAATGTGATTTTTTGGGTAATTATAGGATTGTTTTAGTAGTAGTTAGAAAAAATACGTGACTTTCTCTATATCGTGTTCTTACTACGCAAGCAATGAATAAAAGTAATGCAACAGACAAACATATTTGTTATAAATTCGTCATCAAAGTTATCAATTGGGTTCTTTAAAAAATCATACTATAACTCTACAAAAATCATATACTAGAATATCACTGCGTTAGCTAAAGAAAAAAAATTCCGGATCTCATAAGGCCCATATAGCATCATTGGGCCAAAATTCAAAACCCACTATTATAAAAACTCATTTTTAAAAAAGAGTTGGTAGTTTCAATGGCAACACAAAAAAGAAATCAAACATTAGCCGACATCGTTACTATCTCAACTAAATAAATATATATATATATTTGGTCGATTTCTTGCTAATATTAAGATGTTCTTTTGTATTTTATTCTTTGCACCATTTTTAGTTATTTGTTTTCATTTTATTTTTTAATATTTACTCCTCTAACAACTGTTTCCTTTTTTTCCTAAATAAATTTAAGCTTGAGGTTATGAAACAGTCTGTCACGCTTAAGTGTTCGTGACACGTGGCATATCAAGATACGTTGGTCTCCACATGGACCACTTTATTCCCACGTGGACGTGGCCATCCCTTGCCGGGTTTTCCACGTATCCAATCAAAATCGATTTTTTTTTTTTTTTTACACTATATAATAAACTCACGAGATTTATTTTAGTAAGAAAACGTTTTTTATATGAAAATTAATAAATCATACGCATTTTTGTATAGTTAAATCATATGGTGATAGCTAATATAGAGATATAAGCAAATCATTGTGTTTGGTCCCTAAATAATTAGGTCGAACAAGATTCTTGCAAAATAGGTGTGACGTGTGAGACTATTTTAATTAAAAGTGGGTACTACTTGTTTTTTTTTGTTGGGTTGACTTATTTTTTAAATTAGTCGAAACCCTTGAATTTGTTATAATTGAAACATAATTTATCATTGTACTCCGTTAATGATGAACGAATCTCCCGAAATTATGAGAGTGATAAAAAATAGTAAAGACAACCAAGAAAGCTATAAAACTATATATGGTCCTGGCTAATTATTGGTGGCATATGAGTCAAGACAAGAAAATAATTTATATGCACTTGTAGAGGTTATTTGTAACTTTATTTAGCTTATATTATTTTTTATTTTATTTTTTTTGTTAATCCAGGAGGTTATGGGCCGAAGCCCATAATCCCCCTAGGCCGACCAGCCTTTGATAATACTATTTAATGGCGTAAATCATCGCTTCCAACGCGGTTCGAACCCAGGAGCACAACATCACCAACGACTGCGCTTAACCGACGGGGCCAACTCATCGTTGGTCTTATATTATATTTTTTGGATGTAGAAAACAAATGCGAAGAATGGAGAGGCTGGATACCATGAGAATGTTGGTCCCTTGAACATTCACACACAAATTTTAAATAATTGTGTTTGTTTTGTTTCTTCTTCGTTTGATGTTTTTTTTTGTATTTATTTAATCAACCATTGTCTAAGGCAATGAGAGAACCTCCTAATATGAATACAATTATTAATATTTAACACGTATAGTTACCTTCATATTTAGAAGCTTTTAGTAATATGAATTAAAATCTAAATATTTATAGATTTTGGAGGTTAACTTGGAGTATATTATTTCGTTTTTATAGAACGTTTATTTGTTAATAAATAATTTATTCTATTTGGCCAAGTCAATAGTCATTTTCTATACATAGTTACGAGTTACATTGTACAACAGCCATGTCTGTCGCATTAATTAACTCGCTGAGATGTTGAAATTTATACACTCAAAATAAATACAAATGACAAAAAACCATTTTGGACCCTTTCCCTACTATCATTAACAATTATTAAGGCATGGGGATTTGGATATACGGATATGGAGTATTTGTGGTTGCTCGCCGAGAAAATCTGATCGGTTAATTAGAGATTAACATCATTAATTAGGTGGGATATAAATAATTAAACACTACTTGAATGAATTCATTTTTAGTTAAGACATTATTTGTAAATTGTAATGAAATATAGAGAATATTTTCCACACACACGCATATGTTACGTGTTATGTATATGTGTGCATGAAAAACACAAATTAAATAGTGAGTTTGTGGTCACACCATTAAGCAAAAACACTGTGAAGTTGCAAAATAACAGTGCTTAAAAGTTGATAACAAAAACAAAATAAAAGCTACACATTTGTTGTAAATGAATTAAATCAAATAAAAGAAAAGATAAGGGAAATAAATTGAAAAAAAAGAAAGATAAAAGGAACAATTAGATTGACAAGAAAAGGACAATAAATGGAATAAGAAGGGACCATATCACTGCCATTTTTCACAACTCCCTTTGTGGTCTCAATCTCCCATTACTCATGAATTATAAAAATATTATCAATTTATTAATTAGTGTTTATATATTAATAACATAACTTATAAACAAGACCAAGATTACATCAAGTTAGGAATGAACAAAAAAAAATTCATCTAGCTAGTTTTCTCTTTTGTCAAGTCCATTAAAAAACGAAACATGCATGGCCAAAACGAAGAGAGAGTTGCACTATACGAAAGTTATTATTTTATGTATGGTAATTTTTGCCTTCATACCAAAAAAGTAATTCATTAAACATGTTATAAAAGGTGGATGAAATATTTATTTTTTGTTAACGAAATGTTAATAATTGATATAGTCATATATCATGACAAAGTGATAATTAACTTGGCAAATACACTCATGAGGTAGCATTTCGTATATGATGAGGATCGATGGATGTGAAATCGTATAATATTATATTGACAAGACAATAAGTCAAACCTATGAGCCTATATATTATTAGTTGTTGTACATTAATCTTTTAGCTAAAGCAAATGATTTTCCTATTTTTCCTTTTGATACAAAAAATAAATAAATTAATCTTCTAATGAGTTGCAATTGCACAGCATAATCAAAATTTACTGTTCGCCAATAAGAAAAAATGCGTGTAAAATTGTGAATTTAAATAGTAAAATATTTCTTATAAGAAGCGTAATAGTTAAATTTAGGAAAAAATTGTTGTGACCAAAAAATATATAGAGCAAAAAATTGAAATTATGATGATTGTTTATGTGAGGTAGAGAAGCGATAAACGTGTAGGAAAAATAACTGAAAAGAATTTAATAAATATTTAGAAGGGTTAGACAATATAAAGATATTATTTATGTATTTTTCTACAATTGAAGATATTATAAAGCAAGGCAACATGAACCATTAGAAGTTGGTTTTGGTGGGTAAAGTGTATAAATGCCTAAAAAAGGAAGATCATCTCCACACGTGTGAAATAGGAAGGTTCGACACGTAACGGATGTTGTGCATACGTGTGAACGGATGGTGTGTCGTTTCACGTGAGATAATCACCCAATCAAACCTTTTTTTCTAAGAGGACCATTTTTATTTCAAAAATGGAAATATATAACAAATTAAAAACAGAGAGATATATTGGTAGGAGATGAAAAAGGTTAACTGTCCATTGTCATTCCAGGTTTGTAGTTGGAACTTGAAAATAAAATTTTAAAAATATTAATTTTGAGTGCTCATATATGATTTTGACATGATAATTAGATTCCAATATACAACAAACAAATATTTATCAATGTATAAGTTATGCAAGTAGACTTACACTTTCGCTTTCGGAAATGCCATTATATATCTATTTTTATCCAATAATGGAATTACAAATTACATTTGCGATATCCAATATTTCTCTAATTGTTTGTGGGATGAGGATAATAAGAAGCATAGTGTGACATTCGTTCAACGTCATATATTTTTTTAAAAAATATATAATATATAAGAGAGAGTTTATCTTAATTTAATGGAAAAAAACGTCAATTAATTTCCCAAGTTACCAAATTAGGTCATTTTATTCTCCAACTTTACATTAGGCCAATTAATTCCCTAAGTGAAGTTGACCAAACCAATTTGGACACCGATTTAGTTAACGTTAAACTGAAGTTAACGACGATAATAACCCCGTGAACAATTGACTATATCGGTTATAAACTGGGGAATAAAATGTCTTATTTTGGTAATTTGGAGAATAAAATGACATATTTTGGTAACTTAGGGGAATAAAATGACATATTTTGGTAACTTGGGAAATAAAATGACATATTTTGGTAACTTGGGGAATAAAATGACACATTTTGATAACTCGGAGAATAAAATGACATATTTTGACAACTTTTCAAAATTGATAAATTCTTTAATTTTTAATTGAAAATTACACTATTTTGTCCTTTCATTTACAAAACTCTACATAATTCAATTTTTTATGTATTTACATTCTTTCAAAATTTTATGGGAGAATTACAAAACTACACCATTTGAATTACATTTCACAAAACTACACCATTTCAAAATAACTTCACAAAACTACACCTAAACACTAAAAATTAAATCCAAATAAACCTCATCCACACAATTCTACCTCTTTAATACTATACCCTAAACAGTAATTAGCGAACTAAAATGAAAAGATTTTAATTTTTTATATTTTTAAATTTTGGTAAAGTTTTTTAAGGATAAATCAAGAAAAATTCACAAAACTATACCCTTTCAACCCTCCCTTCACAAAACTACACCTAATTCAATATTTTCACATATTTACACCCTTTCAAAATTTTAAAAGCTTGATTTACTCTTTAAAAAATTACCAAAATTAAAATCTTTTCATTTGGGTTTGCTAATTAGTGTGTAGGGTATAGTATTAAGGGGTAAGATATTGTGTGGGTAGGGTTTATTTAGATTTAATTTTGAGTATTTAGGTGTAGTTTTGTGAACTAATTTTGAAATTGTGTAGTTTTGTGAAATGTAATTCAAATGGTGTAGTTTTGTAATTCTCCCATAAATCAACCTTATAAAATTTTAAAAGAATGTAAATATGAGAAATAGTTGAATTAGGTAGAGTTTTATAAATGAAAGGGTGTAATTTCAATTAAAAATTAAGGAATTTATCAATTTTGAAAAGTTGTCAAAATATGTCATTTTATTCCCTAAGTTACCAAAATATGTCATTTTATTCTCTAAGTTACCAAAATATGTCATTTTATTCTCCAATTTAGACACCGATTTAGTCAATTGTTCACGGTGTTATTACCGCCGTTAACTTCAGTTTAACGTTGACTAAATCGGTGTCTAAATTGACTTGGTCAACTTCAGTTGGAGAATTAATTGACCTAATGTGAAGTTGGGGAATAAAATGGCCTATTTTGGTAACTTGGAGAATTAATTGACGTTTTCCCTAATTTAATGTGAAAAGTTTTGGTAAAAAATCCAAAACAAAATTGTGTGGAATTTAGGATGAAAAATGGACAATAATATCATACTAATTAAAGAAGAGTTAGATTCGAAAGTAACTAGCCGATCGGGTCGGGGTAGTTGCACATACCATCCTAATCTCGAAAATATTAAACATAAAATCAGTTATGTGTTGGTTTTCTAGATAACAACCCACACATAAACCTAATTAACATTAATTATACGCGCAATTAACTTATGATCCTTCAATTCATCTTACTATTTAACACGTGCCAAACAACACGTTTTGGAAGAGGGGCGTTTATATACATCATTGTTCATTTAGTAAGTAAGCAAATGTAGATAAGAGTAATTCACTACATTATCTCTTAGATTCCAAAGCATTCCATTAATTACATCGTACTCTAACCTCAAGTAGCAAAATATTCATGGTTTCAAGTATCAATGGTCCGAAAAATCAAGATAGATATATATACTAATATTTGGTAACTTTTACATTTGGTTGCATGGTTATTAAAATTAAGTTACGTCATGCTACTTTTTCCATTGAGATATTGTACGATCACCGAAAAATATGTTAGTTAATACGTAACAAAATTGTCATTTCAATGAAAAAAGTCGGTTGTAAATAGAACTTAGAATCAATTGATTATGACTCCACTAAATTAGTTAAAGTGTTATGACACTCATACAAACTTTTTAATTAGTTAATCATAATTTTGGTATTAAGGAAATTATAAAGTTATATACTAATCTATCAGCTTACTCTTAAGTTTCCACCACATTTAAAATAAATATGAAGATATTCAAATTTTACATATTTTTAGTTTTTATTGGCAACAACAAGGACCGGAAATGCCCTTTTAACAAAAAAAAACAACAACAAGGACCGGTTACAATTGCACGTAATTGACCCTATATGCGAATATAACGGTAATGATCAGAAAAATAAGAGACGAGGGTATTATTGGACAATACATACGGCCTTATCTTAATACACTATCACATATTTATGGTGGTGGTTCGTATCATTGAGATGTGACCTTTTACTCACTTTTTCTTTTTAAATTATTTTAGCTGCTTTCTATATTAGTTTCCAAAATTAACATCATAGAGCATGTGCATTGGTGTTTCTTAAAGAGATCTTAGCAGGTGGGACCCGTTAAATAGTTAAGATCTGGATCTTATATTTCCTATTTAAGATCCGGATCTTAACTATTTAGTGGGCCCTTTGGATACGTGGCGAACTATGATTGATGCGTTTTTAATTATTTTATTTTTGTTTTATTTTAAATTAACTGTTCATGGGTCCCAGTGAATAGTTAAGAAATTTTGAGGGTTTCTCTGTTGGACATGGTCTTATAATTGTTGGTGGTAACCGGCATTTCCTTGAAACATGCATAGCGTATTTCAAAAATATTAAAAGTAAGAATTTGCATATTTCTTTTAGGGACTAGTTTTTTATGTAATTAATAGTTTTGTGGATTACCCAACAAAAGTGAGTAAATAAAAATATTAAAAATATTAGGTCTAGGGATTATTTGCAATTTTCTTTGGTATGGTATTATTGTTTCATATAATATGCAAATGTCCAAAAAAATTGAGTAATTTTAAAATTAATCGGGTCAAATTAATTAAAAACAAAGAGCAACATCTCTATCATATATATATTTTTTTTATCTTCCTTTCGCTTTGTTGATAGATATATAATTGTTTAATTTATTTTAGTTTGTTTCTAAATAAACTCTTAGTAACAAAGAAACAAGAAAAGAGAGCCGAGAAAGAGAAAGCAAGAGAGAGAGAGAAAACGATACCTAAGTTCAATTATCATCTCTTTCTCTTTTCTCTGCAACAAACTCCAAAGGTATTTTTTTCTTCTTGTGCTCTCTCATCAATACATGAACATATATCTATCACTTATAGATGATGTGGATACATGTAAAGAAATAACATCATAAGACCTAGTTTGACTCTTTCTTTTCTTGAGTTATTATGTTTAACACTCTTTGTCTAAATCATTACAGGATCCAAAGTACAAAGAATATATATATATTATACATATAATGAAGAAGAAGAAGATTGAAAGATTGATATGGGAATAGCTACAACAATTCTCTTGAAGATTCATCATAATAATTCCATGTCCCAAGGTTACAATCATCTTCAACAAGGAATCTTTACCTTCTCATCTAATGAAGATTCTACCAACTTGAAGCATCATCATCATCATCACCAAAGAGTTCATGATATGGATGAAGAAGATTCCTCCGTCGCTGGAATCTCACCTCCGGTCTACGAATCCGCCGGAATGTTATCTGAGATGTTTAATTTCCCTGGAAGCAGCAGCGGCGGCGGACACAACCAATCTTTCCGGTCAAATAGAGAGTTACTTGAGCAACAACATCAGAATATTCCGGCGGCGGCCGCCATGCAGTTATTCATTCCTCCGACGCAACAACCACCGTCTCCGGCATCAACATCAAGAAACCACAACAACAACAACTCTTCTTCAACACATCTCCACATGTTACTACCAAATCCATCTTATAACCAAAATCAAGACTACATGACTAATACTCTCCATCATATTCCACGTCAGCATCACGAGCAGATGACGTGGCAGCAACAACCTTCTTCTTCATCTGATCATCATCATCATCATAACCAAACCGTCCACGTGGAGAATAATAGCGGAGGACAAGGCTTGTCTTTGTCTCTATCATCGTCTCTTGAAGCTGCAGCGAAAGCAGAAGAAGAGTATAGAAACAATATTTACTATGGAAACAATAATCATTACAATCAATTCAAGACTATTCTTGCTAACAACTCTTCTTCACATCAAGTGTTGAATCAACTCCGATCATCTCCTACGGTGGCTTCTTCCATGGGAGCCATCAATATCTTGAGAAACTCGAGGTACACGACGTCGGCTCAAGAGTTGTTGGAAGAGTTTTGTAGCGTTGGAAAAGGTTATTTTTCTAAGAAAAACAAGATTAGGAATAGTTCAAACCCTAATACTAACGGTGGAGATGGCTCGCCGTCGTCATCGGCCGGAGCAATTAAGGATCATCCTAATTTATCGGCGTCTGATAGGATTGAACATCAAAGGAGGAAAGTGAAGCTACTCACCATGCTTGAAGAGGTATGTTGTTTAAATTAATTAGTTCTAATTAATCTTGATCTTTTTTTACTTGGTCCTTATTGGTGTGTATTAATCACATAATTTACAAGAAACATGATATGACTGATTTTTTTGGTCTTGGTTAATCTATTAGTTGGTCAATAATTTGATTAATTTTGCTAATTTGATTACGCAATCCTACCATCATCATTATATATATTTTAAAAAACTTTAATCATCTTGTGATCGATTAAGGAATATTCTGGTGCGTAGCGTTTGGTGGAATCGATTAATCAAAGAAAAATGCATTAATTAATTACAATCAATCGAAATTGTCGTGTCCTTCTCCATATGGGCTTATCTCTTTACGTCCTAAAGCTAACACTTAACGTTACCTAATTGTTTGCCCATAATTGAATTATTCTATTTTTAGTTGACTTGTTTTTTTACTCACTAAAGAAAGTAGGGGGGGGGTATTATTTTATGATCGAGAATGCCATAAAATGTACTGTTGCTAGGATAACGAAAGCTCTAGAGTACGTATATTCTATGTTTTATAATATTTTATTATCTTAATGTCTCTTTAAACATAACTAATTAAACACAAATATATGTCCCCGTGAAAACAAAAATCTCTACATTAGCTAATATCAGTCACGTGAACATATAATAATTATGATAAAGTAACAAACAAAAGCAAATATTAAATACATATATTATGTATAATATATATAGTTTTTGTGTGTTGTTGGCAGGTGGACCGACGATATAACCATTACTGCGAGCAAATGCAAATGGTTATGAACTCATACGACATAGTAATGGGTCATGGCTCGTCATTACCGTACACAGCTTTGGCTCAAAAAGCCATGTCTAGACATTTTAGATGTCTTAAAGATGCGGTCACGGCTCAGCTTAAGCATACTTGCGAACTTCTTGGTGACAAAGATGCCGCAGGGGTATTATCTTCTTCGGGTTTAACAAAAGGCGAAACGCCGCGTTTGCGTTTGCTAGAACAGAGTTTGCGTCAGCAACGCGCGTTTCATCAGATGGGTATGATGGAACAAGAAGCTTGGCGACCACAACGCGGTTTGCCTGAACGCGCAGTTAATATACTTAGAGCTTGGCTCTTTGAACATTTCCTCCACCCGTAAGTCATTTAATAAAAAAAATTAAAAAATTTTCATTATTCATTATTATAAATTCAAGAAATTAAGTAATTAATTTTATTTGCTATTTAATCAATAGGTTCTTTAGTTATGTGTGTGTAGAATTTTGCTATTTTATTGATAGGGAGAGTAATCGTAAAAATGGAAATAAAGCAAAAGAGGAGTGTTTATGTACTTTTTTCACCACTCTGTCAAATTGCTTTTATTATGAGTAAAACAAAACAATAAAAGCAAGTTTTTAAAAAAAAAAAAAAAAAAAGAGAAAAGAAGAAAATGTGGATCTATGCTGTGTAATAATCATCAGCTTTTCTTTTGTCCCTTAGATTCTCACGCCCTTGTTAGGAAAAAGACTGTACTTTTTCTTACGTCTACTTGATTGTTGTTTGTACATAGCTAGAAAAAAGAAATAAGATTTTGAGTTTTAGGGCAAAGATAATTAAAATAATAAGAGAGAGTGATGTCCTTTTCTGGTCTCTATCTCAGGTATCCAAGCGATGCTGATAAACACCTCTTGGCTCGACAGACTAGTTTATCCAGAAATCAGGTCAGTGTCTATATTTATATATGTTATTATATTTACATAAGGCTTCATCACAATAATAATAAAAATAATTCAACCATCAAATACATTTATAACCAACTTGTGTAGATATACAATTAATGGTATTGACCAGATTAATTAGTAACATGTCTTAAGTTTAGTCCAGTCCCCGAATAGTAATTGCATATAATTAATATACTTGAAAACTCATTTTGGGAGATATATATATATATATATATATATATATACACGTTTAGTCTTTGTGAAGAGTTTAGGTTTTTGTTTGGAATTATTTGTGTGTGTAATTAAGTATTATCAACAGCTGATTTAGGATTAAAAATTATGGTTTAGAAGGAGAGTTCTTTAATTGTTAACTAAACTAACTACTAGTAGTAACTACGAGTTGAGATTAATATTTCTTGCATGGTTTTTGTTTTATAATTTCCATGGGTTTTGATATGACAGAAAATACCATGTGTTTTGTCTTCCACTTACCACTATAAACTTTTCTTGGGATTCGTTTTTTAAAGAATCAAAAGGGACCATTAATTTCATCAAAGTTTGCAGCTTTTAATTATCCTGAAGATACCTCATTTCTTAGCATTCATTAAATAACCAAATGACAAATTAAAAAAGAGCCCACAATTTCTTTTTTTTTTTTTTTTTTGGTTTTAATAATCTTGTTTGTGTATATATAATTATATTTATACAGGTGTCAAATTGGTTCATAAATGCTAGGGTTCGTTTATGGAAACCAATGGTCGAAGAAATGTATCAACAAGAATCAAAAGAAAGAGAAAAAGAAAAAGAATTATTAAAACAAGAAAATAATCAAGAAGATCAAGAAACAAGAAAAAACAACAAAAACAACAAGGACAAGAGCACAAAATCCAACAACAATGAAAGCAACTTCACTGACTTTGTTCGGACCACTTCACAAACTACAATAACAACAACCGCTCCAAACGCATCAGACGCAGACACAGACATTTCAGCAGCAGCGACAGGCCACCACCGTCTTATTTCATCCGACATCAATGCTTACGACAACGACCTTTCATCACAACTTCTCCTACCTTCCTCCTCCTCCTTAAACGCTACCGCCTCTACCGCTGTTTCTGATTACTTGTTGGCCTCTCGTTACGCTGCCTCGACCGCGTTTTCAGCGGTTGCCACGTGTCAGCAAGGTGTTGGTGGGGGGTTTGATGGTGATGCTGATATGGATGGTGTTAATTTTATTAGGTTTGGGACAAACCCTACTGGTGACGTGTCACTTACGCTTGGTTTACGCCACGCTGGCAATACGCAACATGATAAAGATTCTACTTTTTTGGGAGGGTTTTAGTTTGCCATTTAATTATTATTTTTTATTTTTGTGTTAAACAAACAAAACTCCATTTAATTAAATCGAACAATTATGAAACACAAAAGATTAAGGAAACATTACATAATTCATTACAAACAGTCTTTAGTTTTAGACAACCTCTTCATTGTCCAAGAGTAAACAGTATTCAGTTTTCTCCTTGAAAAGTTAAAACAAACATTACATAGTGTCTAACAAAGGTCTCATCAATAGCTAAAGTCAAACTTTTAGACAGTAAATCCAAGTCTTAGTTCAATGTTACTGATTAAGAAGCTAACTATTTTTACTTACTCACCTCAGATAAGTTTGATTGTTAACATTTTTATTATGCATCACTTGAGAAGTCATGTGATATGATGATGTGGTAGATATGAACCGAAACGCTCAAGAGATGATGGTTCTTGTGTAAGTATTTGAAACCGACAACTTGAACAGCAAAGAAGCATAAAGGAGATCAGACTCGTGGCATCCTTCAAAAGTATTCATATCTGGTCTAATTAGAGGAGCATTGCATATAGGACAGAAGGCTTCTGTCGTTGTAGAACCGACGTATTTTAGATTGAATTTCTTTAGACGTCTCTGAGTGGCTAAAGGAACACTAGAGTCCTCTGTTTCAGGAACTTTGTTGAAGTGAAATGGAGTAAGCTTTGCAGCTGTTCGGACAATAGTGCAGTCCCGAGAAGGGTTTTCTTCCTGCACAATGGATATATGTAACAGAAAGACCAGTGTATCAGCAAAGACAAAAGTAAAAAACCAACCTGTGTATGCACCTACTTGTACCTGCAACAGAGCAACAAACGAAGACACCAAGTCATTTATACCGGATCTTGGATGACGAGGCGACTCCATGGTCTGAAGCGAAAAGAAGGAAAAGTTTGGATTTTTGAATTAGGAAGTGGAGACGATACTATCAGTTTCCGACATTAACAAGCTTTAATAATAGAATGTTAGTATGAAATCAATCAGTGTGTAATCATATTTCGTTGTTAATAGCCAACTCTTTCTATGAAGAATGTGTGTCGTATGCTACTTTAAAGATAGAGATGTGTGCAGATTCAAATTCAGAAGAAAACCAATAAATCAAAGGAAGCAGATACTATAAGACAATCAAAACTTATGGTTCGAGCGATAAACAAGAAAGCTATTTAATGGTTTACCAGTTTGTGAGAGGAAGCGTCGTCTTCGAGATTGATGGTTTTAGCAGTCTCCTTGACGAAAACGATGAAGAGACTGAGAAAGAAAAACCATACATTAAGAAGATGTGGCTTTTGGGCCTTATTAATTTGTGGCCTTTTAAAGGCCCAATTTTTCATATAAGAAAACGTGGCTTTTGGTCCAAAACTGCATGCCGTTTTTTGTACACCTATAAAAGAAAGATTTGTATGAAGCTGAAATCATACTTTTCTTTATGGGAAAGAATATTAAAGTTATGATGTAGATAATCATATTAAAAGGTAGACAAGATTATAGTGTAAAGTAATTTATTCCTTTCATAAAAAATTAGATTATCACATTTTGGTATTAGTTTGATGCTAAGTGGATAAGTTTATATAAGGGCAATATCGGTGTTGCAAAAGGAAGATTGATGGATTATGTAACTACATGATTAATTTGTGAATATCAAACGTGTTAACATAGCAATCACTAAATAAATTTAAGTGCATATTAACTTTCAAAGTATCAACTTTATTAAAGTAGTTTATTGATGAGTACGGAGATATATATATTAAGAATTCGTTTAACCAAAAGAATCAACTTTAAGTCTTTAGCCACTATCCTAATGAGATGAGTGGACAAAAATGAAGACAACAATCACTCTCATTGGGGAATATCACAAAAGAAGATTATTGGTATATAATCCATCCAATTAACATTTGGAGATATTATGTATTAATTCATCCAAAATATTTAAGGAAATAAGTAAGAGTGCATATAATAAAGGTTTTCATTTTGGAAAAAGTGTGATATTATACTCGTTTTTATAATTCATGGACGTTTGGTAGAAAACTTTATTTATATATTTATAATAGTTTATTTTTTCTTTTTCCACTACTTTTTCCTTTTGAATTTTGTTTTTATGTGGTTTTGAGTAGAGATATTAGCAAAGCAAAATGATTGTGTCGAGGTTTCGTGGAGGACAAATTTAGTCATAACCCTACTCTTTTCAAATTGGCCAATGTATCCACATAAAATATCGAAAATGTATAATATATTGATGTGTGGCGTTTTTTAACGTTTTAAACATAGGATTTAGCCACACAATAAAGTGTTTTTATGTGTTTTTAGTTATTTTACAGGTGATAAAAGGCATAATGGCGACCCAAGGCACTTAGGATGAATTTATGGAGTTTAAGAATGAAAGGACGAAAAAGATGGAGAATTCAGACGAAAAGCTTCAAAAAGACACTCGTTGAAATAGTTCCCACCAATGGATCTTTATGATATTTTACCACTGGAAGGACACGGATGTTAGCTTTGATTTGGCGGTAGTTTTAGGTGCTTCCAACGGTTAGATCGCAAGTTATGCCAGTTTTGGTGACGCAAGGTCAATCTGTCGAACAAAAGAAGTTTTAATTTCCTTTTATTTTAGATTTGCCAAAATATTTTCCTATTTTGTAAGGGAAACGTCAAAACCTATAAATACATGTTTTTAACCTCTTTTAGAGGTGTGCTTTTATAATATAAGTTTTTTGAGAGTTTTTGGATCCCAGAGAATTCTTGGAATCTTCGGTTTCAATAACAGAGTTTTTTCTATCCCTTATCTCTTTATTTTATTTAAGTTTTCTTTAATCTCAATTGCTTTGATTTTCATTATGCTTAGCGAGTAGTTTCCCGTAGACAATTGGGTTAGGGTGAAAGGGGTTGATTGAATCTAGGATTGATGATTGTCTAGAACTTAATTGTTTATAAAACTTTTGTCTTTGGTAACAAGTTTAAAGCCTTAATCGAGTTGGCCATTCGATTATTGAACCTAGGAAACTTTATGAATCGAGAGATTATAAAGATTCCTGACCAATTACCTTAGAACTAAGTCTATCTTAACCGAGAGATCTGTGTTAATAAGCTTAGTGGTTAAAATTGATTTGTTCTTAAAGTTTCTCGACGATTAAACTATCCAAGATATTGTTTTAGTTTAATTGTTGAGAAAAGGATCATTGCCACGAGAGTGGATTGATCTAAAATCGTTTTCAAAACCTTGAAGTTATTTTTGTAAAAGACAATTTGAAATCTGAAAATTTAATCACCTTTAAAATACCTTAACCTAATTGTTTAGCTTTTTATTTAAATCTTTAAAACTCTTAATTTTCGTTTTTCGTTTATTGATTACACGGTTACAAAATATTCAACAAACAACTCTTTAATTTGCTTAGACTAAGTGTAGTTTCTCATAAGTTCTAATATATTGATTGCTCCTGATTCGGATTGACACCTTATATACTACAATAAGGCATTCGACTTAACGAGGGTAAAATCTCGTCTATCAAATTGGTGTCGTTGCCGATTCAGGAACTCGATTGATTATTAGAGCTTTGAAATCACTTGGGACTAAGTTTTAGTTTCTTGTTACTAATCCCTTCTGCTTCACCGGACTAGTCCCTGAATCCGTCAAGCTAATGACGTTAAACGAGCGCTTAATGGGAGGCAACCCATTGATACGTGTATCACCTAATTATTTCACATGCTTTTGTTTTTGATTTTTCAGCTTTACCATCCTTCTTTAGACATGACATACACACCGGGACGGTGTGAAGTAAGTCTGGGGGAGGGTGTTTATTCGTTTCTAATCTCGTTTGTTCGTCTTTGTTTCTATTTTTTTTATTTTTTCTCTTATTCTAGATTTTTCTTTTAGTCCTAGTCGAGTCGTTTTTGAGTCAAAACTTGTTTTCAAAACTAAGTATGATGCATTATGATCTTATTCTTGACTAACCAACTAACTTTAAAGACCATTTGACAACAGAGTTAAGGACCGCGAGATTTCAGAAACCCCATGACATATCACCAGTTCCACAGGAAAGTCCCTTTTACTCGCATAATCTTTCGGTTAACTGATTTTGACTTCACCATAATAGAATTGTTAATCTTGACTAATTTTCTCACTTTGGGTTTTGAGATGCATTGGATACGGTTTTTCTTTCAGGTCCTATAAGACATCTATGTGTAGTATGGTTCCCCTCTCTCTTCCCTTCTAAAAAAAAAGGTTACATTATTTGAAAAAAGTCGTGAATATTGGTTGAAAATATGCGATTTCGAAAGTAGAACGTAAACTCGTGTTCTTTTGAAATTCGTGGAAACTAAAACCATGAAGCGACCGCCCTTCTAAGAAAAAAACAAAGGGAAAAACCAAGGTCGAATTAAAAAAAAATACAAATGACACCCTAGAGAAAGTTAGGGAGACATTCGACCTTGAGGAAGCGAGAAAAGAGAGAGGAAAGAAACCAGAAGAGGATGTTCTTAGTGCTTAGGACACCTGAAAGGTAAGACTTATGTCTAGTGATCGATTTTCCCTTAGTGAGACCGCACTTTTATTTGTTTTAAGAGATTAAGAAGTCAATTGAGGTGAAACCCTAGATTTTCGAGGATTAGTGGATTTAGAGTACTTGTGAGGGTGATTTCGTGGTGGTAGTATGGTCTTAAGGTTCGGAGCTGGTGTTTGTCTTATGTGGTTTGTGGGTTACTTTGGAAAGGATAAGATTAAGTGATGATGCAAATATTTAGAGTTTTTCAAAACCTCTTCTTCTCACTTAGTGTATTGTTTTGTTCGAGGACAAACAAAAGGCTAAGTCTGGGGGAGTTGATGTGTGGCGTTTTTTAACGTTTTAAACATAGGATTTAGCCACACAATAGAGTGTTTTTATGTGTTTTTAGTTATTTTACAGGTGATAAAAGGCATAATGGCGACCCAAGGCACTTAGGATGAATTTATGGAGTTTAAGAATGAAAGGACGAAAAAGATGGAGAATTCAGACGAAAAGCTTCAAAAAGACACTCGTTGAAATAGTTCCCACCAATGGATCTTTATGATATTTTACCACTGGAAGGACACGGAAGTTAGCTTTGATTTGGCGGTAGTTTTAGGTGCTTCCAACGGTTAGATCGCAAGTTATGCCAGTTTTGGTGACGCAAGGTCAATCTGCCGAACAAAAGAAGTTTTAATTTCCTTTTATTTTAGATTTGCCAAAATATTTTCCTATTTTGTAAGGGAAACGTCAAAACCTATAAATACATGTTTTAACCTCTTTTAGAGGTGTGCTTTTATAATATAAGTTTTTTGAGAGTTTTTGGATCCTAGAGAATTCTTGGAATCTTCGGTTTCAATAACAGAGTTTTTTCTATCCCTTATCTCTTTATTTTATTTAAGTTTTCTTTAATCTCAATTGCTTTGATTTTCATTATGCTTAGCGAGTAGTTTCCCATAGACAATTGGGTTAGGGTGAAAGGGGTTGATTGAATCTAGGATTGATGATTGTCTAGAACTTAATTGTTTATAAAACTTTTGTCTTTGGTAACAAGTTTAAAGCCTTAATCGAGTTGGCCATTCGATTATTGAACCTAGGAAACTTTATGAATCGAAAGATTATAAAGATTCCTGACCAATTACCTTAGAACTAAGCCTAGCTTAACCGAGAGATCTGTGTTAATAAGCTTAGTGGTTAAAATTGATTTGTTCTTAAAGTTTCTCGACGATTAAACTATCCAAGATATTGTTTTAGTTTAATTGTTGAGAAAAAGATCATTGCCACGAGAGTGGATTGATCTAAAATCGTTTTCAAAACCTTGAAGTTATTTTTGTAAAAGACAATTTGAAATCTGAAAGTTTAATCACCTTTAAAATACCTTAACCTAATTGTTTAGTTTTTTATTTAAATCTTTAAAACTTTTAATTTTCGTTTTTCGTTTATTGATTACACGGTTACAAAATATTCAACAAACAACTCTTTAATTTGCTTAGACTAAGTGTAGTTTCTCATAAGTTCTAATATATTGATTGCTCCTGATTCGGATTGACACCTTATATACTACAATAAGGCATTCGACTTAACGAGGGTAAAATCTCGTCTATCATATATGCATATACATTTATATTATGCATACTAATTAAATGTGTTAAACATCTTGTCGTAACATTTTTTCCTTCAAGTTTTCAAGGTAGCCGTTTACTTATTCAAATATTTTGTTGATAAATATTAAAAACTCGCTATATATTGTCATGTATATATAAAAGTACTTGTTTCTATTCGTTAAACTATTTTTGTTTACATAATTTGCAATGTTAGCTTCGCTACGTTATTTATACGAACTTGTTTCATAATTGTCTTTAACAATTTGGAAAAGGACATAATAAGATATTATTATAAAGTAGTATAACATGGAGGGAATATCAACATATCGTTAAAACAAAATAATAGCAACTGTACATCAACATATGGTTAGTTCAACAGATTGAAATCAATTGCTTGGGTCATGTCGGCTTTAAGAAAATTTGAATGTAACACTTTGTATGAAAATAATTAATGCAATATTGATTTAAAACTATATAATAAATCTTGGGAAATGTTGGAGATGATAAATAACGAATATATTGAACCTCATTTTATGGAAGATAGAGACAAGAAAACAATAATTATAGAAAGTTTAAATTCTTTCTTAAAATGATACACATTCAAACAGCTAGGTATGTGGAACGAAATTTTAAAAAGAGTGTTTTATTATTATTGTCAACGAAAGAGTCTTTATAATTAGTAATAAATGTAGAAGACAGACGCATTAATAAATAAAACCTTTGGTTTATAAATCATAAATGGATTGGTTAATGGCTACATCGTTGATGACTTGAAGCTCCATAAAACAGCTGGACTTTTTTGAATTAAGAGTTTATAATATCAAAGATCATCAGTATAAAACTGATTATTATTATTAAAAACAAAAGTTAAATAGAATGCCTTCACAAATTATAAGTATATGAATGCATGCATTAAATTTTGACTATGTGTATGTGTAACCATGTTTTCCAAGTATAGTATATTGATTTTCAATACCGCGTTACGGGATCGTTGGAACAAGTCACATGTTTCTTTCTTTCTTATTATCTTTTATAACAATAATGACATAACGAAATAATACTACTCCTATTTTTTTATATTTGATATGTGATAGTACCCAAAAATATATATATCTGTAAAGATTAAATCTTGCAATACTAGTTTTGTTGATCTAATATATATGACTATAGGTTAATGCGCAAGATTATTAGAGCAAGTCCAATGGTGTTTCTTAACGGGATCTTAGCATGTGGAGCCCACATAAATAGTTAAGATCTGAATCTTATATTTTTTATTTAAGATCCAGATTTTAACTATTCATGCATACGTGGCGGTCCATGATTGATCCGTTTTTATTTTTTATTTTTTTATTTTATTTTAAATCAACTGTTCATGGACCCACTGAATAGTTAAGAAATTTTGTGGGTTTTTCTGTTGGAGATGATCTTATTATTTTTTTTAAAGGAAAAAAACGCACGATGGAGGTTTTTGATCTTCTTGGAAAAAAAAAGTAATTGTTAAATTTTAATGTTCTCACAAGTAGTACACTACATTCCCAAAAAAGAACTTTCCGACCATTGCTGCTAATTTGCAACTTGCATCTTAATTAAATGACTAAAATACCCCCAACATAATTACACACCTAAAATACAAAATTAATCCTCCAAAACTACCCTTTTTTACTCATCTATCGTACTTAACTCCGCCGCATAACATTTCCTCCTCCGGCCACTACTACTACTCCCTCCTCCACCACCACCGTCACCGTTTCTCCCTTTTCTCCTCCTTCCTCTAGACCCCACCGTATCATCACCGGAACCAACTCTCATCACATACTTATCAGAAACAACATGATGATCCACACTTTTCCGGCGACAACTTCCACCTCCACCACCACCACCACTACGCATGAGAGCAGAGCTAGCTTTAACGGCCAATGCAGCCATTTCTTCAGGTTTAAGTGGCATACGAAGCCAAGAAAGAGGAAGAGCAAAGTATATCTGACCAATCTGAAGCTCCTCGTCGGCGCTTACGGCGGTGACGGCGTCGTCAAAGTCCATATCGTCGGAGTTGCATATAAAACTCATCGGATATTTCTGAAGAACGTAACCGACTTTAACGGAGCTCGAGAACTCCATCATTCTTCCGTCTTGTAATATCAGCTTCGCCGTCGCTACCTGAGTCGACTCGCTCGAGCTACATATACCCATTTTTTATTTTATGTTTGTGTTTTTAAGTGTTAATTGTTGAATCTTGATGACTCACCGAGTCGTGACTCGTTTTCCGGTGAAAGAGAAAATGGAAATGACAATGTGGAAGAGAAAGTGAATATTTTGTGTATAAATAGAGACGAGAGAGAGTTTATGTGTTTGTGTTATAAAAAGTGGAAATGCCACGTAGGATATTTGTCGTTTAGTGGGACCAATAGAAGTGAGGACAGGCTGTATAATTGGTGGAGAGGAAGACAGCTTTGTATTGTTTTAGATATTTTTTACTCTTTTATTATTATTATTACCAGTAATAATTACCATGTCAGGTAATATGATGATTATTCGAAGGGTCTTCAAAATTGTATTGTTGTGGTATGAAAATGTAACATTTATTTCTTTTTATTAGTAGTTTTTTTAACTAGATAATTCTAATTAAACATAGTAGTTATTTGAAAAATTGTGAGTATAATGACAACATTAATATTGTTTTATGAGTGTTTATGTGTGAAGAGATAACTTTTCAAATTAATTACTAGATAGATAAAGTGTTTTGTGGGGTAGTGTGGTAGGTTTATGAATTTAAGTAGAAAGATCTTAAAATTTAAATCTCGGATATGTAAATACAATTTCAAATAACAAAATAGAGGGTCCATTTACTGTTTCCCTTTATGAATAGGTTTCAAATTTAAATGCATAATGTGTGCCATTTTTATATATGAATAATTATGAACTTTCTTGTCACTTTTAATTCTATGATTTTGATTGGCCGGGAAGCTGTCTGATCATTTGATGTAATTTAAATTTCACTGGATATGTAACATTGTGTTTATTTGGCGTGTGTATATATTTGGGATTAATTCACAAAACTACACATTTTTAACCTCTCATTCACAAAACTATATATAATTTAATTTTTTCACATATTTACATCCTTTTAAAATTTATCCTTTTAAAAATTACCAAAATTAAAATCTTTTCATTTAGGTTCGCTAATTAGTATTTAGGGTATAATATAAAGGAGTAGAATTATGTGGGTAAGATTTATTTGGATTTAATTTTGAGTATTTAAGTGTAGTTTTGTGAAATATTTTTGAAATGATATAGTTTTGTGAAATGTAATCGAAATGGTGGAGTTTTGTAATTCTTCCTATATTTTTTTTTATCGTGTGTTTTTATATTATTTTATTCATCTATATATGTATTTTTTAATTTGTTTATCTTCATTAGCTCTATTTCGATATTTACGCCTCCTTTATGATTTTATTGGTGATCTATTTTTAAGCAGAGTAATTAATGAAGCCGTAGACAAAGTAAATTGTACTAGTTGATAATTGATAAATAGTTTATAGTTTTTTTTTGTTAAAATTTTATAAATAGTTTATAGTTAATAGTATTTTAAATTAATATATAAATGGCATAAATAGTTAGAGCTAAATTAACACAAAAAAATATTAAAGGAAGGAAAGCAAACGGTTTCGTTTTAACCACAAATATCAAAGACTTAAAGAAAGAAACCATAGTTTGCTTAAGTAGACGTCAACATTGAACATCAGGAAAATAAAGAATAATACCGAAGAGGTTAATACTTAATCTAGCTAGAGTAATTATGCACTTTATGCGACCATGGTTTTATTTATTCCATGCACAATATAGTCTTGTTTTGGTTTTGGTTTTGATCCACCAAGTTGCATAAAGACACTCCTACGTTAAGTAGTTTAGCTTTCTTTCTCGTATAGGTCTTCACCTAATCCAAAGTAAATGGCGGAGAAAAAAGAAAATTGTGACATATCTTAATAAAATACGATAGTGAAAATATGATCAAATAGTTGCATGATGAAAATAGTATCAAATAGTTGTATTCAATTTCATTTATTGATCGGTTTAATTTCTACTAGGAGCCTAGGGCCTTTAATTAATTTAACACAGTTTCGATCTACTAACCTTCAAAATCTCATGTTGTTTGTAGGCACTAACTAGGTTAGGTTAAAATCCTACTAAAACTTATTATTGACTTTTATAACAAAAAAATTATAGTAACAAGAGACGTGGCCTTAGCACTGAGAAGAGAATCCACGGAACATAACAAGAAAACAACGTGGCTTAGTAAACCACTTCCGCGTGTAGAACTCAAGAGTCGTCAAGTTATGCCACGTATCGTTTAAACTTCAATAGCATAAAACCTGTTAAGTCCTTTGGTGGTGACACCGCACGTTATTGTTCTTCTTTGGATATGATTATACATTATGTTATAAAATCATAATAAATACATTTTTAAATCGTTACGTACTCATTTTCTTGTCGTGAAATTGGAATCTGAATGATGGGTCAATATTTGGTTATTTGTCAACTATCACGACAATGCCAACCAGAAACGAGTGTGGTGTTTAGCTAATTGTTTTTATTAGTTTTTTTGGTCAAACAACCATCTATTTTACTAATTATAACCAATGGAAACTGATTAAGCACCAATAATACGATCGTTACAGGCTAAACTCCTTCACATAAACTATATGACTTCAATATGTGTTATAATACAAGTTAAATTAGAAAGACTTGTTTATTCACAAAAAGCTATGCAACACAAGCTACACAATTATATTAATACAATGATTAATTATGATAAGAAAAAAAATGGGGAATGAAGAGTGTACTAGTTTAAAAAATTTATGTTGAAATTAACGATTAGCTTAAGCTGGAATGTCGAAATAATGCTTGTTAGTTGTAATACAATGATAATCCGTGTTTCATTTTTGTTGTACAATATAATGTCTTTGTTCTCTATACAGATACTTGTGTCGTAATTACGTGTGTTTGTTTTATTCATTAATTAGCCTTGTTGGTTTAAAAGGTTTTTAAAATAATTAAATATGGGTTTGCGATAATTGATAACCGATAATATTAGTGGAATTGTTTGTAATATATTGAAGAGAAAAAAAACGTCACATGCTCCATGCCTTTTTTTTTTTTTGTATGAAGCTTCATGGATGCTCTCTCTCACGGCCTCACCCCACAAATGAGAACATAGAACCAATTATATTACCTATTTGACTGAATAATAAAATAATGATTTATTTGACTTCCTAAACTTTTTCTTATAATATTGTTTAAATTTTATCTGTATTGAACAAACAAAATTAATACACATATCTCAACAAAGAAACCATCAAATTTATTTACTAATATTTCTTGATTATGAATTGTATTTTTCTGGTGGGTCGAAGAGGTCCCGTTTAACATGTGCATATCACATGCACTAGTCTTTTGGTCATATTTGTGAATATCTCTAAATTATTTTGCCAATTTATATTCACATCATATTAGTTAATCTTAATTAAGGAATATAATTAGTCAAAAACAAGTAACATTCATGGCGCGTATTCCCATGTGTCTACTTGTAATATAATCTACATACGTTAACTATTTTTAAAAAATAAGTTGGTATTACTTTTAGAGCTAAAAAGACATGATTCGTACGATATGGAATATATTGAACTTTGGGTTTTGTTATGATTAATACATTTTATGACAATAATGGGCTCCTTGTTCTCCAATAATTTCTTGTTTTTGTTTCTTTAGATTTATTGAAAAAGCTTATACTTCTTCATTACCATGAAACTTCCCATCTTATATTCATAGAAATTTAGGATCAAAAGTTTCGTCATCTTAAAAGATTTTCTTGGGCCCCTCTATCTTTACTTATGTGAGATTGTTATAATAATCTAACATTTCTAAATATGTAACGATGTGTTTGTTAATTTTGTATGATATATAAAATATGTTATATATATTGTATAATATATGAAAGACATAAAGTAGATATATATGAAAGAAGAGACATACGTTTATAGTTATTATTGTGTTGGAGTTGTGTGTGTTTTACAAATGATCGAATGCATCGTATATATAGTAAAAAACTTTCGACAATTATTACTATGCATCATAAATGACATGGGGTCCATTTTTATTTCTTCACGTAAACTTACGACTTTTGTAACACTCCCCCTTGGAGACCATTGTCATTTACGTTTTTTTTTTTTTTTTTTTTGCGATCTACCTTTTGGTTGCCTCGTTAAAAACCTTTCTAGGAAAACCCGTTGGGAAAAACCATGGTAGGATAAAAGAGTACAACGATAGGAAGCTCCCTCTCGAAAGATTTAGAACAACCTTTTAGAGGTCTCGTTGATTACGCATTCCAATGTTATGGACATGCTTCCTGAATGTTGATGTGGGCAGTGACTTCGTGAACATATCTGCAGAGTTGTCACATGACCGAACATATTTCACTTCAATCTCCTTATTCTTTTCAAGCTCTTGGGTGTATGAAAAGAATTTTGGTGGGATATGTTTGGTTCTGTCGCTTTTGATATATCCCTCTTTCGTTTGAGCGACGCATGCAGCATTATCTTCATATAAGATAGTCGGTTCTGGACTATCTTTGATTCCGCTGCTTGATTTGATGTGTTGACTTATTGATCTCAACCATACACATTCTCTGCTTGCTTCATGGAGTGCAATGATTTCAGCATGGTTTGAAGATGTGGCTACAAGTGTTTGTTTCTGAGATCGCCATGATATGGCGGTGCCACCAATTGTGAAAACGTATCCAGTCTACGACCGAGCTTTGTGAGGATCAGATAAATATCCAGCATCTGCAAAACCAACCATTTGACCGTTT
Organism: Cochlearia excelsa; assembly: GCA_963556525.1. NCBI lineage: Eukaryota > Viridiplantae > Streptophyta > Magnoliopsida > Brassicales > Brassicaceae > Cochlearia > Cochlearia excelsa. The sequence goes on along the minus strand of OY748331.1, from coordinate 990,250 downwards.
GAATTTTTAGGATAAAATAATCCTAAATCAATCGTCCCTTGAAGATAGCGGAATACATGTTTGATGCCATTCCAATGCCTTTGTGTGGGAGATGAACTAAATCTTGCCAAAAGATTGATGGCAAATGATATATCCGGTCGAGTACAATTTGCAAGGTACATAAGAGCTCCAATAGCACTCATATATGGTACTTCAGGATCAAGTATCTTTTCATTTTCATCAGGTGGTCGGAATGGATCATTCTCGACATTAAGTGATCTAACAACCATAGGAGTACTGAGTGGAGTAGCTTTATCCATATTAAACCGCTTTAACACCCTCTTGGTGTAAGTGGATTGATGAACAAATATACCCTTTTCGGAATGCTCAATTTGTAATCCAAGGCAAAATTTTGTTTGTCCGAGATCTTTCATCTCAAATTCTCCTTTTAAATAATTTGCCGCTTTCGAATTTCAACTTCGGTTCCAATAATATTTAGATCATCAACATACACCGCGATTATCACAAATCCGGACGATGTTTTCTTGATGAAAACACATGGGCATATAGGACTATTTACATATCCTTCTTTAGTTAAATGTTCACTGAGACGATTGTACCACATACGTCCAGATTGTTTTAACCCATATAATGATCTTTGCAGTTTTATTGCACATAACTCTTTTGGTTTTGATTTCAATGTTTCTGGCATTTTAAACCCATCGGGGGTTCTCATATAGATATCAGTATCTAATGATCCATAGAGATATGCCGTAACGACATCCATGAGTCGCATCTCTAGATTTTCATAAGCCGCTAAACTCATCAAAAATCTAAATGTGATTGCATCCATTACGGGAGAATATGTTTCCTCGTAATCAATTCCTGGTCTTTGAGAAAACCCTTGAGCCACTAAACGAGCTTTGAATCTCATTATCTCATTTTTCTCGTTTCTCTTCCGAACGAAAACCCATTTGTGTCCAACTGGTTTAACGTCTTTAGGGATAAGTACGATAGGTCCGAAAACCTCTCGTTTATTAAGTGAATCAAGTTCTACTTGTATCGCCTCTTTCCATTTGAACAATCATGTCTCTTTTGACATTCTGATACATAAATTGGTTCTGGGTCATCGTTTTCTTCGTTTATTTCTTTTGACACGAAGTACGAGAAAATATCATCAATATCAGAGATTTTGTTTCGATTCCATATCCTTTTGGTATGAATGTAGTTTATAGAAATCTCATGATTTTCATCGGGCTCGGGTTGTTCAACACCATGCTCATTTTCTTCCACAATATTAGTTATATTGGGAGAATTTTGTATTTCAACTTCTTTTCGTTTTCTAGGGTTTTTATCCTTGGAACCCACAGGTCTGCCACGCTTTAAGCGTGTTTTGGATTCACGAGTATCATCCGCTCTATCACGTTCTTGTGGTATTGCAAGGTGAGCGGGGGCATTTGCAGTTGGTATATGTGATTTAGTTACCGTCTTAGTATCTGCAAATGCATCAGGAAGCTGATTTGCAATACTTTGCAAATGCATAATTCGTCGAACTTCTAGTTCTGACTGCTTTGTAGGAGGATCAAGGTGTAACAAGGATGGTACACACCACTTAATATCCTTTCCTCTTTGTTTGTTTTCTCCCCCTAGAACAGGGAACTCTTTCTCGTCAAAGTAACAATCAGCAAAACGTGCAGTAAAGACATCACCAGTCTGTGGTTCTAGGAACCGAATAATTGATGGTGAATCACAACCAACATATATACCTAATCTCCTCTGTGGTCCCATCTTTGTACGTTGTGGTGGTGCTATAGGCACATATACCGCACAACCAAAAATCTTTAGATGAGAAATATTTGGTTCTCGACCAAATGCTAATTGTAGTGGAGATAATTTATGGTACGCACTTGGCCTAATCCGAATAAGTGTTTCTGCATGCCAAATAGCATGTCCCCATACAGAAGGTGGGAGTTTAGATCTCATAATCAATGGTCTTGCAATTAGTTGCAAACGTTTAATTAGTGATTCAGCCAAACCATTTTGTGTATGCACATGTGCTACCGGATGTTCAACATCGATTCCAGTTACCATACAATAGTCATAGAACACTTGGGATGTGAATTCTCCAGCGTTATCTAATCTAACTCCTTTTATTGGATTATCCGGAAACTGAGCTCTTAGTTTGATAATCTGAGTTAAAAATCTCGCAAATGCCACATTGCGAGATGATAATAGACAAACATGTGACCATCTACTTGACGCGTCAATCATTACCATAAAATAATAGAATGGTCCACATGGTGGATGTATAGGTCCACAAATATCGCTTTGAACCCTTTCAAGGAACTTTGGTAACTCTTTATCGATTTTACTAGGTGATGGTCTTATAATCAATTTTCCTAAAGAACATGCAGTACATGTCCTTTTATTCCCCTGATAAATCTCTTGGATTTTCAGTGAATGACCATGTGAGGTTTCTATGATCTTCCTCATCATAGATGTGCCCGGATGACCAAGGCGGTCATGCCATAAAGTGAAATCATCATGATTTCTTTTGATCACAAGGTGTGATTCTACCGTATTGATATACGTATGATGCAAACCAGAAGGGAGTTTTGGTAACTTTCCAAGGACATGTATTTTTCCCGACTTTTTGGAAGTTATATACATGTATTTCTTTCCATCTTCAGTTGCGGATTGAGTATCAAATCCCTGAAGATATATATCCTTAACACTCAACAAATTCCTTTTTGAATTTGGAGAAAACAATGCATTATTAACCGAGAAGATTGTTCCATTAGGTAATGCAAAATTAGCTTTACCAGTCCCTTTAATCAAGTCAGTAGGACCTGATATTGTATTGATAATAACTTTTGTCGGTTTTAAATTTGAGAAATATTTTTATGTTTAAGGATAGTGTGCGTTGTTCCACTATCTGGTATACAAATATCTCTACCATCTTCCTTAGATATTGTTCCATTCGCATTATAATCCATTTCTGAGAAATATCAAAATCAATGAATAAGCTTATGAAAAAGTAATTTATAAAAGTAAATACCATTCAATATTATACATGATAGTACAATTTTACATATTATACATATTTATGCATCACACAATATGTTACATAATTATACATTATTTTAAATAGTTCACACAAACATTCATTATTTATGGCACATGCATCATAGTTCAAGAGTCACATCCTCAGTTTTCGGTGACGGTGGCCTCGTCAAAGTCATTAACAAAGTCAGAGGCATCGAGGTGTGTGATATCCTCAGAGTGCTCTGCGAGGTTCACCTCCTTGCCTTTCGCGGATTCTTTGTACAAAGCACAAAGGTGCGCAGGAGTGCGACATACTTTGAACCAATGTCCCTTAGTACCGCAACGGAAGCAAGTGTTCTCATGTTTCTTGGAGGTGCTTCCTTGGACCTCTTTCCCCTTTGGAGATTGCTCTGGACGAATCCATTGCAATGATTTTCTCTTGGGGTTAAAGTTTCTCCCACGTCCGCGATAGTTTTGGCGGCCACGACCCCGAAAGGATTTGTTTTCCCTTATCGGTTTTTTAACGTCCAATGCATTCACTTCGGAAATGCTTTGGACCCCGAAGGTCGAGTCATATGATTCTTAATGAGAAGCTCATTGTTCTTCTCGGCTATTAGGAGAGCCACAATCAAGTCCGAAAACTTGGTGTACCCACGCATCCTATACTCGTTGTTGTAGGGTAATGTGATTCTTATGAAATGTGGTATATGTTTTCTCCAACATGTGGGATTCGGTTATTGTTTCACCACAATATCTCAACTTAGCCACAATTCCTAAAACAGCGGAATTGTAATTCATGACTTTATCAAAGTCTTGAAACCTCGTACTTTGCCACTCATCCCGAGCAAGCGGGAGAGTTATGTCCTTTTGGTGATCAAAACGATCCTTTAAACTCTTCCGCAGTTCTTTAGGATCTCTCATATGAGCATAGTCATAAATGATGCTCTCATCAAGGTGTCTTCTAAGGAAGATCACCGATTTTGCCTTTTCTTGGGCCGTTGAAGTATTCATCTCTTTAATGGTTTCTGACAACCCAAGAGATTCAAGGTGCAATTCAACGTTAGTGGTCCACGATATAAAATTTGCACCAGTGATTTCTAGAGCCTGAAACCGGAGTTTCTCGATGTTTGCCATTTTTATATCTAAAACATAATAATAAATTTTATTAGAATAATTTTAAGACGACGTGTTTACATTAATAATAAAAGCGATTACAAAGAAAAACAAAGCATAGAAAATTAAAACTATATTTAAGACATATTGTTCATGAGTAGAATCTCCGATAATAATTCCGTAAATACAAGCAATGATTATCAAAAACATAATGATTAACAATAATCGAAACATTTTTAAGAACTTTTAAAATATTTTTAGAAAGAGATTTTGGAGAAAATGAAATGTGTGAATGGAAAATATATTGAAAAATGAGTGTATTTACAGATCGAAAATACTGTTCATAGCCGTTGTAAAAGTGAAAAATTTCGAAAAAAATTTCTTTGTGACCGTTAGTATTAATAATACATAATAAAAATTATTTTTAATATTTTGCAATCAATTAAATATATTATGTAAATTTTAATTTATGTATTAGTGAATAAATGTATCATTTATAATAACCTTAAATTTATTTTAAGAAGGAATTAATAAAAGATTATATATCACATTAGTATATATTAAGACAATAAATAAATTATGGTGATAAAAAGTCATCCATAAAATTTGTAAATTAAATTAAAAAATAAATTATGGTGCATTTAAACAACCATAGAAATATAACAATAAATAAATTATGGTGCGTTTAAACAACCATAGAAATATAACAATAAATAAATTATGGTGCGTTTAAACAACCATAGAAATATAACAATAAATAAATTATGGTGCTTTTAAACAACCATAGAAATATAACAATAAATAAATTATGGTGCGTTTAAACAACCATAGAAATATAACAATAAATAAATTATGGTGCTTTTAAACAACCATAGAAATATAACAATAAATAAATTATGGTGCGTTTAAACAACCATAGAAATATAACAATAAATAAATTATGGTGTGTTTAAACAACCATAGAAATATAACAATAAATAAATATCGATGCGGTAATCCGCGTACGAATAAATTATGGTGCTTAAAGCAACCATGACATAAATAACAAAATATTATAAAGACGATCGTGCTGATAACGTGTTATAATAATCTAACATTTCTAAATATGTAACGATGTGTTTGTTAATTTTGTATGATATATAAAATATGTTATATATATTGTATAATATATGAAAGACATAAAGTAGATATATATGAAAGAAGAGACATACGTTTATAGTTATTATTGTGTTGGAGTTGTGTGTGTTTTACAAATGATCGAATGCATCGTATATATAGTAAAAAACTTTCGACAATTATTACTATGCATCATAAATGACATGGGGTCCATTTTTATTTCTTCACGTAAACTTACGACTTTTGTAACAAAGATCACTTAATTTTTTACCCTAATTTTCTGTCACAAAAGAATGAACTATTAATAGTTTGCCTTCATATTAATAATCCTTTGATTGTACAAAAAATACAAATTTATCACAGCATACCTATATATAAAAGGAGGATGCATGCAAATTTAATAGGAAAAAACTATTAACTAGAGAAACAAAATGGGAAAAATGTCAATTAAATCATGAACTTTCAAAATTCACCGAAAAAACATGAATTTTCATGTGAACCTTTTAAATCATGTATTTTTCGTTGTCTGACGTTTTAAATCATGAATTCTTTTTTACCAGAACAAAAAGAGCACAACGTAACCAAAAATATACCAAGGTTAAATCTATTAACGCAATAATTTGACATTTATTTGAAGAATTGAACACTTCAATTGGCTGAAATTGAGCATACTGTCAAATTTTTCCGTTAACGAATTCAATTTTGTGCTCTTTTTGCCTCAGTAAAAATAAATTCATGATTTAAAACGTCAGTCAACGAAAAATATAAGATTTAAATGGTTCACGTGAAAATTCATGTTTTTTTCGGTGAATTTTAAAAATTTATGATTCAATTGACATTTTTTCCGAAACAAAATATGGCTAATTAATTTACAAGAAGTTAGAGAGAAGGAAGAAGACGAAAGTTAAAGAAAGCGGAGAAAAAAAGAAAGAAACGAAGATAATAATAATGCCATTATCGCCGTTAACATGTACCGATCACACTCTTTATCTCTTGTTAGAAAACATGCATATTTACTATATATCTTTGTTAAATTGTTATTATAATTTAAACTAGAATTTAACCCGTGGTATACCACAGGTCTATGTTTTCTAAATGATTTTATATATCTATATATATTTAATTTAGAAGTTTGTGATATATTTTTTTTTGTTTTATAGAATAAATAGAAATGTTCAAAAGTTTTGAATATTATTATTGTTTATAGAAACAAATTAAATAAGATAATTTGATCATTTCATATTCAAATAAATCGGATTTGAAATACCAAACCTGAACATAACCGAAATATCCAAATTGAAACAGATCAAAAAATAAAACCTCGAACGTGTAGAGAAATTTACTAACTGAAACCCCAAAATTTCATCCGAATTGAAACAAATTTTATGGAATCTATTTGAATTACCCAATAATAATTTTAATATTAAAAGTTGTTGAAATGAGTTTTTTATACTATATAATATTTTGTAGTACATAGTCCATATATAAATTTTTTAATATGATTTGTAAGTTGAGTTTTTCAAACTATTTTAAACTATTGAAATTGTTATTTTTGTATATTATAAAGGTGGACAAAATACCCGGATCCAAATTACCGATATATTTAAACCAAAACTAATCCAAAAAAATTAAATAACCCGGACATATAGAGAAATTGATTACTCGATAATCCAAAATCGAATCAAACCGGAATTTTGTGGAACATAACCAAATTACCCTATTTACCTAAAATATATTTAAATATTAATAATTTTAATTGTAAATATACATATTTTTAAAAAATATATTCAAAATATATTATATTAAATAACAAAATTACTATCTTAAGCTTTTTGTGAAATATTTTCTATTACCATTTAATTGGTGAAAATTAAATATACTTTCCGTTTTTTGTTGGTGAATAATTTTGTTGCCAAATTTTAGGGGTTTGAAATAATTGGTAATCAAGTTTTTATATGTATTTTTGGTAACCAATTTGATTTTAACGTTTATTGATGATAATGGGCAATTAAATAATTTCCAATTTTGATTTTTTTAATCCTATTTTGATTTACATATTTAATTATATGATATTGATTGACAATGGTTAAGGTAAGTTTCGCATAATGTAAATATGCTATTCTATTTTTATTAGCATTTTTAAAAAAACTTGTGATTAAAATATGAAAAAATAGTTATTTTCTGTAAAGTTCAATTTTTTATAATTGTGATGAAAACAATATTTATAATTGTGATCAAAATAGGCATCATCTTGTTATTTTTTGTGAAACTATAATATTTATTATCTAAATTTGAAAAAATTGTAATGATATATTGTATTGTACAAATAATATTAGTTGAGTGTTATAATTATTTCACACATGATTTTAATTTTTTTATATAATTGTGGTTTATGGTATGATTAATCTTTTTATTTATTTTTAAAAAATAGTTTTCGTGGGTATTTTTATGTCATTTATTTTCCTACATAACATTTTTGTATTTTATTATTAATGATTTAAGAAAAACGAAAAATTTAAATCTAATAATTTAAGAAAAACGAAACTTAAATATGTTTGAGTATAAGTTTAGAATTATTTTCTTTTATGATTGTTATCCATGTTAAGGATAGAAATAATCTTTAATAGTTTTGTTTGTATTTTTGGAAGTTATAGTTTTGCCCTTTTAAAAATTCAAATCATTTGTGAAACCAATAACATGAGATGTAAATAAGTGTAAATTTTTGGAAAATTTTAAATTAGTACTTCAAAAATACTAATATAGATAAAATGAAAAATATGTTAATGTTGAAAGTATTATATGCACTTGTAACGCATGATTTTGAGACTAAATAGTCTACACCACTAACAAAGTTTGATGTAATCTAGCTAGTGGTTTTCACAATCTTGAATAAAAAGTAAAAACAAATCAAGTAATGGACATTCCACGATTATGATCATTGCCATATATATGTTCATACAATCACACTTTAACATAATGATTATGTTCTATTTTAAGATGTTGTGAGTGACAAGTTGGATCATATCCTTATCTAATCTTGATAGAAATATTCATACATATGGACCATTTCATCATAATTATATTTTTTAATTTTTCAAAAATCTTAAATTTAACCGGTCCAAAACATAGTTGTTTTGGACCGCTCTTACTGCAAAAGTTTTGCCTACTAAGTTTTAAAATGGTTTTAAAATTCAACACCTTACTTTTCACTATTACACACTCCACATCATTTTCTCTTTCTTCCACCTATTAATTCAACATTTATTCAACTTATCTCATTTACAATGGTTTTGTTTATTAAAATTCAACACTCTACCCCACAAAATTCTTTTCTTGTATTTATTAAAAATGATTTTTTTCCTGTATCCAAATTAAATGAAATAAATCTCTATAAATAGAGTATAAAAAATTATGAATTTTGATATAAAAATTAGAAATAGAAAAAAATTATTTACTATAAAATAATTGATGTTAAAATATTTGGGTGAAAAAAACAATCTACAAAACCCCACACAATTTTCGGATCCAATCAATTATTGTCATGTGTCAAACTTTAATTTTATTTCCTTTTCAACACCAATTAATCCACATCATCTTTTTTTAATTTTCAACACACCATTGTAGTATTCAATAGTTGAATAAAATTATTCAACACCCCATTGTAAATAGTCTAACAACATCTATACATATATATATATACTATTATTGCTTTATTACTTTTGAAACTCCACCACAAACTCTCACTACAAAAACTAAAGACAAAAGTGGAATCAAAATTAAACAAGAAACAAAAGGAACCAACAATCTTTGCATAATATTATTAAAAAAAAATTGATACTCAATTTAAACACACATTGAATAACATTCTTCAAAGTGGATACCATTATTAGTAGATAACTAAGTTAGTGTATACACTAAAGCTTTATTATCATCCTTTTAATGGCTAATGTTATTTGGATAAACACATCTTTCTCATATGGTCCATGACAGATATTACTATACATAGTGGGACGAAGTTATTGCAGAAAAAAAGATAATATATAAAGTTGTGGAATGTATTAGTACATTTTGAATAGTTATTTGATATTTGTATTTTGATAGGTACCAATCAAAATATAATCTACATCCACTATGTCTAACACTAACCACATTTTATATTTATTTGGTAACAACTTTTCTAAACCATTTGTAGATTTGAGAACAACGTTTTGTATAAAACTTTATATAAATTTCTAACACACAAATAGCAACTTGTGTAAAAGATTTCAACTTTGAGGGATTAAAGAAGACAAAACTAAGAAACAGAGCAAAGGGTCCTCTGTTTCTCTTCAGACAAGACTAACAATGGGAGCCCTGAGGCAAATTAATTGCTTAATTGTGAATAGTATATTTTTATTTTTTATCCATGTTAAAACAGGGTTCGGGTAGGATACCGAACTGGAATGATTGTTATAGGAATGGGGTCGGAAAACTCGTTAAGTGATAATGGGGACGAACAGATAATGCCGAAGTCGAAATAAAGATAAATGCCGAACTGAAAGTATAAAGTGCCGAACAGAGAATATGACTAAGAACTCGGAGTTCGTTTGTTTATTGATTGAATGATTGTTTGATACAATGCCGAAGTGAAAGTATATATTTCTAGTTGTTTCTCTCTCTATATTCTCTCTCCAAATTCCGGATCCTTTGCTTATGAGCCGGGACTCTCTATTTATAGTGGAGATTTCGGGGACTTGGCGGGGTTTTGTTCTTTGGCGGGATCTCTTTGGCGCATGCTCGACATACGGAAAGCTGCTTTGTCGAACATGCCTTTGCATTTAATGCGGTTGTCGAGCATGCTCCTACATTTAATGCCCGTTCGGCTGACTTCTGCGTCTTGCAGGTCCGTACTGACATCTCTGCCGTCTATGCCGAACCGCCGTACAAACGTCACCTGTGTCAGTCGTGGCAGGTCCGTACCGATGTCACTGTCGCGCATGCTTCCTCCAAATGGGCCTTTGACTTCGGCTGGGCCGAACTTCGGATAAGGCCCAATGAATTCTCTTGGTGACTTCTGGAATGGGCCAGGCCTGAGTGGGCTTAGGCCCACCCTTAACAATCCATAAACCATCTTGCTGTTACAAGCAGCTATCCAGATCTAGAAATAATTAGTCTTTTAATCACAATAATTAGTTTATGATTAAAGCCAAAAGTGTTAACAGATAGAATTCTACATGGTACTAAGAACTGTAAATCAATATTCATAAAAATTTACAAAAGTCAAAGTAAACAAAGAGATGCTTCTGTATAATATATACGTTTTATTTGACAAGTTGGGCATACCAGATTCCTTGTATCTTAACATCTTTAGGAGTCTTAGCACCCAAATCAGTATCCGAAGGCTGAATACTCTCGAAAACACCGATAACTTCACCACTCTCGGGGTCACTCTTTGTTACACCAAGTGTTATCATACCAATAGAAGCAGTTGTGTCCTTGTTGTTCTCCTTATCCAGCTTTTCGTCGTCTCCTCTAGCTGGCAATGCAACCGCGTTTTCGTACCCCGTGGACCCACCTCGGCCTTTAGGGTCCAAGAAAGATGATCCTCTATAAGAAGGAACCAAGAAATCGCCTCCAAAGCTCTCTGGTTTACCCGATGCCACGAGCTGCTTGATGGTGAACAAGAACGGTACACGCTCCCCACCGGGTAGTTGTACAGTCACTGCAGCGTAATCAATACCGTCTTTCTCTATAAACTTCACCTTCCCATCAGATGCTACCTATTGAAATAAAAACCAAAAGTGAAAGACTTTGTATGTCTTTGATCGATATCGAATGTATGTAAGGTGTTTTGGCACCAAGAACCTACTTCAAAAGGACCTTCGATTTCGTCGAGTGTGTAGGTAAGACGGGTCATGAGTTTGGTGTTTTGGTAATCAGGAGTTGAGTTTTTGCCAAGACCTTGTGCTTTGACTGTGAATGAAGTTGGCTCTAAGCAGAACTTCTTGGCATAGTATTGGCCTGGCTTGATGGTGAATGAGTCAAAGCCACCTTCAATGGTAGGACACTGATTCGCGGTTCCTGTTCCTTTAACTTCCATGTAAGTCTTGCTCTGTATCTCATCGAAAGTTAGCCTCTTTGGTACTCCTTCCGCATTTGCTCCCTTATATACAAAGCAAAACATCTTACATGAATCACAAAATTTCAACATCTTTCTTCTCTATGAAATGATAATTGAGTAGCGAGAAACTGTACCGAGACGATAAGAGCAGAGGTGGCTAGTGAAAAGCAAGCGATCTTTGAAGCTTCTACGCATTTCAGAGTCAAGCTCTTAAGACCATCCTCTATAGAGCATGAGACAAGGCTCGTCACAAGCTCGATACCAAAGGATTTAGAGACGCTCCGAGAAGGAAACCGGAGCTTTGCGGTGGTGCGAGAGTGTACAGACATGGTGGTAACGGCGGCTTGTAAGGAAGCGGCCATTGTCCGCCGCAAACTTCCTTCTCTTTATCAGACAAAAAGCTCTTTGATATGTCTCTTTTCTTGAAACTTCTCAAGTGTGAAGAGATCATCATCAGGTTCTGACTTATGCCACGTGTACGGTGACTGTTAGTCACTAAAGATTCCGCATCTTGAATGATTGAAAACGTCATGTTCTACGCTTTTAGATATAAAGAACGGCACGTAGTTTTACAGCAAGGAGATAATAGAGATTTGTGGTTACTTTTATTATTTAGCAACAACGGTAAGCAATCATACGAAGATCTCAACGATTAAAACTCAACAAGTACGGACCAAATTACAATAACAAGAACAACGAAAACTCTACTCTTTAGTTTTTTCTCAGTTTTCGTCTGTTAAGACTTGGATAGTAACAGAAAACTCAGACCATTCTCACATTCAAAGAGACTTACCATCAGCTTTGTCCGTAGACTCGGGAGTGATTCTCTTTGGTGGACTTGACTCTGCAGAAGTTGCATTCATCAAAACTCTCTTCACTCCTCTTCCAACAACTCCCAAATGCGTAAAACCTGATGACGATGCTCCTCCTCCTCCTGCACCGGTATGAGCGGTCGAGACCGTAGGAGACTCCAAGTCTTTCCCTGTATTGAGCGCCCCCATGCGAGAAGAGTTCATTCCACCGCCCGTAGTAACAACAGGAGCAGGAACCTTGTCATCAGCATTTGCCTTAGCTGATGCCACCATGCCCATTAGCTCAGCTAAATCTTGCTTTGGCTTCTCTACTTGTTGTTTCAAATCCTCAAGCTGCGGGAGAGAAATGGTGGATATTAGTATGTGATTACAGAGTGTTGTTTAATAAGATATGATGGTTTAGTTTACTTACCTTTTTGTCTAGATCTTCTGCAAGACCAGTCAAGACTCCGATCTCGGCTTCTTTGTCTGAAGAAGATTTGTCAATGTAGGGAACATTTGACGATTGTTGGATTCCTTCGTCGATTTCAGAGACAGTTGAGGATGTTGCTGATCCAGATGGACCCTTGATCTCATTATTAAGCCTCTCTATCCGCGCCTTGCAGATTAATATAGCCTTTTGACAATATGCTACTGCCTCCTGAGGCTGACTTCCAGTCTCTAGACAGAAGCATATACGGAAGTTTCTGAAACGTTGGAGTTAAGTTTATATAGCCAAATAAGACAATGCACGACAAAAAAGAATATAATCTAAGAAATTAAGGATACAATTCCGCAAGGTGTCGACTATCGGATTCAACCAGTCGCTCTAAGGTGGACAATGCTGTCTTGTAGTCAATCAAGGAAGACTCAATATCCTCTGTGTAGCAAACAACACAACTCAAAATCAACCAATTGCAATTGAAATGACATAATGGGATATTAAACAGGTGAAACAAGAACAAAGTAGTACCTCTCTCCAAGGAAACTTCGGCAAGGGAAGAGAGTATATCCACTTTTTCTATTGTTTCAATAGAATGTTTGTCAGTAATAGCTCTTGCAATGTCCAGCATCTTCCAGGCCATTTCCAAATCAGACTCATCTTCGTCAGCATCAACATCTGCATCAGATAGGTCATCATCTTGACAATCTTCACCATCATCCTCTACTACGCCTTTAACACCAGAACCTAGAAGAAAAAAGAAACAGCAATGTTCACAAAAGCTTACAACATAACAAAATGATTTATTTCCTTCCCAGTGTTTTGTACCTTCTTGCCCACTTGAACTACCTTGCCTCTCTGGGTTACTACTTGAAACGACAGGTACAGCGAAAGACTCGCCATTTGCATTCTTCTTAGCAGAACCATCATTATTGCTGGACATTTGTTGAGCTTCTTTCTTGGGCATGTTACCAAATGGATCAGCTTCAGCCTGGGCTTTCTCTAGGAGAGCTGATCCATACCGGTAGTACGCGTTTACGCACTCAGCACCAAGCTCACCATAGTGAGCAACCCTATACAAAGTTAACACCATAGAAGAAGTATCATTACATCATATCCTAAGAGATCCACACTGCCACAAATCATACTAAAAACCCAGAATCATAAACACATGAATCACTAAAACCTTAGTAAAATTCTCAATAAATCTCACAAAAAAATTCAATAGTAAAAAGAATTCGAAAGATACCTGATTTCGAGGGCACGGCTAAAGCAATCAACGGCTTCAACGAAATCTCTCTCTTTTAAGAACACAGAGGCTCTCTCCGTCATTTCCTCGGCGAACTCAAGCGTCTTCTCACGATCCTCGTCGGAGACAGCGCTCTCCGCCGCGTTGTTGTTGGAGGTAGACTCGGTGCCTCCTTGAACGGATGATTCGACGGTGGCTTCGATCGAGGCTCGGTTGGGTTCTAGGGTTTGCAGTTTAGGTTCGGTTACGGTTTGTATGACTTCCGTCACCGAAGCTTCCGACGCCGAAGCTGCTTCATCAACCATTGCTTACGCTTGAGTTTGAATTTCTCTGTGAATTTGAAATCTTTCGAAGAAGAAGAACAAAAGTGACGCGAGATTTGTTGAGAATATGATGATTCTCGATTTAACTCGTAACCCTAAAACCCTCTTTTTTTTTGGCGGACTTGAAAAATAAATAAAATTATTTCGCGGGTCATGTAATATTTTTATTCGACAGTAAAAAATAAAAAAAAAATGTGTGGCTCGAATAGCTTAGAGAGACGAAGAAGAAGCCATTGCTATGATAATTTCATGAAATTTTGCTTTCAAAATTAAACAGCTTTGTTTGTTCATATCTCCTCTCTCTCTCTCTCTCTCTCTCTCTCTCTCTCGAGACGATGGCTCGATTAGTATTTTCGTTAAACCTTACATCTAGTCATGGAATCAACCCAAGTTATCGAAATTATCAAACTTTTCTCCGATCCCAAATAGTATCTCCTCGATCTCGTGCTCTTCGTTGCCAAAAAAATCCAGATTCTTCAGAAACCCAGGTGCAAATTTCGAATATTTCTCTTATGTGTCGTTCGTAAAATAGCTATAATTGGTATAGACTTATCCTGATTCAGGAGAAATTGGCAGTAGATGATAGCTCGAGTAGTGAGATAACGGCTGCGTCGAAGGAAGTTGAATCATCATCTTCTTCGTCGTCTTCTGTGTTACCTGCATCTCCTAACAAAGATATCAATAGAAGAGTCGCTGCTGCTTCTGTGGTCGCTGCTTTGGCCTTGTTTCTATCTACAAGGCTTGATTTTGGAATCTCCTTGAAGGATTTAACTGCTTCTGCTTTGCCTTATGAGGAGGTCTTTTTCATCAACATCTTTGTCTTCATAGAATAATCTCTATAATATGAATGCTTGATGTTATCATGTGAAAAATGGATGTTGTTGTTAGGCTTTGTCGAATGGGAAGCCGACAGTGGTAGAGTTCTATGCGGATTGGTGTGAGGTTTGTAGAGAATTAGCCCCTGATGTTTACAAAATCGAGCAGCAATACAAGTTATGTTCTTTTCAAATGTGCTTTTATGAACACAATCTTTTTCTTGTGTGTGTGTGTGTGTGTTGATGCGGAGTTTTACTTGCGGTTTTACAGGGACAAGGTTAACTTTGTGATGCTAAATGTAGACAATACTAAATGGGAGCAAGAGCTAGATGAGTTTGGTGTTGAGGGTATTCCTCATTTCGCTTTCCTCGATAGACAAGGGAACGAGGAAGGTAATGTGGTCGGGAGGCTACCTAGACAGTATCTAGTTGAGAATGTGAACGCCCTTGCAGCCGGAAAGCAATCAATTCCTCATGCTCGAGCCGTAGGGCAGTACACTAGCGCCGAGTCGCGAAAGGTTCATCAAGTTACTGATCCCTTAAGCCATGGATAGAGACATCACCATCAGATTCTAGTTGTTTTTTCGAACTATGTAGTACACAAAAGATAAACAAAACTGTATAAGCTTGACTTTCTGTAAAGATCAAAGTTTACAAATTCAAAACTTAAAAGAAGCACACCAAACATAAACTTAGGCTTTAGTTAAGAGATAATACAACAGTTTTGTTTGAAGTCATAACTTAAAAAACTAATCTGAATCCGAAGATTCCATAAACTGAGGACTCAGCTCAGATACCATTTTTGAAAGATTTTCTCTCATCTCTTGCAACTCTTCTCTTCCAAAACCCCATGCCCTTACAACATCTGATCCCATGGCTCCCCATTGGATCCCAAGCTTCTCTAGATTCCTCATTCTAGTTTCTAGATATGGCAAAATCGCGTTCGATGATCTCCATCTTGTTGCTATTGGTATGGAGTGAACATCCAGGGAGCCTCTGTACAGAGAATCCAAGACCGGACTGCTCAATATCTCACCTTTCCTCCCAACAAGGTTTCCAAATATTGAAGGAAACGGTAAAGGCACCGGAAGAGGACAACGAGAAACCGATAGGTTGCAAAACAAAGGCTTGGTCTTTGCTGTTGCCTGTTCGTATGATGCATCAACCGCGTTCTTCACTTCTGAAACAGATGCTTCTTTGTCTTCTGATCTAAGTGCTCCAAGTATACACATTGACTCGACCAGTTGATCGTCTTCTACATCTTCAGTTACTTCCGGTGTTAGCGCCTGCAAATCCGTTAAAAGGGTAGTCTCTAGTTGCTTCCCTGCTAATGTAGGAGCTGGCATTGCAGAATCCAAAATCGCAATCATGTTTTGTCTACCACGGCCCGATAAAAGCTGAACAAGTGTATTAACATCCATGGAATTAGACACTTCACTTGAATCTGAGCTTGTGGGTTGCATACGGAAAGGGATTGTGCTTGAATGTAGAGCAGCGGCGTAAACTGCACTGCTTTGATAAGGCTTCTCATCTCCGAAATTAAGAAATTTTGATGCTTTACCTTCAAGAATCAGCACACAATAGAAACAAGAACAAGTCAAATAATCATTTTCGCATTGAGAGAAATCAAAAGATGAAAGTTTAGACGTTGCTTACTTCCTGTCAAAGATGGTAAACCGATTGGAGTGAAGAGTTTACAATATGATGACAGTCGAGAAAATGATATCGCATCGTGAAGCTTGCTTGAAACTGTCTTTTTCAAGCTTTTTGCCTGCGACACGGGACTCCTCACAGAATATAGTAATACAGGAATGTTAGTGTACTCATCTGCCATGGTCTCTAGAAAATCAGCAGCAACAGCGGAAAATCCACCCGAATCATCCACAAGAAACTTAATACCCTGAAATTCCCATAATAATAAGCCCTTGTCAATATACTATTTTCATAAAGTAAAAAAAGTTAGGAAAAGAAAGCAACATTGTTGGTCTTAACCTGAATATGATCACATTCTTCAACAAAGAAACGGAGTCTATCACATATCTCCTCACCCCGTGAAGCCTCGGAGAAAACATCCTTACCAATACCGTAATTGTTGAAATCCTGAGAGTCCATCCATAATCCGCTTAGCTCGTATAGACTTTGAGGGTGATAATGCGATTTGGAGAAGTCAGTCCAACATTCAACTTCTTCATCTAAGCTTCCAACGATATCTTTGTCCTCGATCTCTCTAGCCTTTTCTTTCCCCGCTTTAACTTCTTCCTCATACAAACTTTGCAGAAACAAGTTCCGTTTTCGAGGCTCAGATCTCTGAGTATCAACATCTCCATACCTACAAGACACACACATGATAATCACCCAATTAACATATGCACTCGAAATATCTACCAAAGCAAAAGATTATATCAATTCTCACCAGGTTTTAGAAGAAGCTGATCTTGATGAAGATCCTTCGTTGTAGAGGGTACCGCGTGAGCTCATGGAGCCTAGTGACCCTAAAAGACGAAAAAGTCCCATATGAATAAAACCAATATTCATATAATCAAGTCCAGAACTTTTGCTTGTTCAAAGTAACTACTCCATCATTGAAAATCTATACTAACTCAACACAATAGAAACAAAAACTAATATTAAGACCTTTGAAATTGACTGAAACAAGACGAGGAGTGTAAGTAGCAACCCCCTGTAAAAATTCCCAAAACACAAAACTTTGAGATTTAGCCAAAAATCAAATTTGATTTCAAAGTCAACGAAATTCAAACCTGATGGGTTTCACCGGAGCGGTAAAGGACGTCCATGTCGAGGTTATGGTCTCGAAAGATAGGATCGCTTTCTGGGTCACTCGCCAATCCAAGCAATTCATCCTACACTCATAAGAATCCAATAAAGTCATCAACTTTAGCAAAACCCACAACGACTAATCAATAATGAAAGAGTTTTGCTGCTTATAATAACCTGGAAATTCCAGAAATGAGAACCCACGAAGTTTGCGAAATCTCCCACTTGAATCGTCACGATTTCTCTCATGGTGTGTTCTAAAGATTGAAGAGAAACAAAAGTTTGGTTCTTAGCTTAGGGAAGAGCTCTGGTGATTTGCTTAAACCCTTTCGAATCTCGATGAGCTTGTCTTGCTTGTAGGTTCAAAAAGGGTTTGTCAAAATTACCACAAAAATGTGAGATTTTTTTTGTTTGAAGACGGAGAGTTGTGGCCCACAAGGCCCATATCACAAAAAGTTACATTTATTGATTATTAGCGCAAGTGTCAATCATTTTAAATTTAATAAAAAAAATATTTAACACAATACAAAAATGAATACCATTACACCATCTCCAATGTATTTCCATATTTCTATCTCTAAAATAGAAGAACTTAATAATAGATGTGCATTTTTCTCTATTCTTCTCCAATGTATTCTTCTATCTGTAAACAAGAATATTATATAAAAGATTATATTTACATTTTACTATAACACATTTTATTTATTAAAAGTTGCAAATTAACCCAATTAAGTTTAATTTCGCAAAATCTTTATAAAATTATTATATTATTTAAGTGTACAAAATTATTATTATATAATAATACATTACACAATACAAAAATTATTATGGAATGAATAAAAATATTTACATAAGTTTATATGTATTTTATAAAACTTTATATAATTTATTTTTTGTAAATAATAATCTAAATTTTTGAGTTAATATTTATAACTTGTTTTTAATTATAATTATAAAATTTAAATGATTATTTTGAAAATTAAAAACAGTTTTGAATTTAAAAAATAAAAGAAAATGACATTTTTATATATTTTAGTTATAGTTTATATAGAAGAGATACATTAAAGGACTACTATGCAAATAAAAAATTTGCCTCTATTATAGAGGAAATATAACATTCTTCTATATATAGAGGAAAATATAGCAATCTCTATTTTAGAGAAA
The DNA here is from genome assembly GCA_963556525.1 of Cochlearia excelsa. Taxonomy (NCBI): domain Eukaryota; kingdom Viridiplantae; phylum Streptophyta; class Magnoliopsida; order Brassicales; family Brassicaceae; genus Cochlearia; species Cochlearia excelsa. The sequence continues at coordinate 971,338 of OY748331.1, read as the reverse complement.
AAAATAAAGATGGATTGGAGCAAATGTTGCTCTATAATAGAGTTTAAAGGCAAATATAGAGTGAGTTGGAGATGCTCTTATACCACTATTCTTACAAAATTAGCATTCAATTTCAAAAACTTACAAATATTATTCAAACAAAAAATACTCAAAAATAGCACACACAATTTTTGGTGTTATTTTAGGGATTTTTTGTATGATCCATATCCGAAACCTGATTATAATGGTATTATGCAATGGAATATATCCTCAAAAGGAAACGAAAAGTGCCCATGAATTAGTGATGTTGTTCTAAACTTTTTTTTAATTAAATTTAACAGTCGCAAAAATGCAAAATCTTGTCTTAAAACGTTTCAATTTTTTTAATTAAAAACTTTTGGAATTACAAGGTTGAAATCTAAAATATCTTCACCTATTATTTATAATCAGTGCATTATAGATAAAATTAGACTGGTATTAGATTAAGCAAAATCTTTTTTTTCTTTATCAAGACATGCAAATCTCGTGGATTCCATTTTTCTACGTACATGTCAATTCTTCAATAATGAGAAATCTCAAAATCGTTATCTTGTCAACGAAAAAATCTTATCTTTTCGTACCATTTTATTCAATAAAAAGATTCTTATTCGTTTCCTAATTATTCTCATATTAGGTGGCTTAAAGTCTTACAAGACAAAGATTATGCTTTTTCTTCATCCTCTCTTTTCTAAAGTTTACAATAAATTACCGAGACAGTAAACAAAACCAAAAAAACACTCTTTCACTCACATAATTGACACTGTAATAATATAATAAAAACTAAATCTTCGATCTCTAACTTATGAAGATTTTGATCTCTTTCAGTCTATTTGTTGCTCAAAACTGTCTTTATTTTACCTCTTATGTTTACATCTACAAAAACTCTCCCAACAAAACTCCATCTTTTAAGCATATAACAACATATGTTTGGTAACTTTTTATTACCACTGATTCACTATTGGTCTATGCTTATGTAGTATATTATATGATTTGGGTTTTCATCAAAGCTCAAGATCCAACACTTGTTGTTGTTGTTGTTGTCTCTTCTTCATTGTTTCATTTCTCCAGCTACGTCCATCAGATCTCTCATCTTCCTCAAAGACATTATCACAAAACAAACCTCTCTCAACAACAAGTGGGCTTGGCGGCGAATCCGACCTCGACAAGCTTATCAAGCTCTGTGTTTCTCTATCCGAGCAAGACATAGTCTTTACCGGATGCAGCGGATGCTTACGGATATGCATTCTATACTTCTGCAACAACAATTTTTTTACATTTTTAACACAATTGTTCGAAACATTTCATTCATATATACCACACAACAAAGTGTATTGAAGTAAAAAAAAAAAAAGATGAAAACTTTGTTGTTTACTTGTAAATGGCTTTTGACTTCATCATTGGTTAAACCATCTACTTGCATCAAATCTCTTATCTGCTTTGGTGTAGCCACTGTCTCACAACAACAACCAAAAAAACAACACACACAATCTCAGTATAAACCAAACCAATCAAATAGTATTTGCAAAGTTGGTTCCTTTTTGGTTTAGATTTAGGACTAACCTTGTGACCCACCAAGCCTGTGAAGAGCATCAACGAATTTGCGGTGTAGTTCCTGTGACCATCTCCTCCTCTGTTCTTTCTTCTGTGTGTGGTGACTATGTAAAGGTTTGTTGAATTCTTGATGATGATGATGATGAGTCTGCTCAATTCTGATATCTGATGTTGGAGTCATGAGAGGCAGAAGAGGAGGTAGATGAGCTAGAGGAGGTGGAGGCGGAGGAGGGTTAAATGGCAGAAATGCCCCTCTTTGATTACATGTCTGAATTGGGTTTTGAGTAGTATTCACACACAGATCTCCTTCTTTCTCTTCTTGTTCGTTTCTCTACATGAGATTAAAAAAAATCTAATTTTAAGGGTTGATTTAAAACATTAAAAAGGATTGATTTTTAAAACTATTATTGTGGAATTTTACCGATTGGTTTTGATTAGAGATCTTTAAGTGAGCAGAGCTCAGGCTTAGCCATGTCTTTTTATTATCAGTTTCCGATTTTGCCCCTTGAGACACATCTAATTTCTCATTTGATGCCCTCACTGGTGAACCTTTCTTGCCTTCTTCCTTCACCGCCTCAATCGCTACACACACACACAAAACAAAAAACGGTTTTGTAAACAAAAAAAAAAAACAGAGAATCTAGAGAGAGAGAAAGAGAGATGTTACCTTCGTTTAACAAGATCATGCAAATAGGGAGTTCGCGTTTGAAAACATGGATCTTTTTCATCTCTTCCTCTAATTTTCCGACAAACCCATCGATTTCAGACAGTTTGAGATTACTGTCGGTGATTTTCGACACTTGATCGAGATATTCAGACAAGGTGTTTGGTAGATTGTACATACACAGATTCAAATCAAGACTCATCTTTCGATCTGTGATTGTTTGCACCATCGAAGAAATATGAAGAAGCAAAAGATAAAGACAAAGAAGCTACGAGATGTGTAATTATATAGAAGAAGAAAGAAAATAAGAGATTAGGGAAGAAGTAGAAGATGAAGGACGCGGCTCATCGTAGCCGCTGTAAATATGCGGAGATTCGAGGGTGTTTTGGTAAAATGATTAAATTTGGATTTTTTATATTCTTTCTTTTTTATAAATAGAAGAAAGAATCTTTTTGTGATAGCCATTACACACGCGGCGAATCGATACAGTCACTTGTAAATATTTATTCCTACTTTTTTTTCTTTTTATTTTTTTTGTTGATTTATTTCCTTTTATTTCGCCTTATATAAAGTACACAATTTTCAGTTTTGGGAAACTTGTTATTGTTTGTTATTGTGCTTCCTCATTCAAGATTCTCATATTCCTTTTATCCTGAATTTAATATTTTTCCAAATTATAAATTAATGAAGATTGTAAACAAATCCCACTAAAATATATGTCTTTAATAAATAATAAAAGAAAATAATGAAAGTATATTATTCCATTGTTAGTATTTAATTAGTATTTTCATTTTAAAATCTAAAAAATAAATAATTAGACGTTTTATAACTTTTTAATTAATAAATTGTCGAAAGAAGTTTATGTTTCTAATATAATACAATTTGTTTCGAAAGGAGTACTATATTATATACAGCGTGTAACTTGCCAAAATAAGTAGTCAACCTAATAAATAATCTTCTTTTTGTGTTAGCTTGACATTTTGATTTTTTTTTTGTAACGAATACAAATTATATTGAAATCTGCTAACACGAAATACTTGATGTATTACAAATCGATTATACATATATAAGCGCATGTGATTGTAAGAAAGTAAACTGGTCAAAACCCGGCATAGTCTTTTTAACCACACACAACATCCATTTACATTCACATTTAAGTTATATCGTTTAAAGAAACCACGTAACCATGATTATACTATAAAACTTTATAGTGATCTATCTTTAATGGTTTAGTTTCTTTTCTTTATCATATCATAAAGAAAACTTACAACATTTCAATATGGATAAGAATATAATTTAGAAAAATAAATGTTTCAAAAAATAAAGTAACTGAAGATTGTGACATAGTATTATATTTAAAACTATCGGAGATTTATATTTAAAAAATGTGTCATGGATTTTATATAAGAAGATCTGGAACAAGCAATGAGCAAAAAGGATCTTTCCCGTATAATCCAATGTAAAAGATCCCACGAAGCAAATAATCTTTTTCTTGGTAGCCAAACACAAATTTATTAAAATTTAATAGCATTTAATTTTTTGATTCCCATAACAAAAACAAATAAGTATACTTTATTCCGTAACACTGTAGCATGTAAAATGTCCAATGTCCTATCAACAATAAGGAATCTTTTTACCAAAAAAAAAAAAAATAAGGAATCTAACGGACGGACAAAAAGGAACGGCTTGTATTAGCCAACTACATGAAGACACGTGTCCAACTAATATATAATTTTCACGGGAATCGTTTCTCTTTTAGAGAAGGAAATGAAACGTATTTTTTGAATAAGGACGTCGAGGTTTTAATACCGTTGATTGATTAGATCCTGTCCAGTTTGGTGACACGTGTCCTCAGCTTTTGTCTTTTTCTTCAACTGTTTTAAAAAAAAGTTATAACAAAGGATAGCTTTTGCTCTGTCTATCCCAATTTAAGGATAAGTTTCTTCGTTTCTATCATCGAGAATCAAATGATATGTTTTGGTTAGTAAGGAATAATTACGTTATTTTATTGGTAACTTTTATATACTTCCAAAAGTTTATTTAAAATCTTTGTCGTCAATGGTTATAATATATATGTACAGTGGCGAATGTATACTTGTAGCAAGAGGTGCACTTGCATCCCATAAAAATATTAAAATTAGTCTAATTTTGTTAAGGATTTTGAAAATGCATTTATTGATAAAATCTAAATTGTAGGCTATTAAATACTTTTGCACCGGATAAATATAATTTCTTGATTCACCCCTGTATTTGTACATATATATATATTTTGTGTGTTTCCACTTGTTTGAATCACTTTATACTATCATAAATCGATGCATATAGTTTCAAAGATTCTTTCATTCGTCACAACTACAAAAGTTGAGTGTGTTTGGATGGTCTTAGTTTTATCTTCGTAAAGATGAATAATTAATAAGATGCTATTTTCTATTGACAAATAAGGAGCAAAGAGAGAAAAAGAAAGATTCCATTTCCACCTTTATACAAAAAAAAACAAATAGCCAAGTATTCATCTTTAGAGAATTAGTTAAATATATTATTAGATTGACAAGAACAATTATCCGATGTCGTCCAGCGGTTAGGATATCTGGCTTTCACCCAGGAGACCCGGGTTCGATTCCCGGCATCGGAGACTTTTTAATATCTTTTTTTAAGAAAAAATAATAATTTGAAACCTTCTCACTCACTTTAGGAAGGTTTCTTCTTCTTCGTATTGTTTCCGTAAAGATGAATTATTCGAATGCGAGTAAGCTAAGTAATTTTCAACAATTGAGTTTCTTGGTATAATCACACCAGAAACATGCATTAACCAAACAAAACATTTGACTAGTTGTAACATAGTTTTTTTAAACTATATATTAACCAGTTTATTCATAAAAATTTGTTAGAAAAAGACAAAACAAATTGTTTTTTTTTTGCCTACTTTGTAGACCTCAAGAATTTGGACACGAGGTAGTGATGTGTTATATCTATCCGTCAAAATTTAATCAGATTTCAGAAAATATGTTTCATTGAGAGTTTTGTCTCCACCAAAAATGCAGGTCCACACAACTCAGCCACAACAATTAATTATATAGAAATAACCCAAAAAAAATCAAGCCAAAGAAGAGAAAGATGAAGCAATATGTGCTTGTTCACGGCGGTTGCCACGGCGCGTGGTGCTGGTACAAGGTTAAACCGTTGCTGGAAGCGTCAGGACATCGAGTTATCGCTGTTGATCTCACAGCTTGTGGTGTGAATATGAGCAAAGTTGAAGAGATTCAGTCTCTTGAGGACTACACCAAACCATTGCTCGATGTTCTTGAGTCGTTTGGCTCGGAAGACAAAGCGATTCTAGTCGCGCATAGCCTAGGAGGACCATCGGTTGCTCTTGCAGCGGAAATGTTTCCTAGTAAGATCTATGTTGCTGTCTTTGTAACATCTTTCATGCCGGACACAACGAATCCACCTTCTTATGTTTTCGAAAAGGTAAATCTTAATAAAAAAAAGAAAAATTTGTGAAAGGATTAAGCAAGAAAATAAGTTACTAAAAGATTAATTACTATTTGTGAGTATAAAATGGCAGTTTCTTGGGAGTGTTAAAGAAGAGGATAATAAGTTGAATATGGAGTTTAAGACATATGGTACACATGATCGTCCTTTAACGACAATTCTTCTTAAAACCAAGTACTTAGCCAAGTGCATGTACAACCTTTCTCCGGTCCAAGTAAGAGTTTACATTGCTTTCTTTGTCTCAAAACCCAATTTTGAAATATTTTTTTGGTTGATTGTTAGGATTTTGAACTAGCCAAAATGTTGGTAAGAGTTGGACCGGCGGTTACAAGTAACTTGACAGGGATAAAAAGCTTAACCGAGGAAGGGTATGGATCGGTTACTCGTGTGTATATCATATGCGGTGAAGATAAAGGTTTAACCGTTGATTTCCAGCGATGGGTTATCGATAATTTCCCGGTTAAAGAAGTGATAGAGATCAAAGATGCAGACCACATGCCAATGTTCTCCAAACCACTTGAACTCTGTGATCATCTTCTAAAAATTGCTCATAAATATACATAAAGAAAACTTGAGGATAAAAATCACTATTTAAGCCTTCCTTTGCAAATATTCACTCTATTAAAGTCTTATGTTCGTTGAGATATTTAGCCGTGATTCATGTCTATATTGTGAAAATGTGTTTTCCTATCGTATATGTATCCAATCAACAAATTACCAAATAAGCACATTTACCAAAAAAGAAACCTTTTGAATTTCAAAAAAGTAAAAACAAAACAACCGTTGCTCTCTGTTCATCTTCCCAAAATAAAAATCTCAACTTTTATTTTTAAAAGGGTAAAAAAATAACTTAACTTGAAATATCATTTCATCTTCCTATCTAAAACAAAGAGACACCGAGAGAGAGAGAGAGAGAGAGAGAGGGAAACAGTGGAAAGCAACAAGTTTATTTGAAACCAAATCACAATGCCTGCGACAACAATGGTGGGAGTCTCGTCATACGAGAAATGCAGAGAAGAGAGGATCAAAGAGAATCAACAGAGGATGCAGAATCTCGGAATCTTGGATCTCTCTCTCAAACTCAAATCTCAGATCCGACCCAGTAAGAGGACTTACACTCGCTCTACGACCCGAGACACTCCTCTCCCTCTTCAGCTTTCAGTCTCCACAAGAAGATCCTCGAGGTAATCTCTTCCCAAATAAATTAGGGATTTAAAAAAAAAAAAAGTTAGGGTTTTTGATTTTGAAATCAGGGTTTATCATTATTGTTCTATTGAATCAGTCTTTGGGCTCTATTTCCTTGTATGGGTTTTGCTCAGAATCATCAAAGTTTGTAACTTTTTCTTTGTTATATCGCGCTTATCAGATTGAAGAACACAGCACAAGTTACTTACTTTGAGGAACCGGTAGAGAAGAAGGGTAAAGCAGCTAAACAAGACAGTTTGTGGCTAGGAGAAGGCGAAAGGCCAGAGATTTACACTGATGAACATGAGAAGCTGCTAGGCAACACAGAACGAAGCTGGGAGTTTTTTGTCGACGGTTACGCCAAAGATGGGAAACGGATTTATGATCCTGTTAGAGGCAAGACTTGCCACCAATGCAGGTTAGTACACTTGTAAGGAAAAAAAAGTGTATCTTGATTTGATTTGATTTGGTTGGTTAATGGTTACTGTGGAAATAACAGGCAGAAAACACTTGGTTATCGAACACAATGCAGCCGTTGTCACCCATCGGTTACTGGTCAATTCTGTGGAGATTGTTTGTACATGAGGTAACATTATAGCTTCCATGGCACTTACTCTTTGTGTTTGAGTATTCTTATGGTAAGCTTCTGTTTTTGATAATGTGATAGGTATGGAGAACATGTGCTTGAAACTCTGGAGAATCCGGACTGGCTTTGTCCTGGCTGTCGTGGGATCTGTAACTGCAGTTTATGCCGTAAGCACAAAGGGTGGTTGCCTACAGGCGCAGCTTATAGGAAGGTAGCCATTTCGATTAAATTCCCTTTTGTGTCTGCTTTCCTTTTACCTTTTTTTGCAACGAAAAAGTTGAAGTCTTTTATCTATGTGTTCAGATAAGTAAACTTGGGTATAAGTCTGTTGCACATTATCTGATTCAAACCAACAAGCAGACTGAAACAGGCGAGGATGATGAAACCGATGCCACTGCAAACAGTCAAGCTTCTGCAAAGAGATCACTTTCTGTCAAAGAAGCCAATGCATCTTCTGAAGAACAAGAAGATCGTCTCTGTCTCCAGATCACTGATGTGGTTCATGACAATCACATTAAGGATAGTCTTGCTACTACTGCTGCTGATGATGATGGCACACACAAGGATCCTGATTCGGCTAATCAAGTTTCAGTAATTGATGATGTAGGTGATCTTAAGCCATTAGATGTGAAGGAGATGGATCCAGGAACTCCTGTGATCATTGATGTTGAGGCTGAATGCAAAGAGACCAAGAGAAGCAAGAGAAAGATATCTGTTGTTGTTGAGCCAAACCCAAATAGTATTGGTGGAAGACTTAGGCAGCGACGTAAGTGCCAAGCTTGAATGAATGAGAGAAGAAGATTCAGAAGAATATGAATGAAACTCTCTGCTTTGTTTTTTATTTTTCTTTTGTTCTAACGGAGTGGACATGTGGATGATCATGTAAGAACTTGACCAGCTTTTCTCTTTTTTGTGTGTTTTTGTCGAGGCTGGCTAGTAACATTTAGGAAGGTTGGTTTGTCTAAACCGGTTCAAAAGTAAACTTGACCACGGTTCAAAAGATATCAAAGCTCAAAATATGAACAGTATTGTAGATAGATATCAAAGCTCAATTATTTCTGAAAAATATCAAATTGTCGATGTTTGTGTCGACAGGTAAGGAAAGCAAATGTTTTTTGCCTTAGCTTCAACACAAACCCCCCACCATAGCAGAAGAACATTTCTTTCACAACTTAATAGAGAGACAAAGGACTATTCAAAACCAACATTCTCTTTCAATCCCTAAGCAATCTCTATTTCACTGATTGATGATGTTAATGTTGTAGGTGATATCAAGCCATTAGATGGAACCAAGAACTCCTTGTGTTACCGATGTTGAGGCTACCAAGAGAAAGATATATATGTGGTTGAGCCAAATCCAAATAGTATTGGTGGAAGACTTAGAGGCAGCGACTTATGAGCCAAGCTAAAGTGAGAGAAGAAGAATATGAATGAAACTCTCAGCTATGGATGATCATGTAAAGAACTTGACCAGCTTGTCTCTTTTTGTGTTCTTAAGTACATATTCTGTAATAATCCCTTATGTTTAGTTCTAAACCCAATTTACATTGCCATTTATCAAATTTGAAAATTTAGAAGCTACTACTTTATTGGTAGTACGGTAGCATTGTAACCACATTGATATAACTTGAATTAAATTCAAAATAATTATGTTTAAACATTTAAAAGTTAGTTATTCCCTTTGTACTTGGGTTTGCCTTTAATATAACAGAATTTAATACAATTAAACAAACAAAAGAAACCAACTAATTAAATAAAAAGAGAATGTAAAATTTGAAACAAAGCAAAGAACCAAATTAAAATACAAAAGAAATGAATACAATTTTAAGTAATAATAAAAGACGGGATGTATTTTTATTTAACCAATAGCACATTGTGTTCCATGCATAATAAAACAACAAAAATATTCTACTTGTCCTTTCTTTTGGAAGAGAGTATTTATTATTTTGACCCTATCGATGAACACTATTTGTAATATGTCTTAATTTCGTGATATTATAGAATCAATATTTGCTCTCATATGAACAAAACATCATTCGAGTTGTATATAATATGTTGTGACATTAAAAGAGAAACAATTGTTGTAATTCAATAATGCAGCTCAACTTTTTCATCAATGTTGTGGTTGATCATTGAATGGTGTGTACCAACTACCTATCTTTTTTTATAAAAAATGTTTTTAATTCATAACACATTTCTTAATTTTAAGTAAGAAAATTGTTATATTGCCGCCTACTATATGTTTTTTTAGTTATGTTAGATTATTAATCCAGCAATATTTGTTTTTTGTTCTACAAGAGAATATAAGTTACTTGTTTTTTTTGGTTGAGTAAAATTTTTAACACAATAAATGATGTTATTGTATGTTTTAGTTGAAAAAAGTATGGAGTCCAAAGTAGGCAAAAGCATCCCCACACTCCAACCTTACATTAATAAATAGGTATATATACATTTCGTCTGTTTCAACCAACATATCTACTACTAGTAGGGTCTAATGTACATTCATATAGTAATCATAAATTTAAAAGATATAACTTATTATTAATATATATGTGCATATTAGTAAAAAGTCTTGAATTATTGTTTTCTTGTAAACAAATATGTTGTATAAATATAGTAATATAGATAACTTTTGTTATCCAAAATGTGGACATCAATTATTTGGTTTTTTACTTATCATTTGTTTGAGATTTATAGCTAAGAGAAATGGTATTTATTTCCTTAATAATTCCACAATTGCAAGAGTTGACTAGTTAATGCGTTTCTTTTTAGGTTACTATATAAAAAGACAAAAATTGTGTTTTCCTGAGTCATATTTTTTTGTCTTGTTTTCAAATTAAAATAAGACGAAAAAATGATAGTAACAAATATAAATGTCAAATAGGATATGCTATACAATTATTCCCCACTAAATAGTCCTTTTTGGTGTTATTTGACTTGTATTTCCATGTCTCTTTTTTGTGTTATTTTGACTTATTTCTATTAGCCTTAATATCATTTCATTAACGAGAATGATTAGAGGAATTGAATAAATGATTCCACCATACATTATTGTATTAAAGCTCATGGACATAAACCACCACTTTGCTTCTAGGTTTTGTGAAAGTCAATGTCTTTACTTCTTTTAACAATGTGTAAATAAAAGAGAGAGAGAGAGTATTGTATTGTATTGTATTGTAGTAAATGAAATAAGAGATAAGTGGTGAAAGGGGTCACCTTTGCTTTTATATTCGATTAATTACCTAAACTAACCCTTTTTTATTTGTTTATTACTTGAGAGACCTACAAATTGTTTGATGGGTAGATTGTGTAGTAGATTACTTATATCCCAACACTTGTTTATTATATTACGAAAATGCCATAATTTTTATTTTATTCAAACAAAATTTATCAACTAAATTAATCTACCTAAACTAAAAATAAAAAACTTTTCATTTTCTTCATTTCTTTTTTTATCTCTAACCCGACTCTCTCTCTCCACCTCATACGAAACCGGCGGACTCGATCTCCCATCTCCTACAACCACCGCCACCACCGTTAGTCTCGCTCCTCCGCCGACGTTACTCTCCCTCTCTTGGCTCCGTCGTCGTCCTTGTCTTGGTCCTAAAGACGGCGTTGTGTATCTCTATCTCCCTCCGTCGTTGCTCTTTCTCTCCCTAGGGCGTGTCTCTCCCTCCTCCTCCGTCGGATCTCTCTCTCTTCCGTGATCGTAGGTCTCTCTATTTCCTCCGATTTGTACTCGTATATTGACTAGTTAGTTTCAATTTTTTGGTCAAGGTTTTGTTAGTCATATCGTTAAAAGTTTCAGTTTTTACACAAATGCGTTTCGGATTCGTTTGATTTGAAGATGTGCAAACAATTTCGTAGTGGTTTATATGTATTTGGTTCGTTATTGGTATTTATCTTGTAAGGTTAGAGTATTTTGATATGAATTTTGTCCATGCAGGTTAAGTGTGCATGTTATCGTGTTTATAATGCCTATGATTGTTGCATATATTCGGTAGATATAAGTTGTAGTTTTAATATGATTGATGTATTGTTGGTGCAAATTTAATAATTCCTTTGCAGATTTATGGTTCTTCATGTTTGCATAATTATGAATTTGGCGATAGTGAGTGCGGACTTATTATTTAGTGTTTGCGGACTTATTTAAATGTGTTCCGGTGTTAATGAACTGTTGTTAAAAGTGATGTTTGCGGGTTAATTGTTGCATATATTAAGTAGATATAAGTTGTAGTTTTAATATGATTGATGTATTGTTGGTGCGAGTTAATAATTCATTTGCGGACTTATGGTTCTTCATGTTTGCATAATTATGAATTTGGCAATAGTGGGTGCGGACTTATTGTTTAGTGTTTGCGGACTTATTGTTTAGTGTTTGCGGATTTATTTAAATGTGTTACGGTGTTAATGTACTTGTTGTTAAAAGTGATGTTTGCGGGTTCATTGTTGCATATATTAAGTAGATATAAGTTGTAGTTTTAATATGATTGATGTATTGTTGGTGCAGAGTTAATAATTCATTTGCAGACTTATGGTTCTTCATGTGAGTGCAGACTTATTGTTTAGTGTTTGCAGACTTGTTTTTAACGTTAAAGGCAAAAAATTTATATGTTAGTGCAGACTTATTGTGTCGTGGTTGCAGAGTTATTTAGTTGTGAAGGACTATTGACGTTATTGTTTATGTTATGTTGTTAAGTGGTGTTTGCAAGGTTATTTATGTGTTAATACTTACTTGATTATATGTGATTACTTGTTAAGTGATAATAGCACATTTATTGACAATTCTTAAAATTAGATATTAATATGATTGATGTATTGTTGGTGCAGAGTTAATAATTCCTTTGCAGACTTATGGTTCTTCATGTGAATATATGTTATTGCAGACTTTTTATTGAAGTTATTGCAGACTTATGACATGCTATGTTATTGCAGACTTTTTGTGATGTTATTGCAGACTTATGACTTGTTGTAGTATGTTAGTGCAGACTTTGTGTTGAAAAATATATTTGTGAAGTTATTGCAGACTTATGACATGTTATGTTATTGCAGACTTTTTGTGATGTTATTGCAGATTTATGACTTTATGTTAGTGCAAACTTTGTATTGAAAAATATTTTGGTAAAGTTATTGCGGACTTATGACATGTTATGTTATTGCGGACTTTGTATGATGTTATTGCGGACTTATGACTTGATATAATATGTTTTTGCGGACTTTTTGTGATGTAATTGCGGACTTAAAATTGTTTTTCTATGATGCGGGATATTTATGATGGCTTATCCTCCACGTCTCTATGCTTGATGGTAAATCACTCGCGCAAGTTAGAAGCATGAATCACTATTGTGTGCTTGCTAACATAGGGTCGTTGAAAGAGAATTTAGGTGATGATGTTTGGGCTTATCTAGAAACCTCTCCGCTTGGTTGCATTGTGAAACTAGCAGAAAGCAACTTTATATGGTCGGCTAAGACGGTCCACTACCTCCTCACACACCGGCTAGTGACTAATAAGTCGAAAGAAATGTGGTGTTTGGTTGATGATCAACCAATAAGGTTGTCTTTGCTTGAGTTTGGTTTCATCACATGTATGAACATAGATCCTTATGAGGTTGCGGGTGATTGTGAGGGTGACCATAAGGATTTGTGGTGTGACATGGAAGTTCCTATTTCGGAAGGTCCAACTTGGGACCAGCTAAGGAAGGTATTGGCTGTATGTCGGACATGGTCATTTGATAAGCGGAGAATGGTTGGTAGTTTGTCTGTTATAGCCGTGGGTATTCTTGGGTTGCATCGCGGTAGTAGAATTCCTCTTGACTTGGCGAAAAGAGTAATTGATGTTGACACTTTTGAAAGGTATCCGTGGGGTAGGAAAGCTTGTGAGAACTTGGTAGATGGGATAAAAGTTTTTGCATTTGTTGGTGATTCATATTGTGTCCCAGGGTTTGTTCATGTTCTTCAGATATGGGCTTATGAGGCCATAACTATTCTTGGTGAGAAAGTGGGAGGTAAGAAAGAAGATATTCCACTCTTGGCTTGGCGTGGTTCTAGGGGAAGAACAAAGCTTGAAGATCTTCTTTTTGAAGACAAAAAGAAACATGGGAAGGTAAAGTTAAACTTATTAATGCTTTTAAGTGGTGTTTTATTCTAAAACGTTAAATATTTTCCAATTTTCATTGTTTTATAGTCTTCGATGATAATGACTAAGGCTTCTTCTCAAGATGGGATCCCGGTTGATTTTGTTGTCAACAACAAACGATCCGCAGAACCGGCGCAAGTGTTGAACGCGAAATATGATCCTTTTGGACCTTACAACGAGATGAAAGCGAAAGAATTGTTGGATCGTATCACCGAAGAATAGTAAGTTTTACTCTTCATTATAGTTTATGCTTTCACAATCTTTTTAAAAAGACATGGTTTTACAATTTCAGAGAAATACAAATCGGTCCAAGCATTCTTAATTTGACAATGCTTGATCGAATAATGACTCAAGGTAAATGGCTTGGCAACGAGGTGAGTAATCTCGTTTATAAATAAATTTGGTATAAGTGATTATGTTCATGATCTAACTTTTTAGTTTATTTTTCAGGATATGGATGCCACAATGTATTTATTCCGGGAGAAAATATCTTTAGGGTTACTGAATTTTCCTCGAGTTGGTTTCATGGATTGTTTGTTTGGCATGAAGCTTCAAGTCGAATTCAAGAGGTATTTGGGCAATAAACAAAATCACAAGTGGAGTAATCAAATCATATCTTATGCAAATGGCGACTTACCGTCTCATGGGAAGACAAGAAAAAATGGATTGAACACTATGATCGAATTTACTTTCCGCTCAATATCAATGGTAATCACTGGATCTCATGTTGTGTTAACTTTCCTCTTAAAATAGTTGAAGTTTTTGATTGTGCTGGATTGCACCACAAGAGGGACGTGGAGCCGTTTGCAACCGCCATCCCTCGGATATGTGGAACACCTCTTGGAAAGGTAGATGGGGGAAAAGTGTCTCTTTCTCCTTATACAATCGTTCATACACCGGTTCCACTTGGTCTTAACAAATCCCAAGGTGATTGTGGTGTGTATGCCCTTAAGTATATGGAATGTCATATGTTGGATCTGCCTTTAAAAATGTTGGAAGATGAGAACATTAAGTGTGTACGTCATAAAATTGTTTTTGATCTTTTGGAAGCAGCATTTGATCCTGTGTTTATTGAGCAAATGACAATGTTTGAGCCTCCACCGAGAGATTCAGAAATTGTAGAAATTAATTGATATTGCAGAACATGTAGATTGTATTTAGTTTACATTCATTTGTTTTTGTGTTTATTTTAAAACTTTGCAAAACAAATGGTTAGGAAATATCTGCATCAGTTGGTTTGTTTTTTTTTTTGCAGAAAAAATACACTAAATAAATATGCAAACACATACACTAAATATTGAAGTGACTATACCAAGGTAGTTAATACATATAGTCGACTACATCACAATGTAGTTGATTCATGTAGTCAACTATATCTCAAGGAAGTTAATACATATAGTCGACTACATCACAATGTAGTCGATTCATGTAGTCGATCCATGTAATATTTGCCTCCGTAACTCATCTCCGCCTTTTCTAATAATATGTATTTCTTGTTACGTTCATGTCAAATATTAACGGCCTAACCATAATGTACAAGTCAATTTTACCTTAATAACCGTCCGTGAATAAATCTGCTTCTTCCCACAACAAAATCTACATTATAAATCTACGATATCTCAAATGTCTGCAATTTAAATCTGCAGCCCAAAACAAATATGCATTATAAGATTTTCAGCTAACAAATTAGCAAAACAAATCTACATATTTTTATAAAATCTACCTAAAAAGTTTTCGTTCCATCAACTTTGCAAAACAAACATACATTTCTTCATAAATCTGCAAAATAAAAATTAATATACCAAATCAGCAAAACAAATCTATTTTTTTAAAATATCTGCAATCAAAGCAAATAAGTCAACTTAATAAATCAACTATTTTTTAAAAATCTACCTAAAAAGTTTTCCTTTTATCAACTTTGCAAAACAAATTTACATTCCTTCATAAATCTGCAAAATAAAAATTAATCTACCAAATCAACAAAACAAATCTATTTTTTTTTAAATGTCTGCAATCAAAGCAAATAAGTCAACTAAATAAATCGACTTATTCGTTAAATCACGCAAAACAGACGTGCGTTTTTCAATAAATCTGCAAAACATACGTGAAAGTGTATAATTTTGCATTATAAATCTACTTTTCAAAATAAATCTGCATTCACATAATGACAAACGTGCATCATAAATCTACTTTTATAAAGTCTGCTAGATAAATTATTTTTTTTTGCTAACCTTACATTACAAATCTGCAACAAAATTAAATCTGCGTACACTACAAAGGCAGATTTATATAGTAGGTTCATTTTGCAGATAAACCATAATCAGTGGCAAAAACGAAAACATTTTTATTCCTGTCACATAGAGGAGGGGTAGAACGGGAATATAACGCCATACTTTGGTTAGAAAATGGGAAGGATCTCTCTTGTAATAAACAAATAAAAAAGGGTTTCTTTAGTAAGTAACCTTTATATTCAAAGAGATCTCTTTTGTGGCTCATTTGTTGAATGTTTTTCTTTTCTTTATCCCCCACAAAATTTTATCTTTCTCTTTTTTTTTTCCTTCTCATTGTTTCATAAGAGAAGGTTTCTATGCATAATATTGGGATCTGTTTTTTAATTTTTTGCTTTATTAATTTTTAATTTTATATTTTCTTCTTTCTTTTCTCTCCTGAGAGAGACTGTTCCTAGGGTTTGAGCCTTTTGACTCTTCTCTTTTCTTTGGATTCCTTCTTCATTGTGTCTTTCTCGTACTTTTGTTCGTTGAAATTCTTCTCTTTTTTCTCTTCTTCTCCTTCCGTCAATTTCGTTCACTCACTCTCTTTTTCAATTAAGCGCTAATCTCTTTCAATTTCTAGCTTCTCCACAAAAAAAGTTTCCAATTTTAGCATCTTTCTCTCTTTGATCTTCTTCAAGATCTTCACTTTTCTCCCTAATCTTAACTTCTAGGGCTTTAGATTTAGCTAAAAACAAAACCCTTTTTATAAAATCTCTTCTCTATCTAATGCATTTCTCTCTGTGGAAGCAGATTCATCACTGTGCTACTCTAATCTTAGACAAGAGTAAGAGCAGTAGAAGAAGAAGAGACGATGGTGGCTCTGATTCTTCCGTCAATGTCAGGAAAAAAGCTTCCTTGCTTCGCAAATTGTACGAAGATAAGCTTAGAGAAGCTCTAGAAGAAGCATCTGAAAATGGGTCACTCTTCAAATCTCAAGACATTGACACAGAGGATCAAGACGGAGCCTTGGGTCGCTCCAGATCCTTAGCTAGACTCCACGCGCAGCGCGAGTTCCTACGCGCCACCGCTTTAGCAGCTGAGCACATAATCGAGACAGATGAATCCATCCCTGAGCTCCGTGAAGCTTACAACAAGTTCCTTAACATGTATCCAAAGTATCAAGCTTCAGAGAAAATCGATCAGCTTAGATCTGATGAGTATAGCCACTTATCAGGAACAAAGGTATGTCTTGATTACTGTGGATTTGGTCTCTTCTCTTATGTTCAGACTCTTCACTATTGGGATACTTGTACGTTTAGTCTCTCTGAGATTACTGCTAATTTGAGTAACCACGCGCTTTACGGTGGAGCTGAGAGTGGAACTGTGGAACATGATATCAAAACTAGGATCATGGACTATTTAAACATCCCTGAGAATGAGTATGGTCTTGTCTTCACTGTAAGCAGAGGCTCTGCTTTTAGGTTGTTAGCTGAATCTTATCCTTTTCAGTCGAATAAACGGCTTTTGACAATGTTCGATCACGAGAGCCAGTCCGTGAATTGGATGGCACAGACAGCGAGGGAGAAAGGCGCAAAGGCTTATAACGCTTGGTTTAAATGGCCTACTTTGAAGCTTTGTTCGACTGATTTGAAGAAGAGACTCTCTTATAAGAAGAGGAAGAAGAAAGATTCAGCGGTTGGCCTATTTGTGTTCCCCGGGCAGTCTCGTGTGACGGGTGCTAAGTATTCTTACCAGTGGATGGCTTTAGCTCAGCAGAATCATTGGCATGTGTTGCTTGATGCTGGTTCTTTAGGTCCAAAAGATATGGATTCACTCGGTTTGTCTTTGTTCCGCCCTGAGTTTATCATTACTTCGTTTTACCGAGTGTTTGGGCATGACCCGACAGGATTTGGTTGCCTGTTGATCAAAAAGTCGGTTATGGGGAGCCTTCAGAGTCAATCCGGGAAAACTGGCTCAGGCATAGTGAAGATCACGCCTCAATACCCGTTATATCTCAGCGATTCAGTAGATGGTCTTGACGGATTGGTTGGTTTTGAGGACCATAACGACAATATAACCAAAGAAGCCCATCGTCCAGGGACTCAGATGCCGGCTTTCTCTGGGGCATACACTTCAGCACAGGTGAGAGATGTGTTTGAAACCGATCTATTAGACGATAACATCTCTTCTGATAGAGATGGAACTACTAGCACCACAATATTCGAAGAAACCGAAAGTGTGTCGGTTGGAGAATTGATGAAAAGCCCGGTTTTTAGCGAAGATGAGTCATCGGACAATTCGTTTTGGATTGATTTGGGTCAAAGTCCACTTGGTTCTGATCAGCATAATAAGATTGCATCTCCAATGCCGCCTATTTGGTTTAGCAAGAAGAAAAACCAGAAACAGCGTTACTCGCCCAAACCGAAGAATTACAGTAGCCCGATGTATGATGGTAGAGACGTCCTCTCCTTTGATGCTGCTGTAATGTCAGTTACAGAGCACGGGACAAACTTGACTCCAACGCGGAATAGGAGGAACTCTAGTAGTAATCAAGAGATACAAGAAGAAAACTACGGCCATAGCTTCTTGGTAAATGGCTCAATAAGCACCAACTTTTCATCAGAAATCAAAGAGAGTGCTGCTATAAGAAGAGAAACAGAAAGAGACTTCAGGTTATTGGGAGGCAGAGATGGTGGTAGAAGCAGGCTATTAGGTGTGGAAGATGAACATACGAGCAAAGGAAGACGGGTTTCTTTTAACATGGAACGTATTAGTCATAGTATAGTAGAACCCGGTGAAGCTTCTCTAGCTAGTGTTTATGATGAAGAGTACCATAACATGAGTGACGTTGATAATGGAGATGATGAAGGCGCAGATGATGAGTGGGACAGGAGAGAAACCGAAACCGAGATTGTTTGCAGACATATCGATCATGTGAACTTGTTAGGTCTTAATAGAACCACAACAAGACTCAGGTTTCTGATAAACTGGCTTGTGATCTCGTTACTGCAGCTACAAGCTCCAGAAGCAGGAGGAAGAAACATGAATCTTGTGCAGATATATGGACCGAAGATCAAATACGAAAGAGGAGCAGCGGTTGCATTCAATGTGAGAGATAAAAGCAAAGGTTTTGTTAGTCCAGAGATCGTTCAGAGGCTCGGTGAAAGAGAAGGTATATCTCTCGGCATTGGCATATTGAGTCACATACGCATAGTGGATGATAAACCGAGAAACCATAGAGCTCGGAGTAAAGAAGATAATGCATTGCACTTGCGAAACGAAGCAGGGAAAGGAGGGTTTATAAGATTTGAGGTTGTTACAGCATCTCTTAGCTTCTTGACAAACTTTGAAGATGTTTACAAGCTTTGGGCATTTGTAGCAAAGTTCCTAAATCCTGGTTTCAGCAGAGAAGGTTCGCTTCCTACTGTTGAGGAAGAAGAAGCAGAGGACTCAGAAACTTGAGTTCATAACAGAATTAGGGCACAAAGGTGTAAACTTTTATAAAGAGGTAACTCAGGTGAAGCTGACAGGTTTTGGTGTGGCTTTGTAATCTGTAAGCATAACTTATTGATCCCAACAGATTCCACCTTTTTGGTATATTGTGCTTTTGTTAGTGTTTTTTTGTGAGAATGTTGAGAAGCTTGTAGCATTTGTTCTATGTTCCTACAAAACTAATTCACATCAATATATACGTTTTAGATTCTATATTAGTCTTTGTACCAAAGACAGCTCTTTCTGAAACTTGGACTGTATAACTGATAACAGAAACAGATCAATACATACTTTAGATTCAGCAAATGTAATCATATGGATAATAATGTCAAAACAGAGATGTAATGGAATTGATAAGACATGGATTTTGGATAACAGAGTTTCATTTTCTCTGTCTCTGCTTCTTAGCTAAAGAAGCACCACCCATGGCAAGTCGGAGAGCTTGGCCAGAGTTCTTGAGGATTGAAGAAGATCTAGGGACTTGTGCTCTCCTCTTCTTCAAGAAATCTAACCCGGTTTTCAAGCATTCTGGTGGCGGAATGTCCTTGTACAGAACAGTTTCGATCCTGCACACACGAAAGAGAAAGAGAGACTTAATCAGATCAAGTTAAAGAGTGAAGTTATAGTATGTAAGGCTATAAGATAACCATCTTTACCCTGAGCTCTTTTGCTTTTTCTTTCTCCGGATATCTTTGCCAGCCTCCACATCCTCTTCAGAGCCCGACCCATTTTTTTGTCTGTGAATGAGAGCAAATCTTAGACAATCTTTTGAGTTGAGTGTTTATATGTATATAAACTAAAAAAGAGGATAGAAAGGATATTACTTTTCTCGCTCTGCAAGAAAGTCTATGATGTCTTTCGAAAGGAATCCCTTCTTTGCAAGAGATCCAGAGTCTTCCTCGTGTTCTTCTTCTTCTTCTTCTACATCTTCGAAAGTTTCGATCTTGCTTGATTTCCTTGGTGTTATTTTCTCTGCCATTAGCTTGCGACTATATTTCTTTTCACGAGCAACCCTACAATAAAGAAAGCAATCTCACTAGGAGAGAATCCACACATTCCTAACTTAGGGAAGCTTTAGAAATCAATAGCTAAAAACCTAAAACAACCAATGTCAAAAACAAACCACACTTGCATAGTTTTGCTAAGATCAAACTTTGGTCAGAAGAATCATTATCTTTTCCACTATAAGCTCCTAATTCACAAAGCTAAGTAAGCACTTAGTTTGGTTTCATTCGAATTCAAATATGGTCAAAAGCGAATCACTAATAACTTAAGCTTAGATAGAGAGAGAGAGAGAGGAGATTTGGTGGAAAGTACAAAACCTAGCCTTATTCTCTCTTTGTATTTTCCTCAACGCTGCATCTTCAATCTTGGCCTGAAACAAAAAGCCAATACCCATAAGAACCTTAAGCTAATTGCAATTCGATTTTAAAAAGTTCAAGCTAATCAAAAACCTGTTCCTGAGTGAATTCCTCGGGTGTATCGTCGGAATCGGAACCGGAATCATGATCTTTATTGTTCTCCGACATCGGAATCTGATTATCTTCTTCCGCCGAGTTTAGGGTTTTCAAGACACTAACTAGGGTTTAACGGCTTTGCGGACGATGATTTCGACTCTTTTCTTCAGATCAGAGAAGTGTTGTTGATTTTTACCTTTTTCTAATCAGTTTTATTGGGCCTCTTGTTACGCTTTTTCCTATAAGCCCATTAACTCAACAAAAGGCCCATTTTGTTATTTTCATTTAATTATAAATTTGGTATTTTGGTAACAACAGAAGCTGGAATAGCTCAGTTGGTTAGAGCGTGTGGCTGTTAACCACAAGGTCGGAGGTTCGACCCCTCCTTCTAGCGTTTTTTCTCTTTCTTTTTACTTTTTTGTTGCTATTCCCAAATACATTTATGTGGTAGACCAAGCCGACCAAGAAAATGGTACGAAACAAAGAATGTCAGCCCAAAAAATGGTAAGAGAGACAAGAAAAAACAAATAAGACAAAAATGTACTAAATGAAAAAACTAAAAATTGGTGTACATAACAACCATATATAAAAACAATTTGAATAAATATGCATATGACTTTATGGTTTATTATTATAGATAGTAGTAAAGAACACAACACATATATACCCTTCCATATACTCTTTCTCTCAACCAAAAAACCAATAACAAATTATGGGAACTCATATTGCTCTACATTATTACCCTCTCCATACACACAAAGTCCTATACAATGAATGCTTCATAATTCACCAAACCTTCTTTTTTGTTTCATTGATGCAAAAGCAACCTGAAACTGAAATCATATGGTACTACTTGAACCAAGTCCACTAGTGTCTCTTCTTTGTTCTTTCTCTCCATACACTTGACCGCTTCTTCTCTAAGTTTATCAGGTAACTGAAGGCAGATCCAATCTAGCAAAGATTCCAAATCTTTCGCAAAGTCGAGTAAATACCAATCTAATACCTTTGGAAGCATTACTTTGTTTCTCTTTGAGATCCCAACAGATGCTTGAAGATAGTCTCTCCTTGCAACTTTTAGCTCTTCCTCTACATTAGCTGCTGTATAAACCCTTACCTGAATTAAGAAAAGGATGATGCTTTAGTTAGTTTACGGGTCTTTTGTCTAGATACAATCTATTTTTTATTGATGTTGTTTTGCAAGCCCATGTTGCAAATCACTTGAAAGTTTGCATCTTTCGACGGAAAATTATGCGTATATATGATTTTAAGCATCACTTACAGCAGGAGAGGACCAGCTTCCACAGGCGAGGGCGAAAGTGACAAGAGGCTCTGACCATTCTAATCCAAATTTGCTATGAGCTCTCATCTCTTCATGTGTTGCAGTTTTGGGACAAGTCTTTTCCATAAAGAAAAGACAGAAAATATCAAAACTTGGACTCAATGGTATAATTCAAAAGAGAATAAGACAAGCAAAGGATCTTACAAATTTCAAATGGTATGGAAGTCTTAAGATGAAATGTTCGATTGTGATAGCATTTAGCGACTGTCCTCCCACAGCTATTGTTGCCTGACACAACAAAGAGAATGTCAAAATAATAAAACAGTGAACATGTCAAAGCACAATGATGTCAAATTCTGGTTTTTGAGTATAAACCTTTTGCATCAGGGCTACAACCATTTCAGGGCTCCCGGGGATTCCGTGCTCCAAGAATGCCTATACAGGTAAAAACAGAAACAACACATCAGCTTTCACAACATTGTACAAATACTTCTCTATCTAAATCATACAAAGAAACCATATAATTCTCACATTCACGACGCAAGAATTATACGTATTTATCCAGAATGCAAGCTTCTGCTGGTGGCTAAGACCGTCTAGATTTACAACGGAAAGCTTAGTAAGCAAAAACCTAGAAAACAGATAAAAAAAACATGACTTTAGTATTCACTAGAAAATATCATTTTGTTTACAATGAGAAAACTTACTTGAGTCGATGGATCAGAAACGTCGCATTGATTCTTCTCCCGAGATCAATTGAAGAAGCATCGACCGACCAAAGATGTTTGTAGGCACCAATCTCTCCTGTTCTCCATTCTAAACTGTTACTATATGGATCCAACACTACATTGTCCTTTGACGAGCTAATCCTCAAGATAATACTCACTAGACATTTCAATAAATCCTCTGAAACTCTGTTTGCTGCATTTCCAACTTCTAGTGTTTTGTCTTCCGAAGATGATCCGGACACACTCTCTTGTGCTTTCTCCTGATCAACTAATCTATCATCTAGCTAAACAACCAAACAAACAAACAAACAAAAAGGAGAAATCTGTCAGACAAATCTATAGATTAGTACATTAGTGAAAGCGTAATAGTCTTACATACTTGTACTTTGATTGATTCTGCACATTTATCCGCTGTTGCGTCTGGTTTAACCAAAGGTTTCTTCTTTTTCACTGATGTCAAAAATTTGCCAAGCTTCTTCTCAGGTGTGTTTTTATCCTTCTTGTCTTTTAAACCATTACTAGAGGACTCATTCTCTTTCCCTTTCACATCTACTTGCTTACTAACACTGCCTAGATTCGGTTGAGGAGAAGCTTGTTTGCCATTTACAATCACTCTCTGACCATTTCGGTCGTTAGCTGTCTGATCAGAGGAGAAGAGTTTCCTAGTTGAGATGCTTCTTCCAAGACTATGACTCTGTTGATGCTTTTTCGAAGGAGTGATCAAAGAGTTGAATTCGTGCTGCGACATTGATTTCGACCGCTGGTGTTTACTGCTTCTAACAGGCGAATTCTCGTTCAAACCGATGTTGTTGTTGTTAGGACACTCAAGGTTCTTCTTTGAAGAAATGTAAACAGCTTCTTGGTATAGACCTTGTCTAAAGCTTACAACTTGCTCTTCTAACCGAACTACTTCCTCCTCGAGAACAGCTACTTCAGCAAGAAGCTCCAATGTCTAATTATCAAAAATTCGAATAACAATACTAATATCAAAACACACAAACGCAGGTTTGATCATATCAAATCAAGCTTTCGAGATCTTACATGTCGAGGGAGATAAGAAGGAAGGCGAGGTAAAGCTCCTAAAGGTCTAGTGAAAGCTCTCTCTAATGCTCTATGCACATTCTCCTCTTGTCTTAGCTTCCTCTTTAGCTTATCAACCTACAACATTTACAGGACTCAACACAATCAATATCGAATCATTAACTCAAAGAAAGCGACTACTCAAAGAATTTGTGATCATATACATCTTGTAGCAAATCCATTTTCTTTTCTTTGTTAGCTCGCCGCCGATTAATGAGAAATTTTCCTGAATTAGTAACAGCTCCATTGCTTAATGGCTCCATCTTCTTCTCCTCCTTTACAGATTTTCGAATACCACGAAACATTACTCATACAAGACTAGAAAAAAACACACTCAAAAACAGAATCAAGAAAGCAAAATTGGAGATTTGTTTTCACAATTAGTTATAAGCCTTTGATTGTGGAAAACAACACACACACACATATATACTTTTAAAATTGGGGATAAGAATTGAGTATCCATCACTTTCACTGTGACCAGTAATTTCACTAAGAATGTCTACTTTATAAAGAAAGTGAAAAAAGGTAAAGATTCTGTTGTTGAAATAGTCTAAATGTTGAAGCCAAGAATAATCTTAAGAAAATATCTGAAAAAACTAATAACAACAAGACAAGTTTTAATCGGATTTTTATATATATTGATAACTAAAGGAAGAAACTTTTGCACAAACTAGGCATAACCCACCAAGAAAGCAATCAAAAAGTGAAAAAAAGAGAAAGTAAAAGAAGAAAGTTACTAACTTGATTGGTTTCATTCTTTGAAGGAGCTTTCATGGTGGATATAGCAGCTCGAACACTAGTGTTCATAGCTTCTCTCTCTATTCAACTTTTGCTTTATCTCCACTATGTTATTATAAACACAAGTAAGAGACACTTGAGATTTTAAAAAAAACAAAAAAAATACATAAAACAGAAGTTAAATGAAAAATACAGTTAAGTTATTGTAAGAAAAAGGACAGTAATTTAATGGTTGTAATAGAAATTTGAAGTATCTAATTAGTTTATGAACACAGAGCGTGATAACTTGAAGATAAAGGAACCCAAAGATTCACCCTTTCACATAATTTAATCCATTTTATTTATTTATATATATATGTATAGATCACTTAAGACAGAGAATCTCGAACAGAGCGAAGAAGAAGAAGAAGAAGAAGAAGCGTACAGAATTTCTTATTCGATATGGAGAAGTAGAGTCAAACGACGACAGATTAGAGTTTAATAGCCATTTTCTTTATATCTAATTAATTGATATTATTTAATTTTGTTTATATTTTTAAAAAAATTGATTAAAAAATAAAAATGATTTTTTTATTTAATTTGGAGGAGAAGATGTGAGATCTGAGTGAATAGCTGGTGGGAAATTGTGAGATGATGACAACCAAAAAGACACTGACTTTTATCTTATTTTTTCCCTCTTCTATTTTATTATAATTTAGTATTTTGTGGCTTGTTGCTTTCATTTTCTTATCAAATCTTTTTTATTATTTCGATTAAAACAAAAAATCATATAAATTCTATCAATTTTTAGAAAAGAAACAAAAAATCCCTAAAAAAAAATTGTATGTATTATCAATTGTTTATTTATAGCTCTTTTTGTTAGCTTTCAAGTACTAGTTTTTAAGGTTTATAATTAAATAAAAAACGGTTCTTAAATTTGAAATTGTTTTTAAATAATGAAGTACTTTGGTGGTTTCCAGCTTTTCGTTTAGAGTTTCCATTGTGAGTGATGATTTCTCGTGCAATTTAGATAGAAATTTCATAATTATTGTTCACCAAAATTCCTATTAATAGTAATAATTTAAAACTATAAAGCTGTCACTCGGAAAATAAACAAATTCTAGTAATATTTTCTAGATCTAATAAATTTTTGTACGCAAAAATATCCCATATCAAGTCAATGTTACATTTGTTTATTGGTATTAGTTGGGGCTTGTTAATAACCAATTGATTAGGGAACTAACTAAGGACATTTTAAATAGTACAAGATAAGTAGTAATTGATTCTTAATCAATTATGCAGGTTGTACTTAAACACAGTGTTTTTGTCTAGTTAAAATACGATGCCTTTTATAGAAAGCAGAGATAACGTGCTTAGTAATTATGATGCTAAATGAAAAATATAATAAATAATAAATATATAAAAAGTAAAAACTCGAAAGATGCTGACATCTCACCATTTATAATCTTTTTTAACATTTGATTTTCATTTTACTTTTTTTGCTGTCGGGTGATCCACAAAAGAAGAAGTGATTAAGAAAAGGGAACTCTTAAGAAAATGTGAAATTAAGGGTTAATATTTATATATTTTTTCATACCGAATTAAAATGAATTAAAAATATTTTGATAATCCTTTGACAAAATTTATTTTATATTTCTAATTAAAGAAAATAAATCAATGTCTTATATATTCTATAAACATTTGTTAAAAAAAACTCTTTAAACAAAATAATTAAAAACAAATATAGATAGAACATGTTGGGTCTTGAAATTAAAAGGAAACTCAATAAAAGTGGTAATGTCACACCGAGGAAGAAAAAGGAAAATATGTAAAAGTGATTACAATAATTTTTTCCAACAATGAAAAGATTGCAATTACCGAGGCCAAGCGTGGTAAATTTATACTACTATCAATAACCAATTATTTTAATCAACTAACATGGCACTTATAGTAGTTTACTAATTAATGATGAGAAAAAAAAGAAGAAACGGTGGATTAGGTATATGTTATCAATGTAATTAAAATGATACTTTTGCAGATTTTATTAGGCATTAGCACGTGACAATGCTTAGCAAAATTAGCTTTTTTAACTCGTTCTTCCATTTCTTATAGTAATCATGATATATTTACTCAAGATAGTACATTCTAGTGATACACAATGTTTTAATATATCAAATTTCGAAATTCGTTTTATAATGTTAACACATCTTGTTCAGCTTTATATCATATACCTTTTCATCAACTATATATTAACCAAAGTTAACTATGCAACTAATTAGTGTGCACTAGTAATTAAATACTATAATTTTGTTTAGAATTAGGTTAAGAGCGTATAGTAGATGCACATGTTGAGAAAATTACGAACGTGCATCATTTAGTGATCATACAGTGTAAGGCATGCGTCTCGCCATCCAAATCATTATATACGCTTCTTTATTATACATCTTCTATATTTACTATTTAACAATAAAACATCTATATGTGATAGATTTTTGTTTTATTCATTTAAAAACTATTAACGTCAAAACACATTATGAATAATCACACTATGCTGAATTATAAATTTTGAGTTAAAAATATAGTATAAGTTACTGTTATAATCACTCGAGAAAAAAAAAATTCCACTATCACTAGAGATTATAAGTACAGAAAGTGAAATATATTTATTGTAAAATTTATTATTTAATGTATCAATAATGAATATGAACATTCCATCTGATCTAGAATATATGTAAAATAAGTGCAAAATTAATAACAGAATCAATCAAGACACACATACAGTAATGTTATGTCTCAATTTTACAAAGAGAGACTATACTAATAAATAATGGCATGAAAGTATACTAATAAATAAATAAATAATTAAATGGTCCAAAGGCTGGACATAACAACCCTTTCGCTTTTCTTTTTCCATTTTTTAAAACTTTGGTTTACTTTTGGGCTGGACCCAGACACTGTGGTCCCATGTAAAACTGGTCCGTATTGGGCCTTAACCCGGTGATTAAAGAGCTAATTACGAATTATATTAGGTCTTTGGAATTACATTCATGGCCAAATATATATTACCAAAATAGTTTTGGGAGTTTTAATAAACAAACAAATTTACGAAACCAAAAAAATTCAAAATTATTTTGTCAATTTGCTTCTACGATGGTCCATTCCCAGATTCACGTAAATTTCTATAAAACTTACAAAATCCAAAAAGGAATATATATATTTTTGCTTTTAGTATTTAAAAATGAATACTATAAAAGTATATAACTGATTCGAATAAAATATCATATATAATAAATGGCAAGGAATTTGGCTTATGTGTCGCAACGAGAGTAAATTTAGAAAAAATTTATTTTTAATTTATTTTTAATTTAGTTTTTTATTATTTACTGAAAATTATTATTCATGATTATCCTATTTAATATTAAATCATATTTAATTTATTCATAATTTCGTTTTGAGAAATTCACAAAACTACACCATTTCAACCTCTCTTTCACAAAACTACACCTAATTTAATTTTTTCACAAAACTACACCTTTTCAAAATTTTAAAAGCTTGATTTACCCTTTAAAAAATTACCAAAATTAAAATCTTTTCATTTGGGTTCGCTAATTAGTGTTTAGGGTATAGTATTAAGGGGGTAGGATTGTGTGGGTAAAGTTTATTTGGATTTAATTTTGAGTGTTTAGGTGTAGTTTTGTGAAGTATTTTTGAAATGGTGTAGTTTTGTGAAATGTAATTCAAAGAGGAATTCACAAATCTACACCCTTTCAACCCCTTCTTCACAAAATTAATATTTTCACATATTTACACCCTTTCAAAAATTTAAAAGCTTGATTTAACATTTAAAAAATTACCAAAATTAATTTTTTTTCATTTGGATTCGTTAATTAGTGTTTAGGGTATAGTATTAAGGGGGTAAGATTGTTTGGGTAGAGTTTATTTGGATTTAATTTTGAGTGTTTAGGTGTAGTTTTGTGAAGTATTTTGGAAATGGTGTAGTTTTGTGAAATGTAATTCAAATGATGTAGTTTTGTGATTCTCCCTAATTCAAATGGTGTAGTTTTGTGATTCCCCCTTTCGTTTTTTATTATTCACTTAAAATTATTCTTCATTGTTATCCTATTTAATATTAAATCGTATATAATATTAATAATTACATATTTTGTATTACACAATTTTCAATATATTTCAACCAGTAATATTCCAATAATTTAAATTAATATCCCTTGAAATTTACAATTTAATAAATTAATAGCTAAAAATACATTTAAAGTTGAGAAAATTAATATTTTTTATAGAAATTTTTTTCTTATAAAATCAATCAAATTGATACAGATGGAGTATTTAATATTTGTATACATGATTCACGTAAACCAACTTAAGTTTATCTAATATTACTATTATATAAAATCTATTTTTATTCAATTATGATAAACTTAATATTTTAATAATTATTGTTTTTTGGTTATAAACGTGATTTTAAATAGCTTCTTATATCATATCTTAAAACATTATACATTTGAGGATTTAAAGCTATTAGCATTTATCAATAAGTATTTCTCTATTCTTTTCCCTTTTACGTACTACAAAAACTTATCTTGAATCACAAAGACATGCTAGAAAACATATATTCTTGTAAAATTTTCAAACTTTATTTTTTATTTTTAACGAATTACTTTTTAACTTTATTTTCATATATTTATAGATAATTTAAGAACTATTTTGTTTATCTATATTCAATTTATTCCATCACCGGTTACTTAACCCTATCGGATTGGTTCCACTACACAAAGGGTTTTGACTCCAGTAAATGATATATAGTTTTCAATTCTACAAGAAATTGAATTTGAAAATTTAGTTTACGTGTCAATTCGAGAAAACTTAAGAATTATAAAAATTTATTTTTTAAAATTGTATTTTTACATATATAATAAATAAAGATAAAAGATTTTATGGAGAGAGAATTTATATATATTTTTCTCATTTATAGGTTTTCTATATTTTCGTTAATAATGACGAGCACATGATCATAAATTTAATGTTTTCTCTTAATATTATAAACTAATACAGTTAATATAATATATGATAAAAAACTAAAAATTTAATTTGAAGTGTTTTTCTTTCATCGACTTCTTTAATTTGGTCACTCTTTATAATTTGATTACTTTTTATTTTTATATCGAGATTTATATAACAATTTCATTGGAAAAATAAAAACAGTTGAAGAAAAATATTATTTTTTACTATTTTATCAATTCAATTTATTCAAAAATATAAAAACTAATTTTTTATTGTGGGGAAGTGGCCTTGGTCTAGTGACATTCATAAGTCCACAGGAGGCAGGTAGCACCACCCCACCCGGGATCGATTCCCCGCGCCTACGATAGTGTAGGTTTGGCCAATGGGCCGGCCTTTTGTGGCCCAAATGTTGACAAAAAAAAAAAAAATTATTGTGTATTTAGGTTCAAAAACTATTAATACCCGCGCCATCAAACCACCTAGTGTTAAGTATATGTGTCAAAAATGTAGTTAATTATTATAAAAATGGTCATGACATAATACATGTAACATAAATATATTAGATAACATATAATAGTCTCTTGATTATCTGGATTCTTCCCATCACACATATGCCATTAATGGACCAATGTGGTGTGGTGCAGATAGTAACGTACAATCATGACATATCAGAAGATCTTAACACAATCACAAACATAAACTTGCTCTTGTGAATTTGTAATTTCTCATATAAGGTAACATTTTGGACCTATATGTTGACCTAGTGTCTTTACTCTACACTTATATAGGTTGGGCTTCTGTTTGGGCCTGGCCTAATTGTTTTGAAGACGAAGCCCAAGCAGAAGGCCCGCTCCATATCAAGCAAAGCGACGCCGTTTTGTTTACCTGCAACATATAAAAGGTGATTAGTTTTGCAGCGAGAGAAAAAGCGAGAGAAAAAACGAGAGCGAATACGAGAGGACTTACACGGCGAGGATATAGAGAAAGAATTACGGTAAAGAAGAGGTCTTTGCACGGGTAATTCATCGGAGAAGGCGGTGGTTGCTTGGAGTAGCTAGTCGTTCTCTTAATCTCATTGCCTTGTATTGTGAAGTACTGCGATTAACAAGAACGGGAGTTAGGTTCTTGTACTTGCCACGGCGGGGCTTTTCCGACCAAGTCTAGTGATAACGCCGTGAAAGCGAGCCCCTGAGACGTAGCCAATTACGGTGAACTCAGGGTAACAAAATCTCAAGTGTCTTTTATCAAACCAATTCCGCAAACAATCAAAGCTAAAGATTCAACACAAGAACATAGTTTCATATCGGCAAAACGTAACAAGTGGTATCAGAGCAGCTCAGGATCAGAGGCAAAGAAGCAATCAGGGAAGGTTAAGTAAGAGCGAAAGGTAAACGAGATAGGGTTCGAAACTTATCCGCAAGTACTGTGTGTTTTGCTTGAATCTTGATCTTCGAGCGGCGTACGAAGCAAGCAAGATCCATGGGTAAAGACAAGGAGATGAGGGTTAAGGTCGAGGTAGACAGATTTGATGGCACGGGGGACTTCTCTCCGTGGAAAGTGAGGATGATGGCTCACTTTAGCATGCTCGGGTCTTAAGGACATTCTCTCCGATGAAGAGCTTCTTAAGGAACCCGAAACGACGAACACAAGATCCACAAGAATGCGCCACGAAACAACTCAACAAGATACGGACTCTACAACAATCACGACGAAAGGTTAAAGATCCGAGAGAAGGTTGAGAAATGCGAGAAGGCAAAGAACATTATAATTCCAAATGTTGGTGATCATGTATGCGAGGAAGATCATAGGGTCGTGAAGCTGCGAGCATCTATGTGGAAGATGCTTGGACGGTTTATACTTGGAAAGCACCTTGCCTAACGAATCTACTTACAACCGAGATTCTACAACTTCAAGATGCAAGAGTCCAAGAACATTGATCACAATGTTGATGAGTTTACGAAACTAGTATCGGACTTAAGCAACATAGGAGTAATAATCTCGGAGGAAGTGCGAGGCTATTCTATTGCTAAGTTCATTACCCAGCAAGTTTGATCGGCTTAAAGAAACTCTCAAGTATGGAAGGGAAACATTGAACATCAAGGAGGTGATAGGTTCGGCCAAGTCCAAGGAAAGAGAGATAACGAAAGCGATGAATCAAGCGAGGGTCAAGCGGAAGGTTTGTTTGTTTCTAACAACGAGAGGCGGATCGAGAAAGAGAGAATTCCGAGCATGGTTTCGGTAAGAACGAGAGGACATTCAAGGAGCAAATCCGAGGCCCGGATCGGGAAAGAAAGACAAAGGGTGCTTTGTACGCGGTAAGAAGGGCATTGGAAGAGAGACCGTCCGGAAAGGAAGACTCAAGGCGAGTGTGAATATGGCAAGGAAAATTCAAGGCGGTGTTAACATGGCAATGAAGGTTCCTAAGTCCTTAGTGTTAGAACTACCCGAGGACACTTGTGAAGGATCGGAACCTATGACACTCTCGAGCTGGGATTCAAAAATCGAGAGGATGATTGGGTATTGGATTCAGGGAGCAGCTACCATATTACACATGACAAGGACTTACTATTTGATCTAGAGGAGTTCAAAGGTGGTAAGGTGCTAATGGGGAACAACACTTTCAGTGAAATCAAAGGTATAGGCAAAGTCGAATTATCACCGATGAAGGCCTAAGTGTGATCCTCACGAGGAGTTAGGTACATGCCAAAGATGGGCGAGAAACTTAATTTCCTACGTACTGTTTAGAAAAGGCGGGGTGTAGATATGAAGGTGAAGACTTTATAGTCAACTTTACGCTCAAGAAAGATGGGAAGAAAGTTCTGTCGGGAAAGTATGATGATGGTTTATATTACTTGGAAGGAACGAGTGCCAAAAGGAGAAGTCAACACGGTGAGGTCGCAGTTGACTCGGCAAGAAAGTGGCATTCAAGGCTTGGCCATATGGGAAAGAAGAACATGGAAAGGCTGATTCGGAATCGAGTACATTTCAAAGATGGATGTAACAAGCTTAGAATTCGTGAAGAATGTGTGCTTGGGAAAATCTAAGAAGCGAGTTTTCGAGAAAGCAAAACACACATCTAAGGAGGTACTAGAGTACATTCATTCAGATCTATGGGGAGCACCAAGCATAACACCAAGTCTAGCTGGAAATCAATACTTCATCACCTTTATAGATGACTACTCAAGAAAGGTTTGGATTTATTTCCAGAAAACTAAAGATGAAGCATTTCGGAACTTTTCGGAATGGAAGAGTTTGGTTGAGAATCGGACGAGCAAGAGAATCAAGACATTAAGAACGGATAATGGTCTTGAATTCGCAACAACAGATTTGATCGGTTGTGCAAAGATTCTGGAATTGCAAGACACGAGAACATGTGTCTACACACCTCAACGGAATGGGGTTTCGGAGAGAATGAATAGAACAATCATGGAGAAGGTAAGGTGTATGCTTAGCTGAAAGTGGAATGGAAGAGCAGTTTTGGGTCGAAGCGACCTTCTATCATCGTCTATTTGATAAATAGATCACCTAGTTCGATTATTGAGTTTAAGCTGCCGAGAAGAGTTATGGTCGGGAAGTAAACCTAGTATAGCACACCTAAGGAGATTTGGTTGTTCGAGCTTATGTTCATATCACTCAATCCAAGATAAACCCAAGAGCGATAAAAGGTTACTTCATAGGGTATCCACGAGGAACAAAAGGGTTCGAGGTTTGGCTACCGGAAGAGCTTAAGTGTGTGATAAGCGAAATGTGGTGTTTCATGAAGAAGAGGTCTTCAAGGACACACAAGGTAAAGGAACGAGAAAAGGGTTTAGTTTCGGAAAAGGGTTCGGTTTCGGAAAAGGGTTCGGTTTCAAAAAGGATTCGGCTAAGGAACCGGAAGCTAAGAAGAGTAAGAAGGTCACTTTCGGCACGGAATTGATCGGAGGTCCATCGGAAAGTTCTCGGAGTTCAAGTCGAGGTGGAGCTCGTATCGATTCAAGTGACTCGGAGTTCACTAAATGAAGGTGGAGCTTCATCGGTATCGAAACGACTCGAGGTTTCGAGAAAATGAATTTCCGGAATCGGAATCGGATCGGACTCAAGAGATTCAAGGCGACACCGAGGAGACCGAAACGAGAAATGGAAGAGGAAATTTTGGAAGACTTGGACAACTATGTTCTAGCCAGAGACGAGTGAGAAGGGAACAGAAGATGCCATCAAAATATGATGATTTTGATGTATCGACCTATGCTTTGTCTGTCGCCAAAGACATAGAAGTTGAAGAACCGAAACCTATGCTCAGAGCTATGATGAGTATAGACAAAGAAGAATGGACGGAAGCTTGCAAAGAGGAAATGAGTTCTCTAAGTAAGAATCACACATGGGATATTGCTAAGAGACCTAAGAATAAAAGGGTCATTGGGTGCGGATGGATTTTCAAGAGAAAACCCGGGATTCCAAATGTGGAAAGTTCAGGTACAAAGCCGGATTGGTGGCAAAGGGATATTCTCGAGTGGAGGGAATAGACTACACGAAGTATTTGCACCGGTAGTGAAGCATGTCTCTATCGGATTAATGCTATCACTTGTAGTGAATTTTGACTTAGAACTAGATCGATTGGATGTTAAGACAGCATTTACGCATGGAACTCCAGAGGAAGAAATCTACATGGAACGACCGGAGGGGTTCAAACAGAAAGGAAGAGAAGGTGATGTCCGCTACTTCTAAAGTCATCTGTATGGACTGAAACGAGTCTCCAAGACGGTGGAACAAAAGGTTTGACGAGTTTCATGAAGGAGCGAGGGTTCAAGCAAAGCGAAGTGATGCATGTGTCTACATCGAAAGGACCGAAGTTCGGAACATGATCTACCTACTACTCTATGTGGATGATATGCTAATTGCATCTAAAGATCCTAAGAAGGTAACTACTCTCAAACGAAGCTTAAGCAATGAGTTTGAGATGAAAGATCTAGGGCCAGCAGCTAGAATCTTAGGAATGGACATCACAAGGACGAGGGTAAAGGGTACTTTGAAGGCATCACGGGGAGAAGTATTTGAAAAAGGTTCTAAAGACTTTCAACATGTTAGACGACGAAACCGGTGGTTACACCACTTGGTCACCAGTTCGAGTTAAAGAGTTTAACTCGGGAGGAGTTAAAAGGGGAGGCTAGACATATGGTGAATATACCATATGCCGGTGCGATGGGCGATCTTATGTATGCAATGGTTGGTTCCGGACCGGACCTTGCACACTCGGTGGGGGGTGGTTAGCGAGGTTTATGGGGAAGCCGAGCGAGAGAGCATTGGAAGGTCGTTAAGTGGATTTTAAGATACATCAAGGGTTCAACGGATTGTATTTTAACTTTTACTAAAGGTTCAAGTTCGGATTTTACTATTGAAGGGTACAGGTGATGCGGATTATGGCACGATTTGGACGGAAGAAGATCAATCACGAGTTACGTGTTTCAAGTTGGTGGTAATACGGTAAGTTGGAGGTCGGGTTTACAACACGTTGTGGCTTTATCTACTACGGAATGAGAATACATGGCACTAACGAAGCGATAAAAGAAGCTATGTGGCTTAAGGGTATTTGTGAGGATCTAGTGGTTCAAACAAGGTGCGATAAAGGTTCATTGTGATGCTCAAAGTGCTATTGATCTATCTAAGCATGGAGGACATCATGAAAGGACAAAACATGTGGCTACTAAGTTCTACTTTATCAGGGATCAAGTGGATGATGGTATGGTCACTATTGCTAAGATACACACAAGCAAGAATCCTGCGGATATTTTCACTAAGAGCGTACACTGTACCGTGCTTGAGAGGCATCTAGATGCCCTCAAGATCCTGAACTGAAGCTGCATGCAACGTACGTGGGGTGTTCTTCTTTATTCATCACCTCGCGGACACAAAGGGAAAACACAAACATGGGTTAGTACTTTTACTTAGTATGTTTGGTGTTAAGAGAATAAAGGGTTATATTCGAGCAAGGTGGAGTTGGACTTACCAGTCGAAGGTGGAGGAGGTTCATCGGTTTCTTCAAGGTCTTCTATCGGGTTCACCGTTTCCGGATCTCACACATGCAAACGGAAAACACAAAAAGTTAGCTATCGGTTAAGTTTTTTCGGAAGAAGCGAGAGGCTGGGGTTCGAGGTCTTACCGGATCTAGGATGGAGCCGAAGCGTCGTCCGTTCGAGGAGCTAGATCCGTGTAC
Source organism: Cochlearia excelsa (assembly GCA_963556525.1). Lineage (NCBI taxonomy): Eukaryota > Viridiplantae > Streptophyta > Magnoliopsida > Brassicales > Brassicaceae > Cochlearia > Cochlearia excelsa. Next base: position 935,528 of record OY748331.1, on the reverse strand, counting down.
GGGGTTTGCGGATCCGAGATCCATGAGTCATGGTGACTCGGAAAAGCTTCAAGCTTTTGAGCCGAAGAGTTTGGTAAAGGGAAGCTGTGAAGTTTTAGGCGAAGGAAAAGGATATAGAAGGAAAGGAAGAAGAGAAGAAGCTCGATATCGGCGAGAGGCGCTTTAGATCGGAGAAGAAGCACAAAGAGACAAGAAGTTGGTCGGAAAAGATGAAGACGAAGAAAATCGCCATTTTAGGGGTTTTCAGGTTGGAGGCGAAAATTAGGTATAGAGTGAAGACAAGGTGGAGATTGTTGACCTAGTGTCTTTACTCTACACTTATATAGGTTGGGCTTCATTTGGGCCCGGCCTAATTGTTTTGAAGACGAAGCCCAAGCAGAAGGCCCGCTCCATATCAAGCAAAGCGACGCCGTTTTGTTTACCTGCAACATATAAAAGGTGATTAGTTTTGCAGCAGAGAAAAAAGCAGAGAAAAAACAGAGCAAATACAGAGGACTTACACGGCGAGGATATAGAGAAAGAATTACCGGTAAAGAAGAGGTCTTTGCCTGGGTAATTCATCGGAGAAGGCGGTGGTTGCTTGGAGTAGCTAGTCGTTCTCTTAATCTCATTGCCTTGTATTGTGAAGTACTGCGATTAACAAGAACAGGAGTTAGGTTCTTGTACTTGCCATGGCAGGGCTTTTCCGGCCAAGTCTAGTGATAACGCCGTAGCAAAGCTCACCGAGACGTAGCCAATTACGGTGAACTCGGAGTAACAAAATCTCAAGTGTCTTTTATCAAACCAATTCCATAAACAATCAAAGCTAAAGATTCAACACAAGAACATAGTTTCATATCGGCAAAACGTAACACTATATAGCTAATTTTCCCCCTTTCTCTCAATTTTGCCACATTTATAAATATAAAAATTAGCTCATATGATCATATCCATTGATCGGTCCCCAACTTTTGTCAATGATTCGTCAATTTTTCTTCGTTTTTGATAAGCAAAAGTGGTCCAATAAGACAATTTAATAGGGTCCATTTAGGGCTAGCGTACGTGGTATATCCCATGTTCACTATCACTTATGACCGCATGCAAGTGAAATTACATGTCAAAATCCTTGCATATATATATATATATATTCATGTTTTGTCGATATGAGTAAATACATAGAGCAATACAAAACAAACTAGCTTTTTCTATTGATCACTTATTATTTTTTTTTTCTGTCAAAAGCTATTTGTTTCTGTATCATTAGAGCACTAATATCGGTTTTAACATCTTAGAAAAAAAAATTTTGTTTTTTTTCGAAAATAAAAATAAAATAAAAAAATTAATTTTTGAACCAATCGCGGGTAGCCACGTGGCAGTAGGACCCGCGAATAGCTTAAGATGTGCCACTTAACTTAAAGGTTTTGGAGGTGGTTTTTATATATAGCGGCGGACCCACTTAACAGTTAAGAGGTGAGACAAGATGCCCTATATTAGTGTTCTTAGGCCCAAATAATGTTTTTATTTTTGTTTTCTGATAATACATATTAGACCCATATTTTTCTCTTTACAATGCGGCCTTTTTAAAAATTTCAAAACTCATGAACGACACTGGTTACATGAAACATTATAAACAATTTTATTCAAAATAAAGTCAATTTTCATAATTAATTGCTCGCAAAGTATATAGTAATCTTTGGCGATTTTTTTAATTAAAATATACATGATGGAAAAATTAAATAAACGAAGGAATGGTGTTAAAAGCTAATATAAGGAAATAAATGAAGGAATGAAGTTACATCATTATCATAAAGCTGGCTGTTTAATTCGGTTGTGATATAAGTAAGAACCAAAGATAATGAAAGTAAAGTGTAATGTCGTAATTGGTCAACATCATCTAAACTAAAATTAGAAAAATATTATTAGTCACTAATGGATTACTTTTCTAGAGTTTCATAATCACGAGACCTAATTACGAACAATTTATCAAAGTGGCGCGACATGCCAATTTTAAAAGTTATTGGGCCTCAATGTGGAATTATATAGTGGCCCAAGTAATGATTTCAATTCGACTATAGACTTGAATTTTTCATGTGTGATCATAGCAAACCAAATATATTCAAAAACTCAATTATTAAAAACCAAATCAAATATTTGGTGGCTATAATGGAAAGTCCACGAAAAAATATGTTAATAATTTATTAATATATTAAGCTTATTAGCTATGACAGCTAGAGCTCGAAATTACTATATATCAACGAAATCCAAAATAATAATAATTTAACTAGAGTCATGATTAGCACGAAATGTGCGAAGAAAAGTCTCACCACTCCAAATAAATAAAAATCTTTTGGAAAGAATCCTAACGTAAAATTCTATATATTTTACATGAATGAATATATATAAATAATAGAATTTATACGACAAAAAGTACCATTGGGTTAATTATTATCATTCGTACCTTAACCTATCGGGATTCTCATACTTTGTAGTACGAATTCATCATTCATGCACAAGACTAAGTGCTTCATGGCGATTTTTTTTTTAAAAAAATCAACAATAATGATAAAATAAATAAATAAATGATTTTAGGTCATTTTCTAAATAAAATAAAAAGAAAGGAAATCAACGAAGGCTAATCTCTTGTGTCATTTTCTAAATAAAAGGAAAAAATGTATTTAGAACTAGTTTCAATAGTGGATTGAAAGGGAGAGGTGTATCGTAAAACAATATGTTTTCTTCATAGTTTTATGGTAGAATATATTACTCTCTTACATCAAATTTATGACAAATCAAAATCGACGACATTGATATTGTCCCTTAGTTTAATATAGTCCCTTGCTATATTATAGATTATATGTTTTTTGTTAAAATATTATAAAGTATCTTATTCCAAAGAAAAATGATATACCAAGAAGCAACAATCCTGATTAGCACGAAATGTATGAAGAAAAGTCTTACTAAATAAGTTCATATATATATTGTAAAAAATCCGCTACACGACATATCGTGCATATATAAACGATATTAATTAACACAAATTAAACTATAAAACCAAAATTCGATTAACAATCAAAAAGAATATAGATCAATACTAGCTACTTGTATTAATGGATGAAGAAGGTTCATCGTCCAAGAAAAACAAACCACCAGCGTGCGGTAATCTTGTGACCATACTTAGCCTTGATGGCGGCGGAGTAAGAGGAATCATCGCCGGAGTCATTCTTGCTTTTCTTGAAAAACAACTTCAGGTTATTTTATTAATTAATATAGCGGTTAATTAATTACTAAGATAGAATCTGTTGGTAAACCGGATTTTTAATCCCAAAACTTGTAATAGTTAGTAGTACTAGTCAAAATAATTTTCCGAGGAATTCACAAAACTACACTTTTTCAACCTTCAAAAAATTACACCTAATTTATTTTTTTACATATTTACACTCTTTCAAAATTTTAAAAGCTTGATTCACCTTTTAAAAATTACCAAAATTAAAATATTTTTATTTGAGTTCGTTGATTAGTGTTTATGGTATAGTATTAAGGGGTAGGATTGTGTGGGTGTAGTTTTGTAGTTTAGGTGTAGTTTTGTAAAGTATTTTGGAAATAGTGTAATTTTGTGAAATGTAATTCAAATGGTGTAGTTTTGTAATTCTCACAAAAAAAAAAATTTGGGGGGTTCAAAAAAGACTAATATAGTTACCATCTAAATTAATATTTTGTAGTCGAAAAGATTTTTAACATATTTGATTCCTAAAGAAATACTCGGTAGATAATTTTTTGAACTAGTTACTTTTTTAATGTAATTTTCGAAATATACATATATATATATAGGAACTCGATGGAGAATCAGTGAGGCTAGCTGATTACTTTGACGTGATAGCAGGGACAAGCACCGGTGGTCTCGTGACGGCGATGTTGACCGCACCTGACGAGAACGGACGACCACAATTCGCGGCTAAAGACATTGTTCCGTTTTACCTTGAACATTCTCCTAAGATATTTCCACAGCCTGCGTAAGTATATTTATATCTCATAATTTAATTATATCAAAATAGATGTAATATTTAAATTTTATTTTCTAATTTATAAACCCTAACTAGACAAAAAGTTACTATTTCTCGTTTACCAATGATTTTTGGATAAATTATTGAAACAATTCATGTGGTTATAGTTAAAAATAAAATCTTTATTATGTTCGTTTGATTTAATTATCTTTTTCGTTTTATTACTTGCAGCACGAAAAATGATAATTACTCAAGTCAACTCAATAAATGATTAGTTTGTTTAATGTTTCTTTCTCAAATACCATTAAAATATTAAAATGTTTTTTGGACTAAAATATCATAAACACAAAAATCTAATTTTAACGCTTTAAAACTTAATTTTTTCATTTGGGTTCGCTATATATTGTTTAGGGTATAGTATTGAAGAGGTAGAGTTTAGTTTTGAGTGTTTCATGTTAATTTTGAAGATTTTAACGGTATTTTTGTCCAAAAAACCTTTTTAATGGTATTTAAGGCAAAAAAACTTATGATGGTATTTATGTCAAAAAAAACTATTTTTATGGTATTTTCGGAAATTGCACTTTAATTTATAACATTTGGCTTTATTTGATTTTATAATGAAGTAATGGCCAAGTGGTCACATAATAATAAATTCCACGTGGCAATTAAAAAAAACATTCTAGTGAAAAATGCAGAGGGGTGTTTGCTCTGTTACCAAAGCTACCAAAGCTTCTGTCTGGTCCAAAATACGACGGAAAATACCTGAAAAAAATACTAAGTAATCTTCTTGGAGATAAAAAACTTCACCAGACAGTTACTAACGTTGTAATACCTACCTTCGACATCAAGAAACTCCAACCCACTGTCTTCTCCTCTTACCAAGTAATAATGTCTCCATCTCTAATTAACACCAACACATTGTTTCGTACAATCTAACATTGACTTTTTTGGGTGTTGTATGTTAAAGATGTTGGTTGACCCTAGCTTGGACGTCAAGTTATCAGACATATGCATTGGCACATCCGCTGCTCCTACTTATTTTCCTCCTCATTACTTCTCCAATGAAGATAGTCAAGGCAATAAATCCGAGTTTCACCTCGTTGATGGCGGGATTACTGCTAATAACCCGGTAAATAAATACACACATTACTATAACAAATCCTTCAAAATATGCACTTTCTAGGTCATTTAGGTTTAACTTTATATATACATATCAAAACAGAACTAATTATCATGTCTTGTTATAGACTTTGGTGGCTATGACTGCTGTGTCTAAGCAGATTGTGAAGAACAATCCTGATATGGGTGATCTCAAGCCATTAGAATACGACAAGTTCTTAGTTATATCGGTAGGGACAGGGACCGCTAAAAGATTTGAGAATTATAGCGCGAAAAAGGCTGCAAAATGGGGAATCATATCTTGGATGTATGACGATGGGTCTACTCCGATATTGGACATTACCATGGAATCAAGCCGCGATATGGTTCATTTCCATAGCTCTATTGTGTTCAAAGCCCTATGCTCCGAGGATATGTATCTTAGAATCGATGTAAGAGCTACACAAAACATATATATATATATATATATATATATATATATGTCCAAATTTTGTAATTGTTAGTTTGATTTTTAAGCGATCTTTTTAGGATGATACATTGGAAGGAGATGAAGGCTCACTGGATCTAGCTACAAAAACTAACATGGCTAATCTTGCGAAGATTGGTGAGAAGATGCTGAAAAACAGAGTTGCGAAAATGAACATCGATATTGGCTTATATGAACCAATTCTTGAAAATGTCACCAATGAGCAAGAACTCAACAAGTAATGATTACTAATTTATATACAAGTTTTAAAAAAAAAAATTACGGGTTTCTTGATTTTCAAGTAATCTTGTGGTTTTGATTTTTTGTTAATGCAGCTTTGCGAAAGTTCTCTCGAATGAAAGGAAATTAAGGAGAATCAGAAGTGTTACAATGACTAAAGATTCTTGTAAATGATCAAGAGAGATAAAATATATATTGATGGTCACAAGTGATTATATGTTTTGTTGTGTGAAAGAATCTATTGTTCTTTAAGTTAATTGCTTATGATGTCGTACGTGTGTTCATGTGTGTGGCAGAACTTTCTTTACGCCTTGGTTTTTATTTTATTTTATAATTCTTTCAATTAAACGAAAATTCTCTATGATTATGTGTAGTGCATACTTTTAAGATTCTCCTAGATTTCTTCTTTGTTTAGAGCATTAACATTAAAAAATATATTTTATTTTTATTCTTATTTTTCGTAAAAAAATAAATAAGAAATAACCAATCGCGGGTCGTCACGTGGCAGTGGACCCGCGAATATTGTAAGATGTCCCCTTAAAATAGATGTTTTAGAGCATGTTTATCAAATGTGATTATGTAGAGTGTTTGTGTATTTTTTGTGTATTTGAGTATTAAATTAAATCAAAACATGTATTATGGAAAAATTGCAAAAAAAAACCCAGAGTTTCAATTTTTCGACAGAAAAAACCTGACAAATATTCAAGTGTAAAAAAAAACCTTAACTTTTTTATTTCACATTTTAAAACCTAAGGTTTGTTTTTTTAGCAAAACGAACCCTATCCGAAAAATCGGTTAAATTTTAGCAGAGATAAACGACATATTTCACATAAAATTAAAACGGGTTTGATTTATCATCGTATATCAAAGAGAATATGAAGAAAAAACGAGAAAAACAAAAATAACACAAACAAAGATGATATTATTTGTCTAAAAATCCATAACTTCGGTCTTTGATAAAGTGTTTAAAATCACAAAAAAATTTTTGTTTATCTCGTTTTTTTCTTATATCCATTTTGTATACGATGATGAAACAATCACATTTTCATTTAAGTGAAACGAATAATTTTTTCTCCGCTAAAATTTAAGCGATTTTTGGCTAGGGTTTGTTTTGCTAAAAAAACAAACCTTAGGTTTTAAAATGTGAAATAAAAAAGTTAAGGTTTTTTTTTACACTCGAATATTTGTCAGGTTTTTTCTGTCGAAAAGTTGAAACCCTGGGTTTTTTTTTGCAATTTTTCCCATGTATTATTAATAAGCAATCTACAAAAGGGGAGCTTAAAATGCTTCATTAAGCATTTTTCATTATAGAGTGTTTATTAATAATACATGTTTTGATTTAATTTAATACTCAAATACACAAAAAATACACAAGCACTCTACATAAGCACCTTTGATAAACATGGTCTAAAACATTTATTTTAAGGGGACATCTTACACTATTGACGGGTCCACTGCCACGTGGCGATTGGTTATTTCTTATTTAGAGGTGATTTTTTATTAAAGTGACGGGCCACCGATTAAAAGATGGGGCAAAAGAGCCGATATTACTGCTCTTAATGTTCTTTTGCTACATAACAACTCATACGTGTTTTTGTGCAATTACACAGTGCAATAATTGTTCATCTATTGTTTATAAATCATTAAACAATCGGGAAGTGACCTTGGTCTAGTGGCAGTCATAAGTCCACAGGAGGCAGGTAGCACCACCCCACTCGGGATCGATTCCCCGCGCCTACGATAGTGTAGGTTTGGCTAATGGGCCGGCCATTTGTGGCCCAAATGTTGACAAAAAAAAAAAAAAAATCATTAAACAATCGTAGCTTTCTTGAGAGAATGTTTAGTGTTACAAAGCACTTGACCCCGTCAAGACCCGTGGACTAAAATAAACGTCCACAAGAAAACTCATATATGCTATATGTATGTTTACACGCCATAATATAGAGTTATTAATCATACATATTAGGTGTCTAATTAAAAAAAAACTATAAAAGGTCAAGCAAAAAATAATGAAAAACGTGAAGACTTACATAAAAGGGATGCGAATCGGTAAAGATAATACTAAAAATTCAAGAAAGCATATTACTCATGAAAATGGTAAAAGATATTAGAAATAATAGGCTCAATGGACAGTTTTTGAAAAGTAATTGCAAATCACACCGGTTACTATTCATAATTATGAATTTAGACCGTAGGTCCCATTTTACACCCCTTACCATCAAATGCAATTTACAATAATAGATATATAATTCTTATATATTACAATTGTGCCATTTGTTTTTATATTTATTTTTTTTTCTTTCCTTTTTTTCTCTTTTCTCCGCTTTGTTTCCTATTTCTCTCTCACATACTTATTCATTCATCTTCTTCATTTATTTTTTCATTTTTTCTTTCTCAAATTTTCAGTTTCTCTCTCGCCTTCTCTCTTTGTCTCTCTCCTCATTTTCTTTCTCTTTTTCTATCTTTATTTCTTTGTCTTCTCTTTTTTTTAATTTCTCTTTTTTTGTTTTTTAATTTTTATAAGTTGATTAACTGACTTTAATTCGTGTACAAATTCACTCGTAGAATCCAGCGAACAATCCAATGTACAAACGGACAACATTTGTTTGTAAATCTAGTGTACATCTGAATGTTCAGTGGATTGTCTACTGACGGTCCACTGGATTGTCTACAGACTGTCCACTGGATTGTCATACAAATAGATATAACAATCGTCTGTACAATTTTTAAATATCCAGTGAATAGTTATATCAAATTGACTGAATTGTTGGATGACGGGTCTAGTGGACAATTTCCAAACGTTTTTTATCTGTACAGACGAAGGTGTACATGAGGATATTGTACATTCGTTGGAACCGTCGTACGATTATCGGAATTTACCGAGGTTAACTCGTAAGGTTCTTGATAGGAAGAGAGAGGGAAAAAAATAGAAAAAAAAAAGAGAGAAGAGAAAGTGAGAAAAAGAGTGAGAAAAAGAGTGAGAAAATGAGATAAAGTAAAAGAAAGAGAGAGAAAGTGAGAGAAAAGGATAATACCCTTTTTAGTAATTTCTCAAATCCACTCAAAACCTATCTCACACTTCTTTTCTCTCTAATACATCTCACATATTTCTCTATCTCTATGAGTGGACCCTACGGTCTATTTTTACAATAATGAATAGTGACCGGACTAGTTTTTGAATTACTTTTCCAAAAACTGTCCAAATAGCCAATAAACCCAAGATATTATAGTTTAGCAAACAAATTAACCGTAACCAGCCCAAATCCCTAAATCAGGCTACTTTTATTATTGCTTTGGAGTTTGAGCAACGGTTACTTTTGCTTCGAAGTATGACTCTCGTTGTCTCTATACAAATATTAATTAATTTGATAAATAATACTTAATTCTTTTAAACCTACATTAATAAAATGAGGAGCCATATTAATTAGTATTACTAATAAAAATTTATGAGCATCGATGAATAAAAGAACCACAAAGATGAAAATATTCAAAAGAAGCGGTATTATCGTCTATATTAATATTTCTAATAATAAAATTGAAATATAAATATGATCAGGTGACTTTTGCTCCTTATTTGTGTCATTGTGTGCATTTATGTATGTTAACTGTTTTTTAACATATAGATCCCTTTTTCAATAAAGAAGTATGTGTGTAACATGACACATGCTATAAGGTAAACCATAAGCGTAACTTATGGGCGTTAAAGTGATGGACACACGGCATCGATATACAAATCAAGAAACCTCCTATTACATAGATTCTTAACCAAAAATTTAATGTGATCCATGTGTTTATGTACATATATAAACACTCCCTAATCAACACATACATCATTTTTTTTATATATATATGGTTGTAAGGGTTTCATCACATTTATCACCAAATATCTCTATCGTTATAAGCTTTGTTTGAGATTATTCAAAAGAAAAGCATGGAGCAAAGTCTATTGTCCTCTTCCTCCTCGACAAAAGATCTTAAAGAGAGAAGAGTAGGTTGTCTTCCTCCTTCGTATGGACAGCTTGTGACGATCCTAAGCATCGATGGTGGTGGCGTCCGTGGGATCATCCCCGGTACAATCTTGGCTTACCTAGAATCACAACTTCAGGTATATATATATGTTTATATTATTTACTATTTGAATCATAATAATTAAGTATTTTGTTATGATCCTTTTATAGTAAGATTGGAGGCTTTATATAACTTTTGTATAAATTGTAAAAAAATTAATGTTTATTTTGTAATATTTATTATATAGGAGTTGGATGGTGAGGAGGCAAGGCTTGTAGATTACTTTGATGTTATTTCAGGGACTAGCACGGGAGGTTTAATAGCGGCTATGCTTACCGCGCAAGGCAAAGACAACGATGGCAACGGCTCGAGTCTTAGCCCTAACCGCCCTTTGTTTGAGGCTAAAGAAATTGTCCCTTTTTATCTCAAACACTCTCCTAAAATCTTCCCACAGCCACGGTATGTTTTTCAAAGCGGTTTCTTGTTTAGTGTTGAGTAAATCAATTCGGATATTTAAAAGGTCGGTTTTCGGATTAACTTTTAAACGTTTAGAGGGTTATGTGGTGGGGGTAAAATTTTGGTGAGACTTGTAAGAGGACCAAAGTACAATGGAAAATACCTTCAAGAACTAATCAAAGGTTTCTTGGGTGACACGAAACTAACTCAATCTATGACAAACGTTGTCATACCTTGCTTCGACATCAAGAAGCTACAACCGGTTATCTTCTCTTCTTACCAGGTAAAAACCAACACACTTATCCGCGCAATCGCGTAAATGTTATTGATCTAATGCTATATATATAGGCGGCGAATGATCGAGTTATGGATGCAAAATTATCAGATATATGCATAAGCACATCTGCTGCACCAACTTATTTCCCGGCTCATCGATTCACCAACGAAGATAATGAAGGAAATAAACACGAATATAACCTCATCGATGGTGGTATCGCTGCAAATAACCCCGTAAAAAAATCAAAACCCTAATTCAACAAATTCATCTTTTTTTATATAACCAAGAGGTTCTGGTCTTCAGCTTTTTCTTTTATCTTTTTTGGTGTAGACGTTATGCGCGATAGCGGAAGTGACAAAGCAGATAGTAAAGAAGAATCCATCAATGGGAGATATAAGTGCATTGGACTATACAAAATTTGTTGTGATATCTCTAGGGACAGGTTCTATAAGGAATCAAGAAAAGTATGATGCGAAAATGGCGTCGAAATGGGGATTATTGTGTTGGATATATTCAAATGGTTCATCACCAATTATTGATTGTTACAATGAAGCTATTCATGACATTGTTGATTACCAAAGCTCTGTTGTTTTTCAAGCCCTACGTTCCGAGAAGAATTATCTACGTATTGATGTGAGTTTTACAAATTACTTATCATGGGGTTATTATATTATAATAAATTAATAATAAGGAATGATTTCTTGTAAAGGTGAGTCTATATGGTGTTTTCTTGTACGAAACAACACTAATATATGACACAAAAGTAATAATGATAAAAATATTTGTTGTTAGTGAAGGGTCAATTTATTAATGACCAAAAATAAACACTAAATTAATGAATGAATATTAATAAAATTAAATTTCAGGATGATACGTTGAAAGGTGAGTTGGGTTCAGTGGATTTATCAACGGAAGAGAACATGGAAGGACTTGTGGAAGTTGGTGAAGCTTTATTAAAGAAAAGAGTTTCTCGTGTTAATCTTGAAAATGGCCATTACGAGCCCATCTCTGATCTTGTTACTAATCAAGAAGCTCTTAAAAGGTTTATCTTGATTTTTTACTTAAATACGAATAAAAACAATTATAACTAAATTTACTAATTAATACTAGTATATTGGCTAAACACATTTTAAAAAAAATTAATCATAGGTTTGCAAAGGTTCTATCAGAAGAAAGGAAACTTAGAGAGTCAAGATCTCCTAAACTCAATATTTGATTTTTGCTTTGTTCTATTAAATAATTAAAACTGGTTTGTAATTTTGGGCTTTTAATGGTTTTTAATTGTAAACATAAAAGATAGCGAGTGGGATTTTAAACATACATATTTGTCCAACCATGCAAACAATTTTATTTTCATGCAATCAAATTACAAAAACAAACTTTTATAATAATAATAATAATTTATAATCTGAGTGATTATAATTTTACTTCTCGTAGCCGTAAGAAGTTCTAGTCATCATCTTCATAAACTCTTGTAAATTAACTTCTCCATCTTCTGCATAGGTTAAAGGAAAAAAACATAAAACTTTATAACATAGATGTAATTAAATAAATATATTTGGAGATTATAAATGTTAGTATTACTTACTGTCACGATCTGCTTCTTCAATCATTTCTTCTATATCATTATCTGTGAAATTTTCTCCTAACTCCTTAGCAATTTGCTTTATATCGCGAGGTGATATCTTCCCCTAAAATATTCCACAACTTGACAAGTCAAACACCTTTAAATAATTCCACTATGAATATAATTAATTAAAGATAATTATTAGTAAAATGATATGTAATGGGATATAAACATTATTGTCATGGTCAATGATCTTAAAAGCTCGAGACAATTCATCTGTTGAGTCTCGTTCTCCAAATTTAGTTGTCATCATATTCGCAAATTCTTCGAAATCTATTGCTCCACTTTGGTTTTTATCTACTTCTGCCATTAATTCGTTTATTTGCTGCATCAAAATTACACCAACAAAATATATAAATAAATCGAATGTTAATTATATGTTTTCATAAGAACAAATATCTCATTATTAAAAGGAAGTCATAAGATCAAACCTGATCATTCATCTCAAATCCGAGAGATCTGAAAAATCAGATAATTATGTTTCTTTAGTGCTAATTAACAAGAAATTAACTACTAATTAAAAGATAAGATAATTTAATTGACCTCATGGCAACGTTAAGCTCGCGAGCATCAATGCTACCTACAACATTATATGATCCTGGTTTAGACCGGTTTAAACCGGATAAATTAAGAACCGGTTTAATAGTTACCTGAACCATCTACGTCAAAGAGATCAAAGATTTCTTTGATCTCTCGTCTATTTTGATTAGTCAAACCATAAGTCTTTCCTTTAGGTTTCGGACCTTTTCTAAGCTGCACTGCTTCCGATCTAAAACTTGCCTAAAGAAGAAAGAAAAAAAAAACAGATCCGATCAACAAATTAAGTAAACAGACAAATCTAAACACTGTTCTGTGTTTGAAATATGAAAATTTGAAGGAATAATCAAGAAAAACAAAAACACTAACCATTTCTTGTGTTGGAAGAAAATGTATTATCTGTCCTCCAAACAAATAGATTTGATAGATGAAAATAAGATGTGTTGATTTGGCTTTTGATAATAATAAAGATGGCTATTTTAATTGTTTGATGATCTGTCTTTTTTTGTTTGATTATTAACTCTTTTGAAAGCGATTAAGACTTTTAGTTTTGCACGTTTTTGTTATTGCCACTAGTTTTTTTTTTAAATGTGAATAATATTGGCGCAATAAAGAAATGTCTTTTAGCTCGTAAAATAAGAAACTTGATCAAATATTTCACAAGTAGACGCATTATTAAAACCATAACATTGTTAGACACATAATGGTCTTGTAATTATTCTCTAACCACCATTTTGATATTTAAACCTAAAGAACACCAAAAGCATTTTTGATAGCGTGTACAACACGTGAAGAAACTTCTTCTCCAAACATTCTAGGAAACTGCAAATCCAAATCTTGTTCTATACTCTTCTTTCTAAAACTTTTGTCTCTTTTCTCCAACAACATCCTCTCTTCTTCACCCATCACTACTCTCTTCTCTTCTTCTTCTTCCACACTCGCGCACCGCTCCAACCAAACCCTAAGAACTTCTTTAGCAGCAGGACTCACGTGATCCCTCAAAATTTCCTCCAACTTCTCCTCTTCCTCCACATCGATTTTGACCATAGAAGCTATAGGAGAGACAGCGGATCGGACAAAGAGAGAAGGCGAAACGTATGGTGTGATCTCAGGAATCTTGAGTAGAGCTTGGCGATGAGAATCAAGACAAGTGTCTTGGTAGTATTCTTGGAGATAGTCAGGGTTTAGAACAAGGTCTTTGCGATGCGGCAAGTCGAGGATAAGGACTAGAGAAGTGGGACTACTTTGTATGAGTTCGAGCAAGAAGTTTGGAGAATGCGTGGATGAGTTTAAGAAAGCAGAGATGCTTGTTATGTTTAGAGATGCTCCTGTTGGTATCTTGCAATGTATCCAACTTCCTACTACAAAATCAATCTGCAAAAAACAAAACACACACACATACACAAAAGGCATCATTTTTAGTGGTATTTTTTGGCATAAAACTTTAAAAGATGGTTTTTTTTTGCAATGTCCATGTAATAATGTTTACAATCCTTTAACAGAGTCATCTATTATAAAATCAACCTGAAAAAATAAAACCACACAAACACACAAAGGCATCATTTTTAGTGGTAATTTTGGCCTAAAAACTTGTGATGGTACGTTTTGGCCTAAAACTTTAAAAGATGTTGTTTTTGCAATTGCCCTTTAATAATGTTTACAAAACCTTAACAGAATCACATCTATTTAATAATGTTAACATTATATGAAATCAAGAAATTTGTAACTCTAAAAGCAGCATGCAGAACAGTAAAATTCAATTTAAAGAGATTTAATTTTTCTTAATTAACCACGATTTAACATTTTAATCTCATTCCCTTAAAAACAGAGAAATCAAATGCTTACCGGAGATGATTTAACGCCGGATCTGTGGTGAAAAGATGCTTCGGCGGAGCCGTTAGGATTCTTAAAGTTACGAACTTCCGGCGAGAGGTTACAGGGGAGGAGCTGCGACGATAGACGATCCTCCGCCGTCGACATGAGATCGACCATAAGCTGTCTGCGCGTGGGAGACACGTGCGGGAAGGCAATGAATCTTTGTCGGAGGAGGAGATCGTCTTGATTTTCCATGGACTGAATCTGAGATCGAGCTCTGAGTTTGTTTGATAATCGCGGCGGTTTCGTTACCGGAGAAAAATAGTAAAGAGTGTTGCAAAATATTGTCGTCATCTTTAGTTATCCACACGTAAATTATAAAGTATTATGTGGTTGTGATTTTGTGAATGATTTTTGATTCCTTCCTTCTTTATTAGTCCTTTTAATATTCACACTCTTAATTATTATTATTTACAATTTGCAGTAACTAAATGTTTCGGAAAATACAATTTAAACGTTTTATAAAGTTATTTATTACATTGACTGTGTATTTTCAATTTTGTACTTATTAGTAGTAATGTTGTGCCATGAAATATAAAGTTCATAATATATAGACACTTTGGACTTGGTAAGTGATCTTCTACTAGAGATGACTAAAATGAAGAATTTTGTGACAAAGCTAATTGAAATATTATTCTCTAAATTATTAAAATTTATATAATTACAAAAATGCCATGTATTTTATCTGAATTCTCCCAGTTCCATTTTCTGGACAATGTTGTTATTTCTCGACTTTTCTAACATTCATGAATAATAATAATATTCCACCGATTACGTAAGAAGACCGAAACCACCTTCTCTTTCCAATTAAAGTCATCAAAATTAGTAAAAAAAATTCGTATTCTTCTTCTTTCAAGTTTCAACTGAAAATAGTAAAAACATGACCTTGTACCAAATCTAATCACATGTTTTCACATTAACTAAAAAACACCCAATACTAAAATCCCGAAATTTCAACGCCGTGCTTATTTATTTTAATACAATTAATTAATTTATAATACATGAAAACGTCTTAACTGCCTTGATGGCTCTTTTACATTAAATAGTATTAATATAACCCGAAATCATTAAATTTCATAAAATTCTTGCCCTCAATGGACCACGTGTCACACGCTGATTTGAACAGTCTTGAGTATTAGTTGCAGACTTTGCTGCTTTTCCACAAAGGCGCGTGAAAGTCCACGTTCTTTAATTCCGTCATATGGGACCCACCCACTACAAAACTATTTTCATCTCGGTCCCTCTTTTTTCTCTCTCCTTTCACCCACACCCCAAACAATTTCAATCCTTCACCTACCCCTTCCTCCTCCTCTTCTCCGCCGTCTCCGCCGCAATCACTCCGCGATTTAATCATCTTATCGATCTGTTCCGGTGCTACTTTCAATTTCTCCGTCAAGAAAGTCACCATCTCATCACGCTGCTTTTTCGCCGCCGCGAGCTCCGAGCTCAGAGTATTGTTCTCTCTTTTCAGCTTCTCGTTTTCGCCGGATAAATCAGCGACTATATTCTCCACCGAGCCTGGGTTCTTTGAACCGTGTGATGACGTGGAGCTTGAGCCGTTATCATCGCCGGCCGAGTTCGAATCAGAAGGCGAACTACCAACAACAACGTTAGATTTTCCCGTCGCGATCACCGATTTACGACGCCGTATCTCCGTCAATAGATCTTCTTGTCCTCTTTTGAAATTGTCGTTTGCGAATTCCCATTTGTCCGGTACAGTTTTGTGAAACCCCTACAGTTTTCAAAAATACCAGTTTCAGATATATTATTTTCAAAAATACCACTTTTCAAACATGATATTCTCAAAAAACTACTTTCCAAACATGCTATTTTCGAGAATACAACTTTTCGGACATATTATTTTCAAAAATACCACTTTCAAACATTCTATCTCCGAAAATACCACAACATTTTCTAAGCTTCTAGAAACTTTTCACCAACCCCCATATTTTTGAAAATTGAAGTGATTGGACAAACTATCAAAAGAATGATTCAATTCACACCAAATGGTTTTTAATTGAAACAAATAAAAATGAGAGATTTTGTTGATTGTAACTCACGTAAGTGTTGAGCTGACGAATAAAGCTTGAGAAATTATTATGCTTGAAATATTGAGGAAGAAGATCTTTCGAGAATTCTGCTGTTTTCCACACGACGAAACCTGTCCCTTCTTCGTTCCACGAAACGACGTCGTCTGTGACATGATCATCCACTAGTTGATAAGTCTTGCTCAGAAACGGCGCCGGTACAGATCTAACCGCCGTCGTCATCTCCGGCCAAATTTTATTTTAAAAAGAAGAAAAAAGACTAAAAAATAATAATAAAAACACAAGAGAAAAGAAGAAATTAAAAATCGAGACTTTTTTTCAGAAACTAAAGAGAAGAAGAGCAGTGAGAAATTCCCAGTCCCAGCAATAGAAGCCACAGAGGAAGACACGAGAACGGAGAATATCGGAGGAGTTTCTTTTTGTTTCTTCCATTTACATATTACTCTGTTTTTGGATGATTATTGAGACCACCACGACCATAACTCGCCGGTATATATCCGTTTAAATTATAAATTTTTTCTCTTAGTGTTACGTGTTATTTTTTCTTATTTTCTAAGGTCAATAAACATATACGCATGCTTTATAGATACTAGTGTGGGTCCTACCTTTGTAAGAAAAAAAACGGATGCTTGTTCTAGAAATTCTCAGAAACATCTTTTCATATACTTTCTTTGTTTTTTTATTATTATTTATATATACTCTCGGTATATGTCAAAATATTCAAAAAGGTTGATATAGGAAAAAATAATAATTCAAAAGGTCTTATCTTTGAATTGAATTATGTAATGTTATTATAAATGATTAAACGAAGTAGGAATATATATAAAACAATACAATAACTACGTGCATGTTTCCCAAATATTATGAAAGAGTGAGTCTATTATGTGCGAATATGCGATTATGGAATAATTTGCTACGACCAAATTATAACTATTATTATTTCAGAAAAAACGGCATTATTTATATATAATATGTGTATTATTCTAGAAAGTTTATATTTCAAGAGATATGCATTGTTTTTTTCAAATATGACGGGAGGCAATAAGGTATTAATATAGTAAGAAAATTACGACTTTTGTTTATTTGCTCTTTTCTTTTGAATTATTTTAGTGTGTTCACCTAACACATTTCGGTTTCAATTCACATTTGCCTACCAACGAGATTCATTTTAGCTTTATTTTTCAATGTGTATCTTTTAGACTAAAACAATTTTTGGGATAATGTTATTTTAACATTTGAGTCGTGACAAATTCAAGTTCTTTTACAAATCCATCGACATCTACGTCTTCATTCTTGAATTTATTTCCTATTCCTTTGCGTATTTTATTATCATTAGTGCCACACCTAAATACATAATTATATTCACTAAAGATACTAAATCTTACGTAAGTAGATTATTGCAGCAGTATAATTTACGCAAATCAAGTCTCGATGAGTAGTTGGAGAAAAATGGCATATGTATACGCTTTCATAATAATGGATTTAACTAAAAGCTATGAATAATTTTTAGTAGTGAATTAATTATCCTAATTTCTTCAATGAAACTCTTCATGATTCAGTATATTTATTTTGAATTAATTAGACTTTTATAACTCTTTCGCATTTCCTAATAGCAAATGATATATAAGCTTCCTCATTTATTTATTAAAAAAGTAGTATTATATGTTCAATTGTGTACATTGAATGATCAAGAACATTTGTCTACATAGAAAAGTCGAAAAGAAACAACTTCAATTTCGTGAAGTACTATAATATCCAATTTAATAATAATGAGATTGCTTTAAACATGTATTACAAAGTTATACAAAAATTGATGTAATAGCTTTAAATTTAACCATTAAATCATAACAACTTGTATGATAGGTTTGGACTATTTTGTTTAGTTCTTTTATGGAAAGTTCCAACTCGTTTCTACGTTTTCGTGACATGAGAAAATAATGACCACTTACCAAATCGACTAAGTCATACTAATGGTTATATTTTATTGGAAAAAAACAGTGAAAATATTTCTTTTATTAGAAATCTATTTTGAAAATTCAGAAGACATTTAATTTAGAAAAAAAGAATCAATTAATATATAAATCATAATATTTCTACTTTACCGAAACGACTAACGCAATTAAAAATTTAAAATAAATATAACATGTTATGTCCATTGTAACATCAAACAAAGTGGTCCAAAATATGGGATATAAAATGCAATCTGATCTTTTATGATTAAATTCTATTGTAATTATTATGTATGCCATATGTTAACGTTGCCACTATACTCGCCTGCCTCAAGCATAAGTGATCCAATCACAGGTTCCAGAATTTTGTTGGACACTACCACACTGATTTAATTATCTTCTAATTTTATAGTTATATATAAGTTTATGATATAAATATAATTAGTGAAGTTATATCGTAATAATCTTATATTATTGTTACAGAAGACGAAGAGAGAAAATGTGTGTAAAAATGACACGTGTCATCACTTTAAAAATTCATAAAAGCTCAAAACAAAATACAATATATTTTGTATATATATACTTCAAATTTAAACTCCGCGTTTAACGCGAATCACATGAGATCCAAATTCTTTTTATCTCATTTTATACTATACATTGTTTTTACCAATAAACATTTCTTTTTCTATTACGTAAATTTTTATCCCGCGCGAAGCGGGTAACTTCCTAGTTCATTCTAAAAAAGAAGAAAAGATGTATAGTTCGTGACACCACTCCTTCAACAACTTTAGGGGCCCATTTAAGTAGAGGTTAAACGGCCCACTTCGGGTTTGAGATTTTCTATTAGAAGCTTACAAAATAATAATAAAATCCTTAAATATGTCATAATCAGTGAACCTAAGGTTACGTGAAGTGTTGATTTATACATTACGAGAAGAAAATAATTAATCAAACGTTGTTGAATAATTTGGTAGGAGCGGAGTCACTATTTTTTCATGCGTCGATATTATATATGGGCTTAAATAATTGGACCTACTATCACATTTTTTGTATTTGAAGTAACATTATTTTTGTAATTATAAGGCTTTGTTTTGTTCGAAGATTCAAAAGATAAATTTAAATAACAACGTGGCTAGTGTAATTTGTCGTCTGTGTATATGTGCGTTTTGACCATCCCTATGCTTTAAGCCTTTAGGGTTCGACTGGTTTAAACGCAGCGGTTGCTGTTGCGGTTAAGGGAGATTGCTGAAGTTGGCGATGACGGTTAATTATGGTATTAAGCGATTTGTACGACTGGTATAGCGGTTAAAAGATTTTGTGTTTGCGGAATATTTTTGACAGGTTGACAAACGCTTGCAGTAGCTGTTAAAAATTATCAAAATTATTTGAAAATTACAAACATCACAACTATATTATATATCGTCACAATTATGATATATAATATATTTTTTTTCGAAAATATATAAAAGGTAATATATTATGATATATTATAATAAATTAAACATAATAACAATGAAAACTAAAGAAAAAACCTAAATAATTATTCAAAACTTTTTTATTTATAGATACATTTTTAGTATTATTATTTGTAATATTATTATGGATAAAATAATTCTTTTTTCTAAATGTTTTTTTAATATTATTGAAAAACAAATTATTTAAACCAATCGCAACCGCAAACGCTAGCGGGAAGTAACTTTTGAAATATGGCGATTTCAAGTGGTGCAAAACGATATAAAACTGTATAAAGCGATTTGAGTGATTTTTGCAAACGCGATAAATCGCAACCACCCGCAAATCGCCCTCAAAAGCTGCGTTTGCGGGTGGTTGCGGAAGTACCAATCAACACCTTAATATAATAACTCCCTCGTGTTTTCAAATTTCGTAACTTAAGCAATAATCCACAATTTGACGAGTTCGCATTTTTTTTTTTTTTTTTTTTTTTGTCATCTGTAAATTTCCTTTAGACAAAGGTGTTATACAAATTTTGGGCTTTAAAGATCCAAATAAATGAATCACAACCCACACATTTAAAACCAGACAATAACAAAAACCATAACAAAACTTAAAATGAACCCATTTAAAGCCCAAAAATTTAGTACGCCCTAATTCTCCTTCAAGCAACAAAGCGCCGTCTTCGAAGCAAAATTCAGATCGAAACTAGATTTGCAGGATTCGCCGGAGATGCAGCTGTGAATGGTCGGACGCCGTTGAATCTGGTTAAGTCGGTCGCCGCTGTTGTAATACAGCCGTTAAAAACCTTTCCGCCGTTAGTCATCATCGAGTGCCACATCAATATGATTCAGCGGAGAAAATATGGAAGAATAAAGCTTGTCTCCTCCATGGATTACGCGTCTCTGCTACTTGAGATTGATGGGCCACAAACTCATTTTGGGAGACAAAAAAACAAAAAACAAATCCAACCGTGAACAAGGAAGATAAAAGGTCACCGTTGGGAATAGAACCAACAACCATTGCTATAGGAGCCAATAGATATGGAGACATAAGCCAGCCGCAATTTCAAATGAACAAACTACGCCGGAAGCATAAGCCGGCGAAACGGTTCTGTCGTAGCAACCGTAACCCAGGGACCGAAGCGGACATCAACGACACAGAGTCGATGATTCCGAAGCTTTGCCAACCAACCACCACAAGGAACACGGTGGATGTCGGAAGAAGAAGTGAGGTTTCTCTCTCTAAAAGATTTTGAGGAGAGAAGAGAGAGAAACCCCCTATCGGAAGTTCATTTACCTCTTGTCTCTACGAGTTCGCATCTTTAAAATTGTGTATTAAAAATAGGGTTAATTAGGTGAATAATAGTTTTTGGGGGGTTAATTTATTGAAATAACAAAAACAAGTATAAATTTGCCAAAATGACAAAGATTTTTTTTTAATCCCAGCTTTTACCTTGATCTATCTATAATGAAAATAAGTCATCTATTAAAAAATATTTATTGAATCAACAAACAAACGTCTATTATCCAATTGAAAATAGACGTATATTATCTTCAATAGACGTATATTATCTGCAAAATAGACGTATATTATCTTCAATAGACGTATATTATCTGCAAAATAGACGTATATTATCTTCAATAGACGTATATTATCTGCAAAATAGACGTATATTATCTGCAAAATAGACGTATATTCTAAAAAAATCACATTTATCATCTATTTTTGAATATATCATAACTTTATACATTTAACTCTAAACCCTAAAACCCTAAACACTTAACCCTACATCATAAACCCTAAACACTAAACCCTAAACCATATATCTTTACATTTAACCCTAAATACTAAACCCTAAAACCCTAAACACTTAACCCTACATCATAAACCCTAAACACTAAACCCTAAACCCTATATCCTTACATTTACCCATACATCATAAACCCACTAAACCCTAAACCCTATATCCTTACATTTACCCTAAAACCCTAAACACTTAACCATATATCATAAATTTTTATCTCATAATCATTATTTATTCTCAAAATAGTTATCTATTATAAAAGAAAGAGAAAAGAAGAAATAGTTAGGGGTAAAAAGGAAATTTTCCACTACCTTCTCTTTCCTCTTTTATTTTTGCAAATTAACCCCCACTTTCTATTATTCACCCCTATTTCCCTTAAAAATATATAAATTCCACATAATTTTTAGGTTAAAAAAGAATTAAAGTAATATTCATTTCAATCTTATCCACCAATTAAAATCCAACGCAGTGAAAAATTGTAAGGCCTACTTTAGGTCTGCACAAGCTACAACTACAAAATTTACATAACAATATACATATAAAAAAACTTTAACTGTAAAATAACAGAAACGACAAAAGGTGACTGAAATTTATCGAAAGAAGAAAAAAAAGCAGAAAGAAGTCACATGGGAATAGTTGTGGCTTTCTGTAACGTTACAGTGAATCGAAGAAGATGAAGAAAAATAGACCAAACAAAAGCTCTAAATCTGTTTAATTTTGTTTACTTTTATATCCATAAATGTTTTTTTATGAAAATTAAAAAGTTTCAAAAGGGAAAAACGGTGATGGGAAATTATAATTGTTGAAGAGATTATTGCATTATCTCAAAAAAGGGTTGATTTTAATGTTTTAATCGGAGACATGGCACGACACCTGTCTTAATAATGCCAACAAACACTTTCTCTCTCCTCTCTCTCATCTTTTGAGATTATTACAAAAGAAAAGTACATTTGATTTATTTCTCTCTTTACAGTTTACAATTATTACATAACACTCTTTAAACACAGTTCAATCTCCAGTCAACAAAATACAAAATGAGTTCATTTTCTTAGAAAGTTTCACTTTTTTTTTTCTCTCTTCTTCTGTAGAAAACAATGAGAAAGACATCAATTTCTTCTAATAGCTTTGGTGGGTTTCTAAGCCCCGGAGCTCCAAATTACACCGACAACAAAGGATGGAGCTCCGAGAGAGTTCCACATCCTTCTTCCACCGCATTAACCAACGGTGGTCGTCGTCAAATCGGGTCCTCTTCAGCTTTAACGACGCCGTTTTACAGCGGCAGAGCAATTCCTTCGAAATGGGAAGACGCGGAAAGGTGGATTTGTAGCCCAGTAGCTACATGCCCACCAAGTGTTTGTAAAAATTCCTCAGAGACCTCTAAATTCTCTGAACAGACAAGACAGAAGTCGAAAAGCGGTCCGATTGTTCCTCCGACGCTGACTCATCCTCCGACGACTTCTTCTTCTTCATCGGCGATTGGGTGTTATCATTATTCGCCGAGGATGAATATGAGGTCTATGGAAGCTTCTCAAGGGAACATGAAGGGTTTAATGGTGGTTGGCTCGCCGTTCTCTACGGGTGTTTTGGAGGCGGATAGGGTTTTCAGAGGAAGTGGTGTCGGTGGTCGAGGTGGGCATGGACATAGCCGGAGCTGGATTGATTTGATGAGTGAAGAAACTTCATCTCTTGGTTCCATTACTGATACAGGTTATAACAGAGTCTCTCTCTCTCTCTTCACTCAGATCTCTTTTGAATCTTCAATCTTGCATCAGAAATTGCAAAAAAGACGCTCACTTTAACGAACCCAATTGGATAATCTTGATAAAGTCCAAGTTTTTGAGCTGGTTCTTGTATTACTATGGCCAAGATCTAAGCTTTGTTGATTTTGTAACAATGAATAAATTTATGCAGAGGAGAAAGCAGAGGATATAAAGGAAGGAGAGACGACGGCGGCGCAATCTCCAGTGTTGTCAAGAAGAGATATAGCTACTCAGATGAGCTCAGAAGATACAAGTCCTAATAACAACAACAACAATTCATCTCCACCGTTGGTTGTTTCTGTGAATGAGCCTAATCTTTGTAGAGGAAGTGAAGTGAGAGAAGTGAAAATGGATAAAGGAGCAAGGATTATTAAGCGTCCAAAGAAAAGAGTAGTGTCTTCTTCATCTTCTTCTACAAGGGTTATGAGGAGAGAGCAACCCGAGGTTGAAGACAACTCTGCTTACTCTTCATCTTCTTGGGATATCTCAGAACCAGCCATGACTCTTTCAAAGTACATATCAAACATTGCTTCTTGCTCTTGTTGTTATATCTCTTGTTTCTTCTTGGACAGCCATTATTGTTTTCTTTGTGTAAATGTTTTGCAGATTGCACAGAGAGGAAGCTAAGATAGCAGCTTGGGAGAATCTGCAGAAGGCGAAAGCAGAAGCCGCCATTAGAAAACTCGAGGTTCGTACACTTGTCTAAGCTCTTCACAGAACAAACCAGATCAAAACCCTGTCTTTGTGCTTGAATCACAGGTGAAGCTGGAGAAGAAGAAATCAGCATCAATGGACAAGATCTTGAACAAGCTCCAAACAGCAAAGTTGAGAGCACAAGAGATGAGGAGAAGCTCAGTTTCCAGTGAACATCAACAACAACAACAACAACAACAAATCTCAACGAACTCAGTGAAGTTAACTCATCTTGTCCGAAGACATACATTCATGTCCCCTTTCATGACTTGCTTTGCTCCTCGTGTTGATTGTAGAAAATCTTCTTCTGCTCTTTGAACATTTTTTTTGTAAAATACAACTCAACAAAAAGAAAACCAAATTTTCTTGTAAAGCTTTCTATGTTCCAAGCCCTTACGTCTCTTTATAATATCATCATCACAAAGTAGGTTTCACTTGTTCGAAGGCGAAAAACTTAAAAAGCTTCAACGAAACTGATCCCGAAAATCTGAAATCTATCTGACAAGTGAAGCTTATACAAATGACAAAGACAGAGACAAAAGCCAAAGACTGTCTGGTGCATTAGTATGGGCGGTACCTCCAGTCTGATGATCTTGATGGTCTTGCGTTAGGCATACCATAACCCCACTAGAATATTCAATAAAAATGAATCAGAATCAAATTGTGTATAAAGAATCTTTGATTGTGTTTTTTCGGATATATACTCACATCTTCCATACTCATGCCTCCATACATTCGACCAAATGTGCGCACTGGACCTCCATAGCCACCTAAATATTCAGGACGAGAAGAACTTAACATGGAACTTCCACCAGCGCTAGGTCCAGCTTCATCTAGAGGTGTTGCTGAATCTATTGCTACCTAACCAAGAATTAAAACAATGTTGCTTATTAAACAACTCAAAGAAGAATCTTCTACTAAGCCTAATATGCAAAACCATGAATTATAATGTGTACCTCTTGTCCACATATTTCATGAGACCTCCGGGATACACGATCTGCAACACCATTCTCAGCAAAGGTAACAAACCCAAAACCTCTATGTCCACTTCTCTTCGGATCCTATTGAAAACGATGAATGTTTAATAATATGCTCGCAAATGTTTTCTGTAAATGTTGTCGCTGTAACTTATATAGCTCACCTTTGGAATATAAGCATCTTGAATACGGCCAAATCTCCCAAAGTAATCGCGAAGATCATCAACAGATGCTTCTTGAGGAAGCCGTCCAATAAATATCTTATTTCCCCCTCCTCTTGTTGGCTCCCCTCCTAAGTCAACGTGAAAATTCCCTTTAATGATTATGTTTCCGATAAGTAATTAGGTAGCGAGTCTTACTTACTTCCATAAAACGAAGCCGGATTATCATATAAAGTAGGAACACCAAGCGCTGCGTATCTTGTAGCTGCAGAAATGTAAGCATCATAAGCTCCGTAACCACCTGGAGCTCCAAATCCACCGGCAACAGCCACAGGTGGGCGGGACATTCGAGCCACTGGCTGTGGCTTAGGAGGATGTTTCTTATCATCATCCTTTGGGGTTGCCCGATCAACAGCAACAGTTGTGCCTCCTAAATCATGAGTGTCTTCCATCAGATCCTCCACTGAATCTGAAATCACAAAATAGAAGGTGTTTACTGACTCCAGCCTAGGACCTTATTCATCAGTTTCTCAAGTTTTCCCTCTCACTATCTAATTCGTAGATCAAACTTGAAATGAAGATTTATCAATATATATAAGCAAAAACTGACCAGCATTAGCGAATGTGATAAACCCAATTCCTCGGTGTTGCTTAGAATTGTGGTCCTAAAACAGAAAGGGATCCCAAACAGAAAATAGGGAAATGATATCAATCGACCCAGACGTGTTATATATTATGAAATACACTATTAGATGATGACAGATTACCTTAGGCATGTATAAGTCTGTTATTTCTCCATACCTCTCAAAATGGCTGCATAAGTCAAGAAATGCTTATAGAGTTATACTTTACACATATATTGAGAACAATTCAGACAAATAAAAACAGATTAAAAGCAAAAGAGATTACCTTCGGAAATCTGATTCAGAGACTGAAGAAGGGATTCGAGCAACGAAGATCCTCGTCACCTTTTTGGCAGGCTGTCTCATTTCTTCCTGGCACAATAACACAACCCTCTTGAACAAAGATACGTCTCATTAGATTCACATAAAATACATGTACTAACCTTTGGTGTAGCCACTTTGACTTCCAAGATTCTGTTCCCTAGAAAGTGTTCACCTTTCAACGCGTCCTGCAAGTGCGCGAGTGAACAAGCAATAAGACAGATCTTCCACTAGAAACCAAACTGCAAATAAGAGTATTACCTTTGCATCTTCAGCAGAAGCAAAAGTGACATATCCAAAACCACGAGATCTTCCAGTTGATCGATCCTATACACATTAAAACATCAAAAAGCTAAAACCAGTGTTAGACAAAGCTTTAATATAAAGAAGGAACTAAAATTGCAAAAACCTTCATGACAATACAATCATCCAAGTCTCCAAATTTAGACATGTAATCCTTAAGCCCATCTGAATCTATTTCCCACGGGATTCCCAAAACCTACCAACAATTTTCACAATTAAAAGCTCTTTCAAAGCTACAATATTCATAATCTCGAAATTTTTAGGCTAAATTACAGAAAAAAACCCAAAATTACCACAAGCTTTCGTTCCATGAGGAGAAGAAACTAAATTGGGTTTAGATCTGAGAAGAGAATTCGAAAACCCTAAGCAACACACACTTAGAAACTCTCTCTCTCTCTTTCTCTGATTCTCTATGCGATAACTCTTCTCTCTTCTCCTAAAATCTCTCTCACACACACACCAACACCTGCAAACCACAAGGCACATCTCTCACGCACACAATTATCTATCAAACGCTAAATCAACATAACTGGGATACCGATTCTCTCCGATAAGAAACAAAAGAATCATCTTTATTATTATATCCATTGGAAACTCACGCAGACGCACACTGACCTTTGCAATCTCTCTCTCGCTCTATCGCTCTCTCTCTCTCTCTCTATCGCTCTCTCTCTCTCTCCTAAACGCCCAGAGACCCGTTTTGGTTTGGATCTTACTCGCGAAGATGTGAATGTTCCGATGATGAAACGTTCACCGTCCATCCCTGATTCTCGATTGCTGACACGTGTTTGTTCTCACACCTTTTTAGTTGGTAAGCCCAATTTTTAAGTCAGCAATTATAATTGGGCCGTAGAGTGTCTTTTCTATTTGGGCCGTAATTATATCTTTTGAAATGTTTTAACAAAAATTTCCACAAAAAAAAAGAAACTAATATTAAGAAATGCAATGAGATCGAATCATATCTCAACATAATATTCATATGTTATATACCTTTTCTTTTTTTTATAGTATACTAGTTTACAAAAACGTGTATACGCATTCTTATGCATATGAATTAGGATGGTGTTTTAGTATGTGTATTTATTTAAATATATAACATTTGAACAAGATCTCAAATAATAATATAACACGATACGAATTATTGCACAATGATCTGTAACAAGGAAGAAAGGTCAACGATGACTGGGTCTAATTATAGTTTGATGTGTAATTCATGACATTTCTCTATGCAGATATAAAATCCAAGTGTTGTTACATTTACTAGGGAAGACCCCGCGCTACGCGAGGGGAATGATACTAATTTATTTTTATATTGTAGTTTTTAAATATAATTTTTTGCAAAGAATGAATATAAATCTATGTTCCAATTTTTTATATGCTTTTTATATTCATGAGGAACATATTGATTTGTGTATAGTTAGAATATAATATATTTACAGTTATTTTATTGAGGGATATATTTAATGACGATTATCAATTGGAAATCTTATAGTATATTTGTATAAGTAATTTAAATTAATTTATTTATAATTTAAATAATTCTTGCTTTCATTTTTCGGAGATTAATTAGTTTGT
This sequence comes from Cochlearia excelsa, assembly GCA_963556525.1. Lineage (NCBI taxonomy): Eukaryota > Viridiplantae > Streptophyta > Magnoliopsida > Brassicales > Brassicaceae > Cochlearia > Cochlearia excelsa. The sequence continues at coordinate 907,274 of OY748331.1, read as the reverse complement.
GTTTTTCTCTTCTTTGTTATAACATTAAAACTAACTAAAATTTTGAAGTTAATATACTTATAAATTTTATGCTTATATTGGTGTTTATATTAAATTATATTTAAAACGTAAAATATCATTAAGTATTTTTACCTTTAAGTATTTTTAATTTTCTTTATATAAATTTAATTGAACTAAAAATAAGCTTTTATCAAAAAACTAAATAAATGAACTAAACCTTATAACTATAAATATTATATATTTTTATTTTGTTTTTTTATTTAGTTTCTTAATTATAAAAATAATCCATTAAAATGAAAAAATTATACAAAAATAAGTATGTGAGCTACAAAAGCTTATGTTTGTTACATATTCACTTCTACGAAATAATAAATTTGGTACTTAAGGGACGTGAAAGATATATGTTCAAAAAATAATTTGATTAATAAAAAACAAAGCATATTCAACAAATATAGTTTTATAAGATTTTTAAAAAACTCATTAATGAAAATGTTAATAATTATAATAGTTTTGGATTCCGAAAAGTATAAAATTGTATGATGTGGTATAAAAAGTTTAAAATTTACATATTTATATTAACAATAAATAAATAATTATCTAAAATTTTAAAACAAGTTAAGTTTATAATATTTATATGAACCCTATCCACATAACCCTACCTTCTAATTATTTGGGTCTTAGACCATCTCCAATGTATTTTCCTATATCTATCTCTAAAATAGAGAACTCTATAGTAGAGGTGCATTTTTCTCTATTCTTCTCCAATGTATTTCTCTATCTCTAAACAAGAATATTCTATAAAAGATTTTATTTACATTTTACTATAACACCTTTTATTTATTAAAAGTTGCAAATTAACCCAATTAAGTTTAATTTTTGCAAAATCTTTATAAAATTATTATATTATTTAAGTGTAAAAAATTATTATATATAATAATACAATACACAATACAAAAAAACTATCATGGAATGAATAAAAATATTTACATAGGTTTATATATCTTTTTATAAAACTTTATATAATTTATTTTTTGTAATTAATAATCTAAATTTTTGAGTTAATACTTATAACTTGTTTTTAATTATAATTATAAAATTTAAATGATTATTTTGAAAATTTAAAACATTTTAGAATTTAAAACATAAAAGAAAATGACATTTTTATATATTTTAGTTATAGTTTATATAGAATAGATAAATTAAAGGACTATTATGCAAATAAAAAAGTTTACCTCTATTATAGAGGAAAATGTAGCATTCCTCTATATAAAGAGGAAAATATATCAATCTTTATTTTAGAGGAGAAAATAGAGATTAAAGGCAAATATAGAAGTGGGTTGGAGATGCTCTTAGGGTGTATCTATATATCAAAACAAAGTGCAATGACATTATAACCGCCTCCAAGCTCCTAATTATTACATTCTGTTCATGCAAAAAAATTAAACGAAGTAAAAAAAAAAAAAACACGTGTCACAACCTGGAGAAAAGTAGCTCTACAATTATAGTATAGATTTGATTTGATAATATAAAAGTATATATTTAAGTACCATTGCTTTTAAACGACCAACAGAATCCTCCTCATTAATTAAAAAAAACTCTTAAAACACGAAAGTTCCCAAAGCTAAACAACTGTCAAACCAAACGCCGCGTTTTAATAAATAGCATTAACATCATCACTAATCTCTTTCTTCTTCGTCTTTCACTTCATCGTCTCTCTCTCTCTCTCTCTCTCTCTGTTTCTTTCTTCTCCAACAGAAAAACAAAACACATGGAGGTTCGTCTTCGATCACTAATAATCGGATTTTGAATCTGATTATATCTTTGATTTCGTTGTTTTCAAGTGCAGGGATCAAAATGTTTCTTTAATCTGATAATCATCACCTTCTGTTTAACATCTTTCGTTCAAAGTCTCGCGGTTAGTCGCAACTTTTCAAAATTAGTAACAGAGAGATTTTGAATTTTTATCGGCGAATTTTTACACAGATGGGAGAAACTTGTAGTTCGAGCAGCCAATGCGACGCCGGATTAGGTTGCCTGAGTTGCCCGGTTAACGGCAAAACCGGGTCGATCTGTACCCGGATCCGACCTCTTAACCCGACTTCTAAGGTTTTCAATTTCTAACTTCTTGACATTTTTTCAGTTTTTTGTTTTTTTTTGGGGGGAATGATGGATATGGAATGCATGCCGTTTTGATGATGCGTAGGTGAATGGTTTGCCGTTTAATAAATACACGTGGCTAACTACTCACAATTCTTATGCACGAACCGGTGGAAATTCAGCTACCGGGTCTTTCATAATCTCCCCAAGGAATCAAGAAGATTCCATCACTAATCAGCTTAAGGTCTCTCTCTCTTTCTTTTTTTTTTTTGTCAACAAAGGTCTCTCTCTCTTTCTTTCTTTTGATTTTTCTTTGCTAGTTTTGTGATTTGACTTAGTTTCTAAGATTAGTTTCCTTTAAGTTTCAATAAAAGACAATGTCAGCTTTAGTTGTTGGGTCTAAAATACCAAACCATTTTTTATTTTATTTTTCACCAACCAAACCAACTTTTTATACTTTTCCACTTGTGTTTTTTTTTTGGGTTTGTTGCAGAATGGTGTGAGAGGGATAATGTTGGATACATATGATTTTTTGAATGATGTATGGCTGTGTCATTCAGCAGGAGGCACTTGCTTTAACGTCACTTCATTTGTAAATAGTTTACATATTTGTATATATATATACCAAATTTGTAGTACAGAGAAGAAATTGATCTTAGGTTAAGTTTTTAATGAAATTAACATGCAGAAACCAGCTATCAGTGTGCTTAAAGAGATCAATGCCTTTCTTGAATCGAATTTATCAGAGATTGTTACCATCATCATTGAAGATTATGTGAAATCTCCAAGAGGATTGACTAAGGTACTATATTCGCCATATTGCTTTTGAAACCAATGTTTTGATAGTTTATATCTAATGCAAGAATCAATGTAATAAAAGGTGTTGAAAGCATCTGGATTGAGTAAATTCATGTTACCGGTGTCGAGGATGCCGAAAGACGGCAAGGACTGGCCAACAGTGGATGATATGGTTAAGCAAAACCAGAGGCTTGTTGTTTTCACTTCCAAAAAGGAGAAAGAAGCTTCTGAAGGTCTTGCTTACCAATGGAACTACATGGTCGAGAATCAATGTAGGTTCTTTTACTATCATCTTGAACCCGAAAAAGAAATCTCTCTAGTGACCACATTAACAAGATGATGATGCTTTGTGTTGTTGTCATGTAGATGGTAATCAAGGATTGCAGGATGGATCATGCTCTAACCGAGATAAATCTTCCCCGTTGGATACAAAGTCTCGCTCTTTAGTTTTGCAAAACTACTTTCAGACCAATCCAAACTCGACAAAAGCGTGCGCTGATAATTCCAATCCGTTGATCAAGATGATGACAACTTGCTATGAAGCAGCGGGTAATAGGTGGCCTAACTTCATCGCAGTTGATTATTACCAGGTGCGTTTCTGACAAAAACCAACAAGTAGCAGAACCAATAAGTCTATACTTGCAGAATGTGTCTGTCTTATTGATGGTTAAATCGCAGAGGAGTGATGGTGGAGGAGCTGCGGAAGCTGTAGATGAAGCAAACGGTCGTCTAACATGTGGTTGTGACAGCTTAGCTCTTTGCAAAGTAAGTTAGTTTAAGCACACATCACAATGATCATATACAATCTAGAGAGATAATAATCATGTGTGTTTGTTGCATATATTGACAGTCAAACGCACCTTTTGGCACATGCGATGCTCCTTCTCCGAAGGCGGCTCCAACACCATTGGCCGGTGGGAAAGAGTCTCCTACTCCTCCGAGAGATCTTCCGGCGGGTAATGCTGATTCTAAAGCAATTGGATTGTCATCTCTCATTTTGATCTCTACCGTGTCTGTCTTGCTTTGGTGATGTGTTTCTGAGGGAGCTTATTTTGCTTTTGATATAACACAAATGATTTGACTTTATATTTCTACGACGAACATTCAAAAAACAGACATAAAATTTCTGAGATTTTATTCTGACAGAAATGTAACCACCTGAGGAATGTTGCTTTTAAAGATAATGTTGTTGTGAAAAGAGTGAGATCAGTGTAAGAGCTCGGACATGCCAAAGCTGAAGCAATGCTTAAAAGTATATATTTTTGTAAATTTCTTAATGCAGTTCACCAACAGGAGCTTCGTTGAGCCAGAGGAAGTGGATGAAGTCATACAACTTGGCGCTAACACTAACCTGCAAGTGTAAGTAAACAACACAATTACGTTCTTGAGACAGAACATGTAATTTCCAAGAGTGTTTGTTGGATAAATATTACCTTATAAGGAGTAGGGTTTAGTCTTCTCATGTGATCGGGTCTCATGTTTTCGAGCTGTTTGATACAACGGTTTCTTATCTCTTTCAACGGCTCTAGCTCCTCCAAAGCTTCATATTCCATGGCATAAGAGAAAACAAAACAGAATCAGTCATAACCCCCAATAACATTTCAAGTAGTGAAAACTCTGTTTTAACCTGCATTTCCGCGCCAATAACATTTCAGAAGCTCTTCAACGCGCTGTGGCACAACATAAGCCCTTTTCGATTCATTGAACGGATGACGGCAAAGTAGCCTTTCACCAACCTTAAATCCACAAAAAGATTAAAAGACGTTAAAAGTTTGATCCCTTTGAAGAAAGCTAATCTCTTTCTATATTACCTTTGGTGGTGGTTCGTTCTCTCCAGTCATTATATCAACCAGTGGGTAACCCTCTTTTCCGAACAATCTGTAACTACGCTTTTTACATGGTATCGACACCTAAAGACACAAAACAAAAATCGTGTACGAGGTTCATATCAAGAAGAACTGAAAGTTTAAAGCAACAATCTCAATCGGGGAAAATAATCCATTGTTCAAACCTTAGTAACGTCTTCAGAGAGTTTGATCCGAGGCTGATTATTTATCTCCACGAGCTTGAAAACACAGCCTAACGCCGCTTGTGCATAACAAGTCACTAAGTTGGTTCCAATTCCAAAAGCATCTACTTCATGACCCTTTTTCCACAGAAAACTTACATTTCAAGATGACACGTAAGGGAACATTTTTCGTAAGTTTAAGCTGAGACGTACCTGTTTATTTAAGGCATCCACTGTCTCTTCGTTTAAATCATTACTAGCAGTAATGATCATCTTCCCGAAATCAGGCACTTTAGGTTCTCTCTCTACGGTGCAAAAGAACTTCCTCGCCTCGGTGGAAAGATAGGCCAAGTCACCTGAATCCAATCTTATCCCTACTGCTTTGTAACTACATAACAACACACAGTCATGAACCTTGAAAAATCGCTTTCATGAAATCAAGACTTAGCATCAATGGAAGATACACACCCCAATTCATTAAGCGCTAAAGCAACAGCACAGAAGTTAGGAACTCCACTCTTCATCACCTGTATAGATAAAAGTATTATGTTTTTAACTCTGTTAGAGAAATGTTATCGCAGACGAGATATAAAGAGGAAATTGTTTAGACTCACGTCGTAAGTGTCTACAAGAGCAAGAAAGGCGCTAGGGAATGCCAGCGCGTAAGATGTGAATGCGGCAAGCTCACTTTTGTTTGTCTCATAGAAAATACCACATAGTGAAGATGAATCCTATCATCCACCAAGAAAAGAAAATTGAATCAAACAAAAACAATACTACACAGAGCTAAAAACATAGATTTTCGCTTTAAGCAAACCTGAATCTTGGTTAGGCATGTTTGGACCAAGCTAACAAAATCTTCACATGTGGTTTTCCCATCAGAACTTGTAAGCCTTTTGTCAATAATCTCATCAAGACCCTGCCAATAAACCAATTTAAATGATAACTCTTCTCCTACTACTTCCAATATAGAAAAATTGTTAGTTTAGACTTACCATGAATGAGCTAACAAAAGCATGAGAGTGTGTACCGCGAAGTGGTATTCCAAAGAGTTTCCCCGCTGCAACGTTGCTGCCATAAGATCCAAAACAAGAATAAGCAATGAAACAAAGTAAGGACTCTCTCTCTCTCTTCGCTTACTATGTTTCCATAACAAAATCACTAAGTAAGAACATGCCTTGTTGCATCAAAACCTCCAAGGTAACAATACTTTGATGCACTTATTGCACCATCCGGTCCCTATAACCAAATATAAGAGACCATGAAACAAACAAACAAAACTCAATAATCTAACACAAAGACACAAAACCTGAGCTCTCCGAGCACCAAACTCAAGCAAAAGCTTAGACTTTCCAGCGACAAACCGATGTCTAGCTGCATTTGTAGCAACCAAAGACGCGTAATTGACTAGATTGAGAAACGGTGTTTCCAACAATTGCACAACCTTATAAACAAAGCACAAACCACCACAAGGTCATCACAAAACATATAAGAAAATAGTACAAAACATGAGGTGAATAATAACAATAACTTACACCAACAGGACCTTCTATTCTAAGTAAAGGCACTTTAGGAAACACAACAGAACCTTCAGAGATGGCATAAACTTGTATGTCTGAACAATCAAGACCTCTTAGATAATCACAGAAAGCTTCTTCACATCCAGGCAAAGAATCACGAACGAAATCGATCTCTTCATCGGTTAAATTGAAATTAGCAAGGAATCTAATACATTCTTCTAAACCAGCGAAGATTGTGTATTCTCCACCAAATGGGTTCTTACGAAAATACAAATCAAACCTGAAAAAAAAATTGAAACTTTAAGCTTAAAGATTGAAACTTTATCAGATTTGATTCAAAGTATTGAGCTTTAGAGACTAACACGGATCGATCAAGGTGTTTGCCGGCTTTCCAGTAAGCATAAGCCATCGTGAATTGGTAGAGATCGTTGAGAAGTGGTGTTACCATCGGGTTAGTGGGTCCGTTTATGACCCGACCCGGTTTCTTACCATCGATACCGTTCTGTTTCGCTTCCATCGATTAAACCCTGTTTTGTGTTGTGGTCAATAGAGAGAGAGAGAGAGAAGTGTGAATAATTCTATAAAGAGAATGAGAATGATGACAAGTTGTTATGAAGTATCAACTTATGTCTACTTCCACCAAATTTCTTCCTTTTTTCATTTATTTATCATAAAACGCGACTAAAGATAGAGATTACTCAAGAATTATGGGTTTTGGTAATAATGTTTGTTATGCTAAAGAACAAAAAAAAGTGGGGCTCCAAATTCCTGATTTATCGCCTCTATTGATATTATATACCATAAGTAATTGAATACTTAACGAGTCCACGGTTTGTTGCATCCTTTATTAACTTTTAGTGGCCAAAAGAAGATACCAAAAGTTAAAAATAGTCAAACTTCAGAAATGAAGTTCAAGTAGAGTTTTGATGTTTAAGACTAATCAAGTCTCATTACAATGCGAAGAAGATGGTATTGGAATAAGCTTGAAGCACAAGCAATCCTAAAGAGATTAAGATTAAGAGATATATTTAGGAGTTATCTAAATATATCGTTATGGGAGTTATCCTTTTAGGATTAGGAGTTATATTTTTCTATATAAGGAGATGCAAGGGTGTTGCATAACTAATGAGTTTAGAGATTGAAAGATTTGAGAGTTCTAAGAGAGAACTTGAGAACTTTAGGTTTTGAGTGATTTTCCTAAAGATTAATAAAGAGAGTTATTCTTTATTAAATTGTGTTCTTAATCATTCTCTAGATTCTATAATTGGTATCAGAGCTTAAGACGAAGCTATCATGGGTGATTTGAGAGATGATGATGCCGATGAGATTAAGACGAAAGAGTTCTCACCTTCTTCGATCAAGTGCTCGATGCTAACGGATGCAAACTATACAGTTTGGTCTATAAGGATGAGGATTTCTCTCAAGGTACACAAGGTATGGGAAACTATCGATCCGGGAACCAAAGACGAAGGGAAGAACGATATAGCAATAGCGTTGCTATTCCAATCCATACCCGAAGCGTTGATTCTGCAAGTGGGAGATCTTAAGACGTCAAAGGATGTGTGGGACGAGATAAAGATGAGACATCCTGGAGCCGAGAGGGTAAGAGAGGCGAGATTACAAACCCTAATGGTCGAGTTTGACAAGATCAAGATGAGTGAAGACGATACGATAGATAAGTTTGTGGGAAAGCTTGCGGAAATCTCATCAAAATCCACAACTCTTGGAGAGATTATAGAAGAACATGCACTTGTGAAGAAATTTCTCAAAAGCCTCCCGAGAAAGAAATACATACATATGGTTGCTTCTCTTGAACAAGTGTTAGATCTAAAAAAAACAAGCTTTGAAGATATTATTGGAAGACTAAAGGCTTATGAAGAAAGGGTAAACGAAGAAGAAGAGGAAAAACATAGCGGTGATCAAAACCAGAGCAAACTAATGTACGCGAACATGGACTCAACACAAAACTTTCAAAGATATCATGGTGATGGCAGAGGAAGAGGAAGAGTTGGTCTTCCCTATTGGAGAGGAAGAGGTCGTGGACGTTACGGTTATGGTTACTCTCGAGGTGGATCATTCCGAGGTAGTTATGACAAGGAGAGAGAATCTCGGATAACATGTTATAGGTGCGATAAACAGGGACATTATGCATCGGATTGTCCCGATAGATTGCTTAAGCTTCAAGAAACGAGTGAGAAGAAAGCCGACGATACACAATCTGCGGATGAATTAATGGTGCATGAAGTGGTCTTTCTTAATGAGAAGAATGTGAAACCTAAAATTTTGAAGCAAATCTAGACGCATGTAATGTTTGGTATCTAGACAATGGAGCTAGCAATCATATGTGTGGGAATGAAGAATTTTTCTTTGACCTCGATAAGAAGATTACAGGAAAGGTGAGGTTTGGTGACGATTCTTGTATCGATATTAAAGGAAGAGGCTCAATACGATTTTTCCTTGATAACGGTGAGAAAAAGGTGCTGAACAATGTCTATCTCATTCCAGAACTAAAACACATGAGTTTGCCGAACTATATGTGGGGAGAAGCAGCTAGACATGCCACATATTTGATCAATAGAGTAGCTACAAGATCACTTACTCAAAGTACGACGTATGAGTTGTTCAAGGGAAAGAAGCCACACATCGAACACTTTCGAATATTTGGATGTGTTAGTTATGCAAGGACCGAGACCGTAGGAAGAAAGAAGTTGGACGATAGATTAAAGGTTTTGGTGCACTTAGGAACGTAACCGGGATCTAAAGCTTATCGATTATATGACCCAACAAACCGGAAAATCGTCGTTAGTAGAGATGTAATTTTTGATGAATCAAAAGGCTGGAATTGGGTTCGACAAAGAGAAGAAAAAGAGAAAGAAGCTGAAACAATGTTCAGTTTGGGTCTTGGAGAATTTGGCAATAGAGGTATGAGAGAAGATGATGTTAATGATGCTATTGGTGGAAAAGACATTAACATCGAAACAGAGGAGAGTATGAGAGAAGTTGCCAATGAGAGTAATGATAATAACAATAGCATACAAGAAACGGCTCATGATAGTCAAGACTCCGAAGACGACGATGACGACCCGAGACAAACTCAACCTCCGGTACGACGAGCAAGTAGAACACACACAAGGCCAACTTATTTAAAAGATTACATACTTCTTGCTGAGATCGAAGGAGAACGTCTCTTAATCTTGTTAAATGAAGAGCCGTGGGATTTTAGTGAAGCTAAGGAATCTAAGTTTTGGATATCGGCATGTGAAGATGAGATGTTTTCTATAAAGAAAAACAATACGTGGAAGTTAGTGGATCTTCCTCTTGGAGCTAAAGCAATTGGTCTTAAATGGGTGTTTAAAATAAAACGTAACCCGGACGAGAGTATCAACAAGTATAAAGCAAGACTCGTGGCAAAGGGATATGTACAAAGACATGGTATTGATTTCGATGAAGTTTTTGCTCCCGCTGCGCGTATAGAGACTATACGGTTTATTATTAGCTTAGCAGCTTCGAATGCTTGGGAAGTACATCACTTAGACGTAAAAACCGCATTCTTAAATGGAGAGTTAAAGGAAGACGTTTATGTGTCACAACCAGAAGGGTTTGAAGTGAAAGGGAGCGAAGAAAAAGTATACAAGTTGAATAAAGCACATTACGGGTTAAAACAAGCACCGAGAGCATGGAATGAGAAACTAAACAAAACTCTCTTGGCGTTGGGATTCTTGAAGTGTTCAAAAGAACCAGCACTTTATCGAAAGGAGGAGAAAGAGCATCTCATCATTGTTGCAGTGTATGTGGACGATCTTCTCGTCACCGGATCGAGCTTAAACATGATAATCTATTTTAAAGAAGATATGGCAATAAAATTTGAGATGAGTGATCTTGGAAAGTTGACGTATTATTTGGGCATTGAGGTATATCAACACAAGGATGGAATAACGTTGAAGCAAGAGAGATACGCATCAAAGATTCTTGAAGAAACCGGAATGAAAGAGTGTAATGCAAGTCAAGTACCTATGGTCCAAAATCTGAAATTGTCGAAGAGTGCTAAAGAGAATTCCATTGATGAAACCGAGTTTAGGAGAATATTTGGATGTCTTCGTTATCTTCTTCACACCCGACCCGACCTCTCGTTTAGTGTTGGAATATTGAGTCGTTATGTGCAAGACCCAAAAGAGTCGCATGGAGCAGCATTAACACAAGTTTTGAGATATTTACGAGGAACTCTATCGTATGGTTTTGATTTTCGTCGCTCCAATGGTACAGGTTTGATTGGTTATAGTGATAGTAGTCACAATGTCGATGAAGATGATGGGAGGAGTATAACGGGTCATGTTTTCTATTTTGATGGTTGTCCTATTACTTGGTGTTCACAAAAACAAGACATGGTGGCCCTATCATCGTGTGAAGCCGAGTTTATGGCTGCGACAGAAGCTTCAAAACAAGCAATATGGCTTCAAGAACTTTTTGCTGAGATAATGGAAAAAGCATGTGAGAAAGTGAAGTTTCGAGTTGATAACAAATCAACGATATCTCTTACGAAGAATCCGGTGTTTCATGGTCGGAGTAAACATATACATAGGAGATATCATTTTATTCGAGAATGCGTAGAGAACGAACAAGTAGAAGTTGAACATGTTGCGGGTAACATACAAAAGGCAGACATATTGACAAAAGCACTTGGAAGGATTAAATTTAAAGAAATGAGAGACCTTGTTGGAGTTAAAGATGTGAAGGAAGATGAGTTCAAGCTTAAGGGGGAGAATGTTGGAATAAGCTTGAAGCACAAGCAATCCTAAAGAGATTAGGATTAAGAGATATATTTAGGAGTTATCTAAATATATCGTTATGGGAGTTATCTTTTTAGGATTAGGAGTTATATTTTTCTATATAAGGAGATGCAAGGGTGTTGCATAACTAATGAGTTTAGAGATTGAAAGATTTGAGAGTTCTAAGAGAGAACTTGAGAACTTTAGGTTTTGAGTGATTTTCCTAAAGATTAATAAAGAGAGTTATTCTTTATTAAATTGTGTTCTTAATCATTCTCTAGATTCTATAGATGGTCTAGTAATTTACATCCCACCATTAACATACATAAACCTAACCATTACTTTTAAATAAAAAGGTTCATGTCTTTTCTTACACTATTAGACCATGTTTATCAAAGGTGCTTATGTATAGTGCTTGTGTATTTTTTGTGTATTTTTTTGTGTATTTGAGTATTAAATTAAATCAAAACATGTACTTATTCATATAGCACTTATAATGAAAAGTCTTAATTAAGCATTTTAAGCCTCCCTTTTTGTAGAGTTATTATGAATAGTACATGTTTTGATTTAATTTAATACTCAAATACACAAAAAATACACAAAAAAATACACAAGCACTCTACATAAGAACCCTTGATAAACATGCTCTTAGATTCAAAGACTAGTAGAGTTCGTGTTAACAACAACTTTATAAATAAAGAGAGACTTAGACTAAACAAAACAAAGACCGTTAATTGCATCTTGATTCTTGCTTGTGTCTTAAGAAACAAGAACACAATGAATCAACTGTTCAAGCAAGTCGATCTTTTAGGTTAGGTCGTTGTCCATCGAACAAAGCTTGTTCACCTGCAAAATCACACAAATGTCGAAATCTTTATCGCAAGAGACGACCTTACAACTTCTTTAAGGATTCAAAAGAGACGAAGACTTTACCGGGTAAACTTGTATTGGATGGACCGATGTTTAACCTTTGATGAGGTAATCCGCCTTCTCGATTCATCTCCTACAAGTACCAAGAAACATAATCGTAAAGGAACCATCTTTCAAAAATCTTAAGTGGTTAAAGAGTGATGATGTGTTAGTAAAACTACGCACCACGGGGGAACTAAGGAGCGGAAAAGGTCCAAAGTGATTACGAATTGACGGTTCGAGTGGGTATGAAGAAGCCATTGTGTTGATCATATCCGGTGGTGCATTAGAAGCCGACACATACGGATTAGCATGATTAAGCGTAGGATCATTAGTTGTTTCCGGAGGAATCGAGGGTCGGATCTGAGAGAGTTGCAATGGGTGTAATGTAGTTCCAGGTAAGCACAGAGGATGCAAGTTTATACCATTCCTCATAGTCAACATCTGCAAAAGATCAGACAAAACAGAACACTTGCATAGAATGTTCCAAAATAAACAAAACTTTATGTGAATGAATCAATTCTCTTGAGAGGGAGTTTTGAGACCTGAACTTGAAGCTGAAGTTGTTTTAGATACTCTATGGCTTCATCAAGCATTGAAGCTTTATCCGTCTTCTCCAAAATCAACCCCCATTATCATCAAAATTTTACCATAAATCAAAAACCCATAAACAAGTACAAATGGTTAAAAGTATATATATATTACTATTACCTTATTTGAATTTGGTATAAGACTTTGTAAAGCCTTCATCTTTTCATTGATTCTACTTCTCCTCCTCTGTAACAATCTCAAGTCATAATCAGAATATGTTTGAACAACAGTAAAATTCTAATTTTTGTGAAGAGAAACCATAAACAAAAGACCTAAAAAAAGGACCTTTTCAGACAAATTATGAACTTCAGCAGCTCTGCATCTCTTTGAAGAAGAACGAGAAGGACCAGAAGACTTGGAAGGAAGTTCATCATCAACAACAGCTTCTACTCCTTCCTGCTTTTAATTTCATTCAAGCATTTTAACAAACACTTACTGTGCATTACTACAAAAACTTCACTATAACAACAAGTAAAAATGTACAGATCCGTTAGAGAAATTCACTGTATACACACTTTCTCGGGAAACAGACAAAGTTGCAACTTTTATTTTAGAACATGCATAGAGATAGATAGAGAGGAGAGAGAAAGAAGAGGAGAGAGAGAGAGAAAGAGAGAGATTTCAAAGTACCTCACTTTCGCAATCATACTCGTCTGTTTCGTTCTCGCTTGCTCCAACAGAGGAAGACGAGACTCTTGTACCGGAGCTGTTTCCCTGAGCATTGTTATTACCACCGGAGAATCCATAACACCCGGCGGCGGTGGAGGAGCCGATCAAAACCTCGGAGAAATCAACGGCGGAGTGAATCCCTCGTTTAGATAAAAGCGGAGGATGAGAAAGGAAACATCTTTGGTTTTCCGCATGTGGGTCACCGTGAACACCGATGGACGCCGCGGAAGAGTTTGTAGTCATCGCCGGTGAATAGTAAGAGGGTAAAGGAGAAGAACGGTCGATGATATGCCGGAGAAACTGAGAGATTTCGTCAGAAGAAGAAGGAGGAGGAAGATGATGATTGTTACGAGTAGAAGAAGAAGAAGAAGACGATGAAATCAATTTCTTATCTCCCATTACTCTCTTTAGGTTCTTCTCTCTCTTCTCTCTGTGATATCATTAGAAGAAAGAAGAAGAAATAAAAAAGCAGTTAAAGCAAAAAAAAAAATGATAAAAACAGAGTTTTTGATTTTATGGGCATGAAGAGAGAGAGAGAGACTGTCACGCGCCAGCTAGGAAACAGAGGTTAAAATGATTGGACTGTCATCTAGCTAAAAGTGACGGTAGCTGTTACTGTAGCAGAAGCAATGAGCTTGTGGCAGCTCACGGTTTTTCAAACAAAGGTTAATTAAGTAAATAAAATTAAAGTTATTTTTCCTCGTCGCACGTGAGACACACTTAACTTGTACTTGTGGTTAAAATTGTTTTATTTTTTTCACTTTATTTATTTTATTTGTACTTGTGTTTTATTTTTTTTGAGTTTGGTAACAAATGATACATCCTTTATTTCCTTTTTCCTAGTTCATTATTTAAAATAGAAATCTGTTAAGAGATCCATATCCATATTATTCGTGATACACGTGAATTAAAATACATGTTTATTGAAAAATGAAACGTATTTCCTTTTGTTTTTATTGAATGGAGAAAATTTTGAAGAATTCTATTTATCTATATAAAAACGAAGTTATACGTTTTGGGTGTTTGACAAAAGTATTACCACTTTTAGTAATTTGATTTGATCAATAATAATTCCAATATTAACTTGATAATTAGAATAACAATGAATTAGTCCCTTTATCAAAAAAAAAAAAAAAAAAAAAAAAAACAATGAATTAGCTAGTACGAAAATATATTATAGTTGAAATGAATTTTTTAATAGCACTTTGAAAATTATTAAAATTGTGGCGTGATAGAAAAGATGAATACAAATTAGTTTCTTGTTTGCGGTTTTATTCTATTGACTATTGTATAAGCCCATGCCCACTGACATGCTTTAAATTACGTGATGAGACTTTTAAATCACTTTGTATATTTGCATAAATAGTGAAACTTATCAAATTTAAGATGGTTTTGTTTTTTTATAAAAACTCGTACTGCCTTTGAACTAAAACCTCACAATGTCTAAAAAATATGTTTAGGTATGTTATGTGGATTCATATATATTTATAGTTATAATGAATATTCTTCACCAAACAAAATGATAATTAATCAGAATTGGTTTAAACTCGTTCATATTTTTGTATGTTATGTGGATTCGTAAATCTTGTTTTTTTATTGGCACTGAAAACATAAAAGTGTACTTGTTCTCTTGGTGAATGGGCACTAACCGAATCATTTGTTTCACTGCAACATTCAAACACATAAATACTTTGTAGTATTTCTGAAACAAAAGAGTAAAGCAAATGGGACACATTTGCTAAAAAGCCTGCAGCGATTTTTCAGTATCTGCTTTTCATATATTTTATTTAGATATTTTTGTTAGTTTAATTTATTTAAAACTGTGAAAAGGTAGAATAACAAAAAAAAAATAGAAATGAAATGACTCAAGTTATATAATTATAATAGAATTTCTATTGTAAGAACATAAACAAGAAATGCAACAGGAGAAAAAAAATTGATAGTAATTTATTGTAAAACCCAATAAATAATTTTTTTATTTTAACAAAAAAAAAGAATAACTAAATTTTTCAACAACCATGGAAAAAAAATTCTATAAAATTATGAGCATATACCTCAAACACCTAAAAGTTATCTCATGCAATTCAGAAAAATCATGTTATAATTCAACATGATACACACGAAAAATACAAATATTTATGGCTTCTAAAATATTAATAAAAGGAGGGTTGAGATTTTTTTTTAAAAATGATAAAAATGAGCATGATGTTCTTTATATAATGTCTAGATACTAAAAAGATAGATGAATGTTTTCTCTTTGAATTTTCTATTGGTGGTTTGATGGATTTTTCAAGTTGAGTCTTTGTATTTTTAAAGGACCCATACCTTCTTGTCTTGTCTGATTTGAAAGTCATAAAATAAAAAGATGATCCTAAACTTCCTTTTCACGTTTTTTTATCCTTGCTCCCTTATTTTATTTATTGGGTTTTCTGCAAATTAACCCTCCATCTTTATTTGATATGCAATTTAACCCTCCAGATAAAGAAACCCCAAGTCAAACCTCTACCTCGCAGTCAACTCGCAATACAGTCCACCCCGTGTATAGCCGTGTATAGTCGCGTTAACTACGTAACTCATATCAAAACTCACCGTTTTGATATTTTGATATGTTATTAACAAAAAAAAAAAACGGCGAGTGCTTGTGCGATTTGGGGATAAAAATTAGGGGATAAAAATTAGGGTTCTTATTTGTTTATATGTGCGATTTTAAGGTGAGAAATGGGAAGAACCTTTAGCTTTAGTTTGAGTGATCCTACAGAAGCTCCTGGGTTCGATTACGGGGAAGAAGTGACAAGCTCATGGGTTCGATCCGAAATAAACTGCGGCGACCACTTATGACGATCTTCTTTGGATTCGGCTTTCCACATGTATGTTTCTGTGGAAATGATGTTATAATCGAGGCTTCTAATACTGCAACGAATCCAGGACGACGCTTTTTCACATGTCCTGCAAGAGATGTAAGATCTTAAATGTGTTATTGAATGATATTGAATGTGTTAGTGAGTCATGGTGATATGTTATTGAATGGTATTGATTTGTTATTGATTTGGTAGGATGGGGAATGTCATGTATGGAAGTGGTGGGACGTGGCGGTAATGGAAGAGTTTCGTATTGTTCAAAATAAAGCTAAAAGAATTGAAGAGAAGATGGATTCAATGATTGAAGAGAAGATGGATTCAATGGCAGTGTTAGAAAACTTGGTTAAGAGGAGAAGTGTTGAGATTGATGTAATGAAGAAGACAATCAAGATGGGTTTCATTACTCTTCTTGGTTTACTTGTTGGTGTTGTGGTTGCCTACAAGCTCTAAAGCTTGTAAAGTTGAAATCATGTTAAGTAATGCTATTTAAGTCATGTTATGTGATGTTTGTGGATCTTTATTTAAGTAATGTGGTATTTTTGGATGTGTTATTTGTGGATCTTTATTTAAGTCATGTTATGTGTTATTTGTGGATCTTTATTTAAGTTTATGTGCTATTTGTGGATCTTTATTTAATCAAACATAACATTTTTCTGAAACATAACACAAAGTTCAAATATAACACCAAGTTCAAACTTAACACAAAGTTTCACTAACAAAAGAGGTTTAAACACCAACATAAGCTTTTACCACATGGTTTTAAACAAAAAGTTTTAAACAAAAAGTTAACACAAAGTTTAAGAACAAAGTTCAAGACCAAAGTTTAAGCAGATTTATGGTTGAGATTATGATACACCAAGGAGATAGCCGAGTCCACGAGAATTTCTTGGTCTTCCTCGTCCTCTCTTTGGTAAGGCAGCTGATATACTTGGGATATCCTCTGATTGTTGGCTTGAATCATCAACCACAGAAGATGATGCAATAGAAGTTGATGCAAACCTTTTCCTTTTCCTTGTTATTGGCAATGATGCATACTGGTTGGATAAATTGGCCATGAGATGGAGTTGGAACAGGGTGTACACGAGGTCTTCCTGGTGCTTTCTTTGGAGGTTTTGCGGCGGCTGGTTTGGTACGGTGTGTTTTGTTGTGGCCTGCCTCACCACAATTACGACAATGCTGCAAAATGGAATAAATCATACCACTACTATTAGGTACTACATTATTATAAGTAGAAAGAAGTAGTAATGATTCACTTACAATCTTTATTCCTCTTTTGCATAGAATGCCCGGTGCTCTTTTTTTCTCCTTTTTCTCTCCTTCTCTTTTTTTCCTGGTGGTCTACCTGGAGGGATCTTGAATGGTGGTGGATTAACCTTCACATTAGTAGTGACTGCCCAGAGATTCATACCATTGACAGGATTAAGTGGGGTACCATAACAAAATTTCAACTTCTCCAGTTTGAACCAAGGTGAAAGAAGATGCTTTGGGTCCTTATCCATGTTCTTCTCCATACGAAGAGCTGATACAATATGGCAACAAGGAATTCCACTTACCAAATACATTCCGCAACTACAAGATACAACACCTCTCATCTTCACCACAAAGCTGTCTTTAAAGTATCCAACTTCATAGTTCCCTAACCCACAACTTAATGGCCCGCAATTTTTGGCAAGCTCTATCTGTTCATCAAGTAAAGCAACAGCTTTTGGAACATACTCTCCTTGACACCTATTTGCGTCAACCCTCTTCTTCTCATTACCAACCATCACTTTCTGCCTTATCTCCTCAAGCATTTGAACAACGAGGTTTTGTTCTAGCTATTCTTATGGCTGCATTAAATGATTCCCCTAGATTGTTTTCCACAGCGAGCACATGAGGACCATTCCGAGAAGTATGCCCTAGAGTAAATCAAGTACTATATCAGTAACTATATCAAGTAACTATATCAAGTAACTATATCAAGTAACTATATCAAGTAACTATATCAAGTAACTATTTTAAGTAACTATATCAGTACCTGGACCATGGACAACCTATGTTTATCTTCAAGTCCTCATAAGCAGCTAATGATACCTTTTTTAATTCATCCATTTTTCTATCAAAAGCTGCTTTGTAGTAAGCATCAGCAGCTCCCCAAAATAGGTCTTCAAATTCTGCTCCTCCATACTTCTTCTTCCAATTACTGTACACATGTCTAGCACACATCCTATATACAAACATTCATTAATTAGTGATTTCTGAAATACAAAATAACATATACAAACATTCAATACCTGTGTTCAGCATATGGCAACACATTTTGTACTGCAAGTATGAGTCCTTTTTGTTGATCACTTGCTAAAGTCAGACCATTCCCAGTTTGAAGCCCTAAATCATCTACAAGATGTTCAAAGAACCATATCCAGTTATCTTTACTTTCCACATCAACAATAGCCCAAGCAATTGGAAACATCTGCTCATTAGGATCTCTGCCACAAGCAATTAACAACATTCCATTCATCCTCCACTTCAAGACCTAACCACCACTCTAGTAGAACTGGAGTTGATAGTCCCACATATTCTCCAAGGACACTTCTTGTCTGAGCATATAGCAACAACACGTTTGCTATCAGATTTATCAAACTTGAGATCTCTCCTTTTCTTCACATCATAGTTTATTAATGATTTTTTGAAATCATCAATAGATACAAACTCTTGTCCTAAGGTGAATACACCTCTCTTCCGAGACTTACCACCAATCTCTGGCTCACTATCACTGCTACTTAAAACATGCTCTTTATGCTCAATATCAGGCTCACTATCACTATGTTCTTTTTCCCCTGGACTATCATTCCCGACAATTTCTTCTTCTCCTAAACCAACATTCCTTGTTTCTTCCTCTCGCACCTTCATTCTCATTCTCTCTATCACTACCACTATCATCATCATCATCATTTAAGCTATACCCTTTCATATTTTTATGCCTACCAACGTAAGGATCATCACTTCTAACAATAAATAGAGTCAAAGCTCCTGCACCTATAGCATAATGCACAGCTCTACCAAACATTACATCATTTTCTATGTCTACCTTTTCCGTTGGTGAATCCGGTGGAAACCAAGACACCATAGTCATGTTGTCATCATAACCAAGAGTATCAACCACAATAGCCTGTACGTAACGCATGCCGAAACCTTCACTTTCGGTAGATCCAATCTCGTGAGCTTCACCACCAAAGTAGATATCTTCTTTCGACCAATAACCTCCAACACGGACGAAAAGATCGAACCTGCTTTACAAATAAACAACATGGGTAAAGCAAAAAATTAGTTACAGAGCAAAAAATAAGTCAACAACGATTTAGATGTGTTTCCCCTAACCTCATGGCTATCGATCTATAAGCGTTTCCCCAACTCAGTGAATCGATTTCATAAAAAAAAACCCAAAAACGCCCAAGAACCCTAATTTTTGAGATTGAAATCGATTTTTGATTTTTCTCACCAACAACACAGAAAATATCGTGTTTTTGAAATGCATGTCGTTTTCTCTTTTAAAAACAACAACCATTTTAAAAAAAACAACATGCAATTTCACTCACCGTTAATAATAGTGACATCCGTTAATTAATCCATGTCATCACTATACGTGTGAACTGTATTGCGGGTTGACTGCGAGGTAGAGGTTTGACTTGGGGTTTCTTTATCTGGAGGGTTAAATTGCATATCAAATAAAGATGGAGGGTTAATTTGCAGAAAACCCTTATTTATTTATATACAAAAAATAACAATATTAATAATATGATATCATATCTATCTATAATATTAAAAGAGAAAACAAAACACTTACGTATCGTATCGCGACGTGAGATATTATGAATAATTTTTCTTTATTAGGATATTTTTTTTTTTTTGCGTTTTAATCCTTATATTTTTGAATAATTTTTGTTCGGTGAATTCTATAAATTATTTTTCAGATCCAACGAATTCAGGTCCAGATATAAAATTTTTAAGAATTAAATTTCTCCAACAATAAAAAACAAAATAAAAAATCTTCTAATATATATATGACCTAATCACATACAAAATCATTAAAGCGGACATTCGTCTAATGGGCATGCGAATTTCGGTAAATGGATTACGCTTTCATTTACCGGGGTATGCATAACGCGGGTCTTTTTTTTTGAATAAGCTTGCAAAGTTTGATTAGTTATTTCAGTTTTCGATAATGGTCTTTCATAGATGCATGTCTCATAAATTGCCAACGGGTATCGGAAACTTTGATTAGTGGATTGGAGTATGGCCATTCCGTTTTCAGGTCAGACTCATTCGAGTTCGGGTTTTTCGGGTTATTTACAAATACAGTTATGTTCGTTTCAAATCTATTCGGGTTCAGGTCGAGTTTCATATATTTAACAAAACCTGACCTGGAACCAAATATTATTCGGTTCGGGTTTTTTGATTTTTTGGTTTGAATTTTTAAGTTTTACATATTTTTGTAAGAATTTCCAGTCTTATTTCGGGTAATTCGGATTCGGTTCGGGTTTTGGTTCGACTTATTCATATAAACCACAAAAAAACTTGAAATAGCCTACTAAAATCCAAATTACCTTATCAAAACTATATACATGTGTATATCTTCTGGTCTATTCGAGTACAATTCGGGCATCATGTCGGTTCGGGTTAGAACCGAAACATGAGTTATAAAATATTAAAATCCGATAGGATAATATGAGATTCGAAACTGGACCAAACCGGATTTTTCCCGTCGATTCGATTTCGGGTTTTGGATATCGGATTAAATGTTCAGCCCTAAATTGATCAATTCATGAATTTTCATAATATAACTTAATATTATTTATGAATATCTTGTTCCGCGCAAGGCGTACTTACCTAGTATATATTTATATATATATATATATATTCAAACTTTGGCTATTCCATTTTTCTGATTTTTCCTTATTAGTTGGATATTTTAGAAAAGAGGAATTCACAAAACTACACACTTTCAACCTCTAATTCACAAAACTACATTTAATTTAATTTTTTCACATATTTACACCCTTTCAAAATTTTAAAAGCTTGATTTACCCTTTAAAAAAAATCAAAATTAAAATATTTTCATTTGGGTTCGCTAATTAGTGTTTAGGGTATAGTATTAAAGAGTGGGATTGTGTGAGTATGATTTATTTGGATTTAGTTTTGAGTGTTTAGATATAGTTTTGTGAAGTATTTTAAAAATAGTGTAATTTTGTGAAATGTAATTCAAATTGTGTAGTTTTGTAATTCTCCCTTTAGAAAACCCCTTTTGAATTTTATATCCAACCCAGCTCAGCTACTATATCTGTTTTGTAAAATAGTATTTACTTTTTTTTTTGTCAAACTATGGATGTAATTGGTGATACAAAGTAGAAATAAAATATTTTTAGAAACTACCGAAGTAGTTAAATTAGATTTTTTTTTTAAAGTTATAGAAATAGATGTAAATAATGTGTCTTGACTTTTTTTTTTTTTTTTTTTGTCAACATTTGGGCCACAACTGGTCGGCCTATTAGCCAATCCTACACTGCTGTAGGCGCTGGGAATTGATCCCGGGTGGGAAAGTGTTACCTACCTTCATGTGGACTTATGAATGCCACTAGGCCAAGGCCACTTCCCTGTGTCTTGACTTTTTTATAGTATATATCAACAGTGTCTTGATAACGTTACTTTTTACCTTTTTATGACTAGTAACTATTTTAACATTACTTTAACGTTAGATTACAACGAGTATTATGATTTTAACATTTTTAGGATTGTTAATTACCAAAATATTGATGTAATAAAAAAAAAAAAATTACCAAAATATTGTTTCTTACTTCCTAAAATGTAACACACGTATGAAATTATATAGTTAAATAGAACCTGCGCAAAAGGGACCACGAGATCATTTTAAGATCACTATCATAAATTCAACATCACACGTCAAATGATATCCCCGAGACATCTTCCCCCACTTGTAACCTCAACATAATTATAAGCACCTCTCTATTCATTTTATCCCTAAATTCTGGTTATGTAACAACAAAAAATTAAAGTCTTCAATTAAGTTAGAAAGAAGAATCACTCTGCTTTGTTACAGATTTACCAAAAACACCCTTAAAAACAAGTTAATGGCAAATTATGAAAAACCCTAATCGTACTTATTAACGAAATCATGGCACGGAAGTTTATATTTTCAATATATATGGCATGGCAAGGCATGAACAAAAAGGGTTTAAAACGGTCACATTGATATTTCACAAACATATCAACTTTCACTAGACCAATCAGTAATCGAACTTCATTTTCTTCTAATTTTTTTTTAGAAATAGTTAAATATTAGACAAAACCAAAATTTTTACAGACCAAAGCGATTGGTGTCTTGTACCAGTTAATTTATATAATTTTCCGATGAAACTATTTAAAACCAAAAATGTTTGACAAAGAAAAACCGACTTTAGACTACTTTTGTGCACACTAATTTATTATAGTCTTTATAGATGTTGACCTTCAAATTGAAACTACAGTTATATCACATAGTATATATTATTTATCGAAGAATAAATCAAAATTCTATAGTTTCCATACTAACAAAAAAGAAAAAATGAACGGACAGTTAGATAAACAAGTGGGAACAAGGGAGCCTAGAGATGCGCAACAAATAAGCTTACCTCACAAACCTTTGCATGATCTAACGGTGGTGAATTCACGTGTGGTTCATAGCTTTTTTAATTAAATTCCCAATATCTAGTTGTAAATTTCAACCTTATTAATATAAAGCCAGACTATTTTCTTTATTTTTAACCGGAATATTGAATTAATAAGAAAACGTTAATTGGTTTTAGTTAGGGTAATAAAATTATTTGAATGTTTTACTTTTACTAGAAGGTGGTAGGATCTAGTTTGACTTATAATAATAATAATGCAAAGCAAAGTCCATAAGAACCAAACAATTATTTTTCATAGTAACGAACATTGTATCCCTCTTTTGAAACAAATATATAGCTAAGATTTTAGTATTTTGAGAGCAAGTATATAAGAGAAAAAGTTTGATTTACAAGCAATTTCTACCTCTATAATGCAGAAGGATTGTCTAGGCAAATAAGACATGCACAAACATGTATTTAAGAAACAATAAAGATAGTGTCAGGTTACATGTAAATATGTCATCTTATGATGACCAAACATTTTGAGCTATGAGTAATCACACTAATTTGTGTGATGAGGAGCCACACACACATGTTTCTTAATACTAATAGAATACACTGACCAAAACTATTATGCATAGTGTTGGATATATTCAATAAGAAAGCAAGATTTGACAAATGAATTTTTTTTACCAGAAAAAAACAAAAACAAATGGGCTTTGATTTGTGGGTTTAGTATATTTTGTAGGACAGGCCTAAAATCTCGTAATATATATACCAAACATGGCCTTAACTAGTAGGTCCATTTTGTTAAAGGCTTGTCAAAGTTGGATATTTTTCTTTCTAAAGTTGTAAAAAACCTTAAGGTGTTGCTTTGTATAATACAAAATGATCAACATCATGTTTCCTGATTTGGATATTTCGTAGTTAGTATTTCAATACTATAGTCTATAACTCTTATTATACAAAACGCAACTCTTTATTTCATAAATGAGTTTGAAAGAAATTATGAAAGGGATTGAATATTGTGAAAAAGTAGGTACGAGTCACAATTTGTGACCCTAATTTGGGTGGTTCCCATGCTTATCACGACTATTTTAGTTGGACCACTATATTTTTCTATCTTTATGAAATTTATAAACTTGTCAAAATAAGCAAAAACACGATATATAATGCCCATTTCCTAAATTAGAAACTCGTGAGTGTCTTTACTCTTTAATTACACGAAATTGTGTTTTTATAAACATATTGGGGATGTGAAAACACTTTTCCTTCTTTAAGACTTTTTATGTTAAATTCCTAATGCATATTTGTTTTATTTATTGACTAATCAATACTAATCATTCAGTTTTGTAATAAACTCTCTTTTTGGTAAAAATATGAACTCTTCTTAGAATTTTTATTTTAATATAAATAACCAGTTTTTTTTTTTTTTTTTATCGTAGTCTAGTGTCTAAGTAGTTCTCTCCCAACTGAGAGCGGCGAGGTTCGAACCCCGTATTATGCGATTAGATGCATAGGTGACTACCATTGGGCCACTTGCTAATCCGCAATAACCAGCTTGTTAAGACTAAATATTTAAAAGTAGGAGGCTTCAATGCAAGGATTAAAATGTGAACTAGTATGTTTTGTAATGTGTCTTTCTTAACGGAAACTAGCGTTAGTAAATAATTTTAAGGGAAGTAATAAATAGAAAATTGGAATAGTGAGATGGATTCGACAAATTAGAAATGAGATTAAAGTTTACTTTTTTTGTCACAAGAGATTAAAGTTTACTATAAATGGAAAATGTGATGAAAGCGATGGAACAAAACAAAGGCAATAAGGTAAAAATATTGTCGGTGAAGGACAACAATATATGATGAAGCTATGTGTCTTAAATTGATTTTTTCCACTTTCACCTAAAAAGAGAAAATTGAATTTAAACAAATATAACAAATTACCCTTTGATTGATAACTTTTGCTGATAGTGGATGTTTTTCTTATGATTATTTATACGTTAATGCATGTTTTTCTTCTCTTCATTTTCCACAATTTTCATTTAATTATATTGCTAAACCTTGATTTTTTTCCCTGGGTTTATCTTTCCTATTGTATTACAAATACGCTTGACGTTTCCGCAATCCAAGTAGGAAGAGAATAATTGATATGTTGGAATTCAATATTCCTGCCACATGCATTTCGTGCCAGAAGATCCGTCTTCGCATTCTTTTTCTTTGCTGCAAACCGAAGTGTGAAACCAGGAAAGACTGCTTGCAGATCACGTAGCAAACCTAACTCCGAAGCAAAAGCTGGCCACATATGTGGTAAAGATGTCATCCTCACAAGATCCAAGCAATCCGTGTAGAAAACCTCACATAAATGTCCATAATCTCTTAGGCTTTCCATAGCAAAAATTAAACCACATAGTTTCGTGTGCAGAGGGGATAAACCTTGATTATAGTTATAGCTATTGTGTATTTTTTTATCATTGAGAATTTGAAAAAAATTGCATCTCATATTTATTAACTATATTCTTCCATTTTTACTTTTACCGGTGTTTCTGATGAAATTAATATCACTTTATTTTGCCTTTTTCCGTTAGATTGTTATCAGGCAATAAGACGCATTGAACTAAAATACTAAATATAGAAACTGACATGTTGAATGGCAATATATAATTTAAAGAAAACAAAGCCGAAAAGAAACACACAAAATGGCAGACTGTAAAAAGTAATAGTTTTTATTTTATCTTGCAGGGTAAAAAAACACTTTTTACAACAATTAAAAAAACAAATGTTAGTATTTGTTTCAGAGAGTTTTCTACTCTCGTGAAAAGAAGTAAAATCTATCGTCTACGTGTCTCTTCAGACTAGACAGTGCGTCGTAGATACGATTCATAAAAAGAGATCTTAATGTATATAAAGTTAATATATTAATTTATTTGTATTTCAAAAATTATACTATGGTTTCTGAGATCACTAAAGTTGCTTGCTGCATAACATGAGTTCGCTAATCGCTGTTAAATAAAAGATAGTGATAATAATACATTAATGTATAATGTCTCTTTTGAGTTTAGAGTTTTTGTCGACAATGCATCTTTAGGGACCACTCTAATTTTTAGTTTCACGAATCGGTAATCACTTATAATAATAATATTGTTTTGAATTTAGTGGACGTATTCCGATTAATGATCCTTAATTAAATATCTTCGTTACAATGATTCGGTACCAAGTGGATATATTTTTTTGATTATTTTCCTTTGCACACATAGTCATTGGTGTATAATTTTTTTTTCTTTGTACTTACATATTTTATTCTGTCTTTTTAAGGTAATAGGCTAAAAGTGTGTCGACGATAAAATGGGGGGAATAAGCTAATAAGAAATCCCGAAACTAAACTAAAGCTTTAAAATTCATTGATGAAGTTGATATTTATATAATGTTAAATCATTATTTGAAAATGAGATTTTAAATAAAAATAAAAGCAATTATTAGCTGAAGTATTAATATATATGTATCACATTCGATCGTAATACTATGAATAATAATAGACATATATGATATAACCATGTTCACAACCTCATACATGAAGTTTTAATTATTCCTTTAGGATTAATTTTATAGTACTAGAAAAGAACCCGCGCGTTGCGCGGAATATTTACAAATTTTTATAGTAATTTCAAATAATTTTACATTGACTTTGTGAAAGTTTTTATTTGTTTTATGAAGTTTTTTTATTTTTGTAATAGGTATACGGTTTAACTTTAGATATTTTCCATCTATTTTATATTTTACCAAGCTAATGAAAATAATGTTGTTTACAAACAACTTTTGTTTGAATGTTTTAGTTTATTATCAAACCGATGGAATATCAATATGTAATGAAAATTGTTGTTGTGTACCCCATTTAACTTCTCTAATTTTAATTGTACGCATGTTGTTTACTTTGGTTTTACGTGGACATCTTTACCCGTCAATTAATTTGGATCATATTTTGTTTTGTTTTCTTTGTAACGTTATTGAATTATTTGTATATATAATTATTTATTTTGTATGAGGTTTTCTTTTCTTGGTGGATATTTTAAGTTTATTTCATATATTTGGCACTAACGATTTAGAAAGTATGTATATATATAAGTATTTCCATCCTAAATTATAATTATTTAAACTTTTATAAATTTATATTTATTTATTTTTAAAACTATTTTATCTCTAACCCATTTTGTAAGATGTTTTAGGTCTTTTGATTTGTTTCATTTTATTTGATTTTCAAAAGTTTATATTCATATTTTTATTTATTAACTATAGTATGACCAATCATATTATGTAGTCTTAATTTTTATTTGTTTTGAATGGATGTTAAAATAGTACATCATTTATAACTTTTAAATTTTTTGCTTTTAGATCGAAATTTTACATAATGAGACATATGTAATATATTTCGAAAAAATTAGTATAAGAGAGAAACAAATTAGATATATTTTCATTTTAGAAATTTGATATATATGTTTTTTATTAGTGTTAAAGATTATATTGAATGTTTTTTATTTGAGTTTTATTAATATTGAAAGAGTTTTATTAAATGATTTTTTAATTGAATTGTCTTAATTATTTTTGATGATGTGGATAGCTTAGATTGAGAGAGTTTTGTGCTATTATATAATAGATTTGTTTGGTGTTAAGGGTGGGCCTAAGCCCACTCAGGCCTGGCCCATTCCAGAAGTTACCATAAGAACCCAGTGGGCCCTATTCGGCCCACCGAAGACGAAGCCCAGCCGAAGTCTAAAGCCCATTTGAAGGAAGCATGCGCGACACAGTGACATCGGTACGGACCTGCCAAGACTGACACAGGTGACGTCTGTACGGCGATGCGGTACAATCGACAGAGGTGTCAGTACGGACCTGCAAGATGCAGAAGTCAGCCGAACGGGCATTAAATGCAGGAGCATGCTCGACACCCGCATTAAATGTAAAGCCGCGTTCGACAAAGCAGCTTTCCGTATGTCGGGCATGCGCCGAAGAGATCCCGCCAAGGAGCAAAATCCCGCCAAAGATCGAAAGTCTTCACTATAAATAGAGGGTTCCGGCTCATAAGCAAGGGATCCGAAATTTAGAGAGAGAATCTATAGAGAGAAACAGCTAGAAATATACACTTTCACTTCGACATTGTATCAAACAATCATTCAATCAATAAACAAACGAACTCCGAGTTCTTAATCATGTTTTCTGTTCGGCACTTTATAGTTTCACTTCGGCATTTATCCTTACTTTCACTTCGGCATTATCTGTTCGTCCCCATTATCACTTAACGAGTTTTCCGACCCCACTTCTATAACAATCATCTTAGTTCGGTATCCTATCCGAACCCTGTTTTAACATTTGGCGCCGTCTGAGGGGACACTTCAGGAAAAACTCTCACGCTTACGATAATTCACGAACAACCCGAAGTCAAGAAGAATATCAACATTTCCATCTAAAATGACAAACCAAACAGAGAACGCTTCACACAGACCAATCGTCCTACAAGCTGCACTAGCCGAGGCACAGACATCGGCGATCCCAGTCGATCACACACCAATGGTCGCAGAATCAGAGCTCCACACGCCGACGACAGTTCGTACAACCCTTGTCGAACCAACCCGCGAACCAAGAGTCACCATAGCCATACCGAGTGCTGAGCCGACATTGGCTGCCGAAGCCAGTCGCAACAGCCAAGACGGCCGATCAGAAATCGCCGAACTCCTCATCGGCCTAATGGACAAGGTGGACACCCTCACCAGGTCCACAAACGAACGGTTCGAGGCGCTTTCGAGCGAAAGATCTCAAAACCCAAGACCAGTTGCCAACTTTTCGCCGAACATTCAGAGAAACTTGTTCGGAGGACCCTCCACAAACGCGACTCAATTCGCGACACAGCAAAATCAGAACCACCAGTTTCTCAGCCCGCTGACAGGACATCTTTACGGGACTCATGACCCGACGTCAATCTACAACACCCCGCAGTTTGCCCACCAAACTGCCGGACCTAACACTCAGCAGCGAACCCCGCAGTTCGCCAACCCCCAGGCTGCCGCGAACAACCATCTCTTCCAAGACGCACCAACATTCGCCCAAACCGGGAGAGATTACGAGCTGAAAAGAATGCGCCAAGAGCTGGCCGAGATGAACTCTCGAGTTCACGAAGCGACAAGCGCGGCACCTGAGATCGGCCGCGTCTTAAGAGAAGCGCAAAATGTCCCCTTCACATCGGACATTACACGCTTCCGTATTCCGCATCCTGGGAAAATCACTATCCCGAAATATGACAGAACGAAGGACCCCGTTCAGCATGTCACCTCTTTCACCATATCGATGGGAAGAGCACAGTTCGCACCCGAACTGAGAGACGCCGGCTATTGTCAGCTTTTCGTCGAAAATCTGACAGGAGGAGCACAACGATGGTTCAACAGGCTCATGCCGAACTCCATCAGGAACTTTCACGAGCTCCAAACAGTCTTCCTCAAACACTACTCCATGTACATCCACAAGGAGTTGTCCATCGCTGACCTGTGGAAGATGATGCAGGCGGAAGGAGAATCGCTTCGGCTATACGTCGAAAGATTCAAGGAGGTCGCCTCCAAAATAAAAGTGCCTGATGATGTCGCCATCGAAGCACTCGCGCAATGGAGTTTGGACCGAATCCCAATTCTTCCGCGAACTCACGACGAATTTGCCGAAGACTTTGGAAGACGCGTTGCATAAGGCGACGGCGTATATCAAACTGGAGGAAGACATTGCCAGTTTTAAGAAAAAACGAACGGCGAAGACCGTCCCAAAAGAAAAGGAGAAACAAAAGGAACACGGGAACCGCGACAAGCACTATGACGCGGAATACAAAAGCCGACACCCCGAGTCCACTCAATCGAGGATGTCGAGGAACGGACGAGTTTACAACGTCAACCGTCCCGAGTATAACCGGACGGGGAACGGTTCGGGATATCCGAACGAGAGGGAACTACCAAGAGAGGAGTAGTTCGGGAGGATATCGCAACAGGCCGCGGGGTGACAACCCGAACGAGAGGCTCATCGAGCCAACAAAACAATGACCTGCGGGGAAGACACGATGCGTCCAAACATTGCAGCTTCCACGGTCAAGACGGCCACTCTAACGAAGAGTGCAGGCATCTGAGGAGCCTGCTGATGCGCGAATACATGGCCGGACAGGTCAAATTGCCAACGGCGGAAGAGATAAAAGCCGCATACACGTACAACCGAACCCAACCAGCGGCAAGCGGGCAAGCCGAACGAAATCAGACGCGAAACCAAGATCCGTCTGACAAAAGAGAACGGGAAGAGTTACCAGGCCCGCCCAAAGTCGCTCGCAAAAAGATCGGAATGATCATGGGAGGCCTCGTCGACTGCAACGACTCGATCCGGTCAATCAAGAGGGCCGAACGCGGAGCTGTAGCCGCGGTCAAATGGGCACCCACAGCCGATGTCCCGGCAAAGGCGGCCAAAGAAATAACCTTCACCGAACGCGACACGACCAGCGTCGCCTTCCCTCACAACGACCCTTTGGTCTTGGAGCTGCTCATCGCAGACTGCGAAGTAGCCAAGGTTATGATCGACACCGGTAGTTCGGTCGATCTCATTTTCTACAGCACTCTACAGCGAATGGAGTTGAAGGACTACACGATTCAACGGCGAAACAACCATGTCACTAGGGACCATCAAACTCCCAGTGCACATCGGAGGAGTGACCAGGCTGGTCAAATTCGATGTCATCGACACTCCGGCTATCTACAACGCCATCATGGGAACTCCATGGATCCATGCGATGGAGGCCATCCCATCCACCTACCACCAATGCCTGAAGTTCCTAGGCCCAACAGGAACGGTAACGGTCCGAGGAAACCAGCGCATAGCGCGAAGCTGTTTTATCGCCGAACTCAAAATCAGAAAGTCCTGCGCAATAACTCAGCCAGAAGACGAAGAAATGGCCGAAGCCTTTCAGTCAAAGGTAAACATCGCGCCATCCGATCCATCAACATCCACTTCGGCAACACAGTACGAAGAAACAACGAACGAAGAAGCCCCGAAGTTGGACAAGATATTGCAAGTCAACATCAACTTGAGCGATATCACGCGATGTGTCGGCATCGGCGCCAACCTCGAGCAAACGTTGCAGGACAAGCTGAACGAGTTCTTAAAGGAGAACTACAAAACGTTCGCATGGTGTACCGAAGACATGCCTGGCATCGACCCGAACATCACCTGCCACGAACTTAACGTGGACCCAACTTTCAAGCCGATCAAGCAGAAGAGAAGGAAGTTGGGACCAGAGCGCGCTCAAGCTGTAAACGACGAAGTCGAACGACTCGTAAGCGCTGGATCAATCGACGAAGTGAGATACCCAGATTGGTTGGCCAACCCCGTGGTCGTAAAAAAAAAGAACGGCAAGTGGAGAGTTTGCGTCGACTTCACCGATCTCAACAAAGCTTGTCCGAAGGATAGCTACCCGTTACCCCACATCGATCGAATCGTCGAGGCAACGGCGGGTAACGAGCTCTTATCCTTCATGGACGCTTTCTCGGGCTACAATCAGATCATGATGCATGCCGAAGACAGAGAAAAGACTTCGTTCATCACCGATCGGGGTACTTACTGCTATAAGGTCATGCCGTTCGGCCTAAAGAACGCGGGGGCAACATACCAACGACTGGTGAACCGCATGTTCGCCGACCAACTAGGCGAGACGATGGAAGTGTACATCGACGACATGCTGGTCAAGTCGTTGGCCGCCAAAGATCACGTTGATCACCTCGCCACCGCTTCGCAACACTCAATCGAGTACGGGATGAAGTTGAATCCCGCGAAGTGCACGTTCGGCGTGACTTCGGGCGAATTTCTTGGGTATATTGTCACTCAACGGGGCATCGAAGCAAACCCGAAGCAGATCGCAGCCATCGAGGACCTTCCCTCACCCCGAACAACTAGGGAAGTCCAAAGACTGACAGGAAGAATTGCCGCACTCAACCGGTTCATATCGCGATCTTCGGACAAATGTTTACCCTTCTACCAGCTCCTAATGGGTAACAAACGCTTCGAGTGGGATGAAAAATGCGAAGAGGCATTCGCACAGCTCAAGGAGTACCTCTCCACATCACCGATCCTCGCCAAGCCAGTCGACCAAGAGACCCTGTACCTCTACATCGCCGTATCAACTTCGGCAGTAAGCAGCGTACTGGTCAAAGAAGATCGAGGTGATCAACAACCTATATTTTATACGAGCAAAGCCCTCGACGGTGCGGAGAGCAGGTACCCAACCTTGGAGAAGTTGGCCTTGGCAGTAGTCAGTTCGGCACGAAAGCTCCGACCATACTTCCAATCCCACTTCATAGTCATCCTCACGAATCAGCCGCTGCGAACCATCCTGCACAGTCCAACACAGTCGGGCCGAATCGCCAAGTGGGCAGTCGAACTCAGCGAGTACGACATCGAATACAAGGCGAGAACCAGCGCGAAATCACAAGTCCTTGCCGACTTCCTGATCGAACTACCACCGAGAGATGACAACGGCATCGGAGAAGAACACTTGGACACTTCATGCCGACGGGTCTTCTAGCCAACATGGATCCGGCATCGGCATCACGCTCAAATCGCCAACCGACGAAGTCCTCGAACAATCGTTCGAGGCGGGCTTCAAGGCCTCCAACAACGAAGCGGAATACGAGGCAATGATAGCCGGCATGCGCCTCGCAATCGAACTCGGAGCGAAGGAGCTCGACGCATTTTGCGACTCACAGCTCGTTACCAGCCAGTTCAGCGGCGAGTTCGACGCTAAAAACGGAAGGATGGAGGCATACCTCCAGGTCGTCAAGGAACTGGCCAAAAAACTCCAGCACTTCACCATCACCAAAATACCGAGGGCAGAAAACACCTCGGCAGACGCACTCGCAGCCTTAGCTTCGACGTCAGACCCGACCCTCCGGAGGACGATCCCCATTGAGTGCATCGAGAATCCGAGCATAGCCCTTCCAAAAGGCGTATGCATAATCAATCGAGACGTCGAAGAAACAGATGAGTTCGACGAAGACCTTCGTACGCCGGACTCACCACTAAGAGAAGACCGTTGCACTCAAACCCTTGAAGGACCAAATGATTGGCGGCAAGAAATAATTCGATATCTGCTGACCGGCGAATTACCCGAAGGAAAGTGGGAAGGCCGAAGACTCAAGTGCAGAGCGGCCCGCTATACCCTCCTCGACGACTGTCTCTATCGTTGGAGCGCATCGGGAGCCCTCCTATTCTGCATAACGGGCGACGAAGTCGACCGGGTTATGCGAGAAGCCCATGAAGGAGCAGCGGGTAATCATTCCGGAGGACGCGCATTAGTCCTCCAAGTGAAAAACCACGGCTTCTATTGGCCGACGATGCAAAAGGACTGCGCCGACTTCGCCCAAAAATGCGAGAAGTGCCAAAGACACGGAGACTTCATCAACGCTCCGACACAACTTCTGAGTTCGGCAACCGCGCCTTATCCTTTCATGAGATGGGCTATGGACATCGTCGGACCTTTGCCATCGTCAAGACAGCGGAAATACCTCTTCATCGTCACCGATTACTTCACGAAATGGGTAGAAGCGAAGGCATACGCGAAGATCGATGCAACGAAGGTCCAGAACTTCTTCTGGAAATACATCATCTGCCGCCACGGACTCCCATACGAGATCGTCACTGACAACGGAACCCAGTTCACGTCGGCTAAATTCGAAGGGTTCTGCGCAAGATGGAACATCCGGCTAAACAAATCAACTCCAAGGTATCCTCAAGGGAACGGACAAGCCGAAGCAACGAACAAGACGATCATAGACGGTATTAAAAAACGACTCGAGGAGAGGAAAGGATTCTGGGCCGACGAACTCGAAGGCGTCCTCTGGTCACACCGAACAAGTCCACGCAGTTCAACGGGGCGAACACCTTTTTCACTCTCCCATGGAATGGAGGCCATACGCAGAACGATGCTGACCCAGCACCCACTGACGAACGAACAGATGATCATCGATCAACTAGATCATGCCGAAGAACAACGACACCATGCCCTACTCCGCATTCAGAACTATCAACACCAGGCGGCAAGATATTACAACAAGAAGGTGAAGGGAAGGCATTTCGAAGAAGGCGATCTGGTCCTGCGAAAAGTGTTCGAAAATACAGCAGAAAGGCCGATCACGAAACTCGGAGCAAAGTGGGAGGGTCCATACCTCGTTTCAAAAGTCGTTCGACCTGGCGTCTTCGAACTCATGGAGATGTGCGGCAAACCGATCCCAAGATCCTGGAACGCGATGCACCTCAAAAGGTTCTACCACTAGAAGAAATAGTGCCGGAGATCGTCAACACCGAAGACAATCAACATAGAAGACAACAAAAGCCGAAGATCGACCACAACGGCTTCAAAAAAAATAAAAAAATAACGAACTCCGAGTTCTTATTCAAAAAAAAACACAATGTAAACCGAACTACGAATGGCTTGATCCCTTATTGGGTACGTAGGCAGCCTTCCAAAAGGCGCAGCTATGATAATAAAAAAAAATTTTCCTTAATACGAGTCCCGAACTCAGGAAACACGAGCTCAGCGCTCAGACAAAAACGAACTCCGAGTTCGGTCACACAAGCTCTTCGCTTATACTAAAACGGGCTCCGCGCTCTCATTTTTAAGCCGGTCTATTCCGCAAACTAATTAGCCACTATCTTAAAGTGCAGTGGACTGATCACCCACTATTTTGCAAGGAAGATACCTACGAACTCATGTTCAACACTTGCAGTGGCCCAATCCGAAACCACAGAAGCCGAGTACCTCGCAATCTCGAAAAACGGTTCGTATCGTTTGCGAACTATGAAAGAAGACTCTGTACAAGAGATAAAATGAGTTCGGCATACGGATACAAAGACGAACCATCAAGTATCGAAAAAGCCGATCCTAAATATCAACCCGAAGAAAGAAGGGATGTACGAAGAAATGAAGTACGATAGAAGAAGGAAGATAAAGACGTATTAATGGGAGAAACGACAAATGCCGATCCCAACAATCGGCCAACAAAGATTACAAATAAAATAAAAAAAAACAAAAAACAAACAACAACAAAAGAAGACCGATCACAACGATCGGCCAAAAAATCCTTAACCCTACTCTTCGGGCAAGTCAGTATCTCCGGCCACTTCATCCCTGACCTCTTCATTTCTGGCCTCCTCGCCTTCGGCCACCTCATCTTCGACCGTCCTCTCTTCGGCAACCTCGCCATCGGCTAGACCACCACCCCCTTGAACTCCATCGGTATCTCCGATCGGCTCCTCCACCATGAAGTCGACAAGAGACTCAAGCTCGAGGTCAGCAGGAAGCTCGAAATCTGAAGCCTCGTAAGAAAGCTGCGGCCTCTCCTCAAGCCAACGTTCGAGCTTTCCCTCTCTCTCGCGACATTGACGCTCGAAGATGGGCGGAATCTTGATCGCGAATTTTTTCTCCAGCCGCTCCAGGGTATCGAAGACCCCCTTCATCTGAATGTAGAAGGAAGAGTACTCCTCGCTGATTTTCTGCTCTTCGAGGTAAGCCTTGAGTTTGCCAAGCCGGGCCTCAGAAGCAGCACGGAGCGCATCGAATCGTTGCTTCGCCATGACGAGACGTTCGCGGAAGCATTTGACCTCCAATGCCCCGACCTCGGAAAGCTGATCGTAGTCAGCCTTAAGTTCGGCGAGCTCCCTTGCTCCAGCCTCTTCGGCTTCGCGAGACGACTTCAGAGCCAACTCGCGGATCCTTGATGCCTCAACCTCGGCATCAAGTGCCTTCTCAAGGGCGTCCTTCTCGGACTCCATTCTCCTCAGCTCCTCCTTTAGGCCGATCTTCACAGACTCCGCCATCTCTGCCTTCCTCCCGAGAACGGTCTTCTCAGCCTCCGACTCTGCCAGCTTCTTCTTGAGTTCGGCATTATCAGCTTCGGCTTTGTCAAGCTGCTTCTTCAGCTTCCTCGACCTCCCGCTTTTCTTAACCGAAGCCAGGCTCGATTCAAGCTCCTTGACTTTGGCTATAGCCGCATCCCTCTCCGCTTCAACAGCAACGAGGTGTGCCTGGGCCGAACTCTTCTCTTCGGCCAAGAGCTTCTCATAAGAGAAGTTGAGACAGGTCCTTTTATACGCAACCTGAACAAAAAGTTGGGTGAGGATCAAAGGGAACAGATCGGCAAAAATAGGGAGTTCGAACCAAAAGACTTACCCTCTGTTCCAACCTCGCCAGCTCAGCCACCTCGGCAGATAAAACAAGGTCGGAAGGAGCCTCTTCGCCGTGAAAGGCCGAGTAGACAGCCCGCTGAAAACCACCGCTGGCCTCCTTGTGGTTAAGAAAAGGGACCAGGCCATCATAGGAAAAGGAGAAGCCGTGCTCGTTCCCTTCATCAAGCGAAAAGCCGAACCCATCTGCCCCAGCCGGCCCGTCACCATCCTTCTGGGCGGAGTCAACGCCAGTTGCGGCCTGAACCGCCTCCTCAGGACCGAACTGGGTAACTCGATCCCCTTGCTCCTCAACAAGCGGAGATTTAACTCCCTCTTCGTCAGCTTGGGAGGCATCGGCATCTGACGCGGAACGACCCGCCTCCTCGGGTCCAAGTTCAGCAACTTGAGCCCCCTCCTCGTCGATTATGGCCCGACCCGCGACCGATGCCACCTCAGTCCGACACCTCGTCACCCGAGGAAGATCTGAAGAGAGCTCACTCGCCTCCTCGCGAACCCTCTTCACTCCGGTTATTGGCGCTGCATCGGTCGAAGCAGGCAGGTCCTCAGAAGACGCAACCGCAGGAGTCGGCGGAGGCGGCGGAACCACATCCGTAGGTGGACTACCCGCTGGCAATGGCGGGTCAGCTGTGAGCGGAAGCAGCGAAACCTCCGACGTCCGCGTCAGACCCGCCCGGACCGAAGGAGAATCTTCCTCCTCATCGGTCTCTCTTCCCTCTGTCTCCTCTTCGGCAAGGAATTCCTCCTCTTTCTCGTCGTCAAAAAGACCCCTAAAGTCAGCGAGTCTCCTCATTCTATCTACGCCACTCGGATTTTGTGGCGCAAGTTTAAACGAACCTGCAAATGACGAAGAGAGTTTTCTTTAAAAAAAAAAAAAAAAAAAAAAAAAAAAAAATATATATATATATATATATATATATTGTCGAAGCCGAACTCACCTCCCAACGACGTAAAATAAATTTTCTGCTGCCGAAGTACCTCGGTCCACGGCACCTCTTCTCTTTTAAGGAACTGATCCTTGAACGGCTGATACTCCTTCGGAAAAGGATAAATCGGCGGAGGTTTGACTGCGGAAAAACAAAGGAAAATATGTTAGAAAAAATTATAAAGTATGAAAAGAAGTCGGCTTTCCTACCGATGAATGACGACCATTTGGTCTGGTAAACCCTATCGACATCCAGAACGGATGCCGAGTTCACTCTGACGAAGAAATACTTCTCCCACCAGAGAGGCAACTTCACCGACGTATCCGATGTCAATTTGAAGTCGGGCTTCCAGCAAATCGACCAGGTCCCAGCCAGGGAGTGGTTCGCACTGATGCGCGTAATCTCCTCGAATAGCCGAAGAGACATCTCAAGACCCATCTCTTCGGCCGCCACGATCGCCGCGACCAGGTTCCGAATGCAGGGAACCGTCAACTGGGAGATAGCCACCTCCCTCGCTTCGGCAAAGGAGACGAGAAGCCGGGGCAAGGGGAACCACAACCCCGCCTGGGTAAACATATGCTCGTACAAGCATATGTAACCAGGGGGGCAGTCCCAAGGTCTCTGGTTCGGCGACGGAACCAAAAACTCCAACCCTTCGCCGGACGCTGCAAAGGAACGTATCTTGCTGAGGGTCCCTTCAAGCCTACTCCTAGACGAAGTGAAAGCATGGACCGGCTTCGGCGTCTTCGGCTTCGTCCTCTTAGGAGCCGTCGGTGTCTTCTCCGCCACAACGGGCTTCACGACACTCCTTGCCGATACTTTGGTTCGCTTCGGAGGAGGACCCATCCTAGCCGAAGGCAGATCGCTAGCACGATCGGTAGCCGAACCCGCCGCGGGAGATAATCTATCGTCACCTCGGCGTAATTGTTCGTTCGGCGCGGCCGAACGATCAACCCTCTTCGCAACAGGGCGCGATGTCGAACCGGAA
This sequence comes from Cochlearia excelsa, assembly GCA_963556525.1. Taxonomy (NCBI): domain Eukaryota; kingdom Viridiplantae; phylum Streptophyta; class Magnoliopsida; order Brassicales; family Brassicaceae; genus Cochlearia; species Cochlearia excelsa. Next base: position 869,259 of record OY748331.1, on the reverse strand, counting down.
GGAGATGAACTTTTCTCTGAAGACATAACTAAGCGAAAATTCTAGAGAGAAGGAAGAGAAGAGCTAGAGAGAGAAAGTACCTCAATTTTCGGCGAGAGAACGAAATGAAGAAATGAAGTTGGAAGATATCATTTTATAGAGAAATATGGGAAGCGAAGAGGCGCCATCGAAGGGCGCGAAACGAACCGTCATCATTACGATGACGTGGCACCCCGTTATTCGCCTAAAAATAACGGTGCAGCTTCGACGACACGACTCCGGAATACGAAGCGATGGGGACTCATCATTACAATGACGTGGCATCCAGTGATTCGCCAAGGGGCGGCGCGCGCCCCCCAATGTGCCGCCGAAAAACTTTAAATAATTACACAATTTGATGACGTGGCAACCACTAACTTGGCGAAAAATAATGCGCCTCTATGACCTGGCATTCAACAAATCAACGTGGCATCCCCGAAGCGATCAACCGCCGAAGACAATCAAATCGCCGATGGTAACTCCTCGAATGCGCCTAAGGCCGATCTCTCTAGTTCGCCTCTCATAAAAAGCCGAACTGGGGGAGGGACTAATGTTAAGGGTGGGCCTAAGCCCACTCAGGCCTGGCCCATTCCAGAAGTTACCATAAGAACCCAGTGGGCCCTATTCGGCCCACCGAAGACGAAGCCCGACCGAAGTCAAATGCCCATTCGAAGGAAGCATGCGCGACACGGTGACATCGGTACGGACTCGCCAAGAGCGACACGGGTGACGTCCGTACGGCGATGCGGTACAATCGACGGAGGTGTCGGTACGGACCTGCAAGATGCGAAGTCGACCGAACGGGCATTAAATGCGAGGAGCATGCTCGACACCCGCATTAAATGTAAAGCCGCGTTCGACAAAACAGCTTTCCGTATGTCGGGCATGCGCCGAAGAGATCCCGCCAAGGAGCAAAATCCCGCCAAAGATCGAAAGTCTTCACTATAAATAGAGGGTTCCGGCTCATAAGCAAGGGATCCGAAATTTAGAGAGAGAATCTATAGAGAGAAACAGCTAGAAATATACACTTTCACTTCGACATTGTATCAAACAATCATTCAATCAATAAACAAACGAACTCCGAGTTCTTAATCATGTTTTTTGTTCGGCACTTTATAGTTTCACTTCGGCATTTATCCTTACTTTCACTTCGGCATTATCTGTTCGTCCCCATTATCACTTAACGAGTTTTCCGACCCCACTTCTATAACAATCATCTTAGTTCGGTATCCTATCCGAACCCTGTTTTAACATTTGGGGAGTTATATATGTTTAAATTTTTTCATCCATCGTATTAACAGATCATAGTTGAAAAAGTGAATTTCGATTATTAAATTGAAAGCATCGGTTTAAGATTCTAGGTATTGCTTACAAGTTGTTTTCTTTTCTAGGAGACTCTATAAGCAAAAAAGCATATCCACTAATTATTTGATTATATTTATTTTTAATTAGTATCTTAAAGTTTGTCGATCGACGAATATAATATTAAAGCACTAAAATAAGAAGAATCAAGAAGTGTACTATCCAAGTTGTGTACGATTATCCTCGTGAGACTACAAATCTTGCCACTTATAGAAATGAATTAAATTAAAATATTAGCCCTCATGGTATTATCATATTCTTCATGTGACGACTTCAGTGACGAAATTAGGCTAATCTTTAAATTAAATATTCCATAAAACTCGTACTTAATTATGTTTAAAAATTCGTCTGCAGACAATTTCTTTACATGGACCAACTGATTCCTTTATCATATGATTAAAAACATTATTTGACTAAATTAATTATAAAGTTTTAAAATTCCCCACGAGAAGTATGCATTCATTGGTCCGTCTCGTACCGCTTCCTCGTACATTAATGTCCACTTGCCTCAAACCCTAGACAAAAATTTTAACATATTCAAAAACAAAAATACATGTACAAATTATATATATATGTACGAGTATTTATGTATGTGTACACGTGATTGATTTCTTCAAAAATATGTCTCTTGAAATACTTGTAAGGTTTTCGTTACTTGTGATTTTTTATAAGTTTTTTACTTTTTTTCTTAAGATAATAAATACTTCGTACATATATATATATATAAACATGTTACGAAATAATTTGTGGATTCGTTCTCCAAACTATTTTATAAAAATGTGCATAATGGCTATTAGGTATAGCTAAATAAATTTTAATTGCTATAAGTCATGGAAGAGCCAACTATATATTATTCATGATTATAGGGGATGTTATATATATATATATAGTTGCATAATTATTAAATATATAAATTTGTCGAGTTTGACATGGTAGGCTCATAAAGGGATCGAGTATTGTTTTTGTTTGCTTAATGTTTTGTGCGAAAAGGTATTTTGCTACGTGAAATATTTAAATGACAATATTAACGAGACCGTTTTGTTTATGACACATTTAAGAGTACAACGTTATTCACGGACAACTTAAAAAAAACAGTTAGACAAAAAAAATTACTTTGGTAGATCTTAACTCGTATGGCCTTGAGTTAAAGTCATAAAAGAGAAAATTGATATAAATTCTTTAACACTTTTATAACTTTTTGTATCATTCTATTAGGTAACTAGTCAGAATGTCATTGTAACCGAAAGTATATTGTCATATTTCTCAATTTTTGACAAAAAAATGCCGAACCTATATACAGATTAATCTTTGCATATATATATATATATATATATTCATGTGACTCAAACCAACTATAATTCTTATCATCACTTGCTAATTTATTTGCTGCCAAAAAATAAAACTTACAATGCTATATTTTTTTTTTTAACAAAAAGTATCCTAGACCTAAATTCAAACTAATTTACAATACTTATAAAAATTACATGCTATCTAATAAATTAAATCTTGGTCTAGAAAAAGAAAATAACTTTACACTCCAAGCATTAACCAATGGATCAGGACAACTTGATTTTTTTATGCTAAGTTAAAAGTTACAATTTAAATTTTTCAATATATAACTTTGAAATGGAAACAAATCGTTATAAATTTTAAGTTACAAATTAAAAATATTGTTACTTTAACTAGTTACATTGATTAAGCCTGAAGTATATGTACTAAAATTTACAATGTGTCCAAATAGATTAAGCAAGATTTTAAGGAGGAATAAATTATATCTATATGGAATAAAAAAAGTGAAATCTAGGAAATATTACATGAATAAATGCAAGAGTATAAAACATTTAATATGAATTAACTTTTTATTAGTATTATTAGAAAAGAGAATTAAAATTGAGAAAGGAAGTGAAGCCGAGAAGTCTCTCTCACCATTATAACAATGTCTGACTTATTTTGGGTTTCTGTGAGAGATAGAGAGAGAAACTGATTCAAAGGACACATTACTTGAAAATGACCACTCATCTCTATTAATCCCCAAAAATTTATTTGCCTCTCTTAACTTTTTTTAACTAAATTTACATTTCCAAGATTTTATTTTATCATTAATTATTATTTGGTCTTGTTATATTGAGATTATATTATTAGTATTGCTTTTTTTTTAACTAACGTTCTCATAGCTTGTAGTTGTAGGGCATTAACTTTTTTAAATGATGAGATCTTACGGTTGATATTCGTTTAAAAATTCGTTGAGATTTGTAAAATAACTATGAGAATTTTTTTTTCTTACTCCATTAGGGAAACATCAGTACCAATCTACTTCTGATTCTCTCTCTCTCGTCTCACCATTAATGCTTTTTAAAATATAAATATAACTGCCTTTATAATTTATCTACAAAGAAAATTTATTTTATATAATACACATATACACACGTATTAATATATAATATATTTTTTAAAAAAATTGTATAAAGTTATTGGGTAATATGTGCTTGTTTTGATGGAATTCCAAAGCATATTTATGTACTAAAAAAAAAATTAAACATAATCTAGTAAGGTATTATAGCTCCTAACCTTTACTATTAAAAGCCGAACCGATTTTGTAAACGTGTTCAAACTATACGATTTTTTTGTTAGAAAATGAACTTAAAAAGTATTTTAAGATTCGATTTCCGAGTAGTCCAACTTTACCATAACAATGCATCAAAAAGAAAACTCAACACTAAAGTTTTTATAGAATATGAGGGAAAAGAAAATAAATATAAAGTTAAATAAGGTTGGGATATATTAGTTGAATATTGATTTAAAAGAGAAATAACAAAACAAATTAGGACTGAACATATATGTAGATAGGTGCAGGTAACATATAAAGAAGTAATGTTTTTAAAATATTTTAATAAATGTATTGAGAAGAAACAACAAAAGACAACTCATTGACAAATCTCTTCATAACCTTTTTTTAGTCAGAACCTCTCAAATCACACATTTATCCAATTTCCCATATATGCAACTCTTATATATATAATAAATAAATAAAATCATACCAGATCGAGAAAGTAAAATAAAAAAAACATTTTCATTAATTTTCTCGAGAAGTTCTCTTGGCCTAATTAATTTAAACAGAAGAAATAAACAAACATTAAGCCGATAATTAATTTTTTAATGACCAAGAACATATGTGGTCTTAAAAAGGTTCATTTTTTCACCAAATTTGTTTCTTTCTTATAATAAATATAAAAAATATTAAAAGATTCAAGAAGGTCTCATGAGAGGAGGTTGGTAGCCATTGGACTGCAGCCAATTTTGATGAGAAGTAGAATTTGAATTAAAATTCTGATTGTGATGATGATGATGAGGAGAGAATCCTGATGATGCTGCAGCATTTGCCAATACTTGGTTTGTCGCGGACCGACCATCATACCGGTGGTGGTTTTCGCCCACCGGAAACAGCGAAAAACCTCCTTGGCCGCCGCCGCCACCACCAATGTTGTTGCTGCCCGGAAACTATTTTTACAAAAATTACATTTGTTTTTTTAAAAAAATATTTTAAAATGTAATTGTGGTAAATATTTGTAGTTTTGACTTTTTACTTACTTGTTGGTTAGAATTGGGAATATGGTTATGCATTCCGGATTGACCTAAACCGAGAATCTCATTTGAGTGGAGAGAATCTTGTTGTTGGTTCATCTGAAATTTTTAAAAAATTCTTAAATCATGTAATTAAGGTTAAATTAGTGTTAATAATAAATTAGTAAAACCCTACCTTAAGCCGCATATCTTGACTCTTTTGCTTGGAATTAGCCGAGTTTCCTAAACTCAAATCTAGGTTATGATCTTGTTGAGTTGGATTCCCTGATGATTCTACACACAAATTTAAAATCATTTAACCCATAAAACATATAATTAATTAAGTATTACAAACATAAAATTAACAAATAATTACCAGCATTGAGTTCTTCATCATATATGCTCGGATCAAAATTAGTCACAGCATCTTTGCCATTACATTTGATTGCAGCTTTATCATAAGCTCTGTGGTTATAATAATTAATAAAAAAAAACATTATAGTATAACTTAAATTTATAACAATGTGGCGTTATGGAATAAAACATAAAGACAATAATATTACCTAGCAGCTTCAACCTCTGTGTCGAACAAACCCAAATAAACATACCTAAAATTTTGAAGAATTCAAGAATCAAAAGTTTAGTAACAAATCTAATAATATATATAGTTAAAAAATCAAAAGTTTAGATTGAATTGAATAAATAAATACTTTTTGCCTAAAAATTGACCCATACGAGCTTCCCAACGACCACACTTATGCAAAGTAACACCTCTATACTTTGAACTTCCTCGAGGAAAGCCTGTGCTTTGTCGTCTAAGTACGTGTACAAACTCTTCCTTTGTTAAATTTGTCATCTATATTTCCAAATTTAACAACACCAATATTAATTACCATAAATCTTAATAATACACTTGTTTTCATACGAATTTAATTTACCTGCTTCAAGTCATCATCATAATCTTCGATGTTAAAATTTATATCAGCTTCTACTCCACGAAATTTAATTGCAGCTCTATCGTATGCTCTACATATCAAAATAATATTATTATAACGAAAGATCTCGATTTATATGTCTTTATGTTTTTTTTTAATATATATAATTGAGTCAAAGGGGAGAAACATACCGAGCAGCTGCATGAGCAGTGTCAAATCCACCTATTCATAAATTTTTAAAAAGAAAAATAATGATTTTTATGATGACATTAAAACCTCAAAAATAAATAAAATCTAGAAAAAAATAAACATAAAATTTACCTAAGTAAACCTGTTTCCCACAGTCCCTGAATTTCAGAGAAACATAAACAAAAAAAAAAATAGTAAGAAAATAAAAATGAAAATTAATATCCCAAATAAATGTCAAAAAGTACAATCGATTAATCAAAATATAAAAAGACGAGATTTTTAATTAAAGAAAAGAAAATAAAAAATACCAAATATGAGATTCCCATCTTCCGGTTCGCCGGTAAAACGTAACGCCTCTATACTGCGAGCTTCTTGACCTTGGTCCACGCCGGCTCTTTTTCAACGGCTGCGTCGTCTCCACCACCGCCACTGTGGCTGCAGCTTTCGATGATCCAGACGCTAGATCCGACTGACAAAACTTCACACCAAACCAGTGTGACCGTGGAAAACCCGACCCGGAACCACCGTCTCCTCCTCCGTCGCCGTTAGATTCCATCTCCGGGAAGAACTGATGGGTAATAAGTGGGTTATTGGGTCTGACCCGGTTTGGTACATCATCATCGGATCCATCTTCGATGATTACAGCAGAGGAACTTGAATTAGAGAAAGATCCGACCCGTTTACCCGGTGATGAGTAACATAACAACTCTTCTGATTCTTCTTCTTGTCTTGCTCTTTGGTTTGGTGAGTCATTAAGATCCCACATTTTTTTATTTTTATATTTATATTTTTTGAGGTTTAAAAGTTGAATTTCTCTCTGGTTTGATTCTCCTCAAGGTTAGAAGTTAAATAAGAGAAACCCAAAGAGAGAACAAGCTTTGGTTGGTAGCACAAAAATATAAAGACTAATAATAAGAGCTAGAGAGAGAATCTTGAGCTCTACAGAGAGAGAGAGAGAGAGAGATGAAATTTTTAGAGAGTTTGCTTCTACGAAAGCTTTCATTTTTATCCTTTCCTTTATATTTACTTCCAATGCCCTTTCTCTCTCTCTCTCTCTCTTTACTGTTTTAAAAAAAATAAATATATTATTCTCTCTCTAACCACTTGCTTTCTTTGGAAAAAATATTATATTCGAAACAATTCCTCGTATTGGAGTTTCTTTTTTTTTTTTTTAAAACCTATATTTCTACTTTTATTATTATCTATGTATACAAACATTTTCTTTGATTAATCAAAAGATACCATTAATATGTAATTTCATGTTTTAAGAAGGTAAAGTCCACGGCTTGCTTTGGCAAGCAATCTATAAATGGTATTTTGTTAAAGAAAATTAAAATTTTGATTGATTACTAAAATACCCCTTTCAATTTTTGCCAAAATTGATATACTTTAGCTTATGGAACAAAGCTTTTTCTTTGGGTTTAAATTTCTTTTTCTATGTGAACAAAAGTTAAGAGGATACAAATACAAATAGATCACGCATGCATCTATATATGTAAAACGATGTATATTTATGTACAATAAATAGGTGTTTTCATGATCGGGCAAATTAAAGTAGATGAGATATTAAGTTTGATAAAGTACTAAATATATTATTTAAATGTTTATTTAAAGTGAAGTTCCAAAAACAACAATTTCTTGTAGACAAGAAATTAAAAGGGTTTTTACTATAGAAAGAGTTATATATTAGTTATAAATAATAATAATTTCCAAATGGGAATAACTTACTCAAGTTTGTATTTATTGCTTAAGGCTAGGTTGGTGCAAGTTTTCCATTTCTATTAAAATAATTTACACCAAATCAACGTTCACTCTATTTGAAACTATAAATCAATATTTGGATTGTAGACTCTTTGTTTTCTTATTGGGTTGTTCTAACAAGAGACTTGGTGGTAGCTATATATAATATATATAACGGGAAAATGACATAATTAAAGTCCAATGCCTTTTTAATCTCATTTATCAAACTGTATTAATTGCTTAGTTTGCTTATATGACTATTTGTTCACAAAAATAGCATACTCTAATAGCCTCTTAAGGTTGTTTGTTAACCGTAGAATCCAACGATGTAGATTTATTTGTTTTAAATGAATATTAATAGTTGAGGAATTCATAAATCTACACCCTTTCAACCCCTTCTTCACAAAACTACTCCTAATTTAATATTTTCTCATATTTACACTCTTTCAAAATTTTAAAAGCTTGATTTAACCTTTAAAAAATTATCAAAATTAAAAAAATTTCATTTGGGTTCGCTAATTAGTGTTTAGGGTATAGTATTAAGGGGGTATGATTGTTTGGGTAGAGTTTATTTGAATTTAATTTTGAGTGTTTAGGTGTAGTTTTGTGAAGTATTTTGGAAATGGTGTAGTTTTGTGTAATGTAATTCAAATGGTGTAGTTTTGTGATTCTCCCTTAATAGTTTAATACACATAGACTTACCGACAATTTTACATTCAATTTTGAATGATAAATTTTTAGCATTTGGGCTTTAAACGCATATTAGCAGGTTATATTATGATCAGTATAATTGATGATTTTTAATATTTGACTTAGGGGTGATTGGCAGGGATTTTAAAAACTTTGTAAAACTATTATTTTTCTACAACCACGTTAAAGAAACCAATCATGTTTGTCTTTAAAATAATTTACAGAGACATTTTATTTCCTTTTTAATTTATTTTTGCTCTACAAATCTATTTTTTCTAAAGCAAAAAAAACATGTTCTCATTTTTTCAAAAGCCAAAGCTAAAGCAAAAAAATATACAGCGTAAATCATACAACAAAAAAAATCAAAGTTACGACCTAACCAATTAAGTCCTTAATTTAACTGTATGTGCTTTTTATATGTCAAACAAAAGTATTTGTGTGATGGCTGTAAAATATATTTTTTTTCTCCAAAAGATACAGATGGATACATGTTACATGTGATCATGTGACATGAAGATTTTGATCCTAATCAATATTAAATATATACCCTAAACCCTTCAAGATAACAAAACCATAGTGGAACTAGCTCTCTTGCTCACGAATCGCCATGGTTTATTGCAAAAACAGGATCAACTTGTTGCAAAATACCTTACCTTTTCGAGATTTATTAATAAACTAATAATTTTTATTTGGTTATTGTTTTAAAGTAGACTAATTCGATTTGAGGTATAAGTTTGATAGGTCACATAAATAAAACGAGTGGCTCATATCAATCCTTGGAGTTTTTTTGAAAATATGAAGGAAATAAAGGATATAAACGTAAATGTAAGCAAATGATTACATCAAAAAAATGTTTTTATTTGTTAATAAGAGAAGTATCAAAAAAAGGAAAAAGGAATTATGAGAAGAAAAGGAAAATGTTACCAGAAAAGATCAATCCACTTAGTACGGACAAATAATGGGTCCCTCTTTTTCCCTCTTACATCCACCAATGCCCATTTCGTTTCTCTTACCTCGTATTTTCATTTCACGCTCCTTTAACGCGCGCGTGTACCTCACTGATTGGCTATTTTACTCGCGTGTTTAACACTCGCGCATACCCGAGAAGACGTTTGGTTTCTGACTACAATGCTGGAGCCAACTCTACATTTTTGTTGTAATATAAGATTGGATTGTTAGATTCTTTTATATTTTGTGGCGAAAAATTCGTCATTCTTGACATCACTACCATCATTTTCTATTCTTAAAATTTAAAAATCAGTTTATTTTGTTAATTAATATCTTCAAAAACTTCCAAATAAATCAATTTTTGTTTTGTTTTCACGAGAGAAAGTAAAATACAAGTGAACAATACATAAAAGGAGAGAAGGAGAGAAGGATGAAGGAGAAGGACTTGTGTCTAAAAGGGAAACATACAATTTTATTCCATGTTTATGTTTGTATACAGCGGAAAGTCTTTGGCTAATAACTTTGAAAATATGAGGTTGCCACGTCATTACCCACTTTGTGAATTTATCACTGTGAACGAGTTTTTATTATTATTAGTGTGTATTTTTATATTTTATTATTTTTTAATGAATGTATGAAGAATCTAAAGAGTAGAGATCTTTTTTTGGGTTGCTCAAGTGCGTCAAATTTTTAACGATTTTTCAAAACATATTAATTTTTTCTTTGGGATATAAATTTGATCATATTGCGGATAACATTAATGGCTAAATAGGCGAAAAATAAATACTATAATTAAAATTTTAATTATTATATATGGTTTTATTATTGTTTATATTTTTTTTTCCAAAGCAAACATAAAACACACATAAAACGAATTATATGGTACGAATCCAATATTTATTTTTATTTTTTTTGTTTTTTTGGTTTAATACGAATCCAATATTAAAAATTGGATTATCCTAAAAACATTAAAAAGAGTACGATGTGAATGTAATCAACAAAAAAAAATCAGTGAAACTTTCAACGAAATCTAAAAACAAAAGCTCCTTAAGAATCTTTTTTTTTTAATGTTGGACACGTTGTACATTACATTATTTTGAGTGGAATGCAATAACAAACAACATTCCACTAATGGCTTTCGTTGAACATGTTGCTTTCCTCAAGTGGAAACTATTGCTCTTCTCTCTCTATGTCCCACTATCTCTCTTTCTCCCTATATTTATACACACACCCCACATAATTTATTGTCTTTTTTATTATTATTATTATCATTTTTATATATACAAGCTTGATTTGTTAGAGATGTGATATGTCTCTGGCTTAATCATATGCATACAATGATTATATATCTATGTACAACATATATATAAATGTATATATATATATATGTGTTTGTATGTCAATAATTATTAAAGCCCACGGCCCACTTTACAGAGAGATACTCTGTCTCTTATAGTATATCTTTCCAATAAAATAGGCCCACATAAACTATTATTATTCCCAATTAACCCCGTGAATTTCATGTTTTTTTAACTACTCAACAAATGTGTCCAAATAAAACAAAACTAAAAAACAAACAACTTTTTTCGTAATTTCAAACGATTTTTATCAGACCTTTATACTCCCTCGTTACACGACATATATGATATGACAAAAGTATGTACTAAAAGAACAAGTATTATTGAATGCAAATTTAAGTTAAAAGTACAATAGATACCGTATAAGATCATTTCTACAATATCTATAGGTTTTTATTAGATGCCTAAAACAAATAGACTTTATAAAATAAATTACAAATTTTATGTGTCTTTATAAAATAAATTACAAATTATATCCCCACAAACAAAAACGATGTCACATGTAGTTGTTAATGTGCCTAGTACATTAACAAAAACATAAATAAACGAATCAATGCCTATATCTACCTCGATCTACTTTTCCTATGTGTTAACATAGTGTGGACGAGTAACAATAAATTCATTTTTTTCTCTCTTTTTTTTTTGTAGGCAACGAATTCAATGTAATCTGCAGTAATATACTTACAAGCTTTTATTGATACTGAATTCGAGTACTATATTTTAGTATTGAATTTCATTTAATAATTAAGCCTATAGTATTTTGAATTTAATAGCTTGAATTAAAGAGCAAATCAAAATTGTGGATCTTGTTGGGGGTAATGCCGTAATGTTCAGACAATATGAATACTAACATGATATAAAGAATATATCAAATACAACGTTATTTATTTATTTAGGAGATAAGGATATACACGTTTTATAAGTTTGTGTATAAAAGGTTCTAGATATGGCTTACTTTAAAAATTTCGTGCAATCTTGGAATCGCAATCAAGTCCAAGATTAACGAACGTGGAAAACATCGGACGATAATTAAAACTCTTTATTTATGTGGTTTTCCAAATCTTTTAATTAGCCTTTAAGTTATTGAGAAGGAAATAAAAAAAATCTAAAGGAGAAGACAAAAAAGGGACAAATGGAAACACGTTAATGTACAAAAATAGAAAGGAGTCAGGAACTTAGGTACGATGTCCATACGTTTTGCGGTCCAAAGACTTTCCATTTTTGTAAATCTTTGAAACTATCCCCACTTGGTTTGCCCCAACACATCTTATTAATTATACCGACTAAACACACCCACACATAAACTTATAATTATTTCTTACTAATTCACTTTCTGTTTTTTTTTTATTTTAATATAATAATTTAGTAGTACTATTTAAAAAAATAAAATAAAAAACACAACCAAATGTTAGTACGGTCCCATTTTCAATAATTCACGTTAGTTAATGGAGGGACCAACGAATAATTCCTACTTTTCAAGTTTTCATCAAAATGGGAATCATTTCCTTTTATCACTTTTGATTTTGCTTTAAATTTGTTTCGATGTTTCAGACAAAAATTATTCAACTTTATTACACGATGGATTGATAGGTCGGGCCTAACTGAGGCTTAGGTAAGAGATTCATTGTTATTTATGATTTTTTTTCGTTTCAAGTATGAAATAAAAATATCTCATTTAGAGGTAGTTGACAAAAACTTATCAAAACGACAGCGTTTTATGATTTTTTTTCGTTTCAAGTATGAAATAAAAATATCTCATTTATAGGTAGTTGACAAAAACTTATCAAAACGACAGCGTTTACATATAATAAACTGTTGGATTTCACTAAAATGGCATATTTCATATTTCTTTTTAGAGGAACAAGTTTGCATGTAAAATGATATGAAAGGACCGACTTGGAATGACTTTGGTCTATCTAATCTAATGTTATGCTCAACTAATCTGATGATTTAAAACTTTTTGAAATCATAAACTCATAAACTTAATTTTTTTATATAAATATCATAATCTCATTTATTTTTAAAACATCATAAATATGCCACATGAAACATCTAGTTAGTTTCACAAATTAGTACATTTAATTTTTATTTATTTAATTGTTATACTAAAAATGTATAACAAATAGTCAATTTAAAAATATTTACAAGTTGAAATATAATCTAGATATAGTGTTACTGATCACAACATGCTTCTTTGTAGGTTTTCACGAGTATCATGAATCTTTTATTTTTAAATCTTTAACAAAAGAAATTAAAATCAACAAACTGAAACTTTCATGTGATCTTTTTGGGGGTTTTCTATCAAAAATATTAATAACGCAAACAAAACTATATGATATAAATTTTATGGACAATTACAAAATTACACATTTTGAATTTTAGATGTGATTTTTAACTACATCTAAACATGAAAAATTAATCTAAAGAAATTATATCCACACAATCCTACTCGTTTAATAATATCCCTAAACACTAATTAACGAATCCAAATAAAACAATTTTAATTTTTGTAATTTTTGGAAAATTGTAAATATATAAAAATATTAAATTGGGTTTACTTTTACGAATTCCTCTAATTTCTACCCAAAAATGGAAAAACTATGATAATCCACTTTTCGGTTAAACGGGTAGATTCTTCATGCATCGTTTTGTTTGGTTTGGAATATAAACCGGTTCGGTTTATTCAAACGAAAAGGATAATGAGTAAAAAAGTCAGATTTCGCTTTTCCCAATGCAAACAAAATCTCGAGAAAGAGGTTAGATCGGCGACACATAAAACCTCCTCCGTCACTTTCTCTCTATACTCTTTACACTTTTCGTCGAACTCTCTTTAACGGCCAATGGACGCCGTAGTATCCCACGCTTGCCCCGTCTCCGTCACGCGTCTAGGCGCATCATCCTCTGCTTCTTCACCATCTCTTCTTCCGCCGAGATTCCTCTCCGTCCAGCCTCGTCACCTGTTTAACTTCTCTCTCAGCTTCTCCTCCTCCTTCAAATGTCGGATTCCTTCAGCTTCCGCCGCCGCCGCCACGCTGATGGCGAATTCGTCTTCGGTATGCTCTTTTGCTTTGATTTCTGGTTATGCATGTGATCGTTTGCGTCTTAGGTTTTTAGGGATTTGATGCGTGGATGTGATTCTTAGAATTGCTTTGTTAATGAGATAATGGCCAATTCATGAATTGATCTGTATAATTAGTTACTTACATGGCTATTATTGATGAGATTTAAGCAAAAGCTGATTTGAGAATTGATCACTGTTGTTGTTGTTGTTGGAATTGTTTCAAGCTTTCTAAGATTAGTATTATGAATTTGAATGTTGATGGTAGGCAAGAAGTGGAGAGTACAGTGTTGGTGAGTTCATGACAAAGAAGGAGGATTTGCATGTGGTTAAACCTACCACCACTGTTGATGAAGGTAGCTGCTTATTATCCTCAGTAGATAATCATATGCAAAGATGCAATGCAATGCTTTGTTTTTTTTTCCATCTTTTCAAAATTTGTCATCTCTTTTTTATCTTCTACTACAGCTTTAGAAATCCTTGTGGAGAATAGAATCACAGGATTTCCTGTGATAGACGATGACTGGAAATTGGTTAGCATTATCCGCTTTTTTTGTTCATGTCGTATGCTTCGATAGGGAATTGAATCTAAACTAGTTTTGTAGTTTAACTTGAGAATATTTGTTGCTGCAGGTTGGGCTTGCTTCAGACTATGACTTGTTGGCTTTGGACTCCATATCTGGTAAATGGGCCAGCTACACCACTTAATGTATTTGTTTTCCTTTGTTTTTGAGATACTTTAGTTCGGGTTTTCTCTTTCAAGTGGATAAAGAAGAAAGAAAGCAACTTGATCACATGGTGGTATATAAAGTCCCTAATATCTATGTTATGATGACCTTCATTCTCATTCGTTGCGAGATAGCATGCCTAGCGGTGAAATGATCATAAATCTTATCTCTCTCACCCCTGAAATCTTATTTGCTGGGGTTTTTTCTTATCTAATAGGTAGTGGAAGAACAGAAAATGCCATGTTCCCTGAGGTTGACAGCACCTGGAAAGTATGTGGCCCTCTCTTTTCCTATTAAACATTTGAACCTGAATGCTTTTCAATACACTCATTCATGTTTCTTTTTTTCACTGTGCTCCTTTGCTTGGTTCTAATCTCAGCAGTAGATAGCGTGAACTGAATTTTACTTAGAACTTGTATTGATTATGTAATTACCATGCGCAAAAATGCATCCAGATATTGCAAACCTGCCATAGGATTATGTGATTGTTATGTGTGTACATGATCTACCTTATTGGAAATATGCCTATGGAAGAGTTATGTGTGTGTTAGATAGTTCGGGTAGACGAAACTCTGTAAAGATGATTGCATGATAAATCTTCTCTTGTTCTCATATCATATTTTGATCCGATGGAAACTATTTGCAGACATTTAATGCAGTACAAAATCTTCTAAGCAAAACCAATGGGAAGCTTGTTGGAGATCTGATGACACCAGCTCCGCTAGTTGTCGAAGAAAAAACCAATCTCGAAGACGCTGCTAAGTTATTATCTTATCTTTATTTTCAGTGCCGTCATTTCCTGATTTTCTTCTCCACATCTCTTATCTAATTTCAGTGTGATGGTTACATTATTCTCTAACTTAAGCTTCTTATTCTGTTCCCCACTAGAATATTACTGGAGACAAAATACCGCCGGCTCCCTGTGGTAGATTCTGATGGCAAATTGGTAAGAGATAATTTTACTTTTACACATCTCACACCTATTTCGTTTACTTATCCTCTTTTGTGGTTTCATTCTAAAAAGGTCGGTATCATCACAAGAGGAAACGTGGTTAGAGCCGCGCTGCAAATAAAGCGCAATGGTGATAGGTACGCTTGAATAAGTTATATTTGAGCAAACAGAAAAAAACTAGTTAGTTTGTAGAGAGGAAATCATCAAATATTTTCTAGAGAATAAAAGTGAGAAACAGAGTTTTAGTCATTGTACCACGCTATTCATAACTTATATTACAAGGTATAACCATCAACGTGAAGCCTAGTAATACTCTCTCTAGAAGCATATTACAAGGTTTCACAACTTGTGTTCTTGTTAGTTATTTTTTGCTGTTAGTAGAATAAAGCTTCTCGTATGTTTGATGGGTTTAGGTTATCAGACATAGTACATGTGCTTCAGCTTTAGCTGAGTAACATCTTCGAAGTATGTGTGTGTTTACTATAACATGGAAGATGTATATCTGATGTGGTTATGAATAGGCCAATTAATTTTAAAATAAAAAAAGGTTGTAGAAGAAAAGAGGTACGTAGTTGCAAGGTCATGCTCATGATTAGCTGTCTAAGGAATACCGCAAAATAATCAGACATTTTTGGATTAATGAACAAAGGTTTGATGAGTTTTTGCTGTCATCTCCCCACAAGAGGAAAGGATTATAATATGAGGAGGTTACAAAATAAACCAAAAATGACTTTAGTAGTTATGATATAATAGAGATAGATATAGAGAGAGAGTGAGCTTTAGTTGTTAGAGATCGGACAAGTTAAAAAGAAGGACCCTATTTTTGGTAGGACACTCTTTGTCTCTCTAAAACTCCCCTTACTATTCTTGCTCTTGCTTCTTCTTGGCCCTTTTTTAACCGTATCAAATACAAACTACTCATGGCCCTTGTAATTATACTGAAATTCGAACAATTTGAACACTTTACTTTTAACATTGAGTAGAAACAAAGTGAAATTTACAAGGAGAGTAGAGTGAATACTAATTATGGAAAAATATGATTTATATAAGCACTTGGTAGTAGTAAATTAGTAATCGGGGAGGGGTGCATGTTAGCAACCTCCGTGCATCATAAAGATGGACCAAAAAAACATTCGTTCTTTTCTTTTAATCATCATCTGAAGTTTCCGGGTCGGGTAATTTGTTCAAATCGACCCGGTCCAATGATCCATCACATCTCTTAACACTTTCCTTACTACACTCAATATTATTCTCATCATCATCATCATCACCATCATTAACACGATAATCACTTTGATTATGATTATCATCCACGTAATCATTATTATTATTAATATTACCACGTTGATATTGATGATGATGATGATGATGATGACGTCGGTTTCCTCCCGCCGCCTCTATAGCATCAACTTGTGCTCCAACCTCCGCCGCTTTTCTCCTTATATACGCCGCCGACATATCTCCACCGCTGTGTCCTCCACCCGCCACCGTAACACCGGTTAAAAGCTCAGGGAAATTAAGCCTAGCAGAAGGACCACGTAGATAAAACACCGCCGTGTCGTAAGCACGCGCCGCCGCTTCGGGAGTAGAGTAAGAGCCAAGCCATATCCTTGACCGTTTATTCGGCTCTCTTATCTCCGCCACCCACTTCCCCCACTTCCTCATCCTTATACCTTTATACGCCGGCTTCTCTCTCTTCCTCGTCTCCGCCGCCGCTGCCGTAACCGTAACCGTACCCTCCGGTTTAGTAACAACCGCCGCTACTCCCGTCGCTGTCTCCATATGGGTTTTCGTCGGAGATTCCAAAAATCAACGAAAGTATCAAACTTTTCCTCCCGATCTATAGACTTTTAAAAATCAGAGGAAAAATCTCTAGAGAAGAAGAAGAAGAGAAGAAGAAGAGAAATTGACGGCGAAGAGATTACATGCGGAAGGAGATATGAAGAACACGTGGGCCAAGAAGATATGAGAGGAACACGAAACCGCAAAAAGAAACTAAGTTCAAAAAATTCACCGACACTAACCTCTTAATTTCAATTTCTCTTTTATTTATTTTGGTTTATCTCACTATATATATATATATATATATATATATATATTCTAAGACAGAGACAACAATCTCATCTTCCCTGACAATATATATACACATTTAGATAAAATAGTATTTATTTATTGTGTTTTTTGTCTTTATCGTTTTGGACGGAATTTAAATATTAGTGTTATATAAAGCTCATGCACCTTAATTTTAATAATTAAAAAAATACTAGTCGGTTCTTTGCATTTTATTTTTTTGTTAAAGTCGTCGGCTCTTTGCATTGGATGGGTTATTAAATGATTCGTTACTCGATGCAACTAAAAAAATATTTAGATTTTTAGACATTATCATATGTGAATTAGATTTTATATTTACAAAGGGGTCTTATTATCGAGGGTCTCTGGTTTTTGGTAAAATAGATAAGCTTAATTACAACATTGGTTTAACAAAAAAAAACATTGGTTTAACAAAAAAAACATTGGTTAGAAGTTTTCCTAAAAATTAAAGTGCTTGTGTGTTCTTTCGTCAATTATTTTTCAGTTTTTGTTTCAAAGAACTTACGACTTTAGAATAGAGGTAGACGTGTAGTTGAAATTGTCAAATCTTCATTAAATTGAGATTTTTTTAACAAAATAAAATAACTGAAAATACAAGTAAACAGAGGATATTTATTGATTGCATGAAATAAGAATAGTGTTGACGTAAAGAAGTGGGTCGTTGTTGTGGAATTTGTGAAACAATAATAAATGGGTTTTTAATTAATTTGTCTAGGGTTTTAAAATTATACAGAAATGTCGAAGCAATAACACGATTTAACTTACTTATTTATTGGGTTATTTTAACATTAAAATAATTAATAGGGAAGAGGCGGTGATGACACGCGTGTCTCCTTTGTGTTCTTGGGACAAGTTAGTGGGATTTCTGAGGTGCTTTGTCTTTTCTTATTTCCTACAGTATGTTTTTTCTTCTTTTTCTCTATTCAATGTTTTCTTATTTTGTTCTGTCAATTAAGTTACTACTTCACAAATCTTTACTTGTTGGCAATATTTCACTTTTTCAATTTATATCAATTTCTAGGTTTGAGTTTATATCACTAAATCAGTAAATATTTATATTAAAACATATAAACGATATAAGGCATCTAATCAATTTAAGTGCCGAGCTAATTTCTACTTAGGCATATTGTCATGGGTAATTTTATCCTACCCTACCCGAACCCGAAAAAAGACTTTCTGAAAAAACCTGTTTTGAAAAAATCCGGATAGGGTAAAGTCTTGGTAGGGTAACCCAAACTCTACCCTATACAATTTAGGGTAACTCGCGGGTACCCGTTTCAATTTTAAAATGAGAAATTCCTTATAATACCATCAAAATAAGTTTTTGTTTTAAAAATACCATTAAAAAGTTTTTATAACAAAAATATCAATAAAATGTTTTTATAACAAAAATACCATAAAAATAATAGTTTACAAAAATACCACAAATATAAAAAAACGAGTTTTAACACTTTTAGATTTTTAAATTTTTTCATTTGGGTTCGCTATATAGTGTTTAGGGTATAGTTTTGAAGGGGTAGGGTATACCTTTTTGGAGGTTTTGGGTGTAATTTTAAAATTTTAAGATTTGTGGTATTTATGAGAAAAAAAATTTTAATCGTATTTGTAAAACTTTCAAAAATCTGTGCTAATTGTGTTAAAAAAATATTTTTAGTGGTATTTGTAAAACTTTCAAAAATTTGTGCTAATTGTGTTAAAAAAAACATTTTTAGTGATATTCATAAATACCACAAATCTTAAATTTTCAAAATTACACCTAAAACTTTCTCAAAACTATACCCTACCCTTCAAAACTATACCCTAAACACTGTATAGCGAACCCAAATGAAAAAATTTAAAATCTAAAAGTGTTAAAACTCGTTTTTTGTATTTGTGGTATTTTTGTAAACTACTACTTTTTGATGGTATTTTTGTTATAAAAAATATTTTAATGGTATTTTTGTTATAAAAACGTTTGTAATGGTATTTTCAAAAAAAAAACTTATTTTGATGGTATTTTAAGGAATTTCTCTTTCTAATTTTTCTTTCTAATTTATTGATTTTAAAAATCTCACGGATACCCGAAACCCAATAAGGTAAAACCCGAC
This sequence comes from Cochlearia excelsa, assembly GCA_963556525.1. NCBI lineage: Eukaryota > Viridiplantae > Streptophyta > Magnoliopsida > Brassicales > Brassicaceae > Cochlearia > Cochlearia excelsa. The sequence goes on along the minus strand of OY748331.1, from coordinate 849,542 downwards.
TAAGACTTAAGGTAAATAAAACCTGCACATTTTCAACCCTATTAATTTTAACAAATAAATTCATGTCATGGACCTTAAGTTTTACATCGGGTCACGGATACCCAATGGGTAATTACCCATCTTTAACATCCGTATTTCTACCACTCATTCCGAGGACGTATTTATTTTTGTGCTACAATTTGAAACTTTCTAAATAAATATTTTTTAAAAAATTGTCACTAAAATTAAACTCCTAAACTTTGTGTGGTGAATATGTTATCCAACCTTAAAAGCTTTGATTAGTTGAACAAAAAAGTCGTAATCTAAATTCCAATTGTGAGCATTATCTAAATTATTGCAAACAACAAATTCATTAGTCACTATAATCTCTCCAAAGTTTGTTACAAAAATAGAATACTTTTTTTATTTATTTTAAAAAAGTTTTAGGTCGGTGGTCGGTGAACATTATTATATTGTATGGCGTTTGGAAATAGACGTTCCATCCACGCAACAGCGATGTACTTTAATTTGACTATAATGTCCTTCTAAATATCGTCATTTATAAATGCATTAAAAGGATAAAAATGTGATTACAAATAGATATTTATACTTTACAAACATTGTTAGGCTAATTTTGGGATAATTTCTCAAAATGCAAACTTGTAATTATTTGGAAATAGTGGAAAATGCTTTGGAGTTAAATGCTTGAGCCACACCACACATTAAGAATAATTATATGTAGGCCTGAATATTCCAACACCAACTTAAACAAAATTATTCTATAGTCTTAATTTCATATATTTTGAAAACTTGAATGCGTTATATATAGATCGATTGTTCTATTGGAATTATATGTGTTTGCGTGTTAAAATGCTTATTACATTAGTTTACTAGTATTTGTTAGTTTACTAGTATTTGTTATAAATTTTGTATGTATTCATACTTATTATAATAGTAGTTTATTATCTTATATGGTTAAATCAGTTTATGCAATAATTTGATGTCAATTTATACTATTAATAAGGAAGAACAAATTTTGAGAAACCTTTCAAATTTCTCTTTAATTATATGTAATGTCATGGTAAAAATTATATTATAAGATAATTTTGAATTTAAAAATAACAAAAATTCTCCCTATTTAATAAGACCAAAAATAAAAAACGAAAATAACAAAGAAAATAAAAATAAATATCAAAAACTATTCATATTTAATAGATAAGATAATGAAAAATTAAAATAGTATGAATATTTTATTTTTATAAAAATCATATAATATTAAATATATAATTAAATTTTTTAAAAATATCTTAAGTTATATAATCTTTTAAATCTAGTAATCTTATAATTTGACGTAAATATAATAAGTATGGGTTTCAAAATCATATTTGTGGATCCAATTTAAAAGCTAAGTTATTATTTTTTTTCCGTCAAACACCTATTCATTTTTTAAAAAAAACAAGAAATTCTGAAAACAGATTAAATTCTCTCTATTTCAATATTTAAAAGCAAGCTTTCCTCAAAATATAATTTATTAGCCCATTACGTCACCAAAATCGTTATACGTGTGAGTATGTCATAGGATAGCTTGGATTCCTATCCAATAATAATAAGAAAGTAATTGATGCGGAAATTTTTAAATAAGAGACGTACGTACGAGTAGGGGTGGGCAAATTATCCGTTATATCCGATCCGATTCGATATTTGCTTCGATCCGATTCGTAAAATCCGGATATCCGAGATAATTCAAAGCACAACAAATACTAAAATTTAATATCCGCGGAGAACAAAGCAAATAACAAATAGTAATTATTAGAAGGTCGGATATCCGATCCGCTCCGTGCCTTCGTATATTACATAATATATTATAAATATGTATATTAGGTAACAAATATATAATACTTATTATATATTTTCATATTTTCAAGTCAAGGAAAATAAGTTAAACTTATACATACAAAATAATTTAAATTATAATGGGATGAGTTTTTATCTTGGTTATCCTTATTTTTTAACGTTTTTTCTTCTATTTTAGTTTAAAATTAGTTGATTTTACTTATTTTTATGTGTTTGATCATTTTAACAAAAGCTAGAGTATTTTTGTATAAAATTTATTAGTATTTTCGGCTTTATGTAGTATATAAATGAGTGATCCGAATATCCGCAAATATCCGCAAATACTCGTAAAATTTCCGGATATCCAAGCATCCGGATATCCGTATTTTTCCGGAGCAAAGCAAATCACAAAATTAGATATCCGTAGATACCAAAGCAAATCACAAATACTGGAATTTTTAGCGGTATCCGCTCCGCGGCCACCCCTACGTACGAGTAGGTCCATGTTGTAAAGTAAATATTATGTGACCGACATTGAGGTCATGACAAACGTAAATCGTATGGTTTTAGTTTTGATATATATAAAAGCCATTATTATATTATGTTACGTTATGCACACCACATGATCTTACTTTTGCTAGTTTTAATTTTCATAACAATGACACAATGTATGAAACAATGTGTCAAAAGCATGTTATTATAAGGATACTTGTTTTTTGTCAAAAAAAAAAAGGATACTTGTTTAGAAGAAACGATATTTGTTTTATTGTTTCATAAAAAATAACTCGAATCTTGCATGCATACATGACTTCTTAGGTTCACATTTATAACGATTTTGTTTATTTTTTGCGATAAATACACAAAAAATATATTTTATGGTTTAGGTTTCATCATAAAAAGATGTACTGGTTATTAATTTCTAGCTTGCATTTAGATAAAATTAATATGAAACGTAAATAAATCGTTTTAATCTGAGGCAAGTTATATTATTAAAAAGAAGATATTTTGATATTGATAATATGGATTTTGTATTTGCTTGTTAAACTATTGCTCTTAGTATTAGTGTCTTGTATAGTTGTATTTTATCATTTTATAATCTGCCACTTGTTACTTGTTTAGTGCCGGAAAGAGATGATGCATATATATATATATAATTTCGGAGTATATATCATCTCAAATGACTATTTTGTCTTGTCTTCCTCTCTTTTAAAAGTCTCCTATTTTCAAGGATAGAGCTATTAAGTACCAATCATATCTTATACAAAATTTACATCCGATTAGTTGGTATCACTTGTGTCGTCCGAATAGTTTACAAGTGTAGAATAATAACAGGTCGAATTTTGACTTATTATTTTATTTTGTTTCTTAGCTTGATTAATATTTAAAAATCATTTCATTTTATTATTTGTGAACAGTCAAAATTTTGTTTTCATATCAAAATTCATATTTCGTTTAATAATTTAATAATAATGGTGTGGGGATCAGCTGTGAAATGTGCCAATTACCCAAATTTATAAACTTTATAGTTTATATTATCTCTTCTTAAGAGTATACAACAGACGCAAAACCATTAATCGTCAGGTGAACAAACATATTTAATTTACGTACCTTATTAATCTTCACAATTCTTTGTATTAAACCCATATAATTATTTCGTTATACATATATAGTGAGTAATTAGAAAGTTTAAATGACAAATGTGCCTTCACAAAAATTCCATTCGTTTTATAAAATAACGTATGTGAACACAAGCGAATAAATCTACGTCGTCAAAAACAAAACTAACATACAAATTGTGTCTTAAGAATATATAATACTAATTTAAGGTAGATACATATGAATCATAATAGGTTCTTTTTTTTTATAATCCTAGTTAGTGATTAGAAGAGCAACAAAGCCAAACATAAGTTTTTGACTTTATTTCAACCCAAAAGAAGCAAATAAAAAACAATGCGAGGGTAAAAATGTCATAAGACTGTTAAAGTAATGTCGCCTGAAGGTCAAAGAGCACATGTGAAAATTAATATGTCTCGTTAGTTGCTGCTGCTGCAGCTATAGAGAGGTGTAATTTAATTTTTTTTTATTTTATAAAAAGAAATATATTATTGTTTTTACAATTATTGAAGTTGCAAATTGTCAATGATCGTAGGTAAAGTACATTTATATTGTCCGAAAATCTGGTAATTCGGCGTTTTACTCCTTAACTTATTCCATGAGACAAATTGCATTATTAAAATTAAATTATTGACTTTGTCATAATTTAAGGACCATGAACCCAAACTCTACCAAATCTTTGACTAAGTCTACTCTTCATGTTGTTCCTAATATGACCCATTTCAGGATTTAATGGGCCTATTAATAAGCCCATTAATGAGATCCAACTTTTTATTATGCTCTCTAAAAAGTAAGAACACTCCTAACTTAGGAGGCCTATGGGCTATGTCTAGTAGTAATTCATATGCATTTCATAAAAATCTGTACTTTTCAACCAATATGAATTCAAAAAATACACATATGCATGTTTATGTGTCTATATGGTTTAAACACTTTTGGTGACACAGAGTTATCATGTTTTATGCTTTGTTTACAAGTGAAAAACGAACCTAAATCAAATAATAAACCTTCCCCACCAAACCGGTTTAATTAATTATTGACCTCACACGCTCTAAACACTATTTGCTAAACCAAAATCAACAAGCAGTGTTGTTTCATTGACCAAACTATATTATCATTATGCTTGGTATGTCGTTATCCTGGGCCTATTGTAATAAAGAAACCATGATCTAAACACTATTTGCTAAACCAAAATCAACAAGCAGTGTTGTTTCATTGACCAAACTATATTATCATTATGCTTGGTATGTCGTTATCCTGGGCCTATTGTAATAAAGAAACCATGATCAAATCATTTTTTGGTTAGTTTAATTCCCAAATTCGTCTACATACTTTCATAATTACTTTCCTTTTTGCCATTAATTAGAAATACACACAAATTAAGTAGCCTTTAAACTATTATCTTGAGGATGTTAATAATGTTAATAACCCGAAAATTGCCAAATAAAACCATAAACCATAATTGACTTGAATAAAGACCCTAATTTTACTCAATTTGGAGGTAATAATGATTAATTAAACCATCCAATGATAAAATAACACGTGTCCATCGTTGTCGTTTTCCTCTGCTTGCCTTTGTGCTTCGATGATGGCTTTGTATCGAAGCATCAGATGGTAAAGGGAACAACAAGAAAGGAAAGCGATTATCTAACTTATCCAAGGCCTTGAAGTTTAAGTAATCTCTGTGTTTAATCAGATCAAGACGAAGAAGACGAAGAAGAAGTAAGAAGATAGAGGTCAACGTAAAGAGGATATGAAGCTCTCTGCGTTGCATCAGAGCTACTTGAATCGCCGTAACAACAGCTTCAGATCTCCGGCGAGTCTCGATTCTTCCGTCGAATCCTCCGGTAAGTCTTTAGCCGCCGTGTTCTGGCTCGTCCTTCACTGTCTATGCTGCTTGATAAGCCTAGTCCTAGGATTCCGATTCTCTAGATTAGTCTTCTTCTTCATCTTCTCCACTTCATCGACGAATCTATACTCTGCTCCGTTTCTTCCCGACTTACCTCTAAAGCACCTAGATGCCCGCACAATCGGTCGGAATCTAGATCCATCGCCGCTAATCGGAGCAAACGCGACGGTGACGACGACGACGACGAGCTCGCGTGTGGTCGTAGGGAGACACGGGATCCGGATCCGTCCGTGGCCACATCCGAATCCGATAGAAGTAATGAAAGCGCATCAGATAATGGAGAGAGTACAGAGAGAGCAGAAGACGATCTTCGGGATTAAGAGAAGCAAGACGATTATCGCCGTGACGCCTACTTACGTGAGGACTTTCCAGGCGTTGCATTTGACCGGAGTGATGCATACGTTGATGCTTTTGCCTTACGATGTGGTTTGGATCCTTGTTGAAGCTGGTGGTGCTACTAATGAGACTGGCTACATTGTCTCTAAATCAGGTCTTAAGACTATTCATGTTGGTTTTGACCAGAGAATGCCTAACACTTGGGAGGATCGTAGCAACTTAGAGGTCTTGATGAGACTTCAAGCTTTAAGGCAAGTCCCTGTGTGTTCTCTGTTGTTGTGATTATAGATTTGAGCTTAAATTTGTGTGTGAAAGTGATGTTTATGTTTGGTTTTGGTGTGTACAGAGTTGTGAGGGAAGAGAAGCTTGATGGGATTGTGATGTTTGCTGATGATAGTAATATGCATAGTATGGAGCTTTTCGATGAGATTCAGAATGTGAAGTGGTTTGGTTCTGTTTCTGTTGGGATATTGGCGCATTCGGGTAATGCAGAAGAGATGGTTATGTCGATGGATAAGAGAAGGAAGAAGGAGGAGAAGGAGAAAGAGGAAGAGAGCTCTTCGTTACCAGTGCAAGGTCCTGCGTGTAACTCAACAGATAAGTTGATTGGTTGGCACATTTTCAATACATTGCCATATGCAGGGAAGAGTGCGGTTTATATAGACGATGTTGCTGCGGTTTTGCCACAAAAGCTAGAGTGGTCTGGGTTCGTGTTGAACTCGAGGTTGCTTTGGGATGAAGCTGAGAATAAGCCGGAGTGGGTCAAGGACTTTGGTTCGTTGAATGTGAATGTGGGTTTGGAGAGTCCTTTGTCTCTGTTGAATGATCCTTCAATGGTGGAACCTCTTGGAAGCTGTGGGAGACAGGTTCTGCTATGGTGGCTTCGTGTTGAAGCACGCGCTGATAGCAAATTCCCTCCCGGGTAAGACTTAACAACAATCCCAACTCATTATTGTTTGTATTATTAATCATCTTGCATATACATTGAGAGTAAATAGGCCTTAACCGGAGATTTTGAATAACAATTTAGCCTACGAACAAGCCTGTGCGCAAGGCTGGTCCATTTTGTATACTAGTTGATAATATACACCAATTTGGATAAGCTCATGAATCACGCTTGTCGTATTATAAGTCAAAAGGAAAAAGAACACTTTGGTGTGTGTCTTTCACATAGACAATGATGAAGACTTGACTTGACTATGTAGTGAATAGCCATTGATATCATATTTTGTCTGAATGACTCTGTTTCTCTTTTCTTGTTCTATGTTTACAGATGGATAATTGATCCTCCATTGGAGATGACAGTCGCGGCTAAACGAACACCATGGCCAGATGTTCCACCTGAGCCACCAACTAAAAAGAAAGATCAAATGCCATTATCACAAGGCAACACCGTCGTGGTGATACCGAAGCAGCAGCAGCAGCAACAACAACAACAACATTCCATCAAAATCAGAAAACCGAAACGAAGAAGTAAGAGAAGTAAACATGAGCAGCCTAAACCAACAGATACAACAACACAACAAGTTTATTCTTCATCTTCTAAGCATCAAGAAAGAAACTGATGAGAGAAAGAATAGAGAGATATATATATCAAAGGAAGATCATTATATACTTATTATTATTCATTTGTTGCCAAAAGTTTTTAAGAGAAATCTTCAGAGATCATTATCTCCTCCATATACAGCAAATATTACATATTAAGAAAGAGCGGAAAAACCGGGGGAATTTAAGAGTATGTGATGAAGATGGAGCTTCAAAGAAAATGGTATTAGTGTTTTTTTTGGAGAATGATGATCATTCGTTTTTCTTGTTCCAATTATTGTTCTTTGTTTTTGGTCTTATAAAACTTTTATCTTTAATTAGTAACAAAGAAAATGTTTGTTTCAATGTTCTTGAGGTTACAAGAAAGTGTAGAGACAGAAACTTTGTGTTGTATAGTTTTTGTAAAAGCATATTTCTCAATCCATTTACGTTTTCTACAAAAAAAAATCGGGTTCTTTCCTAGTGGTGGACGTAATTGACTAGAAATTCAATTCTTACAGGGAGTTGATTTTTTTCTGTGAAATTAAATTATTTGGTCATTGATTATGTCACATCAACAAATCCCCAAGTTGTTTTTTTTCCCAACAAATCCGCAAGTTGGTTTGTTAAATATTTGCTTAACCGAATGCATAGCTCACGTAGAATTAATTGATTATAAGCTACATAAAAAAAATGTCACGTTGATTTATTTTTGGTCATTTTTCTAACTTTTTTTACAACTTTTTTGTCATTTTTCTAACTAAATCTTTGAGATGAAGACATTGGAGAAGATACCTTCCTGGTAAAGAACTGTCAAGGAAGTTAAAACAAAAACAAAAAACAGAATCATTTTTATGAAAGTAAAGTTAAGAGAATAAAAGAAGAAGAAAAAGTAAATACATTTAATTTTTTTTAAAGAGAGACAATGACTGCAAACAGATTCATAACTGAATTAATTGAGAGGATAAGGCGGTTTTGTCAGAATGGTCACATGACTTCTTTAACCAAAAAAATATAATCTGGTGGTTTTTAAATCACGAATAATCCTTTAAATATCAGTAAATTCTCAAAATCATGTTAATTTTTTTTTTTTAAATGTTGAAATATCTTACGTTATATATAATGGTGACAGGTCTAATTCAGACAAGCCAGTTTATAGCATAGCTTCTCATCAAAAAAAAACTGATTATCTAAAGTTGAACACAATTGCTAGCTAAACATAAAAAAATCAACCTTAAGTTAGTCCATCATCATATGTCAGAAACACGAGCTAGACACTTTTGTTTCTTAAAGCTTATCAAAAGCCACTTACTTTAGGTTTGAAACTTTGGTTGAAAAAACAACTCTTTGCCTCCCATTTCCTCCAATCACTATTTTTCCTTCTCCTTTTTTCTTGTAAAAATTTAAATTAATTAGTTATATGAATATTTTAGAAAAGGATAGTAGTCCAACGGCAAGGATGGGGGCACCGCCTCGTGACAAGAGAATCTGCCGTGAAATGGGAACATCTTATCCACCCATTCCTCTTCAAGATTCACTTCATTACCTTCCTCATATGAATCTTTCTTTATATATATATATATATTATATTATATTATATAGTTTTTATTTTAAATAATTCAGGCGTAATTTCATATTTATAGAATGATCCGGACTAATCCATGGAAAAAGAAAGCCCAGGGATAAGGGATAAACGTCATTTCGGGTTTTATTAATAAACGGAAGCAAGTGTCCAAATAAATGCGATTTAGTTTTGCATAATTGGAGAATCGAAATATTATATAGTTCTACTAAATATCTTTATGTCATCAAAAAAGACCACACTTGCCTGAAAAATATATATATGAGACCATGCTCTATTTTTCCAAGACGTCAAAAAACTCTATCAAATTACACAACACACTAAAATAAACGGTTCACAAAATTTTATAAATTCTGTGAAATATTAAATAATGGCTCATGTGGTGACCTAAATAAATAAATAAATAAATGTCTGCGACGAACAAACAATAACTAGTGTCAAGAAATAATAAACTATCAGAGTCGACAATAACTACCTAACGCGTATCCTTGTGAAAGTTTGTGACAGATTTTTTTTTTTTACTAGTATTAATAAATACGCAATTCCCGCTTTGTGATAGATGCACGATGATGTAAACAAACTTATAATAAAGGAACGAAAAATATCTTATTACAATGTGAAAAAAGGAAAAAAAATGTTAATATTAATGAAACGGGAAAATATAAAAAAAATCGAGAAGGTAACTTCGTCACAAACTTAAGAAAAAGAATAGTAAACCTTTTGAATTACAGGCGAATAGTTTGACCCCATAGATCTTTGAAGTTGGAATCTTTGGTAAAAATATATTATTATGTCGCAAAGAAAAAGGAGAATTCCCCAACTTTTATGTGTTTCTTGGTCGGCTGTGTCTCACAATTTTCTAGTGACATGCATTTCAATAAATGGTTCAATATATTATTCCTTATGTTATGTTTAATTATAAACTCTGTTAGAAATATCAAATACGTCAACTAATCTAGATGATAAGAATTTGTTGAAAACATACATTATATCAACGTAACGTGGAGTTTCGAGTGTTTTTTGTTGTGACCAACGTAAGAATTATTATTTGTTAGTTAGAGGTGGTTAAATAATATTTTCTCCATTTTTTTATGTTTGATGTTTTAAAAAAAAACAATTGTTTTTAATTGTTTGATTTTCATAAATATCAATGTAGTTTTATCTATTGATATTTGTGAATTGTAGTTTTCAAGATATATTAATTGAAAATTTTGCAATAATATGGATCCTAAATATTAAAAATTGTTAAACATATATTTATTATTAGTCATTTGTGTGTATTCTTAATTTATACGAAAACCTTATAAAATCAAACAAAAAAGAACATAATGAGTAACAATTAACATGTCCGCTAATTTGGGACGGTGAAATTCACGGTAGTCTAAAGCTAAATAGACAAAGATACTTCTGCATATAACTAAGAATTACAGTTTTAAATGATGCTAAAAGTTAAAGATTTAAATACCACTAAATAGTCCAATCTATACAATAAAAGTTAAACAACTTTCTCAAGCTGATGGACACGTGTCATTATCATGACGTCATTAAAGCCCAAATGCTACTACAAAGCCCAGATTTAACATAAAACAAAACATAATGGTTCAATAAACCTAAAAACATAAAACGCCGGTCGGAGGAAACTTGGTTACGTCGATAGAAACTTTGAGTTATTAAAACCAAGATTTACATTGGAGGTTTCAACAACAGAGGATGGCTATGCTCTTTGATCATTCTAAAGAAGAAGATAATGTTGTTGTTGTAGAGAGGCCTCGACATATTTTTTACCAGAATTTCGAGATCGATCCGTCCCCGACGAAGAGAGGCCGAGATAATCAGAGGGAGTGGTATTTTAGTAATAATAGTGAATGCTACTAAGGTAGGAGGAGGAAGTGATCAATGGAGCAACGGAGTTTAAGCTTGGACTGATCTCAATCATTATAATGTTTTGCCATGATTCTCTAACGTATATTTTTTATGATATTTATGTTGTTGTTGGTTATATTAATATTTAAAGTTTAAGTTTGTAAACAATGACAAAATTGGGGGTTAAATTAAAATATTACTATAATATAGATTCTTTGGCTGTAATTTCTTTATATTTAAAATTTTAATTTCAACTTAGAAACAGGATTGACTGTGCCTTAAAGCTTAATTATTGAAAGGCCATTTGGTTTGGTAGCAAAATGTTCAATTAGTGACTTATTGGACGGTTGTTATATATCTCAAGGTTAATTATACTAGGGGATGATATCCACGAAATTTAGTTAGAATTGTTTTTTTTTCATTTGAGTTCTTTGTATAGTGTTTACGGTATAGTTTTGAAGGTGGAGAAGAATTTAGTTTTAAAAGTTTTAACCAATTTAAAGTTTGTGGTGAAAATTTTTTTAATGGTATTTATAAAACTTTCAATTATCTAAAGAATAAATATAAAAAGAAAAAATATAAAACATATAATTAAAGTTATCAAAAAAGTTAGTTCGTTAGTGGAAAATAGTGGAAAAACAACTAAAAGTTATTTGAAATCTGATTCACACAAACGAGAACATTGCATTGGAAAATAAAATTTGAATTGTTAGAAGTATAATGCATTTAACTTCAACGGATAAAAAATTCTCTTACAAGTTAATAATCTTTTGTGAAAAAATTGATAGTTGGATTTCTACTCTTCCTCAATTTTTATGAAAAAATAGATAACGCAAAATTAATAAAAATATAATACGTAATGACCCGCGCGTAGCGCGGGTATTAATCTAGTTTAAATAATTTGTACTCCAGGGCTTAATTCTTTAACTAAGTGAAACTATAAAATCTTTTCTAGTATAGTTAACTTCTATGTGAAGTAGATTTGCACAAACAAAATTTTTTTAATTGTTTTTGTGGCAAACACGTACAAAATTGAGAAATTTTCAATCCGTTTAGTTGAAGTATAGTTACAATCTTGCATGCACTTGGACAAAATGATTAATATTTTCTAGATCTGTGAAATTAAATTAATAATGCCGTATTTTTTAATCTTAAAAGAATATCATCCACATATATAAATCTTAATATAATATACATATCTATAACTCCATATTTTAATTTTTATTTCACATATAAAGTTCATAAACTAAAAAGTTGAAGATAAAAATAATAATATTTCTCATACAAAATTTAATCCTTAAGAACGGTCCACCATCTTGCATGCCCCATTCGTTAATAATAGAAAAGTAAACCCACTTGAACATATTAAAATACCAAAATTTTACTATAAATAGTTCCCACAATGTATTCATCCTTCAAACAAATCAAAAACCAACTAAACTAGGAAACAAAAAACACACACAAACAAAAACAAACATGACTTCCTCATCAAAACTCCTCTCTTTACTTCTCTTATACGTCGTCGTTTCATTAGCCTCCGGTCATAACCACAACAACCATCTCCGTCTTCCATCGGACAACGCATGGAGAACCGACGAAGAAGTAAGATCCATCTACTTACAATGGTCTATAGACCATGGCAAAACTAACATCCATAATAATATCATTAACCAACAAGACGAAAGATACAATATATTCAAAGACAACTTAAGATTCATTGACTTACACAACGAGAACAACAAGAACGGTACTTACAAGCTTGGTTTAACCAAATTCGCTGATCTAACTAACGATGAGTACCGGAAGTTATACCTTGGAGTAAAGACCGAACCGATTCGCCGTATCGCTAAGGCCAAGAATGTTAACCGGAAATACTCAACCGCCGTGAATGGTGAGGTGGTTCCGGAGACGGTTGATTGGAGACAAAAAGGAGCCGTTAATGCCGTTAAAGACCAAGGATCTTGCGGTAAAATATTACTACAAATTAATTATGCTTTTTTCTTAATAATCTAGATGATATTATAAACCATGGTATAAAAAACTAATTTCTTCAATAGTATGTTAATATAGCGTCTATATTTACTTGTTAAAAATAGTATGTTAATATTTTTGACGTTAAACATAGCATATAACATGCAACACGTTACGCATGAAATTGTATATTATTTGAGTACTAATCTTATTATATGTGAATTATTGTACGTACAGGAAGTTGTTGGGCGTTTTCGACAGCTGCAGCGGTAGAAGGTATAAACAAGATCGTAACAGGAGAACTCATATCACTGTCCGAACAAGAACTTGTCGATTGCGACAATTCCTATAACCAAGGCTGCGACGGCGGTTTAATGGACTACGCATTTCAATTCATCATAAAGAACGGTGGCTTAAACACCGAACAAGATTATCCTTACCGTGGATCCAACGGCAAATGCAATTCTCTCGTGGTACAAAAACAAAAAACAGAGCTACTCTGTTTCTTGCTTTTGATGTTTTGTTCTAAAGAATATGTTTTCTTTGTGTTATTGTAGAAGAACTCAAAAGTTGTTACTATTGATGGATACGAGGATGTTCCTACCAAAGACGAGACTGCTTTAAAAAGAGCAGTTTCGGTCCAGCCTGTGAGTGTAGCTATTGAAGCTGGTGGTAGAATTTTTCAACATTACCAATCTGTAAGTAAACCGAGAGAGGTTAAGATAACAGAACCGGGTTTTTGGATTGTTTGAATAACCGGTTTGGGTTTATTGTTTGGCAGGGAATATTCACCGGAAAGTGTGGTACGGAATTGGACCACGCGGTGGTGGCGGTAGGATACGGGACAGAGAACGGAGTTGACTATTGGATAGTAAGGAACTCGTGGGGTCAACGTTGGGGAGAGGATGGTTACATTAGGATGGAGAGAAACTTGTCTCACTTGAAATCTGGTAAGTGTGGTATTGCTGTTGAAGCTTCGTATCCGGTTAAGCACAACCCAAACCCGGTTCGTGAAATCATCAATGCTTGAAGTTAACTGTAACAAAAAGAATCTCAAGAAAGTAATGGGATTTTTTTTATATATAATTTAATTTAATCTTGTATTATGTTTGTTTGTATGTATAGTATGTCTTAAGAAAAAGAAGTTGATTCACCATAAGGAATTATTCTTTATGTCGGTCAATTTCTTTTTATTGAAAAAATGATTGCTTTGCTTGTTTATGTATTGAAAAGAAATACAATAAAATGATATATTTCTAAAAACATTGTTATTGTGGATTCACCTTTATGTTAATCAACTAGTCAAGCCTTCTTAGGGCATGTGCATCAAAGATGCTAATTTTTAGTTGCTTAATTATATTTAATTAATATTTTTATGTATTTATACCAAAAAAAAATACATAAACAATTTTTATAGTTTTAGTTAAAATTGTCATCCATTAAGAGAGTCTAAAAAGAGTTGCTTAATTTTTTTTTTAAATGTGTTAACAAAAACAAACTAAAAAAGAGTGTTATAATTGAAAACACATTTGATCAAAGAGAGGTCCCCAAGTGACGCACTCACGCTTTGTCATCAAAGCTTTTGCACTACTTAGCCAAATTGATTATGTATGAATCTATATGTGTGCTGTGATGAGCGTCTCTACGAATCTCAACTCATCAAACCTCGGCTTGAATTTCTCCGATCCAATCGTCTTCCTCGATTCCCATCCCTGATCATCTATTTCAATTCAACAACAGCAATTCCACAAAAGCAGATATGTAATCGCATACTAAAATAAAAAAGGAACCTTTGTGGAGATTGCAGCGGAAGAAGAGAGTGCAACGGTGGAGAAGGTAATGACAAGAAGCGACGCCGCCGCTCGACTTCATCATCCTCATTCGAAGAAGATATATCAACAAAATATATCAACAAAAGAGTAAACGATCTAAGTAATCTATGCTTAAACAATAGATTTAGACGAATCGATAATCATTTAACCAATAATCAAACCTTATGAATTCAAGCAATACCTTTTATTATTAGACCAATCTGAAACCGAAACATCACCACCAGAGACATGATGGAACTAAACCCAAAAGCAACATCGCTATTGGAACGCCTATGAGACTTTATGGGGGTAGATTATCACCATCTCCGGATAGGAACCTAGAGGAGGAGGAGCTACTACACATGTTGAACGGTGACGGAGAAGGGTGAATCCGGCGGCGAGGTTTATGTCTTCCACCGACAGAGGAGAAGAAGGAGACATGGAATCGAAGGAGAAGAAGGAGACATGGAATCGAAGGAGAAGAATGAAGAGGCTACGGCGGAGGATACGACGGAGGATAGAGGCTACGACGGAGGATACGAAACAAGAATCGAAGGAGAAACAAGGATCCAAAAATCGCCGATTTTATCGCCTACGAAAAAAGAATCGAAGGAGAGATTGACCACGATTCTCTTTATTTTATTTTTTTTGTCCAATCACACGCTGACACGTAGGTCGCTTAAAGGGAGACTAAAAATCTTAAATAGACAACGCTGCTTACCGTAAAATACCTGATTTCATTTATTTTAATACCAAATACATAACTTAAATACATAAGCACTCCTAAAAACTCCATTAACACTCTTGATGAACATGGCCTTATAATTCTAAACAACAGTCAATTTATTAGTGTAATATGTAAGAACATGATTTTTCAAATAATGTTATAAAGTGTGTTATACATAAACAAAGTATCCATTATATATCAAAGGGGACAAACATTAATTAGGAGGGAATCTTTCAAGAAGAGCCAATGATTCCTTCATCGTTGGCCTTTTTTGAGGAACATTAGATGCACAATTATAACCTAACTTGAAACAACTTTGTAAGAAGTCTTCTTTGCCCTCTAACTCACCGCGGATTGCCACGTCTACCATTCTCAATGCATTGTGTCCGTCCTCTACGGTCATTCCGTTTCCTAGCTCGATCTCTTCCACGGACACGATCTTCCCCGTGAGAAGCTCTAGGAGGATCATTCCGAAGCCAAAAACATCCCATTTTGGGCTCGACTTTAAGCTCCGAAAAGACTCTGGTGCGCAATATGGCGACAACGGGCCCACTGAGCTTGAACTCGGGCTTGGCGTGGGCCCGAAGTCTCGGGAAGAAGTTGTGGAACGCTTGCTACTGAAAATCCGAGACGACCCACCAGCTCGGACGTAACTTGCTTCACCTGTGAGAAGCCTTTCGAGTCCAAAGTCACCGATTTTGGGCTCCATGTCGTTGCCCAAAAGTATGCTACTAGGCTTCAAGTTCCCATGCACGTGTTTCTTCTCGTGGAGATAAGCTAGCCCGCGTGCCATGCCTTTTGCTATCTTGAGCCGAGTCTCCCACGGTAAATGACACGGCGAAGAAGAAGATCCACTTTTTCCTGCCCAAAAATCCAAAACCCAATAATAACGAATTTAACAAACTTGGCTAATGTGCGCTTTCCCTATAACGGTAAGGCTAATAGAAAACTCACGGTAACGGGGGTTGACAAGGCTACCGTTAGGGACAAACTCGTAAATAACCAATTTCTCGTCGGTACCACAATAGAACCCACGGAGTCTAACCAAATTCGGGTGAACCAATTTACCAATGGCTCGAATATTCGATTCAAAATCCTTAAACCGGCGTTGAATCAAACCGTTTTCGCCTAACCTACGAACCGCGAAAACCGTACCGTCTTCGAGAACCGCTTTATACATTATACTCGAACCGGTTGCTCCTATTATATAAGCGGAAGCCTTAAGTAGAGTCTCAATCTCCATCTCTTTCTCTCCATCAACGGTCACTAACGTTCCTTGCTTGTTCTCAACGTCATATCCTGACCGTTGATCTGTATTGTAACAGCTTTCTTCATCAGACGGCGTCGTTTCGGATTCTTTACTTAGACACGACCACTTGGCGAATGTTCTAGATTCTTCTGATGATGAAGAAGATGGTGATAATGTAATTGTGTCTGTTATTTCTGTTCGTGGCTTATTGTTGTTGTGTATGGTGACAACGCTTTTCGTCTTCTTCTTGAATCTGTAAATGTAGAGGAAAATCACGGCGAGGATTGAGATTCCGGCGATATCTCCGATTACGATCCCGATTATAACTCTAGGTCGTAACCCGGTTCGGTGATTCGGGTCTGATTGTTGTGTTGTTGGATCTTGAACCGGGTTTGAACCGATTGTGTTCGGTATGGCGGCGATTGCCGGCGTAGACGACGGTGATTCGGCGTCGGAGATAATTGATGGAGAAGAAGGGATGGGGCACAGGTTCCGGGTCGGGTCACCGCATAGACCCGGATTTCCGGTTAAGAAACCTGGTTTCTGGTTAAAGAAAACCGGATAATTTGGGATTGAACCGGTTAAGTTGTTGAAAGAGAGATCAACGGTGGCGTTTACTGGGAAGTTAGCACCGATCGCCGGAGGAATTTCGCCGGAGATTTGATTAAACGAGATATTTACGTATCGGAGACTATCGCCGCCGAAATCCGGTGGTAATGAACCGTTGATCAGATTTGACGACAAGTCTAGAAACTGAACTTCTCTCCAGCCGCCGGGAAGTTCGCCGGAGAAATAATTATTCTCTAATGAAACCACCGTCAAGTTTCTTAATGTCACCAAATTGGCCGGTAACTTTCCCGACAAGGCATTATCGGAGAGATTAAGAGCTTGAAGGTTATGAAGATCGCCAATTGCAGGCGGAATCTCGCCGGAGATCATATTAGCGGAGAGATCGAGTAACCGGAGCTCCGTCGCGTTGAAAAAGGAAACCGGTAATGGCCCATTGAATGAATTGTTGGAAAGATCAAGACTTTGAAGGTTTTGAAGAGAACCCAAATCAGAAGGAATCGAACCAAGAAGCTGAGAATTGGGCAGAGACAAAGTCAAGACTTTAAAGTCGTTATTACAAGAGACTCCTCTCCATGAACATGGAGTTTCGTGTTTATGGTTCCATGAATGTAACATAAACAGAGGATCGAGAATAACAGAGGACTTGAAACTCATTAGAACCAATCCATCAGAGTTTAAACCGTAGGAACCAAACACAAAACAGAGTAGGAAGAAGAAGAAGAAAACAGTTGAAATTAGTTCCATTTTCATGGCTTCATCACTATTGTGAAATAGAGAGGGAGAGAGAAGTGTGAAGAGAGTTAAAGATAGAGTCAGAAACAGCTCACATAAACCAAACACAACCTCTTCTTGCTCCCTAAATGCTTTCTCTATTTGTCTCTGTCTCTCTGCAAAAAATATTGCAGAGAGTTTCTTTAATTCTAGAATTCAATATGAGTTCACACTTGTTGTTACAGTCTTCTTCATTTATTGTATACATTAATGTTTTTTGAAAAACCTAATATTTGTTTCACACAACCAATGTAGCTCAAGTATTTTCTAAATCAAATAATTTTGGTTTAAGAAAAAAGTTTAGATACAAGGCATATTTATCTCTCTACATAAATAGCAATTAAATGAATAAATTTTTGTAATATTAAACAGCACATGAAAGCCATTTTACAGAGGAAAATAATTGTAAAGCAACCACAAATTGTAAAGCACTCTTTTAACACATAAAAAATTAAAGGTTTAATTGTAGTATGTAGAGTGTTTGAGTATTTTTTTATGCTTAAAAATAAAAAATTAGTATAATTATGGGCCTGATTGGTTGTAGCTGTAGCTTTTGATTTGTTGCTGTAGAAATCTGACTGTAGTTTTTTTTGCTGTAGCTTTAAATTTTATTGCTGTAGAATTTTGGTTGTAGAAATTTAGCTGTCACTTTTTAAAATAAAAGCATGATTGGGAAACTGTAGGTTTTTATGTCTAGTAAATATAAATAAATTATCAATACAATAAAATAAATTAATCGTTACGTTACATGTAAATTAACTAAAATATGTAAACATATAATCTACATTTTGTACATATATTTTAGAATATAAGAATATATTTCTTTGGCACAAAAACTCTTTTTAATATAAGTATAATTTTTTTATTATGAAAAGTCACTTAATGTATGTTTAATAATATGTGTTATGTTTAATAAAGTTTCTAGTTTTAATATTACATTGAATTATTTTACCTATCAAACTTCTACCTAAAGCTTATAAATAAATATTTTGTCAATCAATAAATTTAATATTTCAACAAAAAAAATAAAAAAATAATATGTGTTATATATTTGTATTATATGTTATCATATATTACATATATTGGACAATTAAAATAAACTTGATTGGAAAGTTTATGTTGTATATTATTTATTTATATCTCATAATATGTATTAACAATTTTTAATAAAACAACTAATCAAAATAAACTAATTTCCATAAATCATTTGATATGATATTTACTATTTAATTAAAATAATATAAAAATAAACTTATTGTATTAAATTCATATGATATTTATTGTATGTAATTTAAATACAACGTGTGAATTTTGTTATATGGAATATTATATACATATTAGTAAAGAAATATTTTGTATTTAGTAAAAGAAACATAAAGTAGTTAAAAAGTTGCTCTAGAAAAACTTCTCTGCAGAGCCAAAAACTTTCCTTAATACAAAATACAAAAAGATATGGCTCTGAGTTTGAAAAATAAAAGTAAAGACTGATTGGTTGACATTAGATGCTTTAGAAAGAAATAGAGCTCTGGAAAGAATGTATTTGTACAAAAGAGGATATTAAAATGGATAAGCACTCTACAAAAGGGAGCTTAAAATGCTTCATTAAGCATTTTTCATTATAGAGTACTTATCCATAATACATGATTTAATTTAATACTCAAATACACAAGCACTCTACATAAGCACCTTTAATAAACATGGTCTTAGCTTCTTCTCTTTTATTATTTGTCTTCAAAGCCATATGATTAAATGGAGGGAAAATCAAATACACCATGATTTCAACTATCCACGCATTAGCTATACAAAGCATATATTGTTTTGGTAGTATATTATGTAGCGAACCATAACATTATATTCTTACACGAACCTTACTTATGGATGATTGAACATCAACAATCAATACCTACATTTACATGTCTTAAAGGTTTTATATATCTTTGTGTTTGGGTGAGCAAGAAGTTGGTGAATTGTATTTATGGTATCTCTATAAAAATATGCGTGTGTATATATGTGTGTTTTCAATTATTGAATTTACGGGTGCATTGCACACGTGGTCCATAACACATCATTTTAGTCTCTTTTCCTATTTTAATTGTTTAAAAAATTACTATATCACTTATTTTAAAACAACTTCATTTTGTAAAGTTGGAAGTGATATTTACCCACTTCTTCATAAAATATAAAATTTTAAGTCGAAAAAGATTCAAAAAATTGATGAAAATACACTTTAATTATAATGAGTCCAACAGTAAAAGCCATAAACCCAGTCTTGTTAGTTTTGTGGTAGGTCATTGATTTTCATTAGTTTATATTTCTTTTACAGATTTAGGAAAACTGCTACATCCAAAGATTCCCAAGTCTATAACTTATTAATGTCATCCAGATAAAAATCGTAACGTAGATAAATTAATTCAATATAGATCATATATAAGTACTACTCCCTCCGTTTTTTAATGTATGACTTTCTAGAAAAAAAAAATTGTTTTGAAATGTAGGATTTTTTAGAATAAGTGACACATATTTTCCGATTATGTCCTTACTTATACCTTTTATAGTTTATCATGTTTATATTTTATGAATCATAATAACAGCAATAAATGATGTTACAACAGTCATTTTAAACAATTTATTAATTTGTGATTTTTTCTAAAAAAATCCTACATTAAAAAACGGAGAGAGTAATAAATATTGTTTTAGTCTATTTGGAATCGAGTATCTCTTTCTTGATGGATAACCAAATGAAAATTGCCCAAACTATTGGGCTTTTTAATCTTACAAACTTTCTTTATGGCCTTTCTTTTTTTATAAATAGTTTAGTTTAGTTTTTTACCTTTTATTTATAGCAAATAGCAATACAAAAGTTCCTAGTTAGAGGTCCATTATAACAAATTACATTATTCAATTTTAAATGTATGTTAGCTTTAGCCAATGACGCACCCGACACAGTCATTGTCAGCTTTATTCCCATATTATCTACTATCTGTTTTTTTTAAGTGGACATTTTGTTTAACAATGGTTGTATTATATATATTTCATAGCTACTTTAGATGCTTTTTGTCGATAGCTACATACCATGTATAATGTCATAAGCTACACGTTTCTTATTAATTTCAAATTACAAAAGTAAAAACTTTGAACTATTCTCTTGGATACAAGCGCGATAAAACACTTATATTTTTATATATAGTGAGAAACTAACTAATGATTTTTTTATCAAATAGAAAAACTAGTTAATAAAGTTTTATAAATAAACTGATATATCGACAAAGAAAACAGTTGTTTTTTGTGGAAAACTAGAATGATATAACTATTATAATAACAATTGTCCACAAGCTGCATCGCAAAGCAGTGGGTGATGGATCACTAACATTGTATATAGAATAAAATATAAAAGGATTCTTCTTTTTGAACTACTTCGACCCTAAGACCATGTTTATCAAAGGTGCTTATGTATAGTGCTTGTGTATTTTTTGTGTATTTTTTTGTGTATTTGGGTATTAAATTAAATCAAAACATGTATTATTCATAAGCACCTATAATGAAAAGTGCTTAATTAAGCATTTTAAGCTTCCCTTTTTGTAGAGTTCTTATGAATAGTACATGTTTTGATTTAATTTAATACTCAAATACACAAAAAATACACAAAAAAATACACAAGCACTCTACATAAGAACCCTTGATAAACATGCTCTAAGCATTCTTTGTTTCTTTTTACGAGTTAAACGAAATAAAGACAAAATAAGCAAATTAAATTGCTAAAGTAAACAAAAGGGAGGCGATAGTACGACTCATACGGCGTAATATAGAGCTACAATTATAAATTAACACCACTATAATATATATATATATATATATACACTTTTGTCTTCAAATCTTAACGAGACTACATCACAATAGTTTACACATCAACATTTATAGTTTAAAGTTGTATCCTAACATTTTTTTCCCCGGGAAAATGTTTCATTAAGTATTAGAATTAAATCATTAATATAACATTGTTTGATTTATTCAACGAATTTCTCTCATTGCCATGAATCAATCATATAAGCATGATATGAATCGTGAACAGTCTCATCTAAGACAAGTAATTCGACACGTGTCCGAGGGTGAAGGAATAGTGTGGGCATGTATTCCACGTGCCTTTTTGCAATCTAAGCAAATAATATTTTAAACATTGTTTTTGTTTTTGGCAATAAAAAACATTGTTACTTTGAGGGAAAACAGGTTGGCCGGTGAGGATGATACTTCTATTTGTTTTCTTTGGATAGAAAAAAAAGTAACCAAATGTTTGGCATATTTTTCTATTAGTTAACTTTAAATTCGATTATTATAAAATAATGCATGAAACATCATCAATCATCTTTTTAATAAAAAAAACATCATCAATCATCTTTTTAACAAAAAAAAAACATCATCAATCATCTTAACCTAATAAATAAAATTTTACAAAACATATGAACAAACAGTAAAATATATATACAGTTAACATTCAAGAACGTGTTTAACTATTTCAAATTAAATATGTATTTTAAGAAAAAACTGTAGACCAAAGTATTGACTGTTTCAAAACGTACTAATTAGTAATTACATTCTAACCATATAGAAAACTTTGACCTTACTCAAGAAGTCATACTTATCTAGTACTAGTAATATATATAGTACCAACGTTCTGTTGACCAAACAAACACAACATTCTTGTGTTGACTTTTTGCTTTATATTTTGAACGTTTTTTCTACATTGGTCCGACCATTTTGTGGTCAAAGATAAAGTTTCATCAACGATTATAAATGTACGCGTCATCTAATTAAAAAATATAATAACACCCAAATTTTCAAAATTCGTTATATAGTAATGTTAATTCAACTTGTTATTAGTCCCCATAGTTAATGAACAAATAGTATTTTTCTTTTTATTTTACAGATTAGTAAGTGTGAATGTGGATGTGGGCACCAAAGTTTTCACGTGTGTCGTATCAATAAACCCAACAACCATATCAATATATGAAGATCTCTCACTTCGCAGTTCAAAGATTTCATTTTGAAAATTACATTTATACCCTTCCGTACAAGCCAAAGTATACGACTTTTGGTATGGTCAAATTTGTCCGCCTAAATTTTAATTTTATTTTCTTAGTATTATCTCTTGCGTGTATTTGTCGGATCGGTGGGAAGCAAGTCGCACGTGTGTCTGCTTAAACCGCGTTTCCAACCGTCACGTGATATTCGTTTCTCGCACGTGCCTTCTGCGGTTGATTTTTGTTTTATTTTTAAGAAAATAATTTGCTACGACCAAAAAGAAACCAACGAATGATATGTTGACAACTGTCCTACCGGACAGCTGGAAATAGATTATGGAAACTTAAATTATTATAATGTTCTTTTTTTTGCTTGCATTGTCTTCGATTATTTGAAGTAGAACTAGAATATCCAATACATTATTTTGATACGAACATGTACTCTTTGATTTTTAAAGTCTTGTACACGTCGATACATTTGTGTCCTCTCGTTTAATTGCAACATTAATATAAATAATTATCGGTGAAAAATGAAAATCATGATTGTTTTTCTTAAAATGTTCAAATCAAAGGAATCTTAGTCTAATAAACAACAATAAACAGTTACCTAATAATATTCCATTCCTTTGGTGTCAAAAACAAAAAAAAATTAATAATAATAATATTCCATTCCTCTAATAAGTTAACCAAACGGTGTTGGTTAGGTTCTAATTACAATATATTCGAGACAATATCGTTACAACAAATCTCTGATTTTGGATTACTAGATTTTCTAATAATAGTTATGGAACTTAATGTACACGAATATTCATATGATTAATCTAAAACACATACACTGAACCTGAAATCAAATTATATTTATACAAATAGAATAAGCTAATTAGTTATTTTAGAAGATTACATTCCGGTACAATAATTATATGACTCACATGCATTTTTTCGATATAGTAGAGACTAGGGGTGGGCAAAATATCCGTTATATTCGATCCGATCCGTGATTCGTCTCGATTTGATCCGAAAAATCCGGATAACCGTTATCTTACAAAGCAAAGCAAATACTAAAAATCAATATCCGTTAAAGGCGAAGCAAATAACAAATACTAAAATTTTAAAAGTCGGATATCCGCTCCGCTCCGTTACATATAAATATATTTATTTTATATTGGTAATTACATATATAAATCTCATAATTCTTATATCTATTTGTAGAAAATAATTATTAAACGAGTAAATTAGAGAGAATTCATAAATCACAAACAAATAAACAATATATAAGTATTATGAAGTGAAATAATCTTTTTATTTAAATGATTTTACTAAAATGATTAAAAGATAATATTATAAAATTAAATAATACCAACATTTAATAAATAATTTAAAAGAAATATAAACTAAACAATCGGATAACACAACAACTTAGGTTTATTTTTGCATTTCTTTCAAATTCAATTAAATAATTTATTTAGTTAATCTCATATAAATTTTATTTATTTTTATTCAAGAATAATTTATAAGGGTTTTGTGAAAATATTGATATTTTAGATTAAGTTTCAAATTTTTTACAATTTTTTTTAAATCACGGGGCGGAGCGGATATCCGGCGAATATTCGGATTTTAACGGATATCCGTACACCCGGATATCCGCCTAGTCACGGAGCGGATACGGATCGTAAGGTTGTCGATCCGGGCGGAGCGGAGCGGATCGCAGATACCTCCAAAATCCCGGATATTCGGTCCGTGCCCACCCCTAGTAGAGACTACGTTTCAGTGAATGGAACTATATGTTTATATCTTATTAACCCTCAAGAAATTTAAAGAGGAATTCACAAATCTACGCTCTTTCAACCCTTTCTTCACAAAACTATTCATAATTTAATATTTTCACATATTTACACCCTTTCAAAATTTTAAAAGCTTGATTTAACCTTTAAAAAATTACCAATATTAAATTTTTTTCATTTGGGTTCGCTAATTAGTGTTTAGGGTATAGTATTAAGGGGGTAGGATTATTTGGTTAGAGTTTATTTGAATTTAATTTTGAGTGTTTAAGGCTCCGACTGGTGACTCGAGTTACTGAAGTTGAGTTACAAAATGTGGTATATTTTGCAGTAGCTTGTAGTAAAAAAAATGTGGTAGAAATTGTATTAATCGGAAGTTTGCAGTAGAAATATGAGTTAACATTTTTGCAAAAAAAAAATTGATTGGTAACTTTTATGATGTATAAGTTGGATTATCAATTTTAATAGAAAAAATCTCAACTCAAACATAACTCATAAATAATTATTGATGTTGAATAAACTTTTGAATTAGCAATTTTACAAAGGAGTAACTCAAATTTATAACTCAATCATACCACATTCTAACTCAAACTTAACTTCAAAAAGTTTGGTTTTATACATGATTGGTAACATTTTTGAGTTGTCTTTGAGTTAAACACATAACTCAACTTAACTCAATAGTAACTCAAGTTACCAATCACACCCTAAGTGTAGTTTTGTGAGGTATTTTGGAAATGGTGTAGTTTTGTGAAATATAATTCTAGTTTTGTGATTCACCCAAATTTAAATGTTAAAAAACGTTGTTTTCAACAAAAAGAATCCGGTAGCGAACTTAAAATTTAATTATTTAACTTTTCGTGGCTTAACAATTTGATACTTTCGTGTTCTAAAATTACATACTAACTTTAAAAGTTTATTTGTAACCATTTATTCATTTAATAGTTTAGATGGAGTATTATTTAATAATACTAGCCAAAATACTTAAATTCCTTAATTTATTTTCAGCAAGTGTATTAGCAAACAAAGTAATAAAATTAGAGAATAAATTAGGTGATGCATAGGTACGATGTACCTAAAACGGAAGATCTCTTACCGTATCTTACATTAATTACATAGTTTTGTCAATCTGTCTCCCTTGGTTAACTCAATTAAAATCTCTTAATACACGGTTTTTCTTCACTAATTAAACAATTAATTCTGACAGAATCTTATCATCCTTTAAATACTTAAAAAGTTAATTAATTATAATGATTTAAATCAATATAAGCAAAAGTAGGAAGGTTACAAGAAACTTCACTTAACATTGGAGCACGTGCCTCGGGCTCTGCAGTACACGGCTGTATAACGGTGCCGTACGATTGATATAACTCATTTTTTTTTAAGTGTATTTATGTAAAAGGAACAATATTGTGGTTTATTTGTAACTAAGTGCGTTAATGTGG
Organism: Cochlearia excelsa; assembly: GCA_963556525.1. NCBI lineage: Eukaryota > Viridiplantae > Streptophyta > Magnoliopsida > Brassicales > Brassicaceae > Cochlearia > Cochlearia excelsa. The sequence continues at coordinate 823,568 of OY748331.1, read as the reverse complement.
TGAAAAATGCGATATTCTAATTTCAATGTGAGACGATGTCATGTAAAAAAAATACTTTGCACAAAAGGCTTACTACATGTAAATATTTGGAGGGTTTTTTAACGTCGGTGGTTGATAATTTGTTTGGATAAATGACAAAAATAAACAATAACAAACAAATTAATGATTAAAATGACTTCGTAACCGTTTGGTTGGAAAATCCATTTGGACAAGAGAAAATAATTTGACAATACATTTGGTATTATTCGAATACAATTCTACGCTAACTTGAACAAACATATAGTTGACCACTGTTTATTCCATTTAATGCAACTGCCCTACTAATTTTTTTTGTACATAAATCTTAAAACACAATCAAAATACTTTTCATTACAAAAAAAATGAAATGAAAAGTATTTAATAGTTTGCACAAAAAAAAAAAAGTATTTAATAGTATACCGCGAGTTTATTCAAAAATAAATAAATTTTGGGTAAACATAACGGCTTTTATAGGTATATAATAATGCAAGAATTTTGTTGTTATTGTCATATATGCCATGCCCTAGTCATTTATAAGATCTTATTTTTACATATTTGATATAAAATTTTAATTTATCGACTAACCACAAAACCAAAGTGGTTTTACTATCCAAGACGACTTTTTAAAAAAAAATGCAAATTACTTAATTAGTGAAGTAATAATAAAAGTGAAGTAATAATACTAAAAGTAAAGTATTAATGAAAGAACAAAAATAGAAGTGGGTGGGTGACCGGCAGGTAAGGGAATGGCCGTTAAAGTTAGAGGCAGAGATTTACAGCCTGTTTTTTCTTTTTTCCTCTTTTTAAAAATTTTAAATCAAACTTGTTTTATATAAAAATATAATATCCCAATAAATTTAAAGTGGTAAACGATCAGCCTTCCGATCCCGCGATTTATCTTTGTCGTTTTGCGCCACGTCAGCAACTGTCTCTTTTTTGGCTTTTTTTCCTTTCTTTTTATTTGAGTCAGAACTTTTATTTTTATTTTAAGATGGAGAAAATATCCAAAAAATAATATAATGGTAGCTATATTTTTAATAATAATAATAATAATAACAAATAATACTAATAATGGCATACAGGCTGGCTTCCTCAGTCAAAAAGTCACCGAATCGAACCAAAATCTCATACCTAACCGTTAACTTCATCCTTATCTTCATTTATTTATTTATTTTCTCTTCTCTATCATTCATTCATTAATCAATTAACTATTATTAAAACATTCTAATCAGCATTAAAAATTAACTTCAATTATTGTTGGCACTGGAAATTTATCATATGTTTATTTTTATTAGTGCATATAACAACGGTTTTGTGTAAAAGGGTTTGTTTTTTTTAGATAAATATAACTATATGATTTGGAGGGTGGTTAAATTAGTCATTTAGTTTATCTTTCTTGCATCAAGACTCAAGCGGGTAAAATAATGTAGATATTTTCTTATATTTCAGTTCTTTAGCTTCTTCTCTTTTTTTTATTTTATTTTTTTAATGTCAAGCACTTCTTTTTCTTTCTGCCAATTAAACTTTTGTGAACAGCGAAAAGAAATTGCACATCTTGAAAAGTTTGCTTGAATGAACCACATTACCGGTTTAATTTGTTTGACAAAAACCGGTTTAAATATCTTTGTTGAGTACTTAGTTTTTTTTTTTCTTTCATGATTGAGTAGTTAGTTAAAGTAGCAAAAATGTATAACGATTATAACATAAATATTTAATATATAACTATATTTTAAACTTGGTTTCTACGATGTTTACTTTTTTTATACATTAACACAATGTACAACTTAAGCAATTTTTGGATATTGGACCAACTTATACTATAACCACACACATTAACACACGTAAAGAAAGTGACATGTGTAAAATATTGAAAATAAGGCAACACTTTAGATTACAAAACAAAATAAACTAACTTTCGGCTATTTTTTATTGACTTGTGTGCATTTTTTTTTTTGCAGTTATTCTTACAACATATTCTCATTTTAATGCTTATACCCAGAATTTTAAGTTCAAATACTCATTGCAAATAAATCTATTTTTGAATTTGCACTATTATAATTTTGACTATTTTCCAAATTAATTATATGTTATAACTTTTTTTATGACAAAAAAATAATAATAATACAAATATATGAAATAATATTCCTTCATTAAAGTCATCAATTTTTTAAAGAGAAAAATGAAAATTGAGTGATATCGCTTTACTATTTAAAAAAAAAAATAATAATACAAATATATGAAATAATATACCTTCATTAAAGTCATCAAATTTTTAAAAAGAAAAATGAAAATTGAGTGATATCGCTTTACTATTTAAAAAAATAATAATAATAATAATACAAATATATGAACTAATGAAAATTGAGTGATATTTTTTTTTTAAATAGAGAAGAAACGCTCCATCTGTAAAACGGAGAGTGGAAGAGACGCTCCAGTACGATCGTACGCAATAAACAAAACAAAAAAAAATCTCTGAAAGAAGCAAATTATAATAATCAATTTTAAAGCAAATCTGAAACTCAAAGTACATATGTTTACATGACACGTGTCTTTATACAGCTGTATCCCAAGTTCCCAACCGTTTTTCCTGGAAGATTCTCTACTCTACACGCTCATTGTTAACCTCACACAAAACGCTGTTCACCCCAAAACGCACTTTCAAAATCGCGGTTTGTCGTTATTCTAACACCTGTTATAATAAAACAATGTTTTTTAAATTTTTGTTGACCGACTAAGATCTATTCGTGGTGGACACATAATAATAGTTCTTTCCTTTTTTTACTGTTTTTTCGTTTTTCAGTTTTAAATTTTTAGATTGATATGGCAGAATATATTAACTAACATAACGTTACACATTCATTTCGAATTTTGGACTGAATTAGTCAAAACCGTAACAAGTAACGACATCAAATTTATCCGTTTAAACACTGATAAATCTTTTTTTATTAATAGGGAAAAACGGTTTTTCTTCGTTTTCTACAAATTTTTTTGTGAGTTAGATATTTTCTGCAGTTAAAAAAAAATCAATTTATTCCAAATATCCTAGAGTTTTAACAAACTTTAAATAATTTTTTTTTTTCTCTGTTTATCTATAAGAAAGATTTACCGGTTGAACCGGTAACCTTTTTAGCCTTCTCCTTGTCGTATAAATACTCTCTTCTTCTTGCTCTTATCTTCTTAATAAGAAAAACCTGTTCTTCTCCCAAACAAAAAAAAACTCGTAACGACCAAAAACAACATATAAAATAATAAGATCCGACGATGTCAGGCCCGACCCGAAAGAACATGGATCGGATAAAAGGTCCATGGAGTCCAGAGGAAGACGATCTATTACAGAGTCTTGTTCAGACACACGGTCCTAGAAACTGGACTCTGATAAGCAAATCAATCCCTGGACGCTCCGGGAAATCTTGCCGTCTCCGGTGGTGTAACCAGCTATCACCGGAGGTAGAACACCGAGCTTTCTCGGCGGAGGAAGACGAGACGATCATAAGAGCGCACGCACGGTTCGGTAACAAGTGGGCAACGATCTCTCGTCTCTTGAACGGACGAACCGATAACGCGATTAAAAACCATTGGAACTCGACGCTCAAGAGAAAATGCAGCGGAGGAGAAGGGCAAAGCTGTGTTTTCGGTGGAAACGGAGGGTATGATGGTAATTTAGCAGAAGAGCAGCCTTTGAAACGTACGACGAGTGGCGGTGGTGTGAATACTGGTTTGTATATGAGTCCAGGAAGCCCTTCTGGATCTGACGTCAGCGAGCAATCTAACGGTGGACAACACGCGTTTAATCCGACCGCTAGATCTAACGGTGGTTGTGCGGCGGAGGTTACGGATTCGTCTTGCGGTGGAGGAGGAGATCCGCCTACTTATCTAAGCTTGTCTCTCCCTTGGAACAATCGTTGCGACATGGAGACGGAGACAGAGACGGTTCGAGTCGATGAGTCTACGGAGGTAAACGAGAACACGGTTGTTGACGGTGGTTACACGGCGGAGCTATTCCCGGTGAGGAAGGAAGATGAGGAAGAGAAGAAAGGGATATCTGGATTTGGCGGTGAGTTCATGACGGTGGTTCAAGAGATGATTAGAACGGAAGTTAGGAGTTACATGTCGGATTTGCAGCGAGGAAACGTCGGCGGCGGTGGCGGAGGTGGTGGTTCGTGTATGCCGCAAAGCGTAAACAACCGCCGTGTCGGCTTTAGGGAGTTTATAGTTAACCAAATCGGGAAGATGGAGTAGTTATAAGAGAGAGAGAGAGAGTCTTCAAAACTTTTTTACCCTCTGTTTCTCGAAGCAAAAATATGAAGTTTCAGGCTTTTCTTGTATAGAGAATGCCAAAAGCCAGCAAATGGTTTAGAGAAGAGACTATGGTGGGAGGAAGCAAATCATAAAACAATCTTTTGTAATCATATCATATCATCTTTCATGATTCAAATTTAAATCAATCAAGCAAGCAACAACTTTCAAACATGCCATCTTTTTAGCATACATAGACACAAATCAGGAGGGCATTAGATCAATGAACAAGGAAAGGAAACTAGTAAAAACGAAACACAACATATATATGCACAATTGATGTTTATAACATAAGTGATGATACAATAATACTGTTTCATGCTTCTGTAGAATTAGTCAAAAGAAAGCATATAAAGGACAAGGTACCTAATGTGCAGGCTCTATAGAGCTTAAACTGTTGTTGACACTGGTGGATTCTTGTGAGCTTAACCTGTTGATTAGATGAGCTATGTCTTGTCTCCACGACCATGATGGATCGTTCAAACCACGCACCGAGTTGAGACACACGAGAAGTGTCCCGCCTTCATGTAGAAGTACCTATATGATCAATCCAACGCAAAACATCAGATCATCGGTTTCTCTCTGGTGATTCCATTGTTTAAATAATGGGAAAAAGCTTTTAAAGAGGTAGCTTCGTACTGTTAACCACAATGGAAGAAACCCTAAAACTGAGGGAAGAGCAGCCAAGCATATCGATGTCAATGCAAGAGCCACATTTTGCTTGACCTACAACATATGATAAACACTTGATAAATTCTGACAATCTTACATTTTTTGTAAAAAAACATTTACTTCTTTCTCGTTTATATTTATACCAATGATGTTGTCTGGCGGGATTTAGCAACACAGAACGGCACACCAGTGATGTTGTCCCGAAGTAGTAAGATGTCAGCAACAGCAATCGCCGTGGCACTCGCACGCTGAGCAAGAACTATCCCGACTGTAGCAGCGGCTAGAGCTGGAGCATCGTTAATCCCTTCTCCTACCATAATTAAACCTCCACCTAACAAAACAATCATCAAAATACATTTTCCAGCACTTGATGTATTTTGAGTAGTGACATATGAAGAGAACAGTGATTACCTGCATCTCGTGCGATGTTCTTTATGTGATTAAGCTTATCCTCTGGCTTTAGGTTACAGTAGACTTCGGTAATACCAACTGCGTTAGCAACTCTCCATGCACTGGAATCATGGTCCCCAGTTAACATCATTACTCGGAGTCTGGCCCAGCTTTTAAGCTCTGATATAACTCCTGATACCCCTGGACGAGGCTGATCTTCAAGGTGAATCAATGTTACCTGGCAATAGTTAGTTGCAAGGCTCATAAATTTCAGTGACACAGAGGACTAATAAATGGTCAGACAGAGAGAAGTTACTGACAGTGAAGTAGGAAAGAGTTTGTTTGGACCAGCAAAAATATAGTTGTAGCATACCTTTTGATCAATAGAAAGAGCGGCATGGACAAAATCTTTTCCGTACAAAGAGGCGTTTACAGCATCCTTGATCTGTTTAGACTCATCGTCTGATTTGAAGAGCGAGGTGATGAACTCTATAGAACCAAGTGACGCTTTTCGTAATCTACTGTCTTCAGCTACTGACTATAACAAAGCCAAAAAATGTAGTGAGACTGAGAGCCATAAATGTACATACGAACTAAATAATAGATGGAAAATAATAAGAATTTAGTAAATAACACTGTCACACCTCAACACCATTTACAGTAGCAGTAAGGCCTCTGCCAGGAAAGTATTCAAAGCTTTCAATGAAAACAGAAGGGAGGTCTTTGCCCACACTGTGATCTACCACAGCTCTACAACAAGTTGAAACATGTTATAAGCAACAAAAAACAGATGAAAGTTTGTTAAGTCTAAATCTCATATCAGATCAAGCATCATTAATATGAAAACACTAATCTAAAACAAGAAAAAATCTGAGACCACGGTTTATATTTGACAAGCAATACCTTCCAATAGGATGCGTGGTACCCTTCTCCATAGCAGCAGCTACAGCAAGAGCTTCTTTTTCACAATTTGGAACACAGCAAGTTATAATACTTGTTTTACTTCCTGCTTGATGCCCATAAATGGGTTCGATTGCTTTGCAACTAAGACCACCAGTTGTTAAGGTCCCAGTTTTGTCAAAAGCAATAGTATGACAAGAAGCAAGAGCATCGAGAACCTGTGCATCTTTCAGTAATATTCCCTATAAAGTGTAAAACTGTTGGTTACACACTTACACACTTACACATGATGATACACTAATTGCATAGCAAAAATAGACAACAAACTTCATGTTTCAACTGGATTTTGGAACAAAAGGGAACTAAAAAGTCGCATATGCATCATAAAGCCCTCACAGTAGAGCTTCATTTGCTACAAAAGAACGTATACAAACAAATGCTCGAACTACAGCCAGTCTAACAGGGAAGAACAGCAAGAAAGTTAACACCTAGTTGGTAATTTCATGTTAGTCAGACTGTAATCACAGAGTAGGCATAATACCTTTTTTGCACATGAACTAATAGCAGTAGCATAAGCCAATGGAGCAACAGCCAAAGCACATGGTGATGCAGCAACCATAAGTCCCAATGCTCTGTAGACAGATCCTCTGCATGCTGTATCAAAAACAGCAAAGAACGTTAGCCAACCAATTTCGCATCCTAAGAAGAGAATGCAAAAATCGCGTTTACCAAATTTCCACATTGAGTTAGATACTATTTGTTACATTAAAAATGATACGCAGTCTGCAAAACAATGGCTATATACATGTTAAAAAGGGAGAACTTGTTCCTGATAACTACCTGCGGTGCTGAGAAAAGGCCATTTGAACAAAAATGGACCTAGGAAGGCAATACCAAATGACAAAACAACCACCACCTTACTGTAATTCTCCCCAAACTCATCCAGCCATCTCTGCAGTTTCGGTTTATTAGAGTGTGCTTCCTCTGTCAACTGTACAATCCTGCTAAGCGTCGACTCATTCCATGCTTTCGTAGCCTGATTTATAAATTCCATAGAATAAAGATAAGTTTAAGAATCTCAAATTAAAGATGCATATGATCAAAATACCTTCACAATCATTCTGCCATCCAGATTTCTTGCACCACCAGGCACTCTATCTCCAGCTTTTGCCTCCAATGGCTTGACTTCCCCAGTCAAGTGCTCAATAGTTATTGTAGCACTGCCTTGATAGACTTCGCAATCTACAGGCACAATCTAAATACGAAAGATACCATTACTGAAACAGCTAAGAGTTTTAAAAGCCATGTAACTGATAGCAAATAAAACAGTTGCACAGACCTCACCAGTTCCAACCAAAATATATGATCCAACTTGTACACTGTGCACAGGAACGCTTTTATATGACAAATCAGATATGTTTGGAACATTGCCATTTTGGACTTGGATCAACAGTGCGGAATCCGGATTACTCTCCTTCAATTCTTTAACATCCACCATTGACCGACTAGTGAAAAACTCCTCAGCTGTGACAAAGACCAACAATTCAAACCTTTCTGTTCATGAAAACATTTATCAAAGCTATAATAATAATCTCTAATCCTAAAAGAATTCAAGTTCTGACCTATATGAGCAAGATTGAACATGGCTAGAAGCAATCCTCCTTCAAGGGCGTTGCCCATAAACACCGATGCAAAAGCAGCAAGTGCCATCAACACATGGATGTTCACTTTACCTCCAGCTATATCCATAAGTGCGTCTAAAGATGCTGAAACCTAACAACACACACGTAGAACCAATTCCTTAAACCGTATGGCCAAATTAAAAATGTAAACAAAGAGAGCTTGTAGAGAGGAGGCTATAGAATCCTTACTCCAACAAGAGGGAAACCAACAATCATGAAGGCGTTCTGAAGAGACTTAATGTAAATTTTAGGAGCGAAATAAGGGCACACGGCGGCTGCTAAGAACAGCGCGGCGGAGGAGCAGCAAAGATGAAGATTCTCCCTGAGGAAATTAGCCAATCGAACCCATCCGATTGCTTTAGCGAACCCGAACAATAATTTCTGAGGCTTACTCTCCGCTTTCAATTCCACAGAACAACATCCATGATGATGATGATGATGATCGTGATGGTGATCTTCAACAGCGCGTATACGAATCGATCGTCGTGGTAGATTTAGTGAGGCGGAGATACGAAGACGGAGAGGTTTTTGACGGAGAAGAGTTTTAGGTGGAATAATCGAGAACGAGTTGACTCGAGCGAGTCGGAGAGCTGCTAAGCCACTACGGTAAGGGAATCTCGTAAGGGGAGAAGAACGAGTAAGAGCTCCAGGTTCCATAGTCGACGATTTTGAGCTCGAGCTTCTTCTTCTCTCATGCCACCATTGATTCTGATCTCGCGATTATACAGTCAAATAAGAATAAGACAGAGAGAAAGAGAGGCCAACTATATATTATTCTGATGACATTGGCCACATATAATCTCATCTCATTACTTTTTTTTCCTTCTTTATCAGACCAAGGCTCTTAACAATTAACTTTATTAAGTAATATTATTCATATTCAGCTACAAATCACAGAAAATGTTGTATAACAATTATGAATTGGTCAAAGTATAATGAAGGAATTCAAAAGTTACAACAAGTGGACCGGAGGATGGTTAATGTTATCATTCATCTTTTCCTTTGCCTTTGCCATCTGCAACTATATCAGAATCATATGCTGATGACGATGAATGCAAGAAATTGCTCTGATTCTTCTGAATAAACCTGTCAAGAGTTACAAGAGACAACATTAAGCATAACCTGTCTAAGCCAAAAATTGAAATTGTACTAAAATGGTAAGTGTACTTGAGGAAGTCTAATAGTGTTTGTTGCATGCAGTTCCATGTTTCTTCTTCCATGTTTACATATGACAAAAGCTCCGGCAATTTCACTGCATATGGTAAAAAGACACCGCATTATATAGTCAAGATTTCAAAAGATCTGATTTACTGCCTGAATAAGAGTGCATACTGAGATTTTACCAAAGAGACGAAGCAAATGCTCAGCGCCGTAAACAGTTGATGGTGATATATCTTGCACAATGGCTTCTATGTATTGTTGACGCTCGTTACTATATAAGAGCATCACAGGCAATGATTTATCAAAATAACACCTTATGCCTTTCAAAATTTCACCAACCGAATCAGTAATCCTGCAAAAAATACATAAATTGCTAGCATTAGATTCCTGTATATATATACATATCAATCCAACTGTTATGTTAATATAAAGGACTCACATTCCATCTTTCTTGATTCTGAGTTCAAGGTACTTGGTTAAAATTTCATCGACATTGGGTGATCGCGGAAGTTTGAGATACTACAATAATACAGCCATTCACAGATTCTATGAGAACCCTAACCATGGAAAAATATGTGAAGGATAAAGAGTAAAACGATGATATACCTTCTCATTCTGGGTTATATACTCCGCCTCGTCAACAAGCTGTTTTTTTAGTGTTGCGGGGATTGGGATCTTGATCGCCTTTGCTGCTGGTACATTTTCCTTCTAAAGATCACAAAAGTATAAACAAGAAACCTTTTCAATCAGCCATCTAGTATCTTACCAAGAACATTCAGTTAATATCATCGTGTAGGCAAATGCATGAAAACTAGAGATGTGTACCAAAATGGATAAACATGATGAAAAATCATCTCTAACTTTTTAACTAGCCTGACCTCATTTCCTGCCTCGTGCTTTCGCTTCTTTCCTTTTGCAGCTGCAGCAGACATTATAAACATCAATATACACAAATCTTACAATGTAAAACCAATTCCTTGGAAGTTGAAAAGAGAACTTTGACTTTGAAAGTGAATGAAAGAATAATAAGTTGCCTACCATTGTTTTTCGTATCATCTTTCTCAGCCTTTGTGTCTGCAAAAGAAGAAGAAAAACATGTTTAGCGAATTCATTAGTCTTTCTATAAGCATCAACAAACTAAATCCATCATAAAAGGGATTGCCTCTTAACTTTATTTCACAACACACAAGCATTAATGGATCGTAAACAGCTTGAACTTACCCGCAGAACTTCTAGTCTTGGTCTGAGCGGAGCGCCCTGACTTGGTACCTTTCTCTACTCCTTGCTTTTTGTCAAGAGCTTTCTGTTTCACGAGGTTCTCCTCGCTATGTTTCAGCAATCTATCTGAGCTAACCCATTCATCCCAACTGTTGGCAATACATTCATAGTCATGACTCATGAGTATCAAACTCTACTGGTTATGCTACATAAACCCACAATAGAGAGACACAAGCAGAGAAGAGATACTCACTTTTTGTTCCATCCCTGCATACACACATAACCAATTGGCTCATTTAATACAAGGAATGAAGAATTTGAAAATACTACAAGGAGGAGAGACTCACAAGATAATGAACAAAGTACTTCCACTCCTTGTTTCGAAGCTCGGCTTTCTGAACCTATATTACAATATGTGACCCACAAGGATTAGCCATTGCACATATATATACCAATTTTTTTCCAAGCAGTTACCAGAATTTGAAAGGGACTATTCTCGTTATGGATCTATTGTGACTTAGGCACTTGAAGCCACATAACAATTCTTAAATCACAATACAATTCAACCCTAATAGACTCAATTTTTAAAGATCTTCTAAACGAAATCTACCAAAAATACACTAAACCCAAATCTAGCAGAGAATCCTAATTCCGCAATACAACCAATACCACGAATTCAAAAAAAAAATGAATTAAAATCTCTACAATTCAAATCATGCGAAAATCCGATCGAAACACAGAGAAAGGCGATAGAGATAGAGAGAGTTATTGCCTTGGCTCCATAGACGCGAGGACCATGGTAGGCGAGAACACGTTCGCCTTCGGCGAAAAGTCTGCCGTCGTTGGAAGGAGACGCGCCGCCGCTCGTGGTGTCTCCGTCACTGGCGGTTTCTTCTTTCGACGAGCTTCCCATTGCCACCGAAAGTTTTAAAGATCTCAACACTTCACAAAAGGAGGCCGTACGCGTCAAAGATATGGTGACTGTTAACTGCTTTATATATATACACGACAAGATTGGTGGGGGTTAGTTTTGTAATTTTACCCCTTAACTTCTTCTCGCAATGGTTCATTCGCGTCTCTTAAAAATTAACTCTTTTTAAATACATACTAGATTAGGAGATTTATTTTGTTCTGGTAATTATATAATAAAATATGTTTTAAATATATAAATATAATTATTTAGTAAAAAAAAAAATATATATATATTAAAAACTCCTACGTCGATTTGGATTATATGTTTGTGGTATCTATTTAATAAAGTACATGAATATATTGAGTGTATTAAACATAAAATTATGAATCATATTTTGAATGTTTTGATATTACAAATAAATTTTAGCTATATCCTTTAAAATTTTGTATAATATTTTTTGACCCGTTATAAGCACTGCACATATATATATTTATATTATAAAATTTTGATATGTGATATTTTATGACCCGTTATCTATATTATTATTTTTGGAGTACTAATTTGAATATGTCCAAAAAATTACTCAATATTACACATTATGCCATTGATTATAAAAGAAAATAATTTTGAACATTTAATTATGAAAAACAAAATAAAGAAATATAACTATCCTCTCCAAAAATAAACTCAAAAATATTAAGGAAATTATGTAAAAGTCATTTGAAAAACAAAATAAGATATATGAAATTCACATAAATACACTATTACATATTTTTTTTATAAAAAATACCATTAAAATTTTACTTAAATCAAAATACCATTAGAAAGAGTTTTTTTTTAAAACTATAACATTATTTTTAACAAAAATAACACACAAATTAAAAATGAGTTTAATTAATATTATTAATAATTTTAAAACGAGTTGACACTACAAGAATCTGCGCAAATTACCACGAAAAATTTACAACGATTTGAATCGTCGTAAACTTACGACGATATTACGACGATTTTACGACGATTTTGGTAATCGTCATAAAATCGTCGTAAACGTTACAACGATTAAAATCGTCGTAAATTTACGACGATTTTACAACGATTTTCCGATTAAGCACCAAATCGTTGTAAAATCGTGGTAAATTTACAACGATTTACCGACGTTTTGGTTTATAAGAATATTTCGTCGCTATATCGTTGCTAATTTACCACGAATTTACAACTTCGATTTTGGGACTTTTTAACAACGATTTAAAGACATTTGCATCGCAAGTCGAGCAAGTAAGCTTTATTCCTTATTCGCGTCTTAAGTCCACATGAATACATTGGCTATCCGTCATCAAAATTGCCCTGAGAGGGTACATAGTCAGGGAAGAAGAATCACCACTACGGAATGACACGTCCGTCGATATTCCTTCGCCGTAACTAAACACGGACATGGTCTTACTCGTTGATCCACATAATAGGGAAGCTCGAAGAGGTGAATGAGGACGAAGAAGAAGTCGAAGAGACTGACGAATTTGATGAATCTAACTCCGAGGACGAACATGAGTCCGTCGATGACTCCGAGTAATAAATAAGAAAATAATGTATTTTAAGAAATAATGTATTTTAATTTTTTTTTATAAAATAAATTAACAATCGTCGTAAATTCGTGGTAAATTTACCACGGATTTACGACTTTTTTGTATTTTGCACAAATCGTGGTAAAATCGTCGTAAATTTACAACGATTTTACCACGATTTGTGAAATTTACACATATCGTGGTAAAATCGTCGTAAATTTACGACGATTTTACCACGATTTGTGCAAAATACAAAAAGTCGTAAATTTACAACGATTTTACCACGATATGTGTAAATTTCACAAATCGTGGTAAAATCGTCGTAAATTTACAACGATTTTACCACGATTTGTGAAATTTACAACGATTTTACCACGAATAAATTTACAACGATTTTACCACGAATAATCTTATAATTCGTTGTCTTTTAAAGACCTCTAATCCTCAGAAGTTTTGTTTGTACGAGGTTGTCAACGTCAACGATTACCACGATTTTACAACGCTTTTAAACGAAATCGTCGTAAAATCGTGGTAAATTTACCACGAATTTACAACGGTTTTTTGTATAAACCCCTAAACCCCAAACATTTTTAAAAGTATGTTTTATATTACGTACAAACACTCGTTAAGACCTCTAAAGTTAATGAATAACTATAAAAACAATGTTAAAATTGCTTATCAATAAGTTTTGTTTACATATTCTTAGAATTTATAAAGTTTAAAATAAAGTGTACTTATAATATATTGTGGTTAATATGTATATATGTTCTAATTTTATCAAAACTTGTTTTTGTGCAATCATACGAATTAGTATGATTTCATATGCATACAATATCATAGTTATATTCAACATGAAGTCAAATGGCAGATGAATTTCAACAAAATCTATTTAGTGTAATGAATCGTGGTAAATTCGTGGTAAATTTACCACGAATTTACCACGATTCACACAAAATCGATGGAAATTCGTGGTAATTTAACAATGAATTTACGACCAAAAATGAAACTCTAAACGTCAAATCCTCAGGAGTTTTGTTTGTACGAGGTTGTCAACGTCAACGATTACCACGATTTTACAACGATTTAAAAGGTAATCGTTGTAAAATCGTGGTAAATTTACCACGATTTTACAACGTCATTTTGTATAAACCCCTAAACCCCAAACATTTTCAAAAGTATGTCTTATATTACGTACAAACACTCATTAAGACCTCTAAAGTTAATGAATAACTATAAAAACAATGTTAAAATTGCTTATCAATAAGTTTTGTTACATATTCTTAGAATTTATAAAGTTTAAAATAAAGTGTACTATATATATTGTGGTTAATATGTCTATATGTTCTAATTTTACCAAAACTTGTTTTTCTGCAATCATATGACTTAGTATGATTTCATATGCATACAATATCATAATTATATTCAACATGAAATCAAATGGCGAGATGAATTTCAAGCAAAATCCATTTAGTGTAATGAATCGTGGTAAATTCGTGGTAAAATTACCACGAGTTTACGACGATTCACACAAAATCGATGGTAATTCGTGGTAATTTAACAACGAATTTACGACCAAAAATGAAACTCTAAAAGTCAAATCCTCAGGAGTTTTGTTTGTACGAGGTTGTCAACGTCAACGATTACCACGATTTTACAACGATTTAAAAGGTAATCGTTGTAAAATCGTGGTAAATTTACCACGATTTTACAACGATTTATAAAGTAATCGTCGTAAAATCGTGGTAAATTTACGACGATTTTACGACGATTTCTGAATCTATATATAGTCGACCAAAATTTTTCATTTTCACTCATTCTCTCTAAATCTCTATCTCTCTCTAAAGTTTTCTCTCTCTAAAGTTTTCTCTCTCTAAAACTCTACAACTTTCACTCTTTTTCAACATCCCCAAAGGTAAATATTTTTAATATATGTGTTTTAAAACCGGATTTTAGAATTAGTTTTAGGAATTGGAATTTAGTTTTAGGATTTGGAATTAGTTTTAGGATTTGGAATTAGTTTTAAGCTCCGATTTTAGTTTTAGGATTCAGATTTTAGAATTATATGTTTAGAACATATAATTAATTATTAAAATACTTAATGTTTAGTTTTTAAAATATTTAAAACTTATTACTTAACATAATTAATTTTTAATCTTAGTTTTTAAAATACATAATTAATATTAAAATACTTGATATTTAGTTTTTAAAATACTAATGTCATTAAAATACTTATATAATGTTTAGTTTTTAAAATACTTAATAATTTTTAAATACTTAATGTTTATTATTTAAATATTTAATGTTTTTTTGGCGAGTACTTTATATATAGCTCCTAGAAGAGGGAAGACCTTACCGTCGGACTACATGCGGATGTTGGCGGAGAAGAGGGCTTCCGGGAAGGCTCGGCTTCCGGTTCAGCTTCAGCTTCCAGGACATCTCCTGTCCACACCGGGACGTCCGTCCATGGCGAGCATCCTCCTAATTTTTAATCTTATTTTTTTTTATTTATAATAATACAAATCGTCGTAAAATCGTCCCTAATTAGGGACGATTTTACGACGATTTGTATTATATATATTTCTTCAAATCGTGGTAAAATCGTCCCTAATTAGGGACGATTTTACCACGATTTGAAAAATTTATATATCTAACAATCGTCGTAAAATCGTCCCTAATTAGGGACGATTTTACCACGATTTGAAGAAATATATATAATACAAATCGTCGTAAAACCGTCCCTAATTAGGGACGATTTTACCACGATTGTAAAAATTTTCAATTTATTATAATTACAAATTTACAACCAAATATTCGTTGTAAACTCGTTGTAACAATTACAACGATTTTACAACGAATATTTTACCACGAATTTACAACGAATTTTTGTCGTCGTAAAATTAACCACGATTTTACGACGATTTGGTTTTTACTTCGATCGATTAACGACGAAATGAAAATCGTCGTTAAATCGTGGTAAACTGCGTTTTACCACGATTTTACAACGATTATGATCGTGGTAAAAGTCGTGATTTCTTGTAGTGTGAAACATATTTTTGTTAAAAATATCAAACAGTAAAAAAAAAAGTTTGAAAACGGGTTCGGTTTCCGGTTCGATTCTTAAAAAAACAGAAGAAATTGCAATTATATTAAAATTTAAATCTTATATTACATATTCAAAATAATTATAATTTTAAATAAATTTGGGTAAATCGCATAGTTCGATTTGTGTATTTCGATTAGGTTTCGGTTTGTATTTTGAATCCGGGTTTTTTCCAAATAAATAATAAATTATAATAATTTGGTCTAATCAACTTACAAATTATATTAAAATTTTGATATACGAAATATATAGTAAAAATATTAAATAGTAATAAAAAAATCTTATTTCAACAATATTAATTGATCATATTTTGTTTAAACAACGAAGATAAAATAATATTCAAATATTTTAAATTAAATATATAACATCATTTAGAAAACATAAACCCGTGGTGACCCACGGGTTAATTCCTAGTAATAATTTAAAATATTTTAAATTCATGATCTTTATTCAAATTGAATTGATGAAATATTTGATTATTCAACATCTAAATACAGATTTAGATTCGTAGGTAAAATTTATCTTACAATTACTATAATTTAAATATATTATGAATATCATAATTTCGGGATTAGTGAATCGCATTAATCTCGTTATTTTATACTTTAAAAACATATAAATTATGATTTTTTAGATATTAATTATTCTTATTCTTATTTCCATTTTTGGTGTAGAAACTTAGATTTTTTTCGAATTATTATTTTCGAAATATGATTTTTGTTTTTTGTGTAGAAATATTATTTTCCGTTTTTGGTAAACAAAAATTAGATCGATTGTTGTTTACATATTTGTTTATGTATTTCCAAAATCTTTGTTTAAATAAATAAATATTTGAATAGTTGTTTCCACATTTTGTGTCTTTTTTATTATGTCTTTTTTTTTCCTTCATAAATCCTAATAAAAACAAATTGAAGCATAGGTTATGTAGTGGCATTATATTGTAAATACAATTTTTTGTCCTTTTTACAAAAATGTTTCTCATTTAATAGTTAAGATTCGTCGTCCATATTTATATAGTAAGCAAAACCATTTATTTTCACCTAATAACCTAACTAATTCATATTTTTCAGTTACTTTGTTCATTAACTAGTTTTATTGTTAGTTAAACAACATGTTAAGTTTTGTTTTATGATTATACTTACCGATTAAATCTTGTTGATAGATGAATGGAAGGTGATGAGTTCAGTAGATATAATTAAGTCCATTTTTTTCATTAGACTTTAATTTTTTTTTAAAATTAATAACGGATCAATCATGGGCTTCCACATATCCAGTGGGTATATGAACATTGCAAGATTCCTCTAAAATCGGATTTTAGATAAGAAATTTAAGAGTCGGTTTCTTAACTATTTTGTGGATTTCACCGACTAAAATCCCTCTAAGAAACTCCATTGAAGATATTCTAAGAAATGATTAAAAATATAAATAATTATTATTTATCAAGGGAATAATTTTGTTCGATAATTTCTTAAAAAGAGAATTGTTTGAAAGGGAATCAAGTAAAATGGTAAAAGACAAAAAAGAATATTGAGGAATACATCGTTCCTACTCATTTTTAATCACCAATTAGAGACTAAAAGTTATAATTTGGTGGATGAAAAAAAAAATAAAAACTTGCATTGAAATCTGGAAAAAATTTACTATAAAATGGGACAAAATAAAAACCATAGAAAATATTATATTTTGAATTAACTGTTATTATTTAGAATTTGTTTTATTCTTTTTGGGCTATCAGTGATAATGGTTTAATGATCAAACTTTTTTTGTTTGGGTCTAAAAATGATCACACTTTAATTTCAGATATCTTTGCATTATTGTTTGAGGAATTCACAAGACTACATCTTTTCAACTCCTCCTTCACAACACTACACCTAATTTAATTTTTTCACATATTTACACTTTTTCAAAATTTTAAAAGCTTGATTTACCCTTTTAAAAATTACCAAAATTAAAATCTTTTCATTTGAATTCGCTAATTAGTGTTTATGGTATATTATTAAAGGGTAGGATTGTGTGGGTATGATTTATTTGGATTTAATTTTGAGTGTTTAGATGTAGTTTTGTAAAGTATTTTGGAAATGGTGTAGTTTTGTGAAATGTAATTCAAATGGTGTAGTTTTGTGATTCTTCCTTATTGTTTCGAAAATATGATTTTAATAACTTCGGATATTGATGTTTATTATTACATTCAAATCACACTGAGATTATGATCACAATGTATATTAATAAATAAATTGAACAACTAACAAAACAATATAATCATATAAATATTAAAATAGTGAGACTATCAACTGATTTTTGTCCTTATTCTGCTTCCTATACAAATAAATGAAATAATTGTTCGACCGTGACCGATGATGGTCATTGTTTAATTAACCGGGCCGGTTTGAAAAATTAGTGACCGGGTCCGCTTGAGCTTGGACCGGAATGCTTATCAAATCTAAATGTATCGGCCCTATCCACAAACATATGACCCTTGCCTGGACTAGGACCTGACCCTTTGATCGAACCAAGTGATAAGCCATCGAATAAACCAGCCACGAGCTTCTTCTCTTCTGTCTTTGTTAGACCAAGTGGTCGACTCTCGACAAGAACCGAACCGATCAACATAAAGAACAGTACCGAAGCTAGAACACCTTTGTTCATCATTGTATTTAATAGTTTAATAAGATAATGAAATTTTTTGTAATGTTTTGTGGACTTAGGATTTCAGTTATATATAGTAGTGTTCGAGGAGATGCTAAGTTTGAATTTTTTTTTTATTATTGACCAAGTTTGAATTCAAAGTAACGTCATGATTAATTAAATCGATGCTACTTCCTCGTAATATCCCAAGTTGGTTCTTGAGTGTTCAATTATGTATATTTATTGCCAAAACAAAATAATCAAAGCCATCATAGAGGAAAGGATACGAAAATTTATTTACGAAAGAAAAAAATTTTGAAATGTAGACCAAAATATAATGTTTGATTTATTTGGAAAATACGGCAATTAAAATTCTGAAGTTGATTTCTAGCTGTGGACCAAATTAAACATAATGTTTGAATTTCAAAGTTAGCAAGTAATATAAAGTCACATATATCGGTAGGCAGTTCAGTTTTTGGTTTCAGTAGATTTATAAATTAAATAAAATTTGACTGTTAGTGGTGGGCTTAAGCCCATCAAGGTCCGGCCCGCTTGGAAAGTCTCATTTGACTCAAAGGAAGAACTCTATAAATAGAGAGACAAACTCACAATAGAGAGAGGACTTTTTGGGAGGACAACTTTTAGAGAGAGAATTTAGAGAGAGAAACAATCAGCAATATTTTTCTATCTCTGAGTTCGTCAGTTCGTCAGTTCGCCAGCTCATCAGCTCCATGTTCGTCAACATTGAGTTCGTCAGTTCGTCAGTTCCTTGTTCTCCAGTTCGTCAACTCCCTGTTCGTCAACATTGAGTTCGTCAGCTCCCTGTTCGTCAGCTTGTCTCCAGTTCGGCACATTCAGCTCGTCTGCTCCCGGTTCGGCGACATTCAGCTCGTCTGCTCCCGGTTCGGCGACATTCAGCTCGTCAGCTCCCCGGTTCGGCGACATTCAGTTCGTCAGCTCCCAGCTCCCAACTTCAGCTCGTTTGCTCCCTGGTTCGGCGACATTCAGTTCGTCAGCTCCCAGCTCTCAGCTCAACATGTTTCCTGTTCGCCGACATTGAGTTCGTCAGCTCAACATGTCCCCAATTCGCCGACATCAAGATTGTCAGCTCCCCAGTTCGTCAGCTCCGAACTCCCAGCTCACTTGTTCGCTAACTTTCAGCTCGGCTGCTCCCAGTTCGCCGACATCCATCTCGTCTGCTCCCAGTTCGCCGACATCCAGCTCGGTTGCTCCCAGTTCGCTAACTTTCAGCTCGTCTGCTCCCAGTTCGCCGACTTGCAGCTTCCCAGCTCTCAGCTCAAACAAACAGTTGTCAAATAAACGGGATTCTCCGACCCACACTTCACATCGACTCCGAAATAAACACTTAACCGTTTTACCCCTACAACATTGACTCAACATGTTTTCACTTTGAATTTAGTTTATGTCTTCTTAAGTGTATATCTTGTTTTAAATGCTTTTTTATACTAATATTGTTATTAGATACACCAAACACTTTTGCTGCTGTTATTATTGCACGACCAAAAATAGTTTTTCTCACGTGGTTCTTCTTTGAAAAATTTCTACATCCAAATTTATGATGTTGAGTTACGACCGTAATTATAATTACGATATACAAACTATAATCTTTTTAGTTCGTTCCAAATTAATTTATCAATATTGACTAATTAGAACGGAGTTGTGGTGAACTTTGTCCTTTTTGGAGAATTGAAAACACATCGGGAATTAGGGTTTGAGGATAATTACCGATCACAGGCGATATTTTAAATTATTTTTCATTTTTTAAAAACCTAAAATATATTTTCTGTTTAATAAAATAAATTGTAATGTCTAAAATGTTCCTTTATTTCCGCATGCATGCAAGATAAAGTAAGAAAACAAAGAAACCAAATTGCAAAGCATTATTAAATACGTTTATAAACAAATTACTTAGAATCCGGTTCACTGTTTTCCTATCTTGGAATAAGGTGAAATGATTTAATAAATATTTTTGTTTTAACTAAAATAATATAGTTTAATATATAGTGGCGTAAGACCACACCCGAATATATTAAGAAGAAAAAATGTTAACTATATATATATATAGTTTGGACATGGTAGTCCATTAATATCGGAATCAAATTCTACATTAAAAAAATCATTATACAGATTCTACTCTTTTGTATTCCGACCAATTACACAGAAACAAATATAAATCTCGAATTAATTATATTTGTTTCTGTGTAAATCAGACAAAAGAGGGTCATTTAGCATCTCATGTTTCTTAAATCTATTTGAAAACAAATCTAAATAATGAGTTTCTATATAGTTCATATGAGAGGTTTAGTCTTTTAGTATTATTAGATCATAAGAAAATAATTAGGTATATATTTATCAAAAAATACTTAATTAGGCTAACTACATCAACCAGTCCATATATCTATTTTGAATCCTAGCGCAGTGACGTACGTTGTAAATTGCGTGCATGCTTAAATTCAGATTACATGTTTTTTAGCAAATATTGGGATGTTTTATATTTCATAGAACAATTTATTAAAACTAGTATTTATTAAACTGGATTTTAATAGAAAAAAACATAATGGAAAAATGTATGAAATTATTACACATGTACCGGTATAACACTTGTAAGTACAAATGATCAATGACTACAAATCCCAAGTTAATTTAACATATAGTTTAATTCTTCTAAAAAATTCTATTATGAAAATTAAAAAGAAATAGAAAAAATAGATTCGAAGATGCAAGATTGATAATGAAATAAAAATTGAGGCAACATGTGGGAGAAGTGACGTCTAAAACACACAAAAAGGAAAAAAGACAAAAGAAAGAAGATAGATACAAAGATGCTCATTTTATTATCATGACAACTATTAAGCAAACTTAGAGTCCGTCCATATAAGTTTTTTTGTGTGTGTGTGTACCACCGAATTTGTCTGTCTATGTTATTGCCTTTCTTTTCTCATACCCATGAACCACGATGACAATTATGTTTTGTTCTTTTTTAAAAATATTTTTTAAGTTATATTGGTAGTATATATATTTTGGTTTATTATTTAGGTGAACACTATAGATTTTACATCAATTTGTTTTGCATAACCTAGATTTTCTCAACGTTTATTTTGATAAAACACAAAATAAATAACAATTTAAAAAAAAAACTTGTTTTGTTATATTTACAAGGGAAACGTTCTTCTATGCAAAACAAGTCTCGAGGATTCGTATGGTCAAAATTATTCTGATGAAATTATTCGGGAAAGTGAGACATAAAATACGTACTTTACTTTATATCCCTTACACTCTTACGTCACATCTACGCATTCGTGTTCTACCAAATTTCACTATAGACCGTAGATTTTAAATATTAAACTAAAACCATTTATTGTCGTAGTGATACTTTGATCAAATTTTCCTACAAGTTTTCAGTTTTACTATGTATTAACTATTAAGTAAATGACAAGAAGTGTTATCAAATGGGTGTATGTATATATAAGTCTAATTAATACTTTATTTTAGATCACTTTATAATAACTTTTGGGTGTTACTAAACATACATGCATGGTGATTAGTGATTACTATCCTCCTTGTCCGTATACAATGTTTAGACCATGACGAAACCATGTTACCTAAAATAATAATATAGTTTTCTTGTCTAACTCCACTAATAAAAAGTTCACAATTTTATAATTACCAACTACGACTTGAATTTTTATTCGGAAGATTTGATTCATAGGAATCTTGTGTATATTAATTAATTAGCAATAAGAAAATCTCATAACCTATTAATTACTATTGGCATCGAAACAAATCCCATTACTTAATATTCCGACCTATTATGTAATAAAAAAAATAATAAATATTCCGACCTATTTCATATTCACATCAAATATGTTTTCAATCAAACTACAAATAGTATTAGAGCTACTAATCTGTAATTTTTATATTAAAATATAAAAAAACAATTAGTTAGCACTTTTGGAAAGGTCCATTTCAAAGGAAGCTAGAGACCGTCCTTTTTAATTAATTCGCCTGCAACCATCCCCTTATTTGAGGGTCTAATTCGACATCTTATTCCATTTTATATTCCCTAACAATTTTTTAATTAAAAAATTTAATATTATTCTATTACTAAATGAAACTCATATCTTCCTTCCTCTCCATTCTTTTTCATGTAACTTTGAATCTTTTCATACTTGTATATAAAACCTTTACTTCCTCTCCTTTGCTACTCCTTTCCTATCAATCACCAATACACATTCGTTTTCTTAAAACCTAAACCCTAAAAACCGAACTACCAAAAAAAAAAAAATGAGACCCTTTGGTATGATCTTTACGGTCATGTTCTTGGTCTCGGCCTTTTCGGAATCAAGAACCGCGGATTGTAGAGTTCTCCTTGGTGGTTCATTGGAGAAAATTGATCAAACTAAAACTCTTGGGGTCAATTTGCGAGGTAAAGAAATATTAGGAGCCGTGGTACGTGGTTGTAAGAAGTTTAGGTGGCTTTCTTCAGACGGTGAAAGGATGCACACAATGGCTTCAGGACCAAGCAGGAGAGGTGCTGGTCATTAAAATGCTAATTAAGTACTCAAGCCAAGAAATTACATTATTCTTATACTTTAATATATTTGTTTAGCTAGCTCAGGTTATAGTAAAATATTTTCATTTGTTAAAGATTTTAGAATCTAGCTTAGATTATTATATTTATTCAGTTGTTAAAGATTAATGTAAAGATTAGAAGGGATAAATTCTTTGATCATACAATAGTTGGTTTCCTTCTAATAAACATATATACGTGCAAATAAAACATAGTATTATATATTTTTTAGTATTTCGAAATCCACATTAATTAACCATGTAAATCAACCAAATTTTGTTGTTTTACGACATATATATTGAAGAAGCCAAAAACCTCTCCACAATGATATAAGAGAATCGACCTTTGTTATAATCAAATATCCGAATACAAATCTTGTAGAATAATATAAATGATGAAAATATATGATTTTATTGATATTAATATTTGAGAATCAATTACAAAGCGTTTATGCGTGATTAAGAATAAGAAAGTACATAATTTTGTCTAGAAAAACGTGAGAGAAAAGAAGAGGAGGCTAAAATTAGGGTTCAGCCTCCTTTTATAGGCTCTTCCTCATTCAGGTCGGGTTGGGGCCGCTCCGATATTCCCGCCCCAACTCGTCTGTGATCTCCTCAACCGCCCGGGAACATAGGGGGACGGTTAGGGCGACATCTGATCATCCATTTCTTCTGATGGGCTTCGCTTTCGGGCCTTCCACAGCTTTTAGCATTTGGGCCTTTGTCAGTTTATTATAAGACTGGGCCGAATTGGGCCCAAGCGAATTCAGGTACAACATATATAGCGATGAAAATGGAAGTAAAAGTTGGTCGCACACGATAATATATTATACATTATTCGAATTTTTGATGAGATGCAAACGTTTTTTAAGTAAGTTTTTTTTCCAGAAGTGTTGGCCTTTGGGGGTATTAAAAGGACATTTTGAATTTATTGTCTTTTGTTTGACAAAAAAAAAAGAAATTATTGTCTTTTATTGGGAGCCTGAAAATAGAAAACTTCAAATTCAAACTTCATATGTATAATATGTTCTGAGTAGGGTCCTAATAAGTTTCGATAGTGACCAAATTGCCATCCAGCTTTCGAATCCCATAAAGTCCGGTTATTAACAAATTCAATAGAAAGTTGATCGAATATTATCTCATATGATAGATACATAATTGATTATTAAAATTGTATGCATACTCAATTGACAGAGGATATAAGATATTTTGCAACTAATATCTCCGTATAAGAATTTGGATTAGCATAGCCAGAAGCCTAACTATATTGTTTTATACCCAAAATTATTTGTTTTTTCTTTACAATTTTTCCTTTCTATCATCTATTTTTTCATGATAAATGTAAGATTTTTGAAAATTATACGTTTTCATCCTAATAACCTCCTTTCAAATATTTTCATGGCGAAGAAGAAAAGATTTGAGACATGAGCAAATATAAAATAACATGTGATAATCAATAGGGTTAAAGGGGTTCCGTATTTCGGTAAAAATATTACCGTTGTATTAACAAACACACATTTAAAACTAAATTAAGTTTAAAAGAGAGAAAAATAAAACAAAAGGCCCAATAAAAGCCCATTTTCATTTTCCTTATTACACAAAAAAAAAACGAATCACAATCCATTGCTCTCTTTTGTTTGCTGGTTAAAAAGACGGAGAAGACGATGAGTAGTATGGTGAAGCCAAGCCGTAGCGACGAGATACTTGACACAGATCAACAGATCAAGAACTCTAATCAGATCAGATCTGATTTTGATTCTTTAGCACCTAAACGACCCACTAAACCCACCCGTAGCGAACCTGGACCTCCCGGTTCTTTCTCTGTTTCCGACAAAACCAACGACCATCCTGAAGCGGACAAGTTCAAATCTCTCCAGTCACAAACTCATGTTCTTCCTTCTCTAAAACTATCTCTCTTTGTTTCTTTTCAATATAAAGTTACCATTTTTGTTAAAAATTTGAGATATTTTTTTGTTGTTAAGGGTCATATTTTGGGTGAAGGAGATTCATCTACAGTTCAAGATGAGTTCTTGGAAACAGAGTATTACACAAATCTCACTTCCATTGATAAGCAACATCACACGGTTCTTATTCTCTCTCTCTCTCTGTTTTTTATTTTTATTTTATTACAAAAGATCTAAACTTTGTTCTTTTTTGTATTCTTTTTTTTCTGAAATTAGACTGGAAGTGGGTTTATCAATGTTGTTAAAGAAGACGGTGGTGAAGGAGCTGTGACCACCGCCGCTGCTGCTGCTGAGCACGGAGGAGAAAAGGCGGTTTATAGAAGTAATCCGGCGACTAACGAATGGATTCCTGCGGCGGAGGAAGATATTGCTTCTGAATCTTCGGTTAAACCTAACCGGAGCGAGAGTTCTTGAATTTGGATCTTCATAAAAATGTAGTTTTATCTTGTTCCATATGTTGTGTTTCTTGTGTTGTAATAAAAATATATTAATTAAATAAAATTATATATTATTATTTATCTACAACCTAAAACAATGATATGATAAGAACAAGTTTCTAAAAATACAGTATCGATATGATAAGATCAACAACTTTTTGTGGACTGTATTTCACAACAAAGGAAATGATATAATAAAATTTTATAAATTTATTTGTTGCCAATGAAGACATATATTAGCATGAAGTATATCTTCATATCATTGTTTATTGCAGTTAAATAATTTTACATAAGAAATAGAAGAAGCATAATCTTGTATTATCATTAAATAATTTAATAAAACTATACATTATTATTAGCTAATCATGAGAATAGTAATTCAGAAGTCACCTCACGTGGTGTGCACGTGACAACCAATGGTTCAGCCTTAGGCATACTAAGTCCATGACCTTCAGTCATATCAACCAAACCTCCTGAGCCACTCTCCCATTCAAAACACTGAACCAACGAACCCACCAACAAACCAACAACCCGGTTAGCCAAACCTAAACCGGGACAAACCCTTCTCCCTAAACCAAAAGGCATCATTTTACTACTATATTGTCCAAACTTGTAATCTTTACCTTCAAATCTCTCCGGCTTAAACGACGTCGGATCATCCCACACGTTTGGATCTCTATGTATAGCCCATAAATTAACCAACACCATGGTGTCACGTGGCACATTGAACCCACCGATGACACAATCGGAAGATGAGAAATGTGGAACCATAAGTGGTGCAATAGGGTAAAGCCTTAGTGTCTCGGACACAACATTGTTCAAGTAGTTCATGTTCACTAAATCTTCTTCTTTTAACAAACGAATAGTACTTGAACTTGATGATATTTGAGTATCAATAATGCTTTGTCTTGTGGTCTCTAGTACTTGTTGATGGTTTATTAAATTTGACATGGCCCATTCTATCGTTAAGGCTGATGTATCTGTGCCTCCTAATACCAGCATCTTTATAATAATAACAAAATCGAATTAATTTAAAATTGGACCGTTATTTGCGTGGCATGAAATGAGAAGGGGACATATATATGTTAAATCTTGTTTTTTTGGCTTTTTAGTGTTTGTATATGTCGTGGTTTAATTGGGTTCTAGTTATTTACAAGGCTGGAGTTAAAGATAACATTCATGATTAGTGATTAGGTGTGTCAATATCAGATTGGAAAAAATAGGATTATCATGTTATATTATCCATTATTGATTACAGTATACAATTTTGCTTGTTATTGTTGAACTAATTTTAGAATTAACACCGACACTTCCATCTGATTGTAAAATGGGAATTTTACAATTTTGACTTTTAACTTATTCAAAATGTATACTTTTTACATTTAACTTATCAGCTACGTACTGAAAAAATAATATTTTGGCTGCGATTAGTTTGGGTTGGCTTATAATGTGCATTGGTTTTCATGTTCGAATTCTCCTAGCTACTATAATATATATATACACAAAAAATAAATAAAATCAAAGGATAAGTACATAGAAAGAGAAAGACATACCAGGACGAGACCTTTGATGGTAACATCATTGTAATAATGTGGCTCTTTTTCTTGAGAATCAAGCAAATGAGAAATCATAGTGTTTTGAAACTCTAATTTTCCTTTATTAGCTCTATGTTCATCCAAAAAGCCTTGTAAAAAAGTATCCATCTTTTCTCCAATTCTCTTTGCTCTCTTGATCAAACCATTATAGTCAAACCACCCTAGAACCGGCAAAAAATCTGCCGGATTATCGGCAGCAGAAAGCTCAAGAATCTCAGCCAATAGCTCACGAAACTCTAAGCTTATCGCCTCATTGCCGGCTTTTTCTTCGTCGAAAAATCGCTTTCCGGTCATCATTCTCATTATCACGTTTAGGGTAAGACCTGTTAGTAACGGACGTAACTCCACCTGAATATAATAGATGATTTTGTAATAAGTATTGTTAACCGGATGATTTAAGGACATGTTGTATTTCTTAAGGTTAGTGTACTAATATATATAAGGAAATAAATAACTCATGCGCGAAAATTGTTTGACCTACTAAATCGGGAAAAATTCAACAAATATAGACATTGAATAAGTAAGACACAATTAATTAAATTTGAATATTTATTTTCTTCATGCATTACTAAATTGTAAATTCTGTATTCTGTAACATGGATGATTAGTACCGCTCAATAATTTTTGTATTATTTAATTATGTTTTAAAGATGATTAGTTTAATAATCAAAATATAACATATCTTAAAACTACAAAAATATTAAATATATATTTTTCTCTGAAATCTATATATATATATATATATATATATAAGATGAGTTTTTGCACACAAAAAAAAAAACAAAAAAAAGACTAATATGAGTTTTATATGGACATACTTTAGCCGGGCGTTCAAGGGATAAACCATGAAGCTTTTGAAGAAGCCTCTTTACTTCGTCGTGTCTTATCTCCGCTGAGCCGTTGAGTCGATTCGTTGAGAAGACTTCCAAGGCGGTGATACGACGGAGGTTACGCCAATGATCACCGTAAGGAGCCGTGACCATTGAAGTGTAGTCATAAGCCACATACTTCCCCATGGCTAAACGTGGCCTATTCGCTAAAACGATGTCGTTTTTGGTCAAGAAACATTCTTCCACTGCGGCGGGGGAGGAGACTATGACGGCGAAGCGAGAGCCGAGGCGGAGTGAGAAGACGGGACCTAGAGAGTGCGAGAGACGGAGGAGAGTACGGTGAAGCAACAACGGCTGTTTGAGGAGGTGTAGGTGTCCGATGATCGGAAAACATACACGTGGCGACGGTGGAAGGTTTTTGTTGAATTTAGGAAGTAGAAGAATAATCTTGGTGATGAGAATAGTAATTAGAATAGTGAGAATAATTAAAATGTAATCCATGATGACTTTTTTTCTTCTTGTTCTTCTCTTCTTTAGCTTATGTGTGTTTTGGTTTCTCTTCTGTCATTAAATACCACTAATGTATTAAAAAAAGATAACATGATAATTTAGATTTAATATTAATGTCACAAGTCACAACGAATCTCTTAAGATATTTTTTTGCCATTAACCCCAAAACACATAAACATTTTCTTATTAGCCGTCTTAAAAGAATTATAAGTAATTATTGTGTGGAATTGTAAATGGTTACCTTTTTTTTTGGGTTAAATCAGGAGGTTCTGGGCCGAAGCCCATAATCCCCTAGGCCCGCGACCAGTCTTTGATAATACTATTTAATGGCGTAAATCATCGCTCCCAACGCAGTTCGAACCCAGGAGCACAACATCACCAACGACTGCGCTTAACCGACTGGGCCAACTCATCGTTGGTCATATCATGTCCTTTTCATTTAATCAAATCCAAGATATCTCTTGCTGAAAGTTATCGCTAAAGTCAATTTTCTTAGATTTCAATTATTCTATTTACATTTTATTATTTTCGTGATTAGTTGACATTAAGGGCTATTTTTTTCTTGTCCAAACAAAAAGATTAAAGAAGGCTATTCTAAAAGTCTTTTAATTGCAAGGTCGCTAATAAGTAATATAACACACGAAAAAAACATCACTCAGCATCAAAGTACTTTTATTTTAAAAGATTCAACATAAACTATCACTAGGTGGTGGTTTTACACACATCCTTGCATATACTATATTACTTTACGTGCAACGGCACGTGCCTTGCACATGGCTAGCAACGGAGTAGCTTTAGGCATAGTGACCCCTTTGTCTTCGGTCATGTCCACGAGTTCTTCACCAACTCTTTCCCATTCAAAACACTGAATAAGAGAACCAAGAGCCAAGCTCACTAACCTCTTGCCAAGCTCGATTCCAGGACAAGCTCTTCTTCCCATCCCAAACGGCATTAGCTTTTCAATTTCGCCTTCTTTCTCAAACCTCTCTGGCTTGAACCTCTCTGCCTCTTCCCACAAACTCGGATCTCTATGCATAGCCCATATGTTAGTCAATAACATTGTGCCACGTGGCATATCGTAGCCCGCCACTTTACATTCTTCTGATGAGTAGTGAGGGAGTAGTAGAGGAACCGCAGGGTACAAACGAAATGTTTCAAACACTATGTTTTGGATATAAGGGAGATTTACAATGTCTGATTCGTCGAGTAACCGGTCTGAACCGATCATTTCGTCGATTTCGGCTTTTGCTTTCTCGAGTATCTCTGGATGGTTCAACAAATTAGACATTGCCCATTCTAGCGTCACTGCTGACGTGTCTGTCCCGGCGAGAACCAAAGCCTAAAGTATATACATATATATATATACATAACCTTTAGTAACTATAATGATTCCTTTACTATAATCTATATTAACATACACAAAAATTGTTAAAATGTACTTACTAGTATGATTCCTTTGATGTTGACATCAGTATAATAGTCGGGTTGGGTTTCTTGT
This sequence comes from Cochlearia excelsa, assembly GCA_963556525.1. Classification (NCBI taxonomy): domain Eukaryota; kingdom Viridiplantae; phylum Streptophyta; class Magnoliopsida; order Brassicales; family Brassicaceae; genus Cochlearia; species Cochlearia excelsa. The sequence continues at coordinate 793,610 of OY748331.1, read as the reverse complement.
AAAGAAAGTAAGTGATGTATCAAAGTTTGACCTTTTTCTTTTTCTTTTTCCTCACGTTTCTCATCAACAAGTCTTTGCAAAAATGCATCAAAGCGTTGCCCTAAATTTTTGGTATGTTTCTCGAAACCGTTGATCCAACCTATGATGGGAAGATAGTCAGCAAGGTTTCCGGCACCGGAGCCGACCACCACCTCCGCTATAAGTTGCCTCACGACTTTGGCTTCGTCGTTGTGTTCTGTTAATCCGCCACCGTAATATCGTTTTCCGGCTATCATCATTATGATGTTGTTGAATGATAAGTTGCCTAGTAATGTTTTCATCTCCACTTCAACAAATCCCTTTTTTTAGATTATTTACACATATCTATGTTAATAACATTTTAATATCTACACAAAATATATTTTTCTAGTTCATTATTAAGTCTGGCTTTAAAAAATATTGGTCAATAATAGCCAAAAAAAAACTAAATAAATATTGGGAGAATTACAAAACTACAACATTTCAATTACATTTCACAAAACTACACCATTTCCAAAATACTTCACAAAACCACATATAAACACTCAAAATTAAATCTAAATAAATCTTACCCACACAATTCTACCCCTTTAATACTATACCCTAAACGCTAATTAGCGAACCCAAATGAAAAGATTCTAATTTTGATAATTTTTAAAAGGGTAAATCAAGCTTTTAAAATTTTAAATATAAATATGTGAAAAAATAAATTAGGTATAGTTTTGCGAAGGAAGGATTGAAAGGGTGTAGTTTTGTGAATTCCTCGTAAATATACTAGGAATTGAAGGTTGGAAAAATACCTGCTCTTTGACAAATAATGAAAAATAACTACTCACATGGGCATAAAGTAAATGCACGTACTGGTATTACAAAGTAGTCATGACCAATAAATCTAGAGTTTGAACTTTCAATTTTGAACCACTAATTATATAAAGATAAGAAAAAAATATCCTTTCAAAATAAAAAAGCGTCAATATTTAAATTTTCAACTCATATTAAAAATTCATTTAATTGATCGTCTTCTCTAAAATTAGTTATAGCATCATTAGACCATGTCCAACAGGGAAACTCTCAAAATTTCTTAACTGTTCATGGGTCCAAATAACAGTTCATTGGGACCCATGAACAGTTAGTTTAAAATAAAACAAAAATAAAATAATTAAAAACGCATCAATCATAGTTCGCCACGTATCCAAAAGGCCCACTAAATAGTTAAGATCTGGATCTTAAATAGGAAATATAAGATCCAAATCTTAACTATTTAACGGGTCCCACCTGCTAAGATCTTTTTAAGAAACACCAATGCAGATGCTCTTAGACCATTTTCAATGTCATTTCCAATGTCACTAAATAGTTAAGATCCAGATCTTAAATAGAAAAAATATAAGATCTGGATCTTAACTATTTAATAGGCCCACCTGCTAAGATTTCTTTAAAAAACACCAATAGATATGCTATTAGCGGTAGTTATTTACCAAAAGTTTCTTAATTATAATATTTATTTTTATTATATGTTTGAGTTTTTTAAAAATACTTAACTAAGAAACCATTCCTAATTATTTTTTTTTAAAAACCATTCCTAATTTTAGAAAACCATTCCTAATTTTATTTTCTTTTTTTTATCACAATTTTATTTTCTTTTTATGTTAAAAAAATCTTAACAAACTTTAACATACCTTCATGAAAATGGTCTTAGTATCATTTTAGTTTTAGTTTTGTATACACAAAACAAGACAAATCTATCTAAATAATCATACATAGAAATTAGTATTAACAAAATGAAAAAAACGTCTTACGTGTAAAGAATCTGTGGAGAGGTGCGTTATGAGCCGTCGGATCTCATCTTTGCGGATAGACATAAAAGTGTTTATCCTATGAGACGAGAGTATCTCAACGGCGGCGACACGACGGAGATTCCTCCAATGATCGCCGTAAGAAGCAGCAATCATGATACTTGAGTTGTATGCCACGTGTTTGCCCATAATAAGCTCAGGACGGTTCGCAAGAACGACGTCGTTTAAGGTGAAACATTCTTCTGCAATAGAACGTGAGGATATTACATAAACTAGTTGGTTTCCTAGGCGGAGATGGAAGATTGGAGTGTCTTTAAGGGATCTAGAGATAGAGAGGAGTGTTTTGTGGATCGGGTTCTTGAGAAGATGGAGGTGGCCGATAACCGGTAAAGTGTAAACCGGACACGGAGGAAGATTGAGTTTCCGGTTAGGTTTCTTGAACAAGAACTTGATAGAGATAAAGATGATGATTATTGAGACAAGTAAAAGTTGAGTCAACTCCATTTTTTTCCTTTTTTTTTTGGATTTTGCTTAGTTGTTTTAGCCTTTGTCTATCCTTTTATAGGAAAGGGACATTGAACCAAATATCCTTAGCAAAAATAGTTGACTTATCAAACACAACAAATTATTTAATTTGTTTGTAAAACTCTAAATTGACACTTTTTTGTGAAAAAAGAATGACCATAAATTAAACAAATATTGATCACAGCCTTAATACTCTGTTTTATGCAAATTCATACAAATTTATTTATTAAAAAAAAGACAACATTTTAGTTACCCAAAGAAAACCCAACATATAAGGACAAGATATTGTTTACATCATTTTACCAACAATATTGGTACGTGCCTTTCATAGACGAGATTTTACCCCGTTTAATCTAATGTCTCAATTGTAGTACTTGAGGTGTCAATCCGAATCAGGAGCAATTAAATTACTATAGTTTGCAGGAATCAATCTTGATCCAAGCAATTTAAAAGATGGTTTTGTTTATGTAATTTTGTAAAGATTAACAAAGAAATAAAACGAAATTGCAAGTTGTAAAGATTCAAATTAAAAAGCTAAACAACTGAGGTCAGAGTACTTTAACGGGTTCATCAACTTTCGGGTTTTTCGATGTCTTTTATAAAAGTACTTTAAGGTTTTGAAAACGATTTTAGATCAATCCACTCTCGTGACGAGATCCTTTTCCTAACAAGTAAACTAAAACAATATCTTGGATAGTTTAAATTTTAAAAAACATTAAAGTTCAAATCAATTCAACCACTAAACTTATTAACACAGATCTCTCGGTTAAGCTAGGTTTAGTTCTAGGGTAATTGTTCGGGAATCCTCACGGACCTCTCAGCTGTGAAGTTTCCCGAGTTCTATCAATTGATTGATCGAGTCAATTAAAGCATTAAGATTGTTACACTAGATTAAAGTTTTAACGAGGTTTTAAGTTCTAGACATCGATCAACCCTAGAGTTGATTCACCCTTTTTCCCCCAACCTAATTGTCTATGGGAAACTACTCACTAAGCATATTGAAATTCAAAGCAATTAAATTCAAAGAAAGCATAAACATCAACAAAAGCAAAGAGATAAAGGATAGAAGAAACTCTGTTATTGAAACCGAAGATTCCAAGAATTCTCTGGGATGCAAAAGTCTCCAAAAACTTATATTATAAAAGCACACCTCTAAAAGAGGTTAAAAACGAGTATTTATAGGTTTTGACGTTTCCCTTACAAAATAGGAAAATATCTTGCAAATCTAAAATAAAAGGAAATTAAAACTTCTCTTGTTGGCAGATTGACCCGTCGTTAGTAAAACTGTCATAACTTCAGATCTAACCGTTTAAAACATCTCAAATCACCTCCAAATCAAAGCTAACATCCGTCCCCTTCCAGTGGTAAAATATCATAAAGATCCATTGGTGGGAACTCTTTCAACGAGTGTCTTTTTGAATATTTTCGTCTGAATTCTCCTTCTTTTCCGTCATTGCATTCCTAAACTCCATAAGTCCATCCTAAATGCCTTGGGACGCCACTATGCCTTTTATCACCTGTAAAATAACTAAAAACACATAAAAACACTCTATTGTGTGGCTAAATCCTATGTTTAAAACGTTAAAAAACGCCACACATCAGCCTTGCACATAGCTAGCAACGGCGTCGCTTTAGGCATAGAGGCTCCTTTGCCTTCGGTCATATCAACATATTTTTCATCAACTCTTTTCCACTCAAAACATTGAACCATAGATCCTAAAGCAAAGCACACTAACCGTTGAGCTAGTCCTGCTCCAGGACAAGCCCTTCTTCCCATACCAAACGTCATAAGCTTCTCTGTTTCTCCTTCCTTTTCGAATCTCTCTGGCTTGAACCTCTCGGATTCTTCCCATAGCTTTGGATCTCTATGCATGGCCCATATGTTAGCCAATAACAATGTTCCACGTGGCATATCGTATCCTGCCACTTTACAATCACTAGATGACATGTGTGCTGGTAGTAGCGGTAAGGCAGGGTACAAACGGAATGTTTCCGACACAATGTTTTGAAGATAAGGAAGATTGATAATATCCGTTTCGTTGATTAACCGGTCTAAACCGATTATGTCATCGATTTCGGCTCTTGCTTTCTTTAGTATCTCTGGATGGTTTAGTAAATTCGACATTGCCCATTCTATTGTTATTGCTGTCGTGTTAGTCCCCGCAACTATTAAAACCTGTCAATTTATTTCAACAACATTTTTTATGCATTTTATTATGGGTTTATAAAATGTTGTACACACATAAGTTAAAACTAAATTAATTAATATTATTAAATGGTTAACATATTTGATACTTACAAGTATGATTCCTTTGATGATATCATCGGTATAGTAAGTTGGTTGTTCTTTTTGAAGAGAAAGCAAGTGATGAATCATAGTATGAACATCTTCTTCTTCTTTTCTCATGTCACGTTTCTCATCAATTAGTTCTTGCAAAAACGCATCAAACCTAATCCCCAATTTTTTGATTCGTGACTCGTAGTTAGTGGTCCAACGAACGAGGGAAAGATAGTCAGCTGGGTTCCCTGAACCAATGTTAGCCATGACTTCGGACACAAGTTGTTTCACAAGATTGGCCTTTTCGGTTTCGTCACCGTAGTATCGCTTTCCCGACACCATCCTGATGATGTTGTTTGATGCCAAGTCATTGAATAGTGATTTCATCTCCACCTCCGCAAATCCCTGCCGCAAAATTTACTAAATAGTAAGTTATCATCTTAGAAAATATGGTAAATAGGAATTACATATTTATCTATAACCAATGTTTTCCAGTTTTCTATATTTTGTGAGTTGTGCCTAGTGTAACTTAAATTTAAATTTATTTGGAACTAGAAAACACGCTAATTAATTTTATTCAAACCAAATTTGTTCCTAAGTCGATTTTGTATTAATTGATTATGCGGAGATAAATTGTTAGAAGAACTATATATTATAAAGGGAAAATTCCATATTAATACACCAACTAAATTATTATTAGTTTTTTAATACATCAACTTTTTGATTGCCTAGAATAATACACCAACTATTTTATTTGTTCATTTTAAATCGCGAACTATTTTAGTTACTTATTTTAAATCACAAACTCAAATCATCTATCCATTTAACCAAATCACCGTTAGTTGACCGTTACATATTTTTTGAAACAAAAATAATTTTTTCTAATTTAATAAAAAGATCCTTTAAAATTATGTAAAAATTCCAACAAAAATTACAAAATTCGGAAATATACAAGAGGTTCACAATAAAAAAAATTAAAAATAAAAAGGAAAATATTTTCACAAATTAAATTTAAAAATTGTTATTTTCCTATCTTTTAATTTTTTATGATTTTAAATTGTGAAAATATTATTTTTTGAAACTTTTATTTTTGTTACAATCTTTTTATATATTCTTAAATTTTCTAGTTTTTTACATAATTTTAAAGTATTTTAACAAAAATTAGATTTTTTTAAAAAAATAAACTAAAGGTCAACTGACGGTCAACTAACGGTGATTTGGTTAAATGGATAGGTGATTTGAGTATGTGATTTAAAATAAGTAAGTAAAATAGTTCGCGATTTAAAATGAACAAATAAAATAGTTGGTGTATTATTCTAGGCAATCAAAAAGTTGATGTATTAAAAAACTAATAATAATTTAGTTGGTGTATTAATATGAAATTCATATTAAATTTTAAATGATTTGAGTCAGTCCACTAGTTAGTTTTAAATCGTAGATCGATACAAACATTTTTTTTGTCAACATCCATATATGACACTTATAATATAACTTAATTATTAGAGATATACGTCAATGAATTAAGTAGAGAGAGAAGACGTTACATGCAAAGAGTCCCGGGAGAGACGTGATATGAGCCGTTGGATCTCGTCTTTCCTAATGTAAAGAAACTTGTTAAGCCTTATAGATGAGAAGATATTGACGGCTGCGATGCGTCGTAGATTCCTCCAATGGTCTCCGTAACATGTAGAGAGCATATTGGTTGAATTGTAACCAACGTTTTTCCCCACAATGAACTCAGGACGGTCAGCGAGAACGACGTCGTTCTTGGTGAAACATTCTTCCGCGACGGCATGCGAAGTAACGACGTACACGTGGCGGTATCCGAGGTGGAGGTGGAATATAGGAGCGTTTCCTAGTGATTGACAGATGGATAGGAATCTTCTGTGTATCGGTGGCTTTAAGAGGTGGAGGTGGCCGATCAACGGCCAACAATACGGCGGAGATGGAGGAAGGTTTAGCTTCCGGTTTGATTTTTTGAACAAGAATTTGATAGTGATAAATGTTAAGAGAAAAGAAACAAGTAAAATTTGAGTGAGTTCCATTTTTTATTTTTGGCTGGTCGATATTTTTATATTTGTGTATAAAACCACATAGGTTTTATATTGGTATGGACCGTGTAACCAAACGCGTTTGGCGAGGTTTAAAAACTATATAGACGACTTTATAATTTTTTATTTTACTAATGTTTTTATTTATAAAGAATGACTTTCTATTTTATAAATCACTACAACCCATCATATTATATAGCATGTGGGATTGGAGTATTCAAAACATAATTCTTGTTATTTTAAAATATAGCAGTATAGCACTACTCGTATTATGGCCCCTGTTTTTGCATTCGACTATGATGATTACAATTTGAAAAAAATATGAAACTGCGACATAGAATGAGAAAACGTTTTTTTGAAAGATATGAGATATATGTACTTAGTTGAAATTCTTTGAATAGATAAATTGTGAAATAAAACTTGGAAGAAGAAAGATAGTGTGTGGGAGAAAAAGTTTAAGATTGTGAGCGTAATAACATAAAAATAATGTTTAGTGGGTAGTTCTTTTCTTAGATATTTTTTTATGATCAATTATTAGCGTACAAAAAGGTGTGATTTTATAAAATACTAGTGTCTATGCACGGGCTAATTATAATTGGCTAATTATAATTGAATTATTATATAATAAACATAAGATTAATATATGTATTATGTCAAAATGAATATAAATTTATTTATAATTATTTATAAAATTTTGAAATTATAGTTTAAAAATATAAATTAGGAAATGATAACAATTTTTATTTAATGACAAACATTTGAGTCATTTAAAATTCGAATTTAATTCTAGTTTTTGTGGAATATAAATTTTGAAATTTAAAATAAATCATGTCAACAAACATTGAATTCATAAATTATAACTTAAAGTTCATTAGGATATAGTATTTTTTTAATAAACAATAACTAAATGTTCATTACATTATACTAATGTTCAAGGGGAAATTTGGTTGACTCAACCAAATCAACGTCATTGACTTGGCGTTATTTGTGAAATAGAAAAAATTTCAAGTGACATATTTTTAGATGTATAAAATTGATACAAAAAAAAGTTAGAGAGAAAGAATAGAGAAAACAAAAGAGGAAGATGAAGAAAGTAAGAAAAATAATAGAAAGGTTGAATTTGTAACTCGTAAATGAGGATAATTATATATGAAGATAGATAGGATTATATAAATTATTGAATTTTTAAAGAAATGATCATGATGAGATATAATAGGGATTTAGAAAGAAATAAGAGAAATATTAGGGAAGTGGTTGTAATTTTTTTTGCGATGGATATTAAAAGTAGTTAATATTTATTGATAAATATTTGTGTGGTTTATGTAAAGGATTTTGTGTTCCAAATCCTTGTCCCAAGACAATTAACCGATTTACGGATTCTAATGACACAAGACTTTAACCCAGTTCACGGCTGCAACCGCTACCTCTGGGGTGGATCCGGGATCCACAACATTCACTATGAAGAGTCGGAAAACACCTCCGACGTGGTTTACAATAAGAAGGTCAAACACTCTCTCGATCTCCGGTTAGATAACCCGAGAGAGTACAAAGAGAACCTAGGAAGAAAGACTACTACAAGCTAAGCCTAGATACCGAGAAAAGACTCTTTCTCTATCTAGCTATCTATTGCTTTACGAGCCACCTCTAAGGTGCTCCGAATCCTAAGGACTCGGATTAGTTTATGTCTTAGATTCTATGCTTGTATTTATAACTAATGTTCTATGAAGGTCTTTTCCTATTAAGATTAGGAATCATCGTATTTCTAATTGTAATAGGAACATGTATAAATCTGATATTCTCACAATCTCCACCTTCAGATTAAACATCACTTCAAACCTCCATGAATCATGCTTTGTTGTCTTTCTTCCTTATTGCTTCCTTGAGCTCCACCTTGAGCCCAACTTGGTTTCTCCTTGCATGTTGCCCTTTCGAACCTTTGATGTCTTGGCACTTTGATCTTCTTTTAACCTGCATAAGTGTATACTTACGCAGAACAAATACCATAGTAGAATAATTATCATAAATCTACTAAACCATCAATGATCTAGACATATGCTTGATAAGCTCCACATGTGGAAATCACAATGCCTTTCCGAGCTATCAACATCTCCACGTCTATCTTGAGTTATAGCTAGAACAAAATTCTTCATGTATAAAGCTCAACTCATCATTGATTATTTGTTTCTTCATAGTTTCCTTTTATGAGTTAACATACTCATAACCAACCTTTGAACAAGTTCCAAGACGTGTATCTTTGCAACTTGATTCTCTTACTAGCCTTTTGATTTCACTCATGCGCATTGAGTCTTAAATCAAATACCTTGAATCTTGCGTGTCATCTCCTTTGAATCAATCTTTGATTCAATGTTTTCTTTGTTTAAACATGTTATTTGAACTCCTTGTTGTACCGCTGTTAGACTTAACAGAACACGCCATCTAACTATAAACACTGCTAGATAGGCTTTCGACACAACCCCTTCCAAACACCATGTTTTAACATAAACCTGATGATAGACAAATTCTCCTTGAATCAAAGTTGCATAAGAAACTAACTCATGTTTCACTTCCTTGAAACAATCTTGAACTTGATCAAAACTTGTTTGAACACCTTAAATAGAGCATCACTTCGCACCGCTGTTATTACTAACAGAACCCGCCGCCTAACTTCGTCTGGCTAGGAAGACTATCGATACAAATATCTCTGCTCAACGTTTTGTTCAAACTTTTTCTTGCAATAGCAAAGCCATCGAGATCAGACTCGAACTGTTGCCCCCTTGAGTTGGTTTCATATTCACAACCTTGTGACATCTCTGAAACACTAACTTAAGTCCCTTGACTTCTTTAATCTAGAATCTTTGAAGTCACTTTATTTCCAATGCAATTTGTACCCTTTGCATTCCGATCCTTATCTTGGATCCCACGTCAGTTGCTAACACTGTTCTCCAAGAACCTGCAACTGATATTCATGTCTATACCATCATCAAGCACATCATCCATAAAGAAAGTTTTCCTCTCTTTCTCTTGTTGCAACAATCTGATTATGCTTGGAACTTTAGACATCTTCGTTTGTTCTAAGAAACTTGTTTTCTTCACACACAATATGAATCCTTCCCAACAATGACTACTTCGGTTTCAACATCTTCATGAACTAATAGAAACCATGCTTAGAAGACTAGGACACTCTTGGCTGTACAGCTCCACCTGAAACCTAAATCCTTTAGCGTTTCTTATGTCTTTGAGATCTATCTTCTTACTTTCTCCTCATTGTTTCTCTTAGGTTCATAATCACCACTTCTTTTGTGTGCTTGACTGTATAACCATGGTTTATTCTCTAAACAATATGTCAAATCTTAGACACTTGTTTTACACCATCATGTAGCTACCTCCAACAGTCTTTCTTCTGAGAAAACATTCCAAGAACACTTCCCTTCTGGTGACTCCCTCAATCGGATTTAATCGAATCAGATTGAATTACAATGAATGTTTCAATTCATTATTCTCCTTTGATTTCCTTGTAAGTCTCTCAGACTCTGAGTTTCTTACACCTTTTGAGACTCCGGTCTTTATCCTTGAGATAGACCTCTCAACAACAACAACTCAATTCTAAAAAAAATCCTAAAAGCTTCCGAAGTTGTCAACCTGTTTTAACTCAAACAGATTTCTTTGTTCAAGTTTCTACCATCTGCTATAACCTCATACTTGAATCCTAGATCTTAACTTGATGTTTCGGTAACCCTTTTGACATAGATATCATTCCTAAAGCGTCCTCTAAAAACCATGAATCTTTGTGTCCTTCTAGGATCTCTTTCCACAAAACTTGAACACTATTATCCTTGTGTTCTATTAAGATTTATATTCTTTAACCTTAGCAGCTTGTTTATCCAGAAACTTCAGAACGTCACATAATCACTATGTGATCCACAATCACAACGAAACAACTTTCCTTCCAGATCTTAGCCTTACGAGTTATTGACTCGATTCTGGTTCTCTAACCTTGAGTCAAATACATTAACTCTTTCCTTCCAGAACCTTAATCGAGTTTTATCTATAGAGAATCTCCACCTTAAGTCAAATCACGGTTGACTTCACTTTCGCATATCAAGAACGCCGTCGTGATATTTCTCCCTTGAACCTCTCTGTGTTTCTCCTTGTAGCGAGAGACGTCGTTTAACTAAACTTATTTCCCTTTACTCTCGCTAATTTCTTTCTCCGACAACGACAAGAACCGGTGAAACTTGCAATTCTAGGCGTTGACACCGAAACAGACGTGTTTCGTCTCGCCGTCGTCCCCAAACTTTGACGGTACGAACATGTCATCACACAGGTTCCTTTATGGATTCTTTATCGCAAAGTCAAACCTGATGCGATTTTCGCCGTCACTTCCGTAATGTGCATGCCGAGATCTCTAGTCTCCGACAAGTTCTCTTGTCACTGACCTGAGATTTTCTGTCGCCGTAGCGAACTAGCCTTCACCTTGCTCATTAACAATACTCTCGTTTAAAGAGAAGTCCAGTTGCAAAATCAACAATTTCGAACGCAATCCAACTTGGCCTATGAAAACCTATGTCTGTCTCTGTTCGTGAATATGTATCACCGAAATCTATGGTTTTCCCGGTGATTCTCCTTGTCTCACCTATGTACCATGTCTCGATGTCGTCTTTCACCGGATTCACCAATATTCTTGACTTTATTGTCTCTACGGGCTCCTAATCCCAGCGAACTCACCGATCCCGCCGCAAATTCATTTTTCGCGATTTAAGAGTTCCCCGAGAGAAAGATTTTTCAGCTGCCTTTGCTCGCAATTTTCTCTATCAAAACGAATCACCACCTCCGTCTTCACATCTGTGGCGGTATACACGGAAGACTAGAGGGTTTCGTCACCTTCGACGATAGCTACAACAGCTTGCGCCGACTCGTCATGATGAACAAGAAACTCCTGGAAGCTCTGCTTTCTCTTTTCTCTTTCGACAATGAGTAACGTGGAGAGGAAATATATTTTAAGAAGGTGGGTTTTATTCACTACACCAACTTACAAAATCAAATAGGCCCAAAGTGGGAAACTAAGTCCCATTAGTTTACAAATCCACATTGGCCCAATTTTCTTTTCCTCCCCCTTTTGTTGGTTTCTTCCCCAACAATGATGAAAACTTTCTTCCCCAACAATGATGAAAACTTTCTTCTCCAACAAACCCTGGATTTCCACCGCTAATACTCATATGATTGCAATATCTAGTCGAATCCGTCACTGGCCGTTTCTTTGTCCGACGATATCTTTGTCGTCAATCACATAATTTCAAAAGATCTCATCTTTCTCGACAAAGCTCCTTCCAAGGTTATGAGTGAACAACCGAGAATCTCCTATATCTGACAATAACCACGGTGCTACTAAACCTAGAGCTTATCCCGTCACGGCAAGATCGACATAAGCTAGATGTAACTTCCGACCTTGGTTCTCCGGTTTCTCTAGCCATCACCGTCGCCTTCGTTACAAGTTCTTCTTGAACTTGTTGTTGTGACTTTTCCTTTCATCGCAATTTCTCAGCGTAAATCTTTGTTTATAAAGATCCATGCTTATCTCTGTTTGCGTACTCGCCTAATCACCACCAATAATGATTATGAACTGCTCATCGGAACCTATGGTGTTGTCGGCGATTTTTCTTCACCACCGACGGATATTAGAAACTGTTTATTCTTCGGCTTCGCAGCCACGACTCGACTTGTAGAGAACGACGATACATCATCAAGCTCCGGTGGCTGGCAAGGATCCGATCACATCCTTTTGTTCCTCTCCGATTTAACCTCCCCGGAATTTTCCCGAGCCCGTCGTGAACCTATCCTCTTAGCGCTTGAGGATTTTAAACTTCCGATGGCTCCTTTTGAGAGAAAGTAACCGCCAACGCCTTTGTACTTCCCGGTGAGACGTCGTCTCCTCTTAACACCTTTTAGACCTAGTAAAGTCCATCGCGGACCATCATCTATCACGTGCTCGTCTCCGTTTGAGACTCTCTCGAACCACAAAGGCATCTCTTTTATGCCGCTTGTTTCAGTTTCACCGACGATCTTCTCGGCCATAAACTTTTCTCTTTAGTGATCCCATGGTGATCGATCTAGAGAAAACCACATCGTTTAACATGTTTCCTTCTTTTAACTTCATGACCAGAAGCTCCTCTTTTTCTCTTCCTTTGATCTCTTTTCTTTCACGCGACCGCATATGTAGGACCAAACAAATTAAACCCATGAGAAACTTAATTTCTCCGAGCAGCTTTTATTTACCCAGCCAATATGATTAACTTCAAAGCTCTCTTGCTTGGTTTAATAATTCCTACGTATATATGTGACCAAACCTATCAAAATACCTAAGCTTTTAATAAACCTTTAAAGCTTTTGTGTTTGGCTTACAAACTTTAAACCACAACACAATTCTTCAACCCGTGAACTTATGACTTGCAATCCGTAAATCAAAACCATGCGCTCTGATGCGCTCTGATACCACTTGTAAAGGATTTTGTGTTCCAAATCCTTGTCCCAAGACAATTAACCGATTTACGGATTCTAATGACACAAGACTTTAACCCAGTTCACGGCTGCAACCGCTACCTCTGGGGTGGATCCGGGATCCACAACATTCACTATGAAGAGTCGGAAAACACCTCCGACGTGGTTTACAATAAGAAGGTCAAACACTCTCTCGATCTCCGGTTAGATAACCCGAGAGAGTACAAAGAGAACCTAGGAAGAAAGACTACTACAAGCTAAGCCTAGATACCGAGAAAAGACTCTTTCTCTATCTAGCTATCTATTGCTTTACGAGCCACCTCTAAGGTGCTCCGAATCCTAAGGACTCGGATTAGTTTATGTCTTAGATTCTATGCTTGTATTTATAACTAATGTTCTATGAAGGTCTTTTCCTATTAAGATTAGGAATCATCGTATTTCTAATTGTAATAGGAACATGTATAAATCTGATATTCTCACAGTTTACAAGTGTATTTTGAATACGTGTCAAAAAATTAAAATGGAAGTTAATTAAAATTTTATTTGTGACTTATTAAATAAGGATCGTAAGCATCACATTTTTTTTGACAAAAAAAATATTGTAAGCATCACATAATGGCTTCTGAATCACATAATTTCGACAATAACGTCCTTTGAATTTTATAACTTAACTTATTAACATTATTATTAGAAGTTAAAAAATGGAAAATGTATTGTTTTTCAAAACATAGATTTTGAAAGAGAAAATTACATCATGACACACTTTTTAAAACACAAATTACAATTTAGAGCATTTTTTTACATAGAGGCACTTTATTGTCATTAAAGACTTAATTACCCATCAATTCATTTATTCAATATAAATTTCACAATCATTTTTTTTCTCATTTTTCTATTTTGCATTCTAATTTTAATTTTCTAGGGTAATATAAAATAATTTATTTTCGTATATTGATTTATAAAATTTTAATATCTATACTTTGATATACACTTTTATATATATTTATGTATGAATGGATCAACATTTGTGGACAACTAGTCAATATCTATTTTTTATATATGTCCACATAGAATTGTACAAATGTTCAAAGTAGAATGAACAAGTTTAAATTTTATTCCAATGAGTTTATATATCATAGACGATTCATATGATGATTTGTGTTCAAGTTTAAATAAATTTTGTAGTTAAAATTATATGATGGTTCATGTTCAAAAATGAATAAATAGGTTTTAATAATGAATTTAAAACATTTATATGTTTTGATGTACATATAATTTTCATGTTTTCACTTATTAATATCAACATGTTTCATTCACATTTATTAAGAATATTACAAAAACATATGTGAATGTAAATACTAAATATAAATTACTTATGTAAGTAGATATATGATAAACAAAAAAATTATTGAAATAATATATTTAAGAATAAATTAAAATACATTTACGAAATTGTACAAAAGTATGTCCACATAACATAAAACGTATCCACAATTTTCTGTACACAACGTTGTGCATCCACAACTTTCTGTACACAACTTTCTGTACACAACGTTGTGCATCCACAACTTTATGTACACAACGTTGTGCATCCACAACTTTCTGTACACAACGTTGTGTACACGAAGGGTAAAACTGTATTTAAAAAAATAAAAAGTGTAAAAAGTGTCTCATATCACAAAAGTGTCTTATTTTGATATACATGTGTTAAAAAGTGCTTATTTATGTAAATCACTCATTTTGAAATGAAGGAGACACGTGTAGAAACCACAATTGTTGACCCACTTGTGATTTATAGAAATAAAAATGACATATTGACATAATACTAGGTAAGTACCCCGCGCCTTGCGCGGAACAGGATATTCATAAATAATATTAAATTATATTATGGAATACCTTGAATTGATCAATTTAGGGTTGAACATTTAACTCGAGATCCGAAATCCGAAACCGAAACGACCTGAAAAATCCGGTTTGGTCCGGTTTCGGTTCTCATATTATCCTATCGGGTTTTAATATTTTCTAAAATGGGTTTCCGTTCTAATCGACCGACCTGAGGCCCGAATTGTACTCGAATAGACCCGAAGATATACACATGTATATAGTTTTGATAAGGTAATTTGAATTTTAGTAGGCTATTTCAACTCTTTGTGGGTTATATGAATAAACCGAACCAAAACCCGAACCAAATCCGAATTACCTGAAATAAGACCCGAAATTCTTAACAAAAATATGTAAAACCTGAAAATTCAAACCAAAAAATCAAAAAACCCTAACCGAATAATATTTGGTTCCAGGTCAGGTTTTGTTAAATATATGAAACTCGACCTGAACCCGAATAGATTTGAACCGAACATAATTGTATTTGTAAATAACCCGAACGGAACCTATATTCTTTAACCTAAAAAACCTGAACTCGAATAGATTATTCGAACCGAACAGAACTGTATTTGTAAATAACCCGAACGGATCATATATTCTTTAACCCAAAAAACCTGAACTCGAATGAGTCCGACATGAAAACCGAATGCTCAGACTCCAATCCACTAATCAAAGTTCTGATACTCGTTGGCAATTTATGAGACATGCATCAATGAAAGACAATTATCGAAAGCCGAAATAACTAATCAAACTTTGCAAGCCTATTCAAAGAAAAAGACCCGCATTATGCATACCCCGATAAATGAAGGCGCAATCTATTTACCGAAATTCGCAGGCCCATTACACGAAGACCCGCTTTACTAACTTTTTATGTGATAAAGTCTTATTTATATTAGAAGATTTCTTATTTTGTTTTTTATTGTTTTCAATATGGGAGAAATTTAATTCTTAAAAATTTTATATATGGGTCTGAATTCGTTGGGCCTGAAATATAATTTATAGAATTCGCCGAACAAAAATTATTTAAAAATATAAGGACTAAAACGCAAAAAATAAAAAATATCCTAAAATTTCTCACGTTGCGACACGTAAGCGTTTTGTATTCTCTTTTAATAGTATAGATTGAAAATTATTTTGGAATAAACTCGAATTGGGGAAATTGAAAAACAAGGATGTTTTTTTAAATTTGTCCATCTACACCTTTTTTTTTTTTTGTCCATCTATGAATATTTTTAATTTAAATCCTATTTTACCCTTTTAATATATTTTATTTTAAAAAAAAATATGGCAATATATTTGTACTTTATTTTTAAATCTTGATAACAATTATTTTTTTGTAATTATCTTAATTTAAATAGCTAAAATAAAAAAAAAGCAAAGTCTTCTCGTATACATTTTATTTTCTTCTTCTTTATTCTAGTTTTTTTCTCCGTTCAACTACAAAACCTTCACAACCTTCACGTATACAAAAAAATCAACAAAAAAATCAACAAAAGCTCTCAATCAAATTGCTTTGGTTAAGTATTTATATTGTTATTATTGTTTTTATTATTCTATGTGTATAACTTTTGATATGTTTCTTAACCCATCTTTACTTTTGCATCTTGATTTTTTTCCTAGAGTCGTTGTTTTTTTGTTGTTAAGAGACGTGATTTAGAGTCTTTACATAATATTTTTTTTTGTTAAGTACATTAATATTTTGATTGTATTGTTAATTGGTTTTTTATAGGTATGGAAAACGAATATCCTAAACGCTATTTTCAATATGTGAAAGAGCCACAAGTCAAAAAGATAAACAACAGTTGTAGAATGAATATTCTGAACAAATTGGCGAAAGCACTACCAACAGAGTATAATGACGTGAAAAGTGATCTAGTTTTTGCATAAGTTTTTGCGATACACGAAAACGGTTTACGATATTCAGCTCGTTTGATACATAGCATCATGTGTAGGCAATTAAAAACAACTAAAATACATGAGTTATGGTTTGTGTTTGGAGGGAAGCTACTCAGATTTTCCTTGCAAGAATTTCATCCAGTTACTCGTTTCAATTGCATTGACAAAGGAAGTCATGATTCATAGAGCTAGAAAGATGATGGTGGGGTTTGGAGTAAACTTTTGAAATCAAAGAAAAATATAAGCATAAATCTTCATTAGGTTTATTCTTCACAAAATCATCACCGTCTTCGTCACTTGAATTAGAAGGATCTATGTTCAAATCAATATTACTTTGATTTCCTCGATCGACAACGTTAGCTTTAAAAGTCACACACAACCTTATTGTGCTCTTCTTTTTAAAATAACAAACGAAATTATTAAGTTGTCGATCATTCACCATAACAACTGGTGGAGAATCAATGCTTAGATCAGTAGGTAAATAACTGAATTCCACATTGGAAATATTTTTTCTATCTCATAGTCTTCAAAAACCATCATCTTAAGCTCTTCAAGACTTGTAGTAGATTGCAAATTAAGTAATCTTCCACGCTTTTCTTCATCAACAATAAATCTCCACTCTTTCTTTTCGATTAGTCTCCATACACCACATGTTACATAAATTTGCAATGAATTCATCTTTGATGCACAATCAAAACGAGTAAAATTTTGGTTATCTCTTTAAAACGTTTTTTGGGATTACATATGTATAAACTAATTAGAATACATATTATATAGCTTATAGAACATAATCTAATAATATCTTCTTTAGATTTGAAAAGTTGTTACGATTATATATTTATCTATAATTATGGCTCCATAGAATTATGGACAAATTTCAAAAAAACATCCTTGTTTTTCAATTTCCCATATAGTATTTACTTGTTGGAAAACGGTCAATTCATATTGGAACTAATTAAAGGATCAAAATAATAAGTTGTAAATTAAGTTTTTTTTATAAATGTCAGTTTTGCAAAACAACTTTTATGGTCTTGGCAAGAAAAGTGTTTGTGAAATTGTGAACACTTGTTAAAAGGTGATATTAGTTTGCAAATAATCCAAAAACGAACAATAATCTCACACTTATAAAATCTTATTTAGTACTTGGAAAGATGAGTTGTATCCAGCCAATTGACATGAAAAAATCTATAATTTAATATGTCTAGATATTATCTACTCCCTCCGTTTCATTTTATTTGATGTTTAAGGATTTTACACACAGATTAAGAAATCATTTATTTTTTTATGTAAAATCATCATTTAATTACTTATATAAACATGATTTAACCAATAGAAACACATTCTTCATTATCTAAATCATCGAAAACACAAAATATCAATTAATTCTACATTGAAAAATGAAAACATCAACTAATTTGAAACAAATTTTTTTTGTCTAAAACATCAAATAAAATGAAACAGAGGTAGTATTTATTTAAGATTAGATGAATTTCAAAAATAGTTAAAATCTTAATTACGTGTTTTCTTTTTCTTCTAAATTTATGAACCTAGCTACTTTATGTATACAATCTTATGTCATTAAATGTATCCTTTTTCATTTTTTCTTTTTGGTCAAAATCACATTCAATGTATTCATAATTTATTTTTTGAGTATATATATCTATAAACATTTATGTGAGAGAATGAAAACACAAACAAAAACTAAAATATTAATGCGCACACACATAGTTGAAGCCTTGATATTTAAAAGATGGTCTCATTACTATCACTAATGCTAACATTTTGAATATGGTAACATATATTTAACTAATGCTGAATCGATGAGAAAGGTTATGAGTTGAAGTAGAAGTGTGTTTAATAGTGGTTGTTTTGCTTTGCTTTGTTTAACTATCTTAATAGTGGTTGTTTGGCTTTGCTTTGTTTACGTTTATCTTCCTTTCATTAAACCTGATATCTCAGGTGACTAAAATTTTGAACCCACCCTAAATTCAAGTCTGTGTTCTTGCGTCTCTTCTTGTTTTTTTAATGACAACGCTTTTTTCTTTAAGCCATTCAGTTTGTTCTCTGTTTTCTGTTTTCTCTTCGCATATACAAATAAAAATTTATTCACTCTTCAGGGTGCATAGGTTTCTTAGTCTATATTTATGAACAAGTTTCACTTTAAGATTTTCTAACAATTATTCATACTTTTAAAATAAAAAAAATGTCACCCTATATGTTTACCGGTTTAAATTTTCATCAACAATATTAGGAACTATCACAATTTAAAACTTGTCTCTTACAGATGGAGAGCAAATATAAAATACATCAACTGTTAGCATTTGATATCAGTCATTTTCGTCGACACAACACTGCACACTCCTACTTCAGCTCATAACCTTTCTCATCGATTCAACATAAATTAAATATCTGTTACCATATTCAAAATACACATACGTCCCCGCGCTTGCGCGAGGCTTAATCCCTAGTATAAAGAATGTTTGAGTTAACATTGAACAACAACTTATTAGAGAAACTTATTAGAGAAACCAATGATGCTCATAGAACCAATTAAAGTACAAATTTCAAAACTTTACCTCCAAAAAGTTCGGGATTAACAGTGGTGACAAACATGACAGATTGTGTCTTATCACCCGACTTGAAGATGCCCCTAAAAACAGACGCTACATCATTCCACAAAGACAAGTAAACAACCACCTGACTGTTATGCCAATGATTGTCGTCAATTTCAGTAAGACCTAATAATTTGTGATGGACTTAGTTTTTCTTTAAATAATTATTTTGAATTTAGTTATTACTAAATAAAACTAAAACTAAATATTTGTAACTTTAGTATCATAAATTCTATATTTACATAATTGCTAATAAGAATTATAAACCATGATAAGTTGAAAAATTACTTATGAAATACTTTTTTGAATTTCATTTCAGTTAAATGTATAAAGTTAGAAAAATTCATCATTATTAGAAAAGCTAATAAAAAAGAGAGTAGAGAATACTTTGACAGAATTTTGGTTAAGGGCCCTTAAGTTGAAGATGATTTGAAGGGTTTCTCTATAAAAGTTTTTCCCAATTAATAGTATAGATATACACAATTCACTTAAATTTATTTAAATTTGTTTTTTTAAATATTGATTGTGACCATATGAATTGTAATATGTTTCTAGTTTTCTTGTTTTTTTGTTTATACCGTTTGTAAGATTTATTTATGATTAGTTTTAGTAGCTATTTAAAATTGATATATGTATCTATATATAGATATTTTATAAATGTTAAAAATTACATTAAATATTTCTTTTTCGGATTTTATTAACGTTAATGAGTTTTATCAAAAATATTTCAGCGATGTTGTTTATATTTTTTGGGGTTTTATTTGAATTTTATTAGTATTAAATGATTGTATTACTGTTGGCAAAAAAATAGTTGTGTAATAAAACTAATAAAAAGAGAGTAGAAAATACTTTGACAGAGTTTTGGTCAAGGAACCTGAAGTTGAAGATGATTTGAAGGGTTTCTCTGTAAAAGTTCTTCCCAATTAATAGTATAGATTTACAAAATTCACTTATATTTATTTGAATTTGTTTTTTAAATATTGATTGTAATCATATGAATTGTAAGATGTATATATATATAGATATTTTATAAATGTTAAAAATTACATTAAATATTTTTTCGGATTTTATTAATGTTAATGGATTTTATCAAAAATATTTTAGTGATGTTGTTTATATTTTTTGGGGTTTTATTTGAATTTTATTAGTCTTAAATGATTGTATTATTGTTGTCATAAAAAATAGTTGTATTAAAGTTGTCATAAGGGGGAAGTGGCCTTGGTCTAGTGGCATTCATAAGTCCACAGGAGGCAGGTAGCACCACCCCACCCGGGATCGATTCCCCGCGCCTACGATAGTGTAGGTTTGGCTAATGGGCCGGCCATTTGTGGCCCAAATGTTGACAAAAAAAAAAAAAAAAAAGTTGTCATAAGAAAAAATATATATAGTTGTATTAAATAATTTATTTTAATTGTTTTGTTTTAATGGTGATGATGTGGCTTCTTGTGGTGAGAGGAAAAACTCTCTCATTATATGTATGATTTTTCAGACTACATGATAGCTAATAATTATAATTTTTAAATTAATAAGAATTATGTTTTGAATACTACATGATAGTCCTATGTTTCAAAATAAATGATATTCTATTTTCATTGTTTTAAAATGAACGACATTCTATGATTTGAATACAAAAATTAAATAAATTTAAATTTATTTATCTTGTAACAAAAATATTATTCTACACTCAGAAAAAATATAATTTTGTTTTACTAGTTGACTAAACATATACAAGGATTACTTCCAACGCCGTCTGTTAGCATTAGTCATAGCTACCCTTCTTTCTTGAATCTCTCTTTCTAGGTGATAAATGGAACGTACCGGGCCACTACCGGCGGTGGAGGCGGCGGTGACGGCGGCTTTTGCGGCGGACGATAAAGTGGTCAACTGTTTATGTGGTATTCACGTGGCAAGAAGTAAGCTCCTGGTCCGCTAAAACTCTCTCTTTTGCAGGCAGAATGGTGTTGATAAACACGGTTATAGCTGGAATTTCGAACTTCTGGTGTTCTACGTTTGTCCTCCCTAAAGCAGTCATTAAACAAATACACTCTATATGCAATGCATATCTATGGAAAGGGAGCTATGAAGGAGCCTATTCAGCAAGAGTTAGTTGGGAGACAATTACCTGTAGCAAAGAAGAGGGTGGTCTAGGAATCAGGAACCTTGTTTACTGGAATCAGGCAACGCTTCTCAAACTTATATGGCTACTGTTTTTCAGATCTGGCTCTATATGGGTGGCTTGGTTTAAGAAGCGTATACTTCAGGGACTTGTAAACAATTTTTGGTTAGCTACGGTTAAGCAAAGCTACTCCTGGTTAACAAATAAACTTATTAAGGTCAAAGATGTGGCTTATCCTTGGATCAAAAGGAGAGTGGGAGATGGAAGAAACACGAGGTTTTGGACTGATAATTGGAGCCATTTCGGTAAAGTGGAAATCTTCTTGCAAGGCTCAAATACCAGACGGTTAAGACTTAGGAAGGAAACGACTTTGCGAGACCCGTGGAATATTGATCATTGGAACCTCCCTCCGGCTAGATCAGATTCTCAGGTGGAGCTGTGGGCCTTTATCTCATCATTAACCCTATCAGAAAATGAAGATTATAATGAATGGGTCCCGGAAAACAGAGCTCTGACAAAGTATTCTACGGGGAACATATACAAACTACTCAAACCTCACCTGCCTATCTGCCCGTGGAGTAAAACGGTTTGGTGCTCTAGAGGTATCCCTAAGCATAATTTTTTGACGTGGTTGTTTGTGTTAAACCGAAGTCCTACTGCGGACAGGATCATTGGTTGGGGTCTTCAAACAAATCCAAATTGCTCACTTTGCAACACAGGTATAGAAAGTCGCAATCATCTCTTCTACCTTTGTCCTTACAGCTGGTCTATTTGGCGCAAGGTATCAAACATCTGTACGATTGCACCGGTGAGAGACTGGGAAGCAAATATGCTAGCGTTGCAGAACATGACAACTCCAAAGCCAAAGAAAGTCTTGACGCTACTAGCATGGCAATGTGTGCTCTATCATCTGTGGGGGGAGAGGAATAATAGGCGACACAGACAAACATTCAAACCAGTGGATGTTCTTTTTCGATCAGTCTTTACTTTGATTCGTAATAAGATCTCGAGCATAAGAGAATCAAATCCAAATCTTGCATCGGAAATGATGCAATCTGGCTTGCGTGATTAATCTCCTTCCTCAACTGTATGCTTCTCTAACTCTGCCTGCATGCATTTACTGTGAGATAAAACTCTATCGACATCTACCTACTTGGCATAAATGATTATATGGGTTCTTTGATTATTAGGCTTTTTAATTCTTTTGTTGGGCTTGATTATGGGCATTTGCCAAAACCTCTAACCCTTTGGGATGTAACATTTTATTTTCTGTCTTTTAATATGAATACCCTTTAAACAAAAAAAAAAAAAAAAAAGAATTGATGATGTGATCATTCTTTGAATTAATCTAATTAATTATTTAGCAGTCAAAAAAAAAAAGAAAAAAAAAAGAAATTAAAGCTCGTCGAAATCACAAGTAAGCCCATTAATCTTTAAATAAAACTGGGCTCGGCCTATTATTACAGATTGAACGAGTTTTTTTTTCTTTTTTGCCCTAGTACTAAAAACCCCATTTTTAACTTTTAACTTTGTTAAACATAGTTGTAATAAATAAAAAACTTTGTTAACCATATGTTGATCAAACAACCTATGTTTTAACTTTTAACTAGGATTTAACCCACGGGTCTATGTTTTTAAAAAATGAATATATATATATATATATATATATATATGAAAATAAATCGTACAAATGATGTTGTTGACATTTTTTTGTTATTATATAATAATATTGTACTCCCTCCGTTTTTTAATGTAGGATTTTCTAGAAAAAAAATTTGTTTTGAAATGTAGGATTTTCTAGCATAATTGACACATATTTTCCTATTATGTCCTTACTATACATTTATGGTTTATCATGTTTATATTTTATCAATCATAATAGCAACAATAAATGAGGTTATAAAAGTTATTTTAAACTTCTTAATTTGTGATTTTTTTCTAGAAAATCCTACATTAAAAACGGAGGGAGTAGTAGATATGTATATAACAACATCAGAATAATTAAATTACTAACTTTAGATGAAACGAATAATAGTAGTAATAATCTTTAAATTTTTTGTCCTTTAACTATAATATCTTATTATATAAAAGAGAGCGCGTAAAATTATAACTCACCAGATCGTGACACATGTTACATTTAATTTAGATAGTGACATTTATCATTTTTAAAATAAGTAATCTTCTTAAAAAAAAAGGAATAAACGAAGAAGGAAAAATGGAAAATTTTAAAAATAGAAAATTTTAAAAAGAAAAATGGAAAATTTAAATAATTTTTAAAAAAGAAAAAAAGAAGGAAAAAACCCTTAAAATGAATCTTATTATATAAAAAGAGCGCGTAAAATTATAACTCACCAGATCGTGACACGTGTCACATTTAATTTAGATCGTGACATTTGTCATTTTTAAAATAAGTAATCTTCTTAAAAAAAGGAATAAAAGAAGAAGAAAAAATGGAAAATTTAAAAAATGGAAAAATTTAAAAAGAAAAATGGAAAATTTAAATAATTTTAAAAGAAGAAAAAAAGAAGGAAAAAACCCTTAAAAATGAAATTTAATAAAATGAAACTCATTATTTTTAGAAAGCAGAAAAAAAGAAACTAATCAATCTCTAATTAGTTTAGTATATAAAAAAGACAACTAAAACACATTACTCTAATTCGTTTTGTATATAAAAAAGGAAACATATTAAAAAATAATCCTTCGCCGTGATTACGGGAGGACCCGCGTCAACCATAAATCTTATTATATAAAAGTGAGGCGTTTAAAGTGAGTTCGACACGTATGCAAAATTATAATTCACCAGATCGTAACATTTGTAATGGTTAGTTGAGATCGTGACATGTGTATTAAATTTGATACCTATACATTTTATAAAATGGAAACTTAACAATATTGAGAAAAAACAGAAATAAGAAAAATAATCAAAAATAAAAAACTTAACATTAATTATCAAATAATTAAAAATAAAATAATCACAAATAAAGAAAGAGGAATTCACAAATCTACACCCTTTCAATCCCTTCTTCACAAAACTACTCCTAATTTAATATTTTCACATATTTACACATTTTCAAAATTTTAAAAGTTTGATTTAATCTTTAAAAAATTACCAAAATTAATTTTTTTTATTTGGGTTCGCTAATTAGTGTTTAGGGTATAGAATTAAGGGGGTAGGATTGTTTGGGTAGAGTTTATTTGGATTTAATTTTGAGTGTTTAGGTGTAGTTTTGTGAAGTATTTTGGAAAAGGTGTAGTTTTGTGAAATGTAATTCAAATGGTGTAGTTTTGTGATTCTCCCATAAAGAAAATAACATAGAAAAAAAAAATTAACAATATTTTAAAAAATAATCAATAAAAACAAAATAATTAGAAATAAGAAAAAATAAAAACGTAAAATTACTTGAAAAATAAAGAAAATCTCTATGATAACTTATTTGTTATCTTCATGGATCCACTATCTAATTATTAATTTAAAATATTTTTTTTAGTGTAATAACAAAAACAATGTAATAAAACAAAAATGTGTTATTTTATTTCTTAATTTTAACAATGTACCTAGAATTACAAAACTACACCATTTGAATTACATTTCACAAAACTACACCATTTTAAAAATACTTCACAAAACTATACCTAAACACTCAAAATTAAATCCAAATCAAGTCTACCCACATAATCCTACCCCCTTAATATTATACTTTAAACACTAATTAGCGAACCCAAATGAAAATATTTTAATTTTGGTAATTTTTTAAAGGGTAAATCAAGCTTTGAAATTTTTGAGAGGGTGTAAATATGTGAAAAAAATAAATTAGGTGTAGTTTTATGAAGGAGAGGTTCAAAGGGTTTAGTTTTGTGAATTCCTCAAAAAGTAAAAATGATGTAGTTTTGTGAATTTCTCATATTTTTAGTATATGTTTACTCAATACCTTAAATACTTTTTTTATTTTTGTATTCTTTTTCTTTATTTTTGTATTCTTTTTCTTTATTTTACTTGTATGTTTTCACTTTTTTATAAATTTTGTATACCTTTAATTTTATATGTTATTTTGTGTGATGTAATATTATATATTGTAATAAATTATTTTCATTTGTTCAAAGTCAAAAAATATTGAGAATACACATTTACAACTTAGAATTAATTGATATTAATTTGTTGATATTTTAAGAGGAATTCACAAATCTACACCCTTTCAACCCCTTCTTCACAAAACTACTCCTAATTTAAAATTTTCACATATTTACACCCTTTCAAAATTTTAAAAGCTTGATTTAACCTTTAAAAAATTACCAAATTTAAATTTTTTTTCATTTGGGTTCGCTAATTAGTGTTTAGGGTATAGTATTAAGGGGGTAGGATTGTTTGGGTAGAGTTTATTTGGATTTAATTTTGAGTGTTTAGGTGTAGTTTTGTGAAATTTTTTGGAAATGGTGTAGTTTTGTGAAATGTAATTCAAAAGGTGTAGTTTTGTGATTCTCCCATATTTTAATGTATTTATTATTGTAATATATTAATATTTAACAAATTGATTCAAATTTCCTATCTCTTAAGCATTATAAATTAGTGATAACCCTAGCCGCAAAAAAAAAACCCTCTCTATCTTAGCTAGCTTCTTGACGCCGGCGGTGGGTTTGGTGGCCGCCGGCGTCGATCCTTTTGTTTATTTCGTTCGTCTTGCTTCTTCTCTCCCTTTGTCCTTTTTTTGTGTCCTCAGAAGCCGGAGACCTTTCTTCTGCGTAGTAAAGCTCTTGGTTCGACGGTGGCTGTTTGAAATAGTCGATTTTTCGTTCGAGTATTTAACGTAGCTTCATGTCTATCTAGATCTGTCGCGTTTTGGAAGGCTCTCGGTCTTAGTTTCATCAGATCTGCGTGGCTTTAGAGAGAGCTCGATGGCTTGAGGAGATTCAGCCATGGTATGTGGGTTGTGTCTCCGTCTGAGCAAGATCTTGAAGCTTCGACTAGCTAGCAAGTTGTTTATGAGATTTAGGTAGGTTGGAGACTGTGTGTATCTGGGCTTCGGTTGTGGAGAAGTCGATAACCATCCCTGGTTTCTTTGCACGAGATGGCGGCTCAGGATGTTAAGCAGCTGGACCGAGAGAGGTTGCTCTTAGATCTGGTTTTTCACTTAAATCGGTGGAGTTATGGCGGTGCCGGATCTTCTCGACTACGGTGCGGTTTTATACTGCGAACACCATCTTCCTTCACGGTTTGCTTTGCTTCAGCGTCGATGGCTTCTATAGCAACGACGGCTGGTTGTGGTCTCGACATCGGAGGCTCTTATAGCTCTGTTGGTCGCTTTGCTCACCGACATCGGTAGTCTATGGACGCTTGTGTGTGGTCTTTGTTGCTAATGTCTTTCTGACTTCCACAGCAGAGATGTTTGCCTTCTCTACCAATCAGTTAATCTAAGTTACAAGAAGAAAAGAAGCTTACGATTTAGATATAAGAGGTGATAGTTAAGTTTTTCTCGTCGGATGTCAATAAACTGGGAAGAAGTGGCTCTTTTACTCGGTATTCGGTGAAGCTTGAGCTTTTCTATGGTGTAAACAAGGGCGACGTTTCGATTCCTACCAAGGCGGCGACGACCAACACCAGCAAAACTTCGGACGATGACGTGTTCGACGAATCACGTGGATAAGCATTGTCTTTTCTTTGTTCTTGATTGTTTTTGTTTGGGCTTTAGTTTGTATTTTGAGTCTAAGTTTGTGTTATGGACCAATAGTTAGTAAGACCTTTTATCGTTTTGTTGGTAGCTTTTGTAATAGTTTCAAATGTTTTTTTGTTTCATCGTGGATTAATATTCAAACAGATGACAAAAAAAAAAAAAGCATTATAAATTAAAATTGTAGGATAATTTTTATAATTTAATAAATTTGATGATATAAATGATGAATGATAAGATGTCAAAAATAGAGAGTTTTTATCATTATTTATATGGGATATGTTAAACCTTAAGAGGAATTCACAAAACTACACCCTTTCAACATTTCATTCACAAAACTACATCTAATTTAATTTTTTCACATATTTACACCTTTTCAAAATTTTAAAAACTTGATTTACCTTTTTAAAAAATATTAAAATTAAAATCTTTTAATTTGGGTTCGCTAATTAGTGTTTAGGGTATAATATTAAGAGGATAGAATTGTGTGGGTATAATTTATTTGGATTTAATTTTGAATGTTTAGATATAGTTTTGTGAAATATTTTTGAAATGGTGTACTTTTGTGAAATGTAATTTAAATGGCGTAGGTTTGTAATTCTCCCGGTGCTTAAACAAAATCATGTGTGCATGTGAAGCCTGTCGATGTAGTTCCCAAAAAAATAATTATTGGTGTATCAATTGTATATTTGTATTATATTGTTTTCCTGGCTTTTGATTTGATAAGATAAGATCACGAACTCGTTTTTGAATCTTGCAAGTTGTAACACCTTCTTGTGTATTAGTATAAATTAAACTCCAAAAAAAAAAT
This sequence comes from Cochlearia excelsa, assembly GCA_963556525.1. NCBI lineage: Eukaryota > Viridiplantae > Streptophyta > Magnoliopsida > Brassicales > Brassicaceae > Cochlearia > Cochlearia excelsa. The sequence continues at coordinate 765,471 of OY748331.1, read as the reverse complement.
CCTAAAAATAATATACTTACAGCATCTCCAAAAAGAAACCTCAAATTTGAGGTTCATGTGTTTCTCTCCAAAAAAAAAACATCAAACTTAATTTTACATATTGCATTTAAGTCCTTACTATTTTTCACAATTAAATAAATCTCTTCATTTTTGTAGATAATATAAAATATACCTCAAATAATTATTAAACAAATAAATAATTACTAAATTAATATTTTTTATTTAATTTAAAGTCTTTCTTTTAGTTTAACATGTGAAAATTAAGTTTATATTTACAAAATATAATTTTTTATGTACTAAAATGATGAAATTAAAAAGTTAATAAAGATATTTGTGAAATATTATTAATTGAAGGGATGAAAGTGCAAAAGAAAGATGAAACCTCAAATTTGAGGTTTTGAGGTTTCTTTTGGAGGACAAAAAACCTCAAATTTGAGGTTTTGATGTTTTTTTTGGAGATGCTCTTAGAGCATCTCCAAAAAGGAACCTCAAATTTGAGGTTTCATCAAACTCAAATTTGAGGTTTCATGTGTTTCTCTCCAAAAGAAAAACCTCAAACTTAATTTTACATATTGCATTTAAGTCCTTACTATTTTTCACAATTAAATAAATCTCTTAATTTTTGTAGATAATATAAAATACACCTCAAATAATTATTAAACCAATAAATAATTACTAAATTAATATTTTTATTTTAATTTAAAGTCTTTCTTTTAGTTTAACATGTGAAAATTAAGTTTATATTTACAAAATATAATTTTTTATGTACTAAAATGATGAAATTAAAAAGTTAATAAAGATATTTGTGAAATATTATTAATTGGAGGGATGAAAGTCACGAAAAGAAAGATGGAACCTCAAATTTTGAGGTTTTGAGGTTTCTTTTGGAAAACAAAAAACCTCATATTTAAGGTTATGAGGTTTCTTTTGGAGATGCCCTTAAGACGTAACACCTCGATCGCAAACAAGCATGTGAACTTTTGTTACTTGTCCGCACCTTAACAATATTTTAACTATTTTTTATTATAAAAATTGAGATTTCTAAAAATAAAGATGAAGTTTGCTTCCATAATTGTCCCTATCTTTTACACTAAAGTATTTTTTTTTTTGTTAAAGGATTTTTTTACACTAAAGTATTATAGAGAAAACCAAAGATTTGAAATCTCCATCTACTACTTTTTAGACCATTTTCCAATTTAATCATATTAGGAAAGAATCCGCGCGTTGCACGGAATATTCGTTATTTATTATATTAATTTTAAATAATTTTACATTGAATTTACGGGTGTTTTGGTTTGTTATATGAAGTTTATTATTTTGTAATAGATATATGGTTTAACTTTAGAGATTTTCCATCTATTTTATATTTTAAACTAACTAAAATGATTTTGTTTACGAACAATTTTTGTTTGCATGTTTTAGTTTATTCTCAAACGTATGTTGTTTTAACTCGTCAATTAATTTGGATCATATTTGTTTTGTATTCTCTATAACGTTATTGAATTATTTGTATATGTAATTGTTTGTTTTGCATGTGGTTTTGTTTTTTTCCGTAATTTTTTTAGGTTTATTTCATATATTTATTTGGTACAAACATTTAGATTTAGAAAGTATGTATATATGGAGTTTTTTCATCCCAAATTATAGTTATTTAAACTTTTATAAATTTATATTTATTTTATTTTTAAAATATTCTCTCTCTCACCCATTTTTTAAATGTTTTAGGTCTTTTGATTTGTTCCATTTTATTTGATTTTCACAAGTTTCTATGGGTATTTTTTATTTATTAACTATAGTATGACCACTTATATTATGTAGTCTTAATTTTTAATTGTTTTGAATAAATGTTAAACATCATTTATAACTTTTAAACTTTGTGCTTTTAGATAGAAAATTTTAGATAATGGGACATATGTAATATATTCCAAAAAATTAGTATAAGAGATAAAAAAAAATTTATATTTTCATTTTAGAAAGTTGATATACATGTTTTTTATTAGTGTTAAATATTATATTGAATGTTTTTATTAGTTTATTAATATTGAATGAGTTTTATAAATATTGAATGAGTTTCATTAAATGATTTTTTAATTAAATTATTTTAATTATTTATGTTGATGACGTGGATGCCTTAGATTGAGAGAGTATTGTGCTATTATATAATAGTTTATAGGGAGAATCACAAAACTACACCATTTGAATTACATTTCACAAAATTACACCATTTCCAAAATACTTCACAAAACTACACCTAAACACTCAAAATTAAATCCAAATAAACTCTACCCAAACAATCTTACCCCTTTAATACTATACCCTAAACACTAATTAGCGAACCCAGATGAAAAAAATTTAATTTTGGTAATTTTTTAAAGGTTAAATCAAGCTTTAAAAATTTTGAAAGGGTGTAAATATGTGAAAATATTAAATTAGGAGTAGTTTTGTGAAGAATGGGTTGAAAGGGTGTAGATTTGTGAATTCCTCTAGTTTATATTCTTCATTTTAACATATTTCATTTTTTCGCTTTATTAAAAAAGGACATTATTTTTTAAAAAATGTAACCAAATGACCCCTACACCAGTTGTTACTCATGACTCTATTTTTATTTCAAAATAAAAGAAGTTTGGTGTAAAATTGAAGTCCACTCCGAAGTTTCTCCAACTTAAAATAAAAAAATAGAGTAGTATATTAAAAATGGTATTATCATCCATAAACAAAAAAAAACAAAAAAAAATAATATCCAATATTCACATAATAATATCCACGTATTAATACAAAAAGTATTCAGCTAAATTAACAACTTCAAAATAATAATCGTCCCACTAGTTACTTGTTGACAACACTTTCAAAATAAATTTTACATTTTTACTAGAACGTACGTAAAGCTATAAATATGTTACTAAATAAAATGAATAAAAACTTGAATGGCGTACAAATTATAGGGATGTGTGTTTTGGTTAGGATCCATCACATGGCCTCTGTACTAAAACAGACAAGTTTGAGTAAGCCGCCTGCGCTGACCACTGTTCTGTTTGTCCCCACTTGTTTCAATCTTCGCATTTTGGGAACACACATGTTTTACGTGTTGGTAGGTGAGAGCTTAATAGAATATTCTACTATTTTAAAAATAAAAATAAAACGTGATCATTAATGATATCTGCCAAAAGGTAGTAAGAAACTCTAATCAATTTCGCGATGATGATTAATTTCTTTCGTTTGGCCACGTATTCAAGAATAGTTTTTTTTTTGGGTCGAATCCAAGAATAGTTTATTTTAGTTTCAATGTTTAATTTCTTTCTTTATACTATGTTAGTAATTTTAGTGGAGGTTCACGCATCTTTTTCTTAAGTGAACGGGTGATACAATTTTAATTTTTATGGGATTACTTAATTCCCTAGTATGATAAGTTAGTTTTATAGGCTTTTTAAAAGAATAATTCGAAGAATATATAACACACCACATGTTTTATTATTATTTAATATATATATCGACTCTAAGTAACACATATTTGATATTTTATTTGCATGCAAAATCTATAAAGTTTTTTTATAATTTATTTTGCGTGGATATACCTTCAAACCCACGAAAATCTATGAAAATCAATGGTGAACAGTATTATATTACCCACGATGAGCCTTTTATCTATATTAGTATTTTTGAAGTACTAATTTAAATTTTTCCAAAAAATCACAATTATTTACAATCAATGTCATTGTTTTAACATATGTTCAAAATTTTAATAAAGGGCAAAACAATAACTTACATAATACAAACAAAACTAACAATGATAATTATATCCTTATCTTGGATAACAATCATAAAAGATAATAACACTAAACCTACAACCAAACATGTGTGAATTCGTTTTTCATTTATAATTTTTAAAAAACTATTTAATTAAAAATACAATATACCATGTTATTAAAAATTCTAACAAGTAATTTCTAAATTAAACATAATTAAGTATATTAACTTTTTTAAAATGTTTTCCATATAATATTTTATAACGAATTTTATACTAAATATTCTTATAACTTTTAAATTTCTAAAAAAACATAATTAAGTATACTAACTTTTACTTAAATTTAGACCAGAAAATATTTTGTTATTAAAAATACCATATACTTATTAAAAATTCTAACAAGTAATTTCTAAATTAAAAATAAATAAGTATAAATTTTTTATTTAAATGTATTCCAAATAATATTTTATTACATATCTATTACGATACCATATATTCAAAATTAAAAACTATGACATAATAAACATGGATATTGGGTCCAATATCAAAATACATTTTTCATCCATTTTTAAGTATAATAACTTTTATTCTTAATTTTGAATTTAAAATTATATTTGCCTTATGCTAAACTTACCTTAGTAGTACCATTAGTAATCATGACATGTTATCATAAACATGAGACAATTAATACCATATATTCAAAATATGGTATTGATTTATATTAAAATACAAAAAGATCATTCATTCAATGCAAAGTTTTAAAAAAGAAAAACGTATTACCAATAATGGGAAAGACTTGATGTCAAAGTTTGTAAATCTTCTTAACAAAAGACAACATAATGTTTCGACAAATAAAAAAGGAATGTTAGTAATTAAAAAAAGAAAATCGTATTACCAATAATTTGTGTATTGATTCCAAAACTGTAATACACTTGATCACCAAGTATAGGAAAACTCTAAACTTTAGCTATGTAATATGTCACCTATATATAGGATATCCTACCTATTCAATACCATCACAAATCCAACAACTACAACTCAACGATAAACTTCATAATAACAATGGCAGCTACCTTTGCACTCCTCCATGATCTGCGCCCGTACAAGACACAATGGCGCATTCAACCTTAGATATAAACAATATCAACCTTAGATATAAAAATATCAACCTTAGGTTAAAAAGTATATCTATATTTGTGTTAACCTACGTGCTTTTTACTAATGTTATTTGTTACATCTAAAGTTTGTGATTTAAATTATGGTTCATTTAAATTACTTTGGATGTACTCTGAATTACTTATTATTTTCATGTATTAATATATGGATAGCTAATACAATATAATAACAACAACATTTTAAAAACACCATTTGTACAAAATATTTCATATATATTATTTGCTACTTTTTCCTCATGTTTTAATATACATTATTATTTTTTAAATGCAACAAAAATATAATTATAAATTGTTAAATTATAGATATATGCATTTATTTATTTTTAAAAACATAAACCCGTGGTGTGTCACGGGTTAAATCCTAGTTTTGTAGTATTTAACACGTTTTAGTCTTAAACATTTTCCATTCTTAATTCATACAAACGACACACTATAGTGATTAATAACGTGTATGATTAGTGGCTTTAACCATGGTATTAAATTAATAATCCTGAAAGTATTTTTACTTTCGTGTTATTTTGAAGAATATATAGGTATGCAAGTCAATACTAAGTTAAGTGAAAGAGTACACCACAAAAGGGAAATAATTTCAAATAACAATACACAAAAAAATATAATTCCATGAAGTCTGGAGAGTAGTAGCACGCATGTAGTCATGTAGATGAACTATATATATAATTAACATTCTAATAAACGCTTAAACTTTTTATAAAATAAAACTTATTTTGGAAATCTTTTTTGATATTTTAAAGGATCTAAATCTAAATTGAATACGTGAATCTTTGAAATCGAGTGCTGAATTTGGATTCGTCACTTTCGGACAATTTTGTTGGATCAAATTGAACCCAAATCACAGATTAAAATCTGTCTCGGATACTGATAGTTTTATGTACAATTCAAAAGACATCACATATTAGCTAATAATGATTAAAATCGTATTTTAATGACTTGAACCGTCATGTTTTAACCATTTCTTGAATTATTCAACCAATAAAGTTGTTATTGTGAATGATTTGAATACTATTTCTTCGTGGAAATAAAAACGATCGCATCTAAAAAAAATCAAGTATTTTATAGCCGTTGGATCAAATATTCATTTTAAATACAAAAATTACCAGAACCCCCACACTCATTTCCTTCACTATAAATAGACTAATAACAAATCATTAGATAAGCAACATCACCAAAAAGTGTCTACAATTAAAAGATGTTTTACTATATCATTCTCTCTTTAGCTCTCATTCTCATTGCTTACAAATTCATATTCTCCTCCAAAACGCAGCGTTTCAATCTCCCTCCTTCACCACCTAACTCTTTTCCCATAATAGGCCATCACCGTCTCATAAAACCACCGGTCCACCGTCTTTTCCACCGTTTCGCCAAAACTCTCGGCCCGATATTCTACCTCCGCCTCGGCACACGCCGTGCTGTGGTCATTTCCTCCTCGGCACTAGCTAAAGAATGCTTCACCGGTCAAAACGACGTCGTTGTATCGAACCGTCCACGTTTCTTAACGTCCAAATACATAGCATACAACTACACAACCATAGCGACCACGGCTTACGGTGACCATTGGCGTAACCTAAGAAAAATATGCTCTCTAGAGATCGTGTCTTCGAAACGTCTAGCTAACTTTTTACACATACGCAAAGAAGAGATACGACGTATGCTCACGAGGCTCTCACGTGACGCCCTCGTGTCCCGCGAGGTCGAGCTAGAATCGATGTTTTACGACCTAACGTTTAATAACATTGTTAGGATGGTGACGGGGAAGGTATATTTCGGAGAAGACTTAAGGGACAAAGCAGAAGCAGATTCTTTCAAGAAACTTATAAGTTATATAACGAGTACTAGTGGCGCGAGACATCCTGGTGAGTATTTGCCTTTTATGAAGATATTTGGTAGGAGTTTTGAGAAGAAAGTGAAAGCTGTTGGAGAAGCAATGGATAAGATCTTGCAAAGTTTGCTTGATGAGTGTAAAGGAGACAAAGATGGTAACACTATGGTTAATCACTTGCTCTCTTTGCAACAACAAGATCCACAATATTATAGTGACGTCATCATCAAAGGCCTAATGCTGGTAATTAACAAAATAATTAAACAATAAATTATTGCACAAACATATATATGATAAAATAATATGATTTAGTGACAAACATCTTTATAAACTATTATATATGTAGTTGGTTTTGGTTGTGAATTATTGCAAAGTTACAAATAATATTATTATATAAGCACATAGTAAGCGGTAACATATAATTGTCGGAGTCAACAAAATAAAATAATTGTTTTAATGACGAATAGTTATAACATATTTATATATACATTTTTTAATAATTATTTATTTTTGTATAACCTTTTTTTTTATTAATTGTTATGATTGCAAAACAGGGTATTATGTTTGCTGCGTCAGAGACATCAGCCGTGACAATAGAGTGGGCAATGTCAAGTTTATTAAACCATCCAGAATTATTAAAAACCCTAAAACAAGAAATCGATGAGAAAATCGGACAAGACCGTTTAATGGAAGAATCCGACATTCAAAACCTACCTTACCTTCAAAACGTAGTGTCCGAAACACTGAGGCTATACCCGGCTGCACCACTTCTTGTGCCAAGACTAACCGTAGAAGACATCAAGATAGGTGGATACGACGTGCCACGTGAGACAATGGTCATGGTCAACGCATGGGCTATTCATAGAGACCCTGAGCTTTGGACCGAACCAGAACGGTTTAACCCTCATAGGTTTAATGGTTGTGGTGGTGGAGAAGGAGACAAAGATGATGTTCGTGCTCTAATAACATTTGGAAGTGGACGTAGAATGTGTCCTGGTGCTGGTCTGGCTAACAAGATTGTGACATTGGCTTTAGGATCTTTGGTTCAATGTTTTGATTGGGAAAGAGTCAATGAAGAGAAGATTGATATGACTGAAGGTCCAGAGATGGCTATGCGTAAGGTTGTGCCTTTACGAGCCATGTGTAACATTCGACCCGTTATGAACAAGATTCTTACAAGTGAATCAAAGGTCTACTAAAAAAAATTCATATAGCCACGGTCGTATCGGTGGCTATAGCATTAAATTCGTGGCTATACGTTCGTGGCTAAAAAATTTCGTGGCAAATCGTGACTAAATAGCCACGGATTTTTGCTATAGCCACCGATACGGCCGTGGCTATATGACTTTTTTTTAGTAGTGTTTAGTATTTTTAAATATATATTTTTGTATGTTTTGCTAGTGAATAATTTGGTAAACTATATGTGGTCCTGAAGGACTCTATGTGTGTGTAACGCGAATAAATTGAAAGGTTACTATGCTATTTACTTGGACTATTTTCTAAAAAAATTTGCAAAATATTCCACTTTAGATTTCGTACTTTTCAGTGACGTGTGAGAACCACTTTCTGAGATAAAAAAATATGTAAAATAAATTTTGAGAGATAATGTGAGAGCTATGTAATAGGTTTTGAGAAATAATGTAAATTTACGAATTATTTTTGTAATCGTAAATAATAATCGGATTATTTTTTGAATTACCAGCGAAAACTGTCCAAATAACCACTTATTTCTAAAATGAAATTGTTTGTTACCTTTTGTAACATATATGAATGTTACTATTTTCTTTAGAATGAGCCTACAAAAAAATGAATTTAAGTTCTGTTGAATTATAGAGTTTGAAAATAAGGTTATGTTGAATTATAAGTATTTTTCTTCGTCTCAAGAATAAGAGTAAAATTGTCATTATTAGCTTTGTTTATTTGATAAATATTCCCAAAAATCCAGATATCAGCACTAGTATTATTATTGGTTCGTGCTGGCAACGATAATGTAATCTAAGAGCATATAATTGACAATTTTATTCTCGAATATTTAATATGGATGGGGTTTCTCTTTTTTATTACTAATGTGGATGAATATGACTCGTGGTTCGCTTTTCAAAATTTGTATTCTAATGGGATATGCATTCCTCAAGTTATATTTTAATGTAAAAGGGGACTTATTTAACAATGGATTTGGATTTCTTGTCAACAACTTTAGATTTGGTCTGATTTTGATATAATTGTATGATTTTGTATGAATTTAAGTAATAACAAGTTCCACTTGTTTTTTTGTTAAAGGATTTTCAAAAATAAATAAAAATAAAAGTTTACCTTCCACTTGTTTCATCGTCGAGCATCGTGATATACACGATTAGGTGATGAATGTACATGAGAAAAATCCAAATTATATAACATGTTTTGATCGAAAAATATATGAATTTTCGTCCAAATATTTTAATTTTAATTTTTTTGTTAATTAATATTTTAATTTTTAAGTCATACAAAAATGAAATTGATCCTATATTGATACATAATGTCTTGTCTTCCATTATTTTTTTGGGCTTTTTTGTGTGTTTAAGGGCAGAAGACAATATATTAATTTTTAAGTCATACAAATATATATATATATATATATATATATATATTTTATTTTATTTTTGACATCAAGACAATATTTAAAAATGTAGCATTAATTTATTTTTATTTAAAAATATTGTCAATCGTCATGCATGACTTAAATTATCGCATTTTAATATTCTAGATTAAGTAAGTAGAGTTTAGTGCAACCAATAATGCTCCAACCAGTATTTTTAATTTGTATATACATAATTGAGTGATTGGAAACGACATACACAACTGCGCATATTTTCTCCATTAATTAAACTTCAGTATATTTAAAAATAGTATTGTTTTGGTAGTATCTCACACATTAAAATAATAACAAAATGTTAATAATATAATGATATATCTCTTATATATTAAATTATTAAGTGATGAATATTATCAGAAATTGACATCGTCTTGACTCTTGAGGTGTGGAATTTCATGTCACATGTCTTGTCTCCACATAGTTTCTTAGATAAGTTTAATTAACAAGACTAATTTTTTTTTTTAACAACAATTTAACAAGACTAATTACGCATTACATAATGTGCAAAAATTTACGTGCCTTATGTAGACATTGCCCCATTATGGAAAGGTTATTTATGCAATTGATAGGCTAAAGTCGGCCCGTCTTAATGGGTTTCTAATGGCCCATTAAACTGAAAAAATGGACCCAATTTTTTTTTGTGAAGTAGTGGAGAACTAGAAGTTATCCGCGCCAAACGCGGAATAAAAATTTACGTAATAGAAAAAGAAATGTTTATTTGTAAAAACAACGTGTAGTATAAAATGAAATAAAAAGAGTTTGGATCTCATATAATCCGCGTTAAACGCGAAGTTTAAATTTGAAGTATATATACAAAATATATTGTATTTTGGTTTTTATAATATTTTATTTACAAAAATTATTACTATTGGCCCATTAAACTGAAAAAATGGACCCAATTTCTATGTCACCTGGGCACTAGAAATGGGCCACTAGAAATGTTATTGTATGTCACGTTCAGTTTTTATAATGTTTTATTTACAAAAATTATCACTAGTGACCACTACTTCATAAATTTTTCAGTTTAATGGGCCACTAAAAAATTGGGTCCATTTTTTCAAATTATTGTTCGTCATACTAGAAAGTTACCCGCGCCAAGCGCGGGATAAAAATTTACCGAATAAAAGAAGAAATATTTATTGGTAAAAAAAATGTGTAATATAAAATGAGATAAAAATAATTTGGATGTCATGTTATTCATGTTATCCGCGTTAAACGCAGAGTTTAATTTGAAGTTTATATATAAAATATATTGTATTTTGGTTTTTATAATGTTTTATTAACAAAATTTTATTATTACTATTTTAATATTTATCATCGAAAAAGATTATCATTGCTATTTCGATGTTGAATATTTACCGTTACGTATAATTTACTATTTATCATTGAAAAACAATAACTATATAGTGTTTTGAAACCATGATATGACCCGTTTAACAATGAAAAGTATGTCAATCCGGTCTCTATTTGTCATAAAACTCGGATTATTAAAAACTCAGATAAAACCACTGAATTTTCGGGAACCGGTGGATCAACCGATGGTTCAAGTCAATTTTGTATTCAAGTTTTGGCATTTGACATAGACTTTGATGCTTAATACAATTTTACAAAATAATATTGATATTTATAAATGAACAATATGTTTTATCATTGTTTTGTGCGAGAATATAACATACAAACATTAGGAAAATTATAAAATTGTGTTTTTCATGGGTTTTTAAAATCATATTTTGTAGGCTTTTTAAATATTTTAAACATATTTTCTATGATTTATTTAATCACTCTTTCATATATTATCCATTTATTATGTTAGTTTAAGAGATTTTTGTGATAAATTTGAGTTTTTGTAATAAAATATCTTCCGAGTAACATCCAATTGTGGACATCCAAATTCTCTGTATACATTTCTAGTGGCCCATTAAACTGAAAAAATGGACCCAATTTTTTTTTGTGAAGTAGTGGATAATGAGAGTGAAGAGGTTAATTAAGAAATGGTTATCCAGAAAAAATGGGTTATAAGATGTGGCAAAAGTGAATGATGTTATTTGCGAAAAGAAAAAAATTGGTTGAGTAAAAGTACTGCAACAAAACTACTTCATAATCTAATTATAATTTTTATAAAATTCTGATAGGGCCGTTTAGTATTATTAACAGTTGAATTTCGGTCACGGTTAATATCATATACCAACAAATAATATGAAAGGTGAGGTGTAACACGAGATAGTGATGATGTGTCAAACCCTTGTGAAACATGTGAATTCTTTTATATAAATAGAGGTGTGACTTAAATTTATAAATGATGCGCAAGGATAATGTTTGTGTGGTTAAAAAAGGTTATGTTGTAAATTTTAATTTATTTTGGAATTACTGCCATCATTGATTTTGAATTATTCGATATCTCCACGACTTCTTTTATGTGTTTAGCTAAGGTTTTGTATCACTACCACACGTCTATGTGGACCAGTTTTGTGTTGCATGTCGATATCATACTTCTTAAACACGTTTTGTTATATAAATCGTCAAGATTCTATGTCTTTTATAAGTTTTGTTTAAACAAGAATCAAGTTTTCCTAAGACATGTGACAAAAACAATGCATTTATCAGACTTCTAATATTCACTCCACAAGTTAGTTATTATAACATTAACATCATTGAACTATAATTAAAGAGAAAATGACAAAAATACTTAAATACATAATCTACTTCACCAAAATTTCTCTATATATATAACAAGTTACGAACCAACACAAACCATAACCTATAATCTCTTAAACAAGTTGAAACACAATAACACAAAATAAAATGTATTACATTATCCTTCTCCCTCTTCTACTCCTTTTAGCTTACAAATTCCTCAACTCCAAAACGCAACGTTTTAACCTCCCTCCTGGACCACCGTCACGTCCTTTCGTCGGCCATCTCCACCTCATGAAACCACCTATCCACCGTCTCCTCCAACGCTTCTCCTACAAGTACGGCCCAATCTTCTCCCTCCGTTTCGGCTCTCGTCGCGTAGTGGTCATAACTTCCTCTTCCCTTGTACAAGAAGCCTTCACCGGCCAAAACGACATCCTTCTCTCTACCCGACCACTTCATTTAACCGCTAAATACGTAGCTTATAACCACACCACCGTCGGAACAGCTCCTTACGGCGACCACTGGCGTAACCTCCGCCGTATTATCTCCAACGAAATCCTCTCAACGAAACGCCTCAACAATTTCAGCCACATACGCAAAGACGAAATCCGTCGTATGCTCACGAGGCTCTCACGTGAGGCTCACTCACAAGACGGAACCCGTTTCACTCACATCGAAATGGAGTCGATTCTCTCCGATCTAACATTCAACAATATAGTGAGAATGGTTACAGGGAAGAGATACTACGGAGACGAAGTCAACAACAGAGAAGAAGCAGAGCTGTTTAAGAAGCTAGTCTACGATATCGCCGTCTACAGCGGCTCAAATCATTCCGCGGATTACTTACCGATTCTAAAACTATTTGGAAACAAGTTCGAGAAGGAAGTCAAAGCTCTAGGCAAGTCCATGGACGATATTCTGCAGCGTCTGCTCGACGAATGTAAGAGAGACGAAGATGGTAACACAATGATCAATCACTTGCTATCTCTACAACAACAAGAGCCACAATACTACACAGACGTTATCATCAAAGGCCTAATGATGGTAAAAATAATCTCAACAATACTAAATCGAAATCGAAAAACATAACGAATCGTTAGATCTTTGTACCTGAATCACATGATTGTGCAGGCGATGATGCTCGCAGGCACAGAGACATCAGCTATAACATTAGAATGGGCTATGACGAATCTATTGAAACATCCACAAGTGTTGGAAAGAGACTCAAGCTCGAGGTCGGCAGGAAGCTCGAAATCCGAAGCCTCGTAAGAAAGCTGCGGCCTCTCCTCAAGCCAACGTTCGAGCTTTCCCTCTCTCTCGCGACATTGACGCTCGAAGATAGGCGGGATCTTGATTGCGTACTTTCTCTCCAGCCGCTCTAGGGTATCGAAGACCCCCTTCATCTGAATGTAGAAGGAAGAGTACTCCTCGCTGATTTTCTGCTCTTCGAGATAAGCCTTGAGTTTGCCTAGCCGGGCCTCAGAAGCTACACGGAGCGCATCGAATCGGTCGCTTCGCCACGACGAGACGTTCGCGGAAGCATTTGACCTCCAATGCACCGACCTCGGAAAGGCGATCGTAGTCGGCCTTAAGTTCGGCGAGCTCCTTGCTCCGGCCTCTTCGGCTTCGCGAGACGACTTCGAGCCAACTCGCGGATCTTTGACGCCTCGGCCTCGGCGTCAAGTGCCTTCTCGAGGGCGTCCTTCTCGGACTCCATTCTCCTCGGCTCCTCCTTTATGCCGATCTTCACGGACTCGGCCATCGGCCGCCTTCCTCCCGAGAACGGTCTTCTCGGCCTCCGACTCTGCCGACCTCTTCTTGAGTTCGGCATTATCGGCTTCGGCCTTGTCGAGCTGCTTCTTCAACTTCTTCGACCTCCCGCTCTTCTTAACCAAGGCCAAGCTCGACTCAAGCTCCTTGACCTTGGCCAAGGCCACGTCCCTCTCTTTTTCGACTACGCCGAGACAAGCTTGGGCCGAACTCTTTTCTTCAGCTAAGAGGCTTTCGTAGGAGAAGTTGAGGCGGGTTCTCTTGTAGGCAACCTGAACAAACACGGACGTTAGATCAAAGCAAAATAAAAGGTACAAGAATAAAGCCACTAAGACCTAGGCAACGAAGACTTACTCTCTGCTCTAATCTCGCCAGTTTAGCGACCTCCGCAGCTAACACCAGTTCAGAAGGGGGATCTTCGCCGTGAAACGCCGAATAAACGGCCCGCTGGAAGCCCGCACTCGCTTCCTTGTGATTGAGGAAGGGGACCGCGCCGTTGTAGGCAAAGTAGAACCCGTGTTCATTCCCTTCCTCAAGCGAATGGGCGAACCCATCTCCACCAACCAGCCCATCACCTTCTTCGTCGTCCTGCCTGGAAGGATCGACATCGGCTGCCGCTCGACCCTCCTCCTCGGACCCAAGCCCAGCAGCTTGATCCCCGACCACCGCCGGTTCACCAGAACCAGTCCGACTCTCGATCGGCGTTGCCTCAGTTCGAGCCCTCTTCGCCCCGGCCGTTGGCGGGACTTCGGCTGAGGCGTCGTCCGGATCTCCGAAGGCGCATCCCCCTCACCCGCCGAAGGCTCATTCACAGCTTCACGAGCCCTCTTCACCCCGGTCGTGGGCGCGACTTCGGTCGAGGCATCGTCGGATCACCGACGCATCCTCGGGAGTCGGTGGAGGTGGCGGAGCGACATCCGCGAGCGGATTACCCGCCGGCAATGGCGGGTCGACCGTTGGCGAAGGCAACGAACCTTCCCGAACCAAAGGAGAACCCAACTCCTCGTCGGTCTCCCTTCCTTCTGCCTCCTCTTCGGCAAGAAACTCCTCCTCCCTTTCATCATCGAAGAGACCCCTGAAATCGGAGAGTCTCCTCATCCTATCTACCCCACTTGGATTTTGCGGCGCAAGTTTCAACGAACCTACGAATGACGAAGAGAATTAAAAAAAAAAAAAAAAAAAAAAAAAAAAAAAATATATATATATATATATATATATATATATAGGCCGAACTCACCTCCCAACGACGCAAAATAGATCTTCGTTGCCGAAGCACCTCGGTCCACGCGCACTTCCTCCCTTTTAAGGAACTGATCCTTGAACGGCTGATACTCGTCCGGGAAAGGATAAATCGGCGGAGGTTTGACTGCGGAAAACAAGGAAAAATGTGTTAGCAAAAGTGATGAAGTACAAAAAGAAGATCGGCTTTCCTACCGATGCATGGCGACCATTTGGTTTGATAAACCCTATCGACATCCAGAACGGATGCCGAGTTCACTTTGACGAAGAAATACTTCTCCCACCAGAGAGGCAACTTCACCGAAGTATCCGATGTGAGCTTGAAGCCGGGCTTCCAACAAATCGACCAGGTCCCAGCCAGGGAATGGTTCGCACTGATGCGCGTAATCTCCTCGAACGGCCGAAGAGACATCTCGAGACCCATCTCTTCGGCCGCCACGATCGCCGCGACCGGGTTCCGAATGCGAGGAACCGTCAGCCGGGAGATAGCCACCTCCCTCGCTTCGGCAAAAGAGACGAGAAGCGAGGGCGAGGGGAACCACAACCCCGCTCGGGTAAACATATGCTCGTACAAGCATATGTAACCGAGGGGCGATCCCGAGGCCTCTGGTCCGGCAATGGAACCAAAAGCTCCAACTCCTCACCAGACGTTGCGAAGGAACGTATCCTGCCAAGGGTCCCTTCAAGCCTACTCCTAGACGAAGTAAAGGAATGGACCGGCTTCGGCACCTTCGGCGCCTTCGCTTTCTTAGGAGCCGACGACATCCTCCCCGTCCCAATCGGCTTCACGGCACTCTTTGCCGATACTTTGGCTCGCTTCGGAGGAGGACCCATCCGAACGAGGATCCTTTGAACCGAGAAGAAGACCCCGCCATCCCGGACGAAGGCGGATCGCTAGCACGATCGGTAGCCGAACCCGCCGCGGGAGATAATCTATCGTCACCACGGCGTAATCGTTCGTTCGGCACGGCCGAACGATCAACCCTCTTCGCAACAGGGCGCGATGCCGAACCGGAAGGAGATGAACTTGTCCTTGAAGACATAACTAAATGAAAATTCTAGAGAGAAGGAAGAGAAGAGCTAGAGAGAGAAAGTACCTCAATTTTTGGCGAGAGAACGAAATGAAGAAATGAAGGTGGAAGAGATCATTTTATAGAGAAATAGGGAAAACGAAGAGGCGCCATCGAAGGGCGCGAAACAAACCACCATCATTACGATGACGTGGCGTCTCCCTATTCGCCAGAGAAAAGGCGCAGTTTCGACGACACGACTCCGAAATACGAAGCGACGGGAGCTCATCATTACAATGACGTGGCATCCAGCGATTCGCCAAAGAGCAGCGCACGCCTCCCAACGCGCCGCCCAAAATTTCTAAGAAATGCACAACTCAGATGACATGGCATTCAACAAATCGACGTGGCATCACTGTGACGTGGCATTTACCGAAGCGACCGATCGCCGAAGAAAATCAAATCGCCGATGGTAACTCCTGGAATGCGCCTAAGGCCGATCTCTTTAGTTCGCCTCTCCTAAAAAGCCGAACCGGGGGAGGGACTAATGTTAGGGCGGCTCAGCCCACTCGGGCCCGGCCCATTCCGGAAGTCACCGAGAGGATTCATCGGCGCTTATCCGAAGTTCGGCCCGGCCGAAGTCAAGGCCCGGCCGAGTCAGAGGCCCATTTGGAGGAAGCATGCGCGACGAGTGACATCGGTACGGACCCGCCACGACCGACACAGGTGACGTTTGTACGGCGGTTCGGCACGGACGGCGAGAGATGTCGAGTACGGACCCGCAAGACGCGAAGTCGACCGAACGGGCATTAAATGCGGGAGCATGCTCGACAACCGCATTAAATGCAAATGCATGTTCGACAAAGCAGCTTTCCGTATGTCGAGCATGCGCCGAAGAGATCCCGCCAAAGAGCAAAACCCCGCCAAGTCCCCAAAATCTCCACTATAAATAGAGAGTCCCGGCTCATAAGCAAGGGATCCGGAATTTGGGGAGAGAATCTATAGAGAGAAAATAGCAAGAAACTTATACTTTCACTTCGACATTGTATCAAACAATCATTCGATCAATAAACAGATGAACTCCGAGTTCTTAATTATATTTTGTGTTCGGCACTTTATAGTTTCACATCGGCATTTATCATCATTCTCACTTCGGCATTATCTGTTCGTCCCCATTATCATTTAACGAGTTTTCCGACCCCACTTCTATAACAATCATCTCAGTTCGGTATCCTATCCCGAACCCTGTTTTAACAGTTAGATCTTTGTACCTGAATCACATGATTGTGCAGGCGATGATGCTCGCAGGCACAGAGACATCAGCTATAACATTAGAATGGGCTATGACGAATCTATTGAAACATCCACAAGTGTTGGAGAAGGCGAGATCTGAAATTGACGATAAGATCGGAGAAAACCGTTTGATCGACGAACCAGACGTCGCAAGCCTCCCTTACCTACAAAACATCGTCTCCGAGACGTTCCGGCTATTCCCTGTAGCGCCGTTACTAATACCTCGAACGGCGACGGAGGACATGAAAATAGGCGGCTACGACGTGCCGCGAGACGCGATCTTGCTTGTTAACGCTTGGGCTATACAAAGAGATGCAGAGTTTTTGGGAAGATCCTGAGAGATTCGATCCGGATAGGTTTAATAATGATGAGAGTGGAAGTGAGAAGTATGCTTACAAGCTTATGCCGTTCGGAAATGGCCGGAGAATTTGTCCCGGCGCCGGATTAGGAAGGAGGATCGTGACGTTGGCGCTTGGATCGTTGATACAATGCTTTGATTGGGAAAATGTGAAAGGAGAAGAAGAGATTGATATGAAGGAGAGTGGTGGTTTGGGTATGCGTAAGATGGATCCTTTAAAGGCCTTGTGTAGGCCCAGGCCCATTATGTCTAAGCTTGTTTAGCTAATTATACCCAAAAGTTTTATCTACATTTCCTCTTTTAAATTCTAACTTTCTAATGGACCCAATCAAAAGTCATATTAATTAAAAAAGGCCCATTTAAGACACGTGAACATATATAGCCGTTAGTGAAAAGAGACGTAAGCAGAAAAATTGAAAAAAGGAAAATATATGGCCCTTAAATATGACCGTTGTTGATCATTCTTTATTTTCTTCACATTCACTCTCAAAAGAAAGAAAGAAAGAACCAAAAAAAACCTAATTATATTTCAGATTCGAAGACGGCGAAGGAACCAATGGTAGTGTTGCGACGACGGTGATCGATGACGAGGCGTACGAGTTCGATTTCGTCAACGTGGAGACGGAAGAAGAGTCTTGGTAGAGCGGAAGAATTGGTTTGAATCTGGCTCTAAGCTGTGGTGCTCCTTGTCGTGAGTTTCTTCGATCCTATGTTTTTTGTTAATTAGGGTTCACTCTGATTTTGATTTCCGTAGAATTGATTCCGTTTAGTTAAAATAATTAAGGTTACCTAACAACAAAGGCTTGTCAGATCTGTGGTTTTGATTTTATTCGGTTATTATTAGGTTTTTACTTAAGATTTGCGGTGGTTATAAATGTTGTCAGGCCAAGATTCCGGCGGATAGATCCCAAATAATCGGCGTTAGCCTAGAAAGCTCCGTTGGTAACAAGGAAACACAAGGAAGAAACTGTAAAGTAGCTTTTTTGACCAAGGAGACTTACTCTCCGGTGAATGTTACAGAGACTCTGTAACAGAGTACAGTGTGATTGAGCTTGGATGGTACTTCTTTGATACATCCATGGATTCTCTGAGTCCAAGACAGAGACAGTGATGTACACAAGAGGGCCTACTTGTGTTTTGTGAGTATGGTTACTTCTCTGGGCTTGGTTATAGTAACTGTTATTGCATTTCCATGGGTTATAGAGGGAACTACTAATTAAGCAGGTATGAAACTTCTCTTTAGTCCTCCTTTTACCCATCAAAAAATGTCGTATTTATAAAAAACAACTTCATGCAATCATCTGATACGGTTCTGTTTTCTTTGCACGCATGCGTTTTCTCCATTGATGATAGTGATCTTCCATCTCCGTCTAATACACGATTTACACTTTAATCTCACTGTAAGTCCTTTTTTTCTCATCTTTTCACTAATATAATTAGTTAGGCATAGTTTTGTGAATTTAGAATTTAACTAAGACATAAAAATGTTTTTGTGATTTGATCGAAATCTCTTAAACTAGGCAAAGGTTCTATTTAGCATTGTTTGGTTAATCAAAGAGTTGAAGGTGTTACAGAAGTATTTAGTTGTCTAATAACCGATTCGGAAAGGGCATCCTGTCTAGAGATCCGTCTTTAGTCCGTTAGTTTTGGTGTCACTTCCGTTTTGTGTTTGACATTTAAAATCTTATCTAACCCTCTTTAGTTCTTTTGTTTAACTTGGCGGCGAGATAAAACTTTTTCATGTTTGTGATTTCAAGATTATAATTCTAAAATGTTTTTAATTTTTAAAAAATTGATTTAAATTGTTTTTCCATCTTTCACCAATTACTTTAATTACACCTAGTTTTAAACGATTTTATTTAGGGGGGAAATTTTGTTACCGTTATTGGGTTAATTAGAGGAATGAAGACATCAGAGTATTTAGTTGTCTAATAACCGAATCGGAAAGGGCATCCCGTCTTTAGATCCGTCTTTAGTCCGTTAGTTGGTGTCACTTCCTTTTTGAGTTTGATAATGAAAATCTTATCTAACCCTCTTTAGTTCTTTTAATTAACTCGATGGTTGTATAGAATTTTCCCCAAATTTTAAATTCCAACTTTGTAATTCCAAAACGTTTTAATTAAAAAAATTGAAACCCTTTAAAACAAATGTTGACAAAAAAAAAGTTTGATTGATGTAAATGTATTTTTTAAATTCTTACACAATATTATCGAATTTAAGTTGATAATTTCTTTTGTACTAGTCAAGTACACATTATATTGAATAAATTAATTGGAAATGTGATATTTCATTAAATTAAAAGAAGATTAATGAAAAAATTTAGAAACTTTTTTAAGAAAAATAAAACAACAGAAATATATCTGGTTACTGTATTTATAATTATTAAATTTGTGACTGATGTTGGATATCTTGATACAAATAATGTAAAGATTATTTTCGGATAGATAAATTATATAAACTTTAGTTTAAATCCAAGATTACATATTATTCCACTGTCGAAATCTCCAAATTAGTCTCAAAATATGAATTAGGGACATAAGTGAATATACTTTCAGCTTCCAAATTTTGCTGAAATGAAGAAAAAGCTAATTAGCAACTAGCAAATTAAAACATACATGGCGTAAACTTTAACGCCAAAATTGCTTGTTTTTATCCCTTAGATCTATTTTTTAAAACAATTATTTTAAAGAAATCAAAATAATTGTTTTTAGATAAATTCACAAAACTACACTCTTTCAATCCTTCTTTCACAAAACTACTCCTAATTTAATATTTTCACATATTTACACTTTCAAAATTTTAAAAGTTTGATTTACCCTTTAAAAAATTATCAAATTTAAATTTTTTTCATTTGGGTTCGCTAATTAGTGTTTAGGGTATAGTATTAAGGGGGTAAGATTATGTGGGTAGGGTTTATTTGGATTTAATTTTGAGTGTTTAGTTATAGTTTTGTGAAGTATTTTTGAAATGGTGTAGTTTTGTGAAATGTAATTCAAATGGTGTAGTTTTGTAATTCTCCCTTGTTTTTATAAGAAAACAAAATAAATGTTACCCTCCGAGCTCGAACTTGATCCAACGTCACTTGGAGTAGTTTCTCTTGAAAATTAATTTCATCTTTTGATTTCGGATTATGTGTATCGTTCACAAAATACCTGCAATTTGAAAATATATTAGTATAACTAACATTAAGGATACACAAATATATTATATTTAATAGTCATAAACAAATAATATATATATTTATTATACCCTAGTTGTTTGTTCACGTTGGCCAACATGACATTGCATTCGTCAATTTCATCTTCGATAGTCTATTTAGAGAAAAAAATAAATGAGTAAATAAAAAAATGTATATGCGTAAAATAATTGAAAATTAGTCTATCGGCATGCCTTAAATCCACTTTCATAAACAACCCCGTCGTCAAAACTTCCACTGCAAAAAAATTAAAATAAAATAAAAAACAATAAAGTACAATGTATATAATCTTATTATATACTTGTCATAAAATTATACGTACTATATATAGAGTAATAGAGCAAACAAATATAAAAATAATGATAATATAATTGATTACAACTTCAATATATGTATTTATCAAAAAAAAAACTTCAAAATATGTAAATCAGTAACCTTAAGCTCAATTGTATATCCATTGTTTCCAAACGCATGGCTTCGACCCACTTCTTTATGGACTGGAAAACAAATATACAAAATTGGATTATTTTATTTTTTTTCATGACAAAATTATGTATAAACAGTTAGGAAGGAAGGATGATACTTACCGATTCTTCTTGGAGGCTGTATGCCATATCAGGATGTCATGCATGTGTATGTGTAAAAGAAAATTATGATTTTTTAATTTTTTTTAAATAACTCGATAAATAACCTAAGTTTTTTTTTTTGTTAAAAGTAAATAACACAATGAAATTACCATCCACGTTTGTTAGAAGGTAGGTTGAGATACTTTTGTATGGTCTCTTCTATCCTATATAATCATAAACCATTTTTTGACAAAAAAAAATAATCATAAACCATTATAAATATACGAAATAGTCAAATACTATAGATCTAACAATATATGTTTTATTGAAAAACAAACTTGTAAAATGATTAAATAATAATTCTAGGAGTATAAGAAGCAAATGAAACTTCTATAAAATTATGAAAAAACAATATCAGAAAACCTTGCTTTGGACTCAAAAAGGAAAAGTTTTCCAGCAGGAGAGAAAAGCATGAGAGCAATTTGAACATCACATAGAGTGTAGAGTTCATAAGCTTTTTTCAAAAGACCACTTTTTCTTTTTGAAAATGCAATATTTCTTTGTTGTCTATCTTCTAATTTTCTCATTTGTAATTTCACTCTGCCCATTGCCTTTTTTGGGTCTATCCTTCTTATCCAATTTTGCTTAGCTTTTAAACTCAATATATATGTGTATATATATTTCTTTATAAGTTACTTGTATAATTATGGGATGGCTACACTTGTAGATTTCCATTTATTATATGATTTGGATTGTGGATATGTTAAAATCAATGTATATGAAATGATAACATATTAACTTTATGTTCCATATTTATTTTTACAATATATTATATTTATTAAAAAAATACTCTATTCATTGGTAGATATTTATGATAGATAAATCTATATTGTAACTTTCCATATAAAAACCATTTAATTTATTGTGTATATATGTAGAAAAATGTGAGATCAAATCCTTTTGTTAAAGATGCCAAAGAAAGGTGGTTGGTTTTACCACTTGGCAATATACTCTCAACACTTTGCTATAAAAAAAAAATATACTCTGAACACTTATTATGGGTAAGATACTTTGACCATGATTATCAGGCCCTAAGGGTAGTCCTTAACCCGTGGGCCCCACGATAAAATTAAGTACCACCACTTAGAATACTTATTTAAGGACCAATTCTTAGATTTTTCGCGGGTCTGATAAGTGTGTATTTTAGGTGTTTTAAGCATGTATTTTCATAGCATTTTAGGACCTTAGTTGCATCTTTTACATAGTTTATAGTCATTATTAGCTTAATTTCATATATAGTCACATGTAGAGTCCTAGGATAGTAATCATGCATTTGCATAGCATTTCATTGTATTTTAGGGGGATTCTTGGAGCTTGGATGTGTTTGAGAAGAGATGGACATATTGGATCAAACAAAGGGTCAAAGAGAGTGCATTTGGAGCTAAAAATGAGCAAGAAAGCTTGAGGATGTATATATGGGCGGTGGCAAACCGCCGAAACAACCCGCCGGACCATACGACGAAGAAAAACAAGATTTCTGTGCGCAGGTGTAAATCCCGGCGGCCGTTAGACCGCTGGAACCAAACCGCCGGAGAAGACGCGGAGGAAGAGAAGGTTGCGAGCTTGCGGACGTCCATCTCGGCGGCCGTTAGACCGCTGGAACCAAACCGCCGAGATGAACATCATCACTTAATGATTTGGGTTTGACCCGGTTTGTCACGGGTTGACCCGGTTCGCTTGGAGACTCTTATAAATAGTTTTTTAAGCTTTTGTAAACCTAAGTTTGGATCTAGCCTCTTTCTCTTTGCCTCTTTTAGATGAAGAACATCTTTGTTGAATCTTTACTTATGTTTTGTTGAAGTTTCTTTATCTTTTCTTATCTTCTTTAATCATGCTTTCTTTATGTTTATCTATGTCTTGTTCTTTATCTATGTGTGAGTAGTCTCTTTTGTGGATCATGGGGTTTGGTAGATTAGGTTGATTAGATGATGATTAATGAATGCTAGGATGGTTTCATTACAGTTTCTATTGCATAAGATGTGTTTAATGCTAGGATAGAACTTGCTAATCTATTCTTAGATGTTTAGGACTTTCATGTCCGGAAGGTGTTCGATGAAATGTCTAGTAGAATCTTATGCATGCTTTTCATACTTAGCCAATGGAAGTTGATGTCTAAGGTGATTTGTAGACTTTTAGGACTCATACTTAATGATCTCTAGTCATCTAGGCTCGGTTGGAAGACTTGTGGTTTTTATGATTAGTGAATGGATTAGAGTCATGGAAGTGGTCTAGTCTTTATTAGTGTTCCTTGTCTTAGAAAGGTGATTCCTTTAGGTTCTTAGCATCATCAATTAGATTCTTGTCATGCCTAATCATTGACCTAAACCCCAAGATCCATGCTTTATCATTTTAGTCTCAAACTTGTTAGTCTTTAGCTTGTGTTGACTTTTAAATTGACTTTCTATAAATTGCTAGTCTTATTTGCTTATTAGTTTCTAGTTTTGTTATTTTCTTCTACCTTGATACTTTTGATAAACGAGATTTTATCCCGTTTAATCGAATGTCTCAATTGTAGTACTTGAGGTCAATCCGAATCAGGAGCAATTAAATTACTAGAGTTTGCAAGGAATTAATCTTAGTCTAAGTGATTTAAAGAATGGTTTGTTTTGAGTTTTGTAACTAAGTAACGAGAAACAAAGACGAAATTAAAAGTTTTAAAGATTCAAATTAAAAAGCTAAACAACCAGGTCAGGGTACTTTAACGGGTTCATCAACTTTCGGGTTTTTCGATGTCTTTTATAAAAGTACTTTAAGGTTTTGAAAACGATTTTAGATCAATCCACTCTCGTGACAGAGATCCTTTTCCTAACAAGTAAACTAAAACAATATCTTGGATAGTTTAAATTTTAGAAAACATTAATGTTCAAATCAATTCAACCACTAAACTTATTAACACAGATCTCTCGGTTAAGCTAGGTTTAGTTCTAGGGTAATTGTTCGGGAATCCTCACGGACCTCTCGGTTGTGAAGTTTCCTGGGTTCTATCAATTGATTGATCGAGGTCAATTAAAGCATTAAGATTGTTACACTAGATTAAAGATTTATCAGGTTTGTAAGTTCTAGACATCGATCAACCCTAGAGTTGATTCACCCTTTTTCCCCCAACCTAATTGTCTATGGGAAACTACTCACTAAGCATATTGAAATTCAAAACAATTAAATTCAAAGAAAGCAATAACATAAACAAAAGCAAAGAGAATAAAGGTTCAAGAAAATCTTATTGATGAAGATCACAAAGGTCGCCAAGGCAAAACACCAAGAATCTCCAAGTCCAAGCACAAAAGCAAAAACAACTCGATGAAAAACTAAAAACAAAAAAATAGAATAATTGTCAAAACATAAAACAAAACCCTAATATAGTCTTGAACCATAAAATAAAGGAAAACCCATTGGTTTAGGAATTATTTTCCTAATTAAAACATGAAAACCGGATTTCCTTTTAATTTTCGCAGCTCGTATCGGTCAATGCAAACCGATACGATCCGGCCGATATGCGCTTCGGTAGTCTTCCTTCGGCTCTGTTTTCTTCGTATCGGCCAGGCTAAGCCGATACGACAGGTCGATACGTGTCTTCGGGTCTTTTTCTCTTGTATCGGCCACTCCAAACCGATATGTTTGGTCGATACAAGCTTCGGCGAAACTTCGTCTTCTATATCGGCCAACATAAACCGATACAACATGCCGATGCACATGTATCGGTTTCTTTTTGGCTTAAATTCATCACTTTCGCCGTCTTTGTGCTCAAAAACCTGAAATACACGAAACAAACCAACATGCAACCTATATGATACTAAATGCAACCTAAATGAATGAATTCTAATGCATAAACTAAGGTAGAAAGTGTAAAATATGCGAGTTATCAACTCCCCCAAACTTATCCTTTGCTTGTCCTCAAGCAAGAGAACTAACATCAAAGTTTAGGAAGGTGTGGAGGCGGGGACCTCGGAACCAAAGCAACACGGAAGTGTAATGAACAAGTATCCTAAACATAGTACCCTCTCGCAACCGAACTAGTTCCACTTATTTCTATCTACCTTAACTCCGTCTAAATCCGCTGTTATTACCAAAAGTATGTGATCCACTTGTCTAGTCTAAACACCTTTCACATTCAATTAAAACACAATCAAGCATGAAACATGATTAAAAATTTCCAAGAGTTTTTCTATTTGTCTAGGTAAGAACGGGATTTCGAATCAAACGAGGAGGCTAACACTCAGGCATGTGGTTAGTTGTAGCGCGGTTTCTCTCGGGGAGTGAAAGGGTTAAACAAAACCAGGAAAGACAAGAAGCAACTGATGCATACAAGTCCGGACATCCATCCCTACTCAAGACTATCCACTAACCCATCGTCTTTCTTTTAAACATTTAAACACCTAAACATCGAGTTTCTTTTCTTTTCTTAACAACCTTGGGGGATTTTATTTTGGCTAAGTTTCTTTTTTTCTTTTTATTTCTTAATCGAATACTTTTTCTTTCTTTTCTTTTCCTTTTCTTTTTTTTTCGATTTTTCTATATTTTTTTTTTACTTAGCCATTCTTTTACCCCCTAGGTGTTTTACAATTACTCGTGTTTATTTTCTTATTTTTCAAAATTCAAAGACGTGTCTCACCAAACCGTTATCCCTTTCTAATTCACTAGTCTAAGAAAAACTAGCCCAATGGATGTCCTTTCTTGTCGCTCCCTATACTTTCAAGTTTTTGCGAAACCAAACAATCACTAAATGAAAAGAATTCTCACAAGTGTTTGGGTTAAGGTTAAGGGGGTGAGAGGGGAATCATCCTTAGAATGAGAATGACCGGATTGCGCTTTAAGTGTTTCGGTTTAGGAAGCCACAATCCGTAGAAATCACAAAGCCATAGAAATTCTTTTGAAAACTATCAATCATGCTAATTAAAAGTCAAGTTTAAGTTCGGATAATTTTTCGAAGGTGACTTAGAACTACCAAGCTTCATAACCATACAATTGGCTTTTTAAACATCAATGTCTAGAGTTGCGGTTTTAAGATTTTCAGCGAGTTCTAATTCGTTTACGGAAGATACTACACCTAAGATAATGTTCAAAAACACTAAGTGCGTCGCTTTACAAGGTTAACATCATCATAGATCCCCTATGTATATGCTCTAAATGCCTTGAACTAATCCTATATGCAGATTTTTTTGTTTTTTGTTTTTTTTTTTTTTATGAATGCTATTATGCGAAAACTAATATGACTACTCCCCCAAACTTAAATCACACGGTCTCCGTGTGAAACAAGTATCAAAAGAGGTTCCTAAATGCATGTATGAATGACTCTAATATGAAAAACTAATGTGTATGCATATGTTTCAGGAGTTACCTCAGTAGTACTAACGCGTCGAGTCGAAGTCGTCTGTATCGGTCTCAGCAACCGATACTCTTGCCCGATATCGGTCCAGCAACCGATATAACGGGCCGATACGCCCTTCAGAAATCGTTTTCCTACTTCGTTTTCACCTGAAACCATCAAACACGACACAAACTCTAAGTAAATTATCATCTAAATGCAAACTAAAATTGTATATACAAGGATAGACATGGGACTTCCTCCCAAGTGAGCTTGTTTATAGTCTCTTAGCTTGACTTTACCACAAAAGAAAAGAAGAGATTAGTAACAAGTAACTAAAACTTAGTCCCAAGTGATTCCAAAACTCTAATATTTAATCGAGTTCCTGAATCGGCAACGGCGCCAATTTGATAAACGAGATTTTACCCCGTTTAATCGAATGTCTCAATTGTAGTACTTGAGGTCAATCCGAATCAGGAGCAATTAAATTACTAGAGTTTGCAAGGAATTAATCTTAGTCTAAGTGATTTAAAGAATGGTTTGTTTTGAGTTTTGTAACTAAGTAACGAGAAACAAAGACGAAATTAAAAGTTTTAAAGATTCAAATTAAAAAGCTAAACAACCGAGGTCGAGGTACTTTAACGGGTTCATCAACTTTCAGGTTTTTCGATGTCTTTTATAAAAGTACTTTAAGGTTTTGAAAACGATTTTAGATCAATCCACTCTCGTGACGGAGATCCTTTTCCTAACAAGTAAACTAAAACAATATCTTGGATAGTTTAAATTTTAGAAAACATTAATGTTCAAATCAATTCAACCACTAAACTTATTAACACGGATCTCTCGGTTAAGCTAGGTTTAGTTCTAGGGTAATTGTTCGGGAATCCTCACGGACCTCTCGGTTGTGAAGTTTCCTGGGTTCTATCAATTGATTGATCGAGGTCAATTAAAGCATTAAGATTGTTACACTAGATTAAAGATTTATCAGGTTTGTAAGTTCTAGACATCGATCAACCCTAGAGTTGATTCACCCTTTTTCCCCCAACCTAATTGTCTATGGGAAACTACTCACTAAGCATATTGAAATTCAAAACAATTAAATTCAAAGAAAGCAATAACATAAACAAAAGCAAAGAGAATAAAGGTTCAAGAAAATCTTATTGATGAAGATCACAAAGGTCGCCAAGGCAAAACACCAAGAATCTCCAAGTCCAAGCACAAAAGCAAAAACAACTCGATGAAAAACTAAAAACAAAAAAATAGAATAATTGTCAAAACATAAAACAAAACCCTAATATAGTCTTGAACCATAAAATAAAGGAAAACCCATTGGTTTAGGAATTATTTTCCTAATTAAAACATGAAAACCGGATTTCCTTTTAATTTTCGCAGCCTGTATCGGTCAATGCAAACCGATACGAGTCGGTCGATATGCGCTTCGGTAGTCTTCCTTCGGCTCTGTTTTCTTCGTATCGGCCGGGCTAAGCCGATACGACAGGTCGATACGTGTCTTCGGGTCTTTTTCTCTTGTATCGGCCACTCCAAACCGATATGTTTGGTCGATACAAGCTTCGGCGAAACTTCGTCTTCTATATCGGCCAACATAAACCGATACAACATGCCGATGCACATGTATCGGTTTCTTTTTGGCTTAAATTCATCACTTTCGCCGTCTTTGTGCTCAAAAACCTGAAATACACGAAACAAACCAACATGCAACCTATATGATACTAAATGCAACCTAAATGAATGAATTCTAATGCATAAACTAAGGTAGAAAGTGTAAAATATGCGAGTTATCAACTCCCCCAAACTTATCCTTTGCTTGTCCTCAAGCAAGAGAACTAACATCAAAGTTTAGGAAGGTGTGGAGGCGGGGACCTCGGAACCAAAGCAACACGGAAGTGTAATGAACAAGTATCCTAAACATAGTACCCTCTCGCAACCGAACTAGTTCCACTTATTTCTATCTACCTTAACTCCGTCTAAATCCGTCGTTATTACCAAAAGTATGTGATCCACTTGTCTAGTCTAAACACCTTTCACATTCAATTAAAACACAATCAAGCATGAAACATGATTAAAAATTTCCAAGAGTTTTTCTATTTGTCTAGGTAAGAACGGGATTTCGAATCAAACGAGGAGGCTAACACTCAGGCATGTGGTTAGTTGTAGCGCGGTTTCTCTCGGGGAGTGAAAGGGTTAAACAAAACCAGGAAAGACAAGAAGCAACTGATGCATACAAGTCCGGACATCCATCCCTACTCAAGACTATCCACTAACCCATCGTCTTTCTTTTAAACATTTAAACACCTAAACATCGAGTTTCTTTTCTTTTCTTAACAACCTTGGGGGATTTTATTTTGGCTAAGTTTCTTTTTTTCTTTTTATTTCTTAATCGAATACTTTTTCTTTCTTTTCTTTTCCTTTTCTTTTTTTTTCGATTTTTCTATATTTTTTTTTTACTTAGCCATTCTTTTACCCCCTAGGTGTTTTACAATTACTCGTGTTTATTTTCTTATTTTTCAAAATTCAAAGACGTGTCTCACCAAACCGTTATCCCTTTCTAATTCACTAGTCTAAGAAAAACTAGCCCAATGGATGTCCTTTCTTGTCGCTCCCTATACTTTCAAGTTTTTGCGAAACCAAACAATCACTAAATGAAAAGAATTCTCACAAGTGTTTGGGTTAAGGTTAAGGGGGTGAGAGGGGAATCATCCTTAGAATGAGAATGACCGGATTGCGCTTTAAGTGTTTCGGTTTAGGAAGCCACAATCCGTAGAAATCACAAAGCCATAGAAATTCTTTTGAAAACTATCAATCATGCTAATTAAAAGTCAAGTTTAAGTTCAGATAATTTTTCGAAGGTGACTTAGAACTACCAAGCTTCATAACCATACAATTGGCTTTTTAAACATCAATGTCTAGAGTTGCGGTTTTAAGATTTTCAGCGAGTTCTAATTCGTTTACGGAAGATACTACACCTAAGATAATGTTCAAAAACACTAAGTGCGTCGCTTTACAAGGTTAACATCATCATAGATCCCCTATGTATATGCTCTAAATGCCTTGAACTAATCCTATATGCAGATTTTTTTGTTTTTTGTTTTTTTTTTTTTTATGAATGCTATTATGCGAAAACTAATATGACTACTCCCCCAAACTTAAATCACACGGTCTCCGTGTGAAACAAGTATCAAAAGAGGTTCCTAAATGCATGTATGAATGACTCTAATATGAAAAACTAATGTGTATGCATATGTTTCGGGAGTTACCTCGGTAGTACTAACGCGTCGAGTCGAAGTCGTCCGTATCGGTCTCGAGCAACCGATACTCTTGCCCGATATCGGTCCAGCAACCGATATAACGGGCCGATACGCCCTTCGAAATCGTTTTCCTACTTCGTTTTCACCTGAAACCATCAAACACGACACAAACTCTAAGTAAATTATCATCTAAATGCAAACTAAAATTGTATATACAAGGATAGACATGGGACTTCCTCCCAAGTGAGCTTGTTTATAGTCTCTTAGCTTGACTTTACAACAAAAGAAAAGAAGAGATTAGTAACAAGTAACTAAAACTTAGTCCCAAGTGATTCCAAAACTCTAATATTTAATCGAGTTCCTGAATCGGCAACGGCGCCAATTTGATAAACGAGATTTTACCCCGTTTAATCGAATGTCTCAATTGTAGTACTTGAGGTCAATCCGAATCAGGAGCAATTAAATTACTAGAGTTTGCAAGGAATTAATCTTAGTCTAAGTGATTTAAAGAATGGTTTGTTTTGAGTTTTGTAACTAAGTAACGAGAAACAAAGACGAAATTAAAAGTTTTAAAGATTCAAATTAAAAAGCTAAACAACCAGGTCAGGGTACTTTAACGGGTTCATCAACTTTCGGGTTTTTCGATGTCTTTTATAAAAGTACTTTAAGGTTTTGAAAACGATTTTAGATCAATCCACTCTCGTGACAGAGATCCTTTTCCTAACAAGTAAACTAAAACAATATCTTGGATAGTTTAAATTTTAGAAAACATTAATGTTCAAATCAATTCAACCACTAAACTTATTAACACGGATCTCTCGGTTAAGCTAGGTTTAGTTCTAGGGTAATTGTTCGGGAATCCTCACGGACCTCTCGGTTGTGAAGTTTCCTGGGTTCTATCAATTGATTGATCAGGTCAATTAAAGCATTAAGATTGTTACACTAGATTAAAGATTTATCAGGTTTGTAAGTTCTAGACATCGATCAACCCTAGAGTTGATTCACCCTTTTTCCCCCAACCTAATTGTCTATGGGAAACTACTCACTAAGCATATTGAAATTCAAAACAATTAAATTCAAAGAAAGCAATAACATAAACAAAAGCAAAGAGAATAAAGGTTCAAGAAAATCTTATTGATGAAGATCACAAAGGTCGCCAAGGCAAAACACCAAGAATCTCCAAGTCCAAGCACAAAAGCAAAAACAACTCGATGAAAAACTAAAAACAAAAAAATAGAATAATTGTCAAAACATAAAACAAAACCCTAATATAGTCTTGAACCATAAAATAAAGGAAAACCCATTGGTTTAGGAATTATTTTCCTAATTAAAACATGAAAACCGGATTTCCTTTTAATTTTCGCAGCCTGTATCGGTCAATGCAAACCGATACAGTCTGGCCGATATGCGCTTCGGTAGTCTTCCTTCAGCTCTGTTTTCTTCGTATCGGCCAGGCTAAGCCGATACGACAGGTCGATACGTGTCTTCGGGTCTTTTTCTCTTGTATCGGCCACTCCAAACCGATATGTTTGGCTGATACAAGCTTCGGCGAAACTTCTGTCTTCTATATCGGCCAACATAAACCGATACAACATGCCGATGCACATGTATCAGTTTCTTTTTGGCTTAAATTCATCACTTTCGCCGTCTTTGTGCTCAAAAACCTGAAATACACGAAACAAACCAACATGCAACCTATATGATACTAAATGCAACCTAAATGAATGAATTCTAATGCATAAACTAAGGTAGAAAGTGTAAAATATGCGAGTTATCAACTTTAAACACTTAAAAACCTTGATTAGCTTATCTTAAATAGTATCTTGGATTCCTATTGCTTTGTTCTTATCTCCTTGTGGATTCGATCCTTAAGTGCACAACGACATACCATCCTCTTGTGGTAGTGTGCACTCAAAGGTTATTTGATGTGGTAAAACACGAGATATCAAATTGGCGCCGTTGCCGGGGAGATTAGCAACAATCAATAGGATTTGGATTCTATTTAAGCTTAAGCCTTTTTTATTTTGTTTTGTTACTAACTTGGGTTTGACTCTCTTTTGTTTTGAAGGTACTTAGAACCGAAGAGTACAAAGAAAGAACATGGAGAACCAAGTTCAAAGAGAAGAAAGACGGATTGGAGACTTTGATGAACCCATCTTCAATGGTACAAGAATGGGTAAAAGACCTCCACCATGTACGGTTAATGATTGGGAAATCAAGGCTAGCTTTATCAACATGGTGCAAAGGAACGGTTTCTCCGGTCTTGTTAATGAGCATCCAATAGAGCATCTTGAGAACTTTGACCGGTTGTGTGGAACCATCAAGATGATTGGAGTTCCCGAAGATGTCATCAAGCTTACCTTGTTTCCATTTTCTCTTGGAGACAAGGCCTCTCAATGGGAGAAGAGCGTTGTCACCTCTTCTATAACCACATGGGAAGAGTGCAAGAAGAGATTTCTCTTTAAATTCTTCCCAACACATAAAACGGTCAAGATCCGCAATGACATTGCCACTTTCAAGCAACGGGGTAATGAGAGTCTCTATGAAGCTTGGGAGAGAATAAATGGATACACAAGAGCTTGCCCACATCATGGTATTTCAAGAGAGGCGGTTTTGAGTTTCTTTCATAGAGGTGTCCATCGTGAATATCAATTAGCATTGAACACGGCCTCCAATGGCAACTTCGCAAATCTCACTATTACCCAAGGAGAGAAACTTATTGAGAATTTGGCTCAAAGCGAGCAAGTGGAGAATGTGGAGTACGACCGAATTTTTATGGAGCCCATGAATGGAGTAAAGGAGAGTGACCGAAAGTACAAAGAGTTGCATGATCTCATCATTACCATGCTCCAAGGAAGAAAGGAACCGGTTCATGCTATTGGAAGTCAAAAAGAGTTTTACGGTGGATTGGACTTTAAACAAGAAGGTTATGGGGAGAATAACTACATCCAAGATCAAAGAAAAGGAGGATATCATCATAGAGCTCTAAATCAAGAATACAACAACTCAAATCATTCACCACATAGAAACAACAATGTGGAGAATCCAAGTGATCAAGGCTACCATCAACACCAAAACTATCAATCACCCTATACTTCAAACCAACAACCCCTTTGGGACAAGGTGGTACAAGCTCCTCCGCCTTCTTGGTTAGAGGAGAACACGAATCTTCTTAAACGAGTTCTAGAAGGACAAGAGAAATTAACTACGGTTTTAAACGAGAAGATAGAAGAGATACATAAGAAGATTGATGGAGTATACGATGAACTCAATGCAAAATTTGAACATCTCTCGAATCATGTGAAGACTTTGGATGTTCAAATGGAACAATTTGCTACTTCCTCACAACCCCAAAAAGGAAAAGAATTTTGTCAAGCAATTGCTAATCCTAAGGGATATTGTAACATGATTCTTGATGTCAAAGAAAAGGGAGAAGTTGTTGAGGTTGATGAAGTCGAAAGCGATCATGAAAGGAAGTATGAGCCAAAAATTCCATTTCCTCCACCGGTCTACACAAAAGCTCAAAAGAAAGTTCTCTCAAAGTTCAAAGGCGATTTGTGTAAAAGTGGGATCATTCTACCTTTTGCAAATGATTTGACTCAAGTACCCACTTATATAAGGTTCATCAAAAATATCCTACAACAAAAAGAGAAGGTGGAAGAGATTTTGAAAGGGAGTGAGTCAACATCTTGTGCCAAAGAACAAAGATCTCTATTGAAAAGCGAAGACGCCGGTGGATTCTTCATCACTTGCACTCTTGGTGGTTTGGAGTTTAATGATGCACTTGTTGACTCCGGTGCAAGCGTTAATGTGATGTCCAAGGAAATTATGGATAAGTTGGGAATCACAACAATGAAACCAACCTCTACACTTCTCACTTTCGGAAACTCATCCTCGAGTTATCCACTTGGCATGATTGGAGATTATCCGCTCAAGATTGGAGATTGCTTGATTCCAACGGATTTCATGATAATGGAAGGAGTTAAAGATGAAACACTTCCACTCATTCTTGGAAGACCTTTTCTTACAACCACGGGAGCAAGTATTGACTTCCTAAGTAAAAGAGTAATTCTTCATAATGTTGACAACAAAGTCTCATACTCCATTGATTCATCCTCTACAAAATTTTGTGGAACAATCATCAAATCTAATGATGTAGAGGAGTTGAAGATGTTGTCATATGGAGAGGAAGAAGTAAAGAAGCTTGTGGATCCTAAACTTGAGTTCAAAAAGGGTGTTGAAGGAAAAGTAAAAGAAATGTTAAAGGAGAACTCTCAAATAGATGTTCCAAAGGAAGAACCGCATGAAGTCCTCGACGATGATTCTTTAAACTATCTATTCGCAATCAACTTGGAAGAAGAAGAAGAATCTCACACTCCTATCTCCAACTCTACAACAATGAAGAAAACCGAGAAGGAAGAAAAGAACATTAGGCCTAAACTCAAGAATCCAACTCAATCGCCAATGTTTTTAACTCCTACAAGGTATCATGAAGGGGTGATTGAGTATAAGATCATTTGCAAAGGCTCTTCGAAACCTTTCGCATCACTCAAAGCAACAATCTCCGAAGAGATGAAAGAAGATAACGGGATCCTTAAGGAGTTCATGAAGAAGACACTCACACTTGAGATCAAGGACCATGGAACATGCATCGGTTTGCCTCCCGAACTTCACTCTTTGTCAAGCGGTCATCCAAGGAGTCCTAGTGCTCCTACACGTCCTCCCATCCCTATGAATAACTACTAGGGCCAAGGTATGGTCCCTTCACTTTTCATTGTAAATACCACACATTTTTTTTATTTAATTTTGCATTTTTAGCATTTAGTTTAAAATGGCCTTATTTCATTACTTGTTCACACCGAGACGGTGTGAATTAAGTGTGGGGGAAGGGCCATTAGCATCTAATCATTTTTCTTGTTTTAGTTTTGTGTGATCATGCATTGCATTCATATAGTTTAACATCATGCATTTGTTAATAGTTATGTGCATTCAAAAAAAAAAAAAATTAGTTTTATTTTGTTTTAAGCATTCATATAGTTTAAGATCGAGTCATTAGCATATAGTTATTACACACTTGCTATGGATCAATGATGAATTTACCTTGTAAAGAATATAGGAAAAACATTGCAATGTGAACCCCTCTTGATAATGTTCGGTATAATTGCTAGAATCTCTAAAATCATTGAAGTTGTGCATCTTGAACTCTCTTGGTCTAGAGGATTTTGCTTGTTTGATTCTCATTTGATTTGAAACCACTCCACCATATTGAACCTAAATGAATCATTAATTTCTCGTTAGAAAATTTGCATTGTAGTTTCATGATCTATATCCAAACTTTGCATCCTTTTCACCACTCTCTTTATTGTTTGGATAACCATCTCATCTTTAGATGGCCCCACCTTAACCCATAGACCATTCCTTCAAGCCCCCATTGACTTTGTTGAGTGAGGCCTTTTCGGATAGTGTTACATTAGCAAAACTTTGTAAGTACGGGGAACGACAAGTCCCACATCCCATCTAGGTGGTTAGCAAGTTTTGGTTTGGTAAAAGGTGAAGGAAGTGAGATAAAGAAAGAAAAGAGAGTTGGGTTACTAAAGAAGAAAAGTCTAAAACCAAAGAAAAAAGGGTTATTGCCTAAGGGGAAACTAAAAAGAAAAATAATTGGGCTAAAAGGTGTTGAAACAAAAAGACTAAACTCCTAGAATAAGAAAAGTAAAAACCCAAATCAAAAAGGGTAGAGAGTAGGAGTGAAAAGAATGAAGTCTAGCCTAAGAAAAACCCCTAAGTGTAGAGATTCAAAAGAAGAAAAGGACTTTGAGATATAAAAAGAAAGAAACCCAAGAGAACAAAGGGTAGAGTTAGGATGAACAAAGGGTAGTTAAGTGGTGATCTAAATGATCAAAAAGGGTGTGAGCAAAAGAAAAGAAAGAGTGAGTAGCTTAGAACGAAAAATAGGAAGGGTAGAACATGGGATTTAAAGACTTGTACGTATTTGTTCCTAGTCTTCCTTATTTTTGCATTATGTTTACACTCACTTGCTTGTTTTAGAGATAAACCCCCTTAAA
This sequence comes from Cochlearia excelsa, assembly GCA_963556525.1. NCBI lineage: Eukaryota > Viridiplantae > Streptophyta > Magnoliopsida > Brassicales > Brassicaceae > Cochlearia > Cochlearia excelsa. The sequence continues at coordinate 729,323 of OY748331.1, read as the reverse complement.
CACTTTAAACACTTAACCACTCAAATGAAACCTTACCTAAACCGATTGAAACTCTTTGCATTGCTTCAAAGCGAGACCACTTGTTACTAATTAATGAACTTAAGGAGTGGTGGATAAAAGATTGAGTGGATACGAGCATTTGAATCTAGCTAAGACTTGTGCTAGTGTATGATGGATATTTGATTGAGAGTTCTCATTAATGATGGATGGGCATTATCTTGATGTGCTTTAGAGCCTTATTTGATATTGCATTTGCTTGGCCTTATTCTTTTGGTTATGAGATCCATCCTCCACTATGTTCTTTAACCTCTTTATGATTGTTTGCTTGAGGACAAGCAAATGATAAGTGTGGGGGAGTTGATAAGTGTGTATTTTAGGTGTTTTAAGCATGTATTTTCATAGCATTTTAGGACCTTAGTTGCATCTTTTACATAGTTTATAGTCATTATTAGCTTAATTTCATATATAGTCACATGTAGAGTCCTAGGATAGTAATCATGCATTTGCATAGCATTTCATTGTATTTTAGGGGGATTCTTGGAGCTTGGATGTGTTTGAGAAGAGATGGACATATTGGATCAAACAAAGGGTCAAAGAGAGTGCATTTGGAGCTAAAAATGAGCAAGAAAGCTTGAGGATGTATATATGGGCGGTGGCAAACCGCCGAAACAACCCGCCGGACCATACGACGAAGAAAAACAAGATTTACGTGCGCGGTGTAAATCCCGGCGGCCGTTAGACCGTCTGGAACCAAACCGCCGGAGAAGACGCGGAGGAAGAGAAGGTTGCGAGCTTGCGGACGTCCATCTCGGCGGCCGTTAGACCGCTGGAACCAAACCGCCGAGATGAACATCATCACTTAATGATTTGGGTTTGACCCGGTTTGTCACGGGTTGACCCGGTTCGCTTGGAGACTCTTATAAATAGTTTTTTAAGCTTTTGTAAACCTAAGTTTGGATCTAGCCTCTTTCTCTTTGCCTCTTTTAGATGAAGAACATCTTTGTTGAATCTTTACTTATGTTTTGTTGAAGTTTCTTTATCTTTTCTTATCTTCTTTAATCATGCTTTCTTTATGTTTATCTATGTCTTGTTCTTTATCTATGTGTGAGTAGTCTCTTTTGTGGATCATGGGGTTTGGTAGATTAGGTTGATTAGATGATGATTAATGAATGCTAGGATGGTTTCATTACAGTTTCTATTGCATAAGATGTGTTTAATGCTAGGATAGAACTTGCTAATCTATTCTTAGATGTTTAGGACTTTCATGCCCGGAAGGTGTTCGATGAAATGTCTAGTAGAATCTTATGCATGCTTTTCATACTTAGCCAATGGAAGTTGATGTCTAAGGTGATTTGTAGACTTTTAGGACTCATACTTAATGATCTCTAGTCATCTAGGCTCGGTTGGAAGACTTGTGGTTTTTATGATTAGTGAATGGATTAGAGTCATAGGTAGTGTCTAGTCTTTATTAGTGTTCCTTGTCTTAAAAAGGTGATTCCTTTAGGTTCTTAGCATCATCAATTAGATTCTTGTCATGCCTAATCATTGACCTAAACCCCAAGATCCATGCTTTATCATTTTAGTCTCAAACTTGTTAGTCTTTAGCTTGTGTTGACTTTTAAATTGACTTTCTATAAATTGCTAGTCTTATTTGCTTATTAGTTTCTAGTTTTGTTATTTTCTTCTACCTTGATACTTTAAACACTTAAAAACCTTGATTAGCTTATCTTAAATAGTATCTTGGATTCCTATTGCTTTGTTCTTATCTCCTTGTGGATTCGATCCTTAAGTGCACAACGACATACCATCCTCTTGTGGTAGTGTGCACTCAAAGGTTATTTGATGTGGTAAAACACGAGATATCAGGGTCCCACTGACACGTGACGGCCCGCGATTAGTCTAATTATTATTTTTTATTTTTTTTCGAAAAAAATTAAAAAATTTTAAGAAAAATAATCTTAAGTACTTTTTTTTTAACCTAACCGTTAATCATGCTCTTACCTCTCTTCAAGATTCATATTAATAGAATATATATATATATGTAAGCACGTGTAGTTGATTATAAATGTTAATCATAGGATCAGGACATGTTATCTACCAGAACTGATTTACTGTCTAAAAATTACACAAGAACATTATATTTTACCGCACATTAATAAATATTTTTGAAAAAAGATATTACAAAATGTGCATAACGTTATGCCCTAGGGATCCCAAGTATTTGTTGCACCAATATAAATTCTTCTTATATAAATAGTAAAACATATATTTTAATATTTTGGTCAACAGAAGAAGTATCCGAAGAAAAGTCAGTCCACGTGTCGTGAATTGGAGCCCACTTAATTATAAACAAAAGATAAACGGCAAAGCCTCTCTCTCTCTCTCTCTCACAAGTCTCACCCATAAGTAAAAAAAGCTTCGACCACCGTTGTTTCAAAAATGATATCGGTGGCTATTCGATCTCCGTCGTTTCTCCGCCGTGTTTCTCACCGCCGGTTTTAACTAAACCACCTCCTCTCCTAACCTTCGGGAAATCATCTGGAATCGCCGGGACAGTTCTCAGGTATTTTACCCTCTTTCATGTAACTCGTTAGGGTTTCCTTTTGCATCTGAAAATTTGTGGTCTCATCGTCGATTAAGGTTTAGATCTACGTTAGGGTTTCGTTTCAGCCTGTGTTACGATCAATTTCGTTGTTCAATTTCTCAATTACTTTATAGGGTTTTTGCTTGAGAAGAAATCTGAGAAGATTGAAAAAAATGGATAACGATGATGATAAAGTCAATAAAGTGATAATGGACTTACCCAAAGATGGTCAAGACAAGTCCAAGTCTATGATGTGTACAAGTAACTTCGAGGACCATAGTTTCTATAACGTAGAAGAAGATGATCCTTGTGGTGTTGGTGATAATGATGCTTCTGTTAAAGAAGAGCTTGAAGAGGAAGTTGATGTAATGGAATGCACTGGTTTTGGTGATGAGAACAAGATTGAAGCATTGGAATGTAATGATGGGACCGATGATGTGTATTCGAGCTCGTTTAGTGGAACTGTTTCTGAGCATGAGAATGAATCAGCTTTGAATGATCAAGAAGCTGATTCTATGATTTGTAGTACTGATACTTCTCTACCATTGTGGGTGAGGTAAGCTTATTCCTATATGAAAGGGTTCCTTACTCATTAGATAGCCATTCTTCGTAGATTATTATTCAAACATTGTCTCGGTGAAGGTCTGTTTGTGGATAGATTCTGCTTGATTTGGTTTTTGTAGAATTTCATGGATTTGGTAGCTTGTTTACTTTATAATTGAACACCATAAAATTCCATTTTTGTGAGTTACTTAACTAGTACTTAGTTGTGTCTCTGAGGTATGTATCTTGTTTTAAGGAAAGTATGATAACATTTGCTCTTTTTGTTGTGAATGGTATGCAATGATTCTGTTCCCTTTTGTTATGGTAGAAAGAAGAAACTGACTGATCATTGGAGGAGGTTTATACAGCCTATAGCGTGGCGGTGCAAATGGGTTGAACTTAAGATCAGAGAGTTTCAGAACCAAGCACGGATGTACGATAAAGAGCTCAAAAATTCTTGTCAAGCCAAGCAGTTAGAGTTAGAAAATCTCAAATCAGAAGAACTTGGAACAAAGGCACTACCCTCTCCTCCGTGTCATTTGCAGAAGACCCGAGTCAATAAGAGGAAAAAGAGAAAGCGTGTTGAAGAGACCTCAGATGTTGCAGCCTATACACAGAACCATAATCTCTTCTCATACTATGGTATGAAACAAGTCTTATACTTCTTTTTTCTAGCCGTGCCCATTGTTCGTCTTCCCTTACAATTACATTGTCTAAGAACTCATTTTGATTGTTTCTTATCTCTATATAGAGTGCCGTAAATCTTTTGGCGATAGTGCTCTCAATGATAACTCCCGCAACCTAGGTATGTTGTTCTGAACCTCAACTTTCTTGTGATCCTAATCCCTTAGAACACTTCTGATTCTTACGAAACATTTTCATTTTGTCGTGAGTCATCAGATAAAAAGAATAAGAGCTCTAAGGAAGAGACTGTTTTCTGTGAAGAGACACCGCCTCTTGAGTTTAAAGAAGGTGATGCATACTTGGAAGAAATACTTTTGAAGATTGAAGCAGCAAAGTTAGAAGCTCGTAACATGAAGCGCCGAGTAGACAAGGTGATTGATGAAAATCCGTATAGGTTCTCTTCGGTTAACACAGATGAGAACCGAGTAGACAAGGTGATGAATGAATCTGCTGAAAAATTCACCAGCCCGGAGCAAGAAAAGCCCCTGTTAGTTATCGAAAACGAAGATGAGAAACCGGTCATTTTTGAAGAAAAAACAGTGAAATCTGCTTCAGTTTCATCTCATCACGACACACAGTCTGAAGAAGACAACGACGAGGAGACAGGAGATATTTTATTGTCTGAAATTCTGGCTTCAAAGCGAAGAAGAGGTAAAGCTATCATTCTAGATAAGAAGCTACAAAAGACAGAACAAGTTTCAGTCGAGGAAGGTTCATCAAGAACTGTAAGTCTCTGCAAATCAGTGTGACTTTACAAAACCCCATTAAGCCTATTGATCTTAGATGCCTTTTAAAACTCAATGCAGGCAAGGAAGAGAACACCGCGCAGTCGTGAAGTGGTGGTAAAGGAAGAGATTAAACCGAAGAGACAAAGAGTTTCAAGGGAGAAGCCAAAGTCAAATGTTGCCATGGCTTCTTCTAGGTTTAAGCTTCCCAACAGGAAGACAAAGCGAGGAAAACGAAGGTCAGGCTCTGTTGGATTGCGAAGAAGATCCGAAAAATGATTTTAATTGAAGATGGAAATCGGGATCTTAAGTTAAAAAAAGGTAAATTGTGTTCATTAGAAGCATCAATTAGCTTTAAAGTATATATATTATAGACTGTGTGTTTTGATTCTTGGTGTTAAAAACTCATCACCAATGTTGTTTAAACTAAATGATGTTTGTGTATGTATTTCTGATTATAACTAAAATCGATTTGGGAGCATGGCTTTTTCTAGTCGTTGTTTTGTATTAACTATTAAGTAGGTTTTGTTATCACACATTGGTTTGTGAATCTATTTAATTTCTTGTCAATGGAGTAATGAATGTAGTTTTTTTAGTTAAAGCACAAGGAATGACTTATATATTTAATATTTATAGATTTCAGATTCTTACTTCTTAATATTGACAATGGTTTAATGTACTTTAAAAAATTTCGAATCTAATTCTTTAAGAAACAAGACAAGATATGGATCTAGCTACTTGGATAGATACAAGAACAAAAAAACAATGTACTATATAATTGGAATTATACATGTCCAATAATAAATTTGTAGACAGGTAATTTATATCAACTTTTGCCACTTTTGAGTAAAATACTTGACCTATATCATGTACGGATCATATTAATATTATTATTAACTACACTTTTTAAAAAAAACTAAGATCCGACTTACTAGCTGACACTTCAGTTTTCGCATTAGTTATATTTTGACTGTATATACATTTTCAAAATATTAAACGGTAAATTAATATTGTAAATTCTGTATAGAAGTGACATCACCGACAGATCTGAGTTTTTTTATTTAATATATATAAATCGGTATTAATCAATTAAATAAATACTCAAATGCGAAAAAGAAAGACACAATGGAAGGATAAAAAATGATAAAAACTAAAAAAAAAAAAAAAAAAGAGTGAAGTAATCTAAAAGGCCATGATGAAAACGGCCCACGCGGTTGCAACCGCTCCCACCGCTACATTCCGCAATACGCTTCTGCTCTCAGATCCGCTCTGCATTAATATTTCAATTTAAAAAAAACACAAATAATAGTGTATAAATAAACTTTAAATGGATTGTTAAATCATAAATGTTTGAAAATTATTGAATTTAATTTCAATTTTCTACAAGTAATAAAATTGCTATGTACTTAAAGTCTCAAACTTTAACTTTTAACTTTAAAAAAGTAAAGTACCTGATCGTCGGCGGAAATAGCCGGACCTGGAGAAAATGCGTCGTCGGAGTTAGGTCCCGGAGCTTCCGTCGGTGGTGCAGGCGGACTATCAAGTTCCGGAGCCGGAGCCGGTGCTTTTTGATGCTTCTTTGTTACTTTCTTATGCTTGCTCGGAGCTGGAGCCGGCACATCAGCCACCGGAGAAGCTACCGGAGCCGTAGGAGTATCAGCTTCCGGTGACGGAACTGGCGGAGAACTCACCGGAGAAGAAGCTTTGGGTGTTGGCGCCGGAGGAGGAGAGCTCTCGGGAACAGGGGTAGGAGGAGGAGATGAGATTACCGGAGCCGGAGATTTCGGTGATGAAGCCGGAGTTATCGCCGGAGCCGCCGTGGGAGTGGCGGGAGAAGTAATTGTGGGGGATTTGGCAGGGGAAGTAGAAGGAGCGGTGGGAGATTTGGTCGGAGAGGAGATCGGAGATTGGCCACCGACGCCGGCGAAGACAATGCAGATCAATGTAACCGTTATTAGTAAATTACGATCCATATTTTTTTTTTTAATTTCGATATAATAAAATTTAAAAATATAATTAAACAAAACGTGTATGTATGTTTGGTGAAAGAGAAGTGTGTGTGTTTATATATATATATAGAGAGGATGAGAAGAGATCTGGACCGTTGATCTGAAAGTAAAAGATAACAGACAGATGTAGCCGTTGAGACAGAGCATATTTTTCTGTATCAATTTAATGTGGGGCTCAATACTATTTAACCTTTATTATTTGTTTGTATTTTTCTTTTGGAATGGGTTTTCTCTTCTTGTTTTTGGGCATTTTCATTTTGTTTTATTGTAAGATAAATTTTATGCGTTGATGGTGGGTAGTAGTAGTTTAAGTCTTTATCATGTGCTGGCTATGATCAGATACTAAATAAATCTATATTATTATTATTATTATATAAATATTTCAAAAGTTTAAGTGGTTATATTTTAATTCAGTAGTGTCTTGTCGGATTGGTTGGATTTGAAATTGATTAGAAATGCCGCTCACACATTTCTCATTCTCTGATTTTCGTGACATTTTTGTTAGTAGAGATTGTATTATGGTGTGGAAAGTTTCAACTACCAAAATTTATTTTGTCGGGACATTACAAGTTTATTAAAAAATAACAAAATTGAGGTATATTATAATCTGTTGTTATAAAAAAGAAGAGATATATTATAATCGAGACTTGAATTTTGAAGTTAGTATGAGTTAAATGCATTTATAATGAAGAATGAAAGCAAAGGTGTACAAAAAAAAAAGAGTGTTTGGTTTGGTCGGAAGGGAGAGACAGCTGGTTAATTGATTTTGGATTTGCGTCCACACGCCCATTTCTACTTAAGACCTTGCGCAATTATTGGCAATTTTCGTTTTAAAACTCTCTTTATTATTATTATCTTTCATTTTTTTAATCTTTATCATTGGCATAACTATTAAGATTTTACATATAGTATGTTGCTACAAATAATAGGCTTTGCGTATAATGGAGAAATAGAATCATACCGTCGAACCAATGACGAAATGTATTGCTTAGGAGCCAAGACCTTTATCTCTTTGTTTCTTTCTTATTTACTTTTGTATTATCTTTAGAATATTTAGAAGTATTCACAAAGTCTCTTGTTTTATTTTTCGTGGACTAAGAAAAACCAGACACGTTTTGGTCTTGGACCTATTCTTAATATTAACGTTAGCATTTCTTTTACTTTACAAGTGTTGTAAAAGTAAAAGACTTGGACGAGGTGTTGCAACGATAAATGTGACTCCAATCTTTCTTTACAAAACAATATTTTATGAACAAATTTTGAAGTTATTATCAGATTAATTATATAACGGTCATATGATCACGGTATTAATTATCTGTCAGAAAACTAGCATTAAAACCACATATAACACTCGATGTTAACTTTTTTATTTGTATACTCTGATACATTATTAAAAATCTGTAAAATAAAATTAACACATGAGTTAAGATACATAATAAAAATCTTTTTTCTGTTTTTGGTTTTAAACGGAAACATGTTTTAAACCCAAAGGTTTGGTTAGCTTTTCTCTTCATGAAAGATTGTGAGGAGACAATAAGACATACTCGAAAACTCAATCGCAGTAAGAGCTAAGCGCCGCGACAACTGATCCAGTGGTCGGAAAAGCTGAGGAAACTTCAGAGTGATCTCTCCACGACGTGTTGATTTTAAGAGACGGGTATAGCCATGACTTAACCGAACCAACAAAGGAGCTCGGTTCGACATTAAGTATAGCTTCCCAATCTATCTGTAAACCTTTGGGTATATTCTCAGTGAACTCCATATTAGCTGCAAGCAGAAGTCCTAGTAACACTATGAATCCTGTAACCGCTGTTCCTCGAGCTAATGGCATAAAATTATACCTGTAAACCAAAAAAATACACTATGTGCAAATCAGGTACCAAGATGTTTTGAAGAATCCAATCATAGGTTATGTTCTCATTGTCAATTACCAGTAATATGTCATGCGTAAGATAGAGTCTTTAACGGTTTCTAGCGCTGTGAGGTCTAAAGAGCCGTAGTTCTCTCCACAGTAGGCATTGCATAGAGCCTGTGGATTCAGATATAAATTTGAGTTTGTTTGTTTGGTTTTTTTTACAGCATATGCTGAGGTATTTTTAAGGCTTACCTCCCAAGCTGAGGTCATTTCTTCGTCAAAATCGCTCCACCTCGCAGGTGTACATGGAGTTCGAATAGAAAAATCGTACCCAAGAGTTCCCCTGGATAATAAAAACAAGAGAAGTTTGTTGAGGACAGTGCTGATCAGAAATTCTGTGAATTCCATTTGCGTAAAAGTGAAAGCTTACGGTTTTTGAATGCAGGTGATTCTTGTTCCTTCAAGGCTTTTCCTAGAGATATTAACAAAGGAAAACACACATATAAGCAAAATATTAAAACTATAAGAAAACTTAAGGTGGGTTTATAGTAGTACTAAACAACAAACCCACCCTTCGGATGCAATACTGTTGCACCAAGTAGCCACCCAGAAATCCTCACCAACGATTTTGTGTAGCGCCTCATACGTTTCAGCACGCATTATCTGCATCTCGTGAGGAAATATAGTAAGAGAAAAATAACAAAAGGAGAATCATTCACGCAAGAAGATGGGGAAACTGACTTCTTCTATCTTCCTATCTTTAGACATATCAATAACTTTATCTGCCTTGCTGCGTACAGAGCGTTTATCCTTGATAATGGTCTTCGCAAGATTCAGGGTTCTGAAGTAACAATTTTAGAATTTGATCAGTACATGGAATGAGGAAAAGTCATAGCTGAATACATGAAACAATCACACATTCTATGCATACTTCACCTTTCATAATTTGGGAAATAGCGTACTACTTTAGCTTGTCCGAGCACCATTGGTGTATGAGAACCAAACCCAGTATTAAACTCTTCACTGCACATAGCATAAAACATCTCAGCCACCCATTGACTAAACATGGACTATTCGGATGCTGAGCCTGTTATAAAAGTCATATCACATACTAACATAGCACAGGAAACAGAGCTACTACCTTAGTTTGTTAACCCATACAACTGGGTCGCAAGGCTCTGAAATTTGTCTCCATCTGACAGCAGAGGAATAAACGTCTTGCCAAGACAGCATAAAGCGGTTAGACGATGAGCGATCTTCTAGTGAAGCATATCCAGTTGAAGTTTCACTAGAACTGCTAGAACTACATCCAGCACCACCTCTGTTCTGGCTAAGCATATTGATTCTTTCTCTCCTCCGGTTTTTCTTCCCATTTTTCGCTGTGCCTTTGTTTAAATTCCTCCACTCTATACGCCAAGCTTTTGAAACTTTTTGAGCAATTTCTATAACGGCCAATCCTGCCATACGGTGCTGCAAAATTAAGGAAACACATATAATCAATGAAATAGAACTGTACAAGTTTAGCCAGGAGAGGCACAAATAAAATATTATATGCATATCATGATGAATTTAAAACAATAACGATAAAATAATACGGAAAAGTTGATACTCCAAAAATTTGCTTTAGTCACCTGACGTCTGTTCGGTAAGAATCCTGGACAATCATATTGGATTCTTTTGCCAACTAAATCAGCAAAACGAAGAAGATTTGCCTTCTGTTTGGTTATTGCAAGATCTTGCTTTTTCAGTTTACCCTTCTTAAGAGATTCACGAAGAGGAGGTTGTCTGTAAACCTTTTCACATACATTTTTCGGGTGTAATCTCTTGCACCAGTACTCCTGAAAAACCGCAGAAAAAGAAAAGCTACATTCACCAGATATACGAGTGGGAACAATAAAAAACATAAGGTACTTCTTTATCACTCCTTGTTTTTTTTGGCTCATCTTTGAGTCTAAGAATAAACTAACCAGAAAGAGAGCAGACATAAAAACAAAGCAAAAGTCGGACATTGTGGAACCAGCAGATATTTCAAGAGAGAAATATTACCTTGAACATTGGATCTAAGTCACCATCAATATCGAAGCAGAAAAACTCACTACTAATTCTGGAAGCCGTGTACAAGGCAATCTCTTTCTGCAGAAGAGAAAAGGTTAGCTTAAAATATCTATTATGAAGGGAACGTTTTGAGCCATCACAAAGGAACTTAAAGCATCCCATTTTATAACTAAGACAATGCGTTTAGAATATAGTAATGCAATTTCCTATGATTACAGATTGCTAGAGACAATAATACCAAAAAATAACCTTGCAGATAACATTTCAATACTGAGCCTTCAATCAAGTTAACCTCTACGTTATTAACAAATAAACATCTTTTGGAACCTGATAAAATGCCAGGCATTGAAGAACAAATTTCTCTACTGCGTCAAGTTCAACATCCACTGTAGCATCGTAGTCCTTCACCTGTGCACATATTCAAGAAAAGCAATAATAAGAGAGAGAGTCTCCTAGAAATGCAGCCATAAAGTTAACAAAATTATTTACCGCATCTCTATACTCTCCAACAGCATGATAGCAGGAACCTCGTAGGTACAAGCACTCTATTGAGTTCTCAATGCTCAAGCCAACTGATAATTCTTGGATAGCCTTCCTGAGAACAAATTTACCAAAAACAACTACAGGTGAATAATGTCTATATGCTTCAAAGACCAGCCTAGTATACTAATCACACGGTGATCATGGCCACCAGTCCTAGTTTACAAATGGTACATACCTATGTTCACCTAATCCATGGAACACTAATCCACGCAAATGATAGGCCTTCCAAACTCTGGTAAAGACAAGAAAACTGCCATGACTACAGCGGAAAACAACTAATATATTGCAACACGTAAAGTGCATCTCAAATAAGAGCTACCTGTCGTCAACTTGTAAAACCTGATCAATGCATTCCAAAGCCTTGCGGTGGTCTCCCAACTCTTGATAGAACTGCCAAGAAAGACCAGGGTTCAGTACAGTGAATCAAAAAGTATGAACTGTATCTTGGTCAATTGATTCAAACAAGAACTAGGATGAGACGACTAAATTAAGGAGAAATAACTTCATTGTCCAACTAAGTTTCTTCTAATAAAATTGGTACTTCAGGAGTACCTTGAAGGATTTGAAAAAAGTCGAAATGTAAGTTTTTTTCAGTTTGAAGTCTCACTAGCTTTATAAAACTATCTTCATCTATTCACCATCACATGCATGGAAACCCATATAAATATACAAGAAAAAAAACAATGCCCTCTGTGTTTGAAAACTCAATAGAGAACACATAGTTGTATATATTTTACTATTTGTGTATTACCTGGGCGAGATGAAGCCAAGCTTCAAGATAATTACTATCCAGCTGAATGGACTTCAAATGTGCCTCTTCAGATTTTATATATTCACCAAGAGAAGCAAAAGATAGTCCCTGGAAAGATAAAAAATTTGCTAAGAAAACATTTGAGGTCATAGTTACTATGGAAACCAGGACTAACAACGGATGATAGTCTTACCAAATAAGTATATGCGGACTTGTTGTCTTTCTCTTGCTTCAAACATATAGACAGGTCCTTTACAGCAGCAGTGAAGTCCTTAGATCTAAAGTTAACAATACCTGAGTTGATTGCGCATTGTCAATAGTACTTTAGGATTTTTCACCAAAAGGAAACAGGTTTAAAGAAATGAAAACTGAAATAGGCAGCGAGAGGAAAAGGGAACACACTTACCCCTTTCATGCAATACATCAGGTGAGTTTGGTTCAAAAACCAGTGCTTTAGTCAAATCTTCAACTGCCTATGACCAAAGGGTAGCTTAAAAGTGTGTACAAGAAACGTTTCTGGACTTTTACCCATAAAATGCAAGAACCAGACAGGCTTAAACACAGACATCCATCAGAAGATTGATGGCTTGTCCACATTATTACGGTATCAGTCAGATAATATGGAGCCACTAACCTCAGAAAATTCCCCAAGAGCAGCACGAGCCTGTCCTCTCCGCTTCCAGGCCTCACCTGCTGCTGGGTTAGATTGAATAGCCTGACCAGTAACCATCAACATCATAATAGCAGAACTGGTGAGCTTAATCCACTATGCTCATAATTCTTGTCAAACATATATATACCTTAGTAAAATCAGCTATAGCATTTTCAAGCTCTCGTTGAAATGCATAAGCTGTCCCTCTTCCTACAAGTGCTTCAGGATAAGTCGGTTCTTCTTTCAACACCTGCACACATATAAATTATAGTAAAATATTTTGACCCAATGCCAAACAACCCCCCAAGAAGAAGGTAAACAGAGAAATAAATAAAAGACGCTTGCCAGAGACAAAGATCACCAAAGAAGAGTAAATGACAAATCACCTTATCAAAAATAGATATAGCTTTCGTATAGTTTCCTTCGTTCACCTGTTGACAAAACAAGAACCCAAAGATCATGTATTTGGAAGCTACACCTCAAGACCAGTAAGATACAACAAAAAAATGCAATCTTCTATTTTGTCTTTTTATGTTTTCCTATACCTGTGCAATGCCTCTAGAGAGTCGAAAATCCACACTTATAGAATGGGTTTCTGATATTGTTGCTGTGGTATACTTCTTATTTATCTTGGTTTCACTGCTAACCCCGTTACTAGACTTATTGCTTAATTTGTTTCCAGTAATCGACAGATCCTCTAACCGGTTAGAGCTTTCAACTAAGTTATCATGCAAACCAGAACCATTACACGGTTTATAAGATTTATAAGAACCATTGATTTGGATAACAGACTTTCCATTCTCTTTTTCCTTGTACGCTAATCTATTGCATAAGTCAGAACTACCACCAGATTGCTTGCTTGTCTCCGATGCATCCTTTGAAAAACTATTTATCTTTGATTGTTCCGCCAGTTCAGCGGATACCTCATGAGACTTTCCATTGCTACATGCTCCTGATTCAGAAACTGACATGCTTGATAATTTGCAGGCATTATCGCTTGTCCCAAAAGCCGTATCATGGTTGTCCTGCTTGACAGTTTTTTCATCAGACTGCTCACTGGTACATGATCCTAGAGGCGGGGCAGTGGTCTCTTGCCGGGACTCGGTGGCAATAAGTTTCAAAGTTCCATCAATCTCTCGTTTTGCAGATTTCACGAGTTCGTCTAATTCAATTAACTGCTTAACATCAGCTGTCTGATGCAAAGCATTTGTATATCCTTGCTCCAAAACAAAAACAGCTTCCTGTTTTCTCCCCAAAGCCAAAAGAGCGCGTCCTAGATGGGAAAGATGATACACTTGAGTTCACACTTCACATACATAATACAAAGCAAAGAAAAGGGTCTCTGATTCTACTAACCATCGAACATATAACTTGACAGAAAAAAATCTCACCTAAGATTCTAAACAAAACAACACCATTCGACTACACACCAAACCAGTTCAAATTTTAACAAAGTCTACACCTCTTGTACAGTATATTTCCACCAGATTCATAGCAAGAAATTAAACTAAGTCTAAGCTGACTTCCTTAAGCAGCCTATATATCAACTAAACCCCTAATTTTGGTTCAAATCTAACCATAGAAGTAGACTCAAAGATTGGAAGGGAACTAACCTTTGAGCATATAAGCTTGAATAGCACAAGGCTCAAGCTGAAGTGCCTTGTCACAATCTTTAATCACATGCTTGTGCAGCTCCAATTCATTATAACAGAAAGCTCTATTGCTACAAAACAACGAACACACAAAAAAAAAAACAGAGATTAACGACGAAAACGAAGTCGGAATCAGATGAAAACCCGATCTGAAGATCAGAGAACAAAACCATATGTCCATAATCGAACAGTGCTTAGCAAGGAGGGAATCTAGAACTCGGATCGCTTTTGACCAGTTCTTAGAGCTACAGTGCTTAGCCAACTCGACTCGTTCCGATATCGCCGTCGCCATATTTCACCCTATTCTATCTTTCTCCTTCGTCTTCGTTGGCCGCTGTTGTATTGTTAAACGATGGGGTGAAGGGTAAAATGGGGATTTACATTGGAGAAAATTTGCAAAAGAGGGGAAGATTTTGACGGAGAATGTAACGGGGAAGTTAAAAAAAATAACGGAGTTTAATGGTGGTGGTGCAATAAGTGGTGGGATATCAAGTTTTTGGGGTCAAGAGTGACACACGTGTGAAGCTTCCCATTCACGTGACTTGACGTCTGTGTATTTAAATGGGCCTATTAACTATCGTTTTTATAATAAAAGGGCTAAACTCGGGAAACCTAATTAAATTGGTCCAAACTGTATCTGTAAGAAAATGGGAAGTTTAATTATACGGTTTGACTAATTAATAAGCAAGAAGTATTGTTCAGGTGATTAGTATTTAAACCTTACTATAACAAATCATAAAATTAATACCACGAAAAAAAGATTTTTGGATAAAAATAGCACGATTAGTTTTTTTTCCATTAAAAAACTTTGCAAAAATACCAAAAACTTAAAATTAACTTAAAAGCTTCAAAATTAATCCGAGACCATCAAAACTAAACACACGTTCAATATTATACCTTATACAGTATATAGCGAATTCAGATCAAAAAATTTAAAGTGGTAATATTAGATTTTTGGGTTTATAGTATTTTATTTGAAAAAAAAAAATTGTAAAGTGTTATTTTTGTCCAAAAGACATTTTTTTCGTGCACGCTCTCGTGAGGAATTCCTCAAAAATAAATGATAAGAACATATGATTATATTATAAAATTAGAAAACCCTTAAACTTATAAATAAACTTTCAAAAAGAACAAATTGCTCAAAATCAATACCACAAAGACAAAATAAAAGATAAGAACAACAACAAAGACAAAAACATCCAAAATACAAAATACAAACGAATTAGAACCAAACAAGAACTATAAACAATATTCTTGAATACATCAGAAATCTCAATTTATCATTTTTTTTTATAATAATCTTCAATTAATATAAAATATCTCTAAATCAGACAGGGATATCATTATGAATGTGACGGAGAATAACGGGAACAACAACATCTGGCGAGCTAAGCTGAGGAAGATGACCATCTGATTGTATAACTTCGACAACAGATTTAGATCCAATATTATTATGAAGATACTCAGAAACCACGACCGGTACGGCCAAGTCCTTCACGCTTTGTAAAATGTGACAAGGCACAGCTACATAAGGTAAGATATGTCTCATGTCGCTTTGAAATATGGTTTGTGCCACGGTTAGTGCTATGTCTGGACGCATGTTGAACAACGTCCTGCTGAATTCTTGAACCGCGACCGAGTCCAAGTCCCCGCCTACTGCGAGTGGCGCGAAACCTAAACACCATGCTTTGTAATTGCTACTCATTGCTTCGAATAGTTGTGTTAATTCGTCTTGCTCGAATCCTCCTTGGTAATCTACATCATTTATGTATCTAAACACACATACAAATTAAAAAATATATATATTAAATTAACAAAATTTATGAAACATTGTATTATTATTGAGTTTGTGAAACATAATTGTTGTGGTTTTGGACCAAAACCAAAAAGATAATCAAGATTGAAACAAATATATTTACATAGTTCTAAATTTAAATTCGAAAATGTGTACTACAAATCCTTTAAAAAATATATAAAAAAAAAGTTTAAAGAAACTTGATTTGTAACATTCATATACTAATTATAATTCTTACACATAATTTAATTAAATAACTTTAACAATAGTGAAAGAAAGCAAAAGATCCTGAAAACAAAAGGTAAATAAACTAAATTGTAAAAGTAATAAAATTAATAATAATTACCTAGGGGAAGCAGCGATCATGACGATTTTGGAGAAGAGATCAGGTCGGTTTAAAGAAGCCAAGAGACCAACCATAGCAGAAACAGAGTGACCAACAAAGATACAAGACTCTATCCCAAGATCTTCTAATATAGCAATCAAATCAAAAGAGAAACCTTCGAGATTAGAGTAACGATCAAAGTCAAAGTAGTCAGGATTGGTCGTACCAGCTCCCATGTTGTCGTAAAGAACGATGCGATAATCATCGAGAAGATGTGGGACAAGGTGTTTCCACACAGACTGGTCTGTGCCGAACCCGTGTCCTAATACTATCGTTGCTTTGGTCCCTGTGCCAATCACTTTCACGTTATGAGCTTCCTCTACCACACCCATCTCTCTCTCTCTCTCTCTCTCTAGAAGAAGAAAGATTCTTAAATGTTTTCTTTTGTTATCCTCTTCTTGGCTTGAGAAATTTGTGGTGTTTGTTTTGTCTTTAAAAGTGTTTTGGTTTAAATCTTTTTTTTGGAAGAGGTAATAAATAAATTCCGTGGGGGTATAATTATTAATATTCAACTACAATTGTATTATAGTCCACGTTGAAATGTTGGCAATGTATAGAGAGGCAATAAATGTCTTTGTTTTTATTTTCTGCTCAACTAACTTAACATAAAAAGATCTTTTGTTTTGTGAAAATATCAAATCAATTGGTTACAAAATGCTTGATAAATATCATGAGTCTCTTAATTACAGTTTTCCTTATAGCATTGACCAGTACTCGTAACAAATCTTTATGCACATTCAAAAGAACAATTTGCTCAAAATCGCCAGCGCAAGTGGCATAATAAAAAAACATCACTATGACCTTGATCGACAATATATGAGCATAACAATACATGTTGAATAGTGTTCTTCTTAATTAATGTAAAATGTGACAAGGGACAGCTACATAAGGTAAGATATGTCTTATGTCGCTTTGAAAAATGGTATGTGCCAGGGATAATGCTATGTCAGGGCGTATGTTGAATAGTGTTCTGCTGAATTCTTGAACCGCTATCGAGTCTAAGTCACCACCTACGGCTAGTGGTGCGAAACCTAAGCACCATAATTTGTAATTACTTTGCATTGCTTCAAAGAGTTTGATTAACTCCTCTTGCTCGAATCCACCTTGGTAATCAACATCGCTCACTAGTCTAAAACAAATTGAGAATTTTATATTAAACTAATTACATCAAAAAGGTTAAATTAGCGAAGTCTTTGATAGACAAATCGTTATATATATTGAGAGCTTACCAAGAAAAATTATTGTAAACAATATTAGGACCTATATATACTCGGATTTCTAAGTAGAAAAGTAGATATACTGAATATGTGGAAAAGTTATCAACGAAAAACAAGAGATGAATGAAATGTAAGATTTTTTTGTCACATTTTAAAAACAAGATTAAATTTAACACAATTTTTTAAGAGAAAGCCGAACATTTATATAACAATTTTGATTCTCCTATTATTTTATTGTTTGTTTAACTTAAATCTTTTTATAACCAAGTGGCAAATGAATTATTCAACAATGACTCAACCTCCACTTCAAGAATTATTCAATAATTTTTAACAAAAAAAAAAAGAATTATTCAATAATTCAGGAACCAAATGTGTACATAACTACATTTTAGTACAATAAAATAACCATTTAAAAAACATCAACTTACATATATATAGGTTTTTTTACTTGTTTATCTAATAAAGAGTAAGTAAATAATAATCAAGATTTATCTAATCAACCAAAAATTGCATGGTTCCTCTTAATCAGAATTAAAAGTTGCACGGTTATTTATTGTTACGTGGAAGGACATATGTGAATGTGAGTATGTGACCACGTATCTTTTTTTAAGAAAATCTAGGCCCATTTACGAACAACTCATATGTATGAGCTCATGATGACGTGGCTAAAAACATTCCCCCACGTGTTTTCGGCGTGCCATTGGTCTAACTAAAGCATCTTTAAACCGGGTACTAGGACTAAAAATAGAAACTTAAAATTTGAATTTTGATACAGAGAAACTGCAAGTAGACTCAATAGACTTTTACATAATAAATCTAAAGAAAGGCCTCAACATTCTCTGCTTCTTCTTCTCTAAGCAGATTCAGTTCCGGTCAACAAAGCTTTGGCCGGAGGAATCATAGCCACTACAAATCTTTCATCTTTGGAGTACTTCTTTCTCAAACCTCCCTTGCCACCACTACTCCCTTCTTCTTGCTGCTTCCATTGCTGATACGCCAATAGCTTTGCACAGTCCCTGTTTTCATCCATCCATCATAATCATCAAGTTACAACATAAGAAACCCATGTAATGAAAATGAGTAAAAAGGAGCCTTCTTTTTTTACATGAGTTGTGTTTCTGAATAGCCAGTGTGATGCTTGAGAGTGCTTGTCCAAATGGGTACTTGGTGAAGAGCAGATCTCGCTGCGTATATTGCAGAGGCAGCAACCATTGATGGGCTAAACATCACCGTCGTGTCGTAATGCATTACACTTAACTCCACCAAATAGTGAACCATACTCTCCATCTGAAAAAATAGACAGAGAGACCAATAAAAACCACACAATGTTAAGCATTATGAATGTAATGTAAGATAAACTTGAAAGAGACAAAAGCTTTCTTAATTACTCTTTGGTCTGCAATTGAAGCTTTGATGAAACGAGCAAGGAACACATAATGTGTCGGTACTGTCAAGTACCACTCGAGCGTAGAAAGTATTGTCTTTTCCATCACAAGGATCTGTTTGTGAGTATATGCATGGTCTGCAATATCAACTAGATCCTCCACCTACAAAAAAAATTCACACTTTAAAAACTTATAGCTTAAAGCAAAGAAGACTCAAAAACCAAAGAAGCTTTATCCAAACAGAAATGATTCATTCACCTGTGGTGGCCAGATTTCTTCGTATTTGGCTGACATGAGAAGAGCACTGAGACCAACAAGCTGCAGCTCTTTCCTAGGCACTGGCTTAACAGACAAGAACCGGTCGATGATGTTTACTGCTAAGTAGAATGTTTCAGGGTTTAGCTCGAATCGTACGTGTACATCTATCAGCCATTCAACTAGAACCAATCTCATCTTCTCATTAATCTCAGGTTGTGATCTCATGTAATCCGTTGGACGCCACTCACTCTAACAATTCCAAATGATTAAACATAAGTTTCTTAGGCACACAATGTTGTAATGAAAGATTCAATGAAAACACTATACTATACTAACCTCAGCAGATTTGTAGAATGTGTATATATCTTCCACATATTCCACAGCAGCAAGATCATTATCGGCGTCAACAGCATCGATATCGACAATCTTTTCTATCGGTTTCTTCTCGATACCACAAGCAGCCTGTAAAAAGCAAAAGAGAGAATTTTCAAGAACAAACCAAAAAAAGACACTTTAAGATCATATCAATTTCACAAGTAAAAACTACCTTGCTTCTAGCGGTAAGAACAGATGTGTAAGAGGTTGCTGATTTCTTCCTGGCAACATTTTTCACCTGGACAACATGTTGTTGTTCATCATCACTGTCAGAGCTTATCTCTATGATCTCTACAACCTTTGATTTCTCAGCTTTCTTCTTTGGCCCTGCCCCCGCGATTTTCTTGACCAAAGGTTTATCCGATTTAACAAGCTGCAAGAGGCCACACAAAACCCATATTATGTTATCTCAAAGACTAATCAAGAAACCTTAAGTAATTCACATGGTAATATAAAAAAAGGAACAATCTTTTGAGAGATTTACATCAACAATAGAAGACTTTTGAGAGCGTGTACGAGGACGATTGATCTTTGCAGGCGCAGGATCGTTCTTTGGATGATGATTTACTCTAACAACGTTACCAATATCGCCAAGTGCTTGACGGTTTCTTCCTTTACCAACAACATTGTTTCCATCTTCTACTGCAACAACATCACCTTCGATAACAACAACAAGTCAACAACAAACAAACATTAAACAAAGTTTACTTTTTTATCGATCCAGAGCAGTTTTGTTCGTAGATATAACCAAGAAACTAACGAAACAGCAATCGATCAACAAATCAAACAAAACCCAGATTAAAAGGATTCAGATTTCTACATAAACTCAAAATCAAAAATCGAAAGATCAAGGAGGATTCCACAAAACCCAATTCAATTTTGGCGTAAACCCTAGAAGAAGAAAGATCGAGAAATCAAAAGGATTATTATAATTATTTACCAGTGGTTTGCTGTGGAAGAATCGGTAGAGACGCCATCATTATTTAATTTCTTTCTTTTTCTTTTTTTCTCTCACGAAACCGCTCTCGACACTAATAGTGATGGAGCCTCTCTCTCTCTCTTTTCTCTCTCTATAAAAGAGGCTTCTTGAGGAAGATGAGCAACGGTCTGATTTTGATTTTGGACGGTGCGATTTGATTTTCATCCAACGGTTGTAATCGAAAAGGTCAAATCTTATGTGACCGTTATAAAATGAGAAATATCTTAGTTTCAAAAGCCTTCTTCTTAAGGCCCATAAGCCCATTATTGTCTTTGCTATTGTTTCCTTCTCTTATTACAATGTTTTGTGAAGCATTAATAAAGTTTCAAATTTGCACCAAAGGGAATGAAGTTTTAACTATCAGAAAGCAAACTAAAAGACATGAAGACAAAAACAGAGATATTCAGACAGCTTTAGGTTGAATCTGTTCAAAGTCGAAAACCTCAAACATGAGCCGCCTAACATCCGGTTTACCGTAGATGGTGTACGCGAGTCCGTGAATAGCTTGTTGAACCGCCGTTGTTGCAGGATTTCTAAGTCTTCTGTTATGTTCGTACCGGTCATGAACTTCCTCAGAGTAGATTATGAAGTTGTGAAGACGCTTCTCCCTGAGATACCGACCACAGAACTTGTTCATTAACAATCGCCTATGTTTCTCTTGGAGCCATTTACCCGGTGCATCTAGGTGCTTCATTAACAGACGCTCCACCATTGCTATGTCCTGCAAGAACCAGAGACAGAACACAGGTTAACACAACACTGTTCTTACAATGTTTTAAGATTGTGAGATCGTTTTTTTCTCACCTGAATCTTTTGGCCCACGTATTCCAATCGCTCGAAACAGAACCGTGGGTGTTGAAACTTATGCTTTGAAGGGTGTAAGAAGCAGAGCTGTGTGATTTTAATGTAAGTGAGGAAAAGTTTAGAGAAGGAAAGTAACATAATGCATGAGAAAGCCTGGGGTGAATTGCTGTTTTTACCTGTAGACCGAGTCCAAGTTCGATGTTTCTTGCTTCGGTTATCTCCTGAATTCTATCATTCACCCGTAAAGGGTAACCTAGTGCCTGCATAACTTTGGGTTTGCTGTCGAAATCCCATATGTTCCCTCTGAAACGATGCATTCCCGGTGGAACACAAGCTCTGAAAAGCCTCGGGTGTGCGAATAAAGCATCTTCAGGAGGCTGACAAAACAACGAAAAAAGGTGTGCTTATAACTCAACACTCTTCTTTTGATCCACTTAAGAATTTAATAGGGATTTTGTAGCTTGTTCTTTTACCTTGTAAGTAGCAATGTCTTGCCAGCCTAGCTTTTTGCCTTCGAATTCAACAGAAACATAATCTACATCCTCAAGCTGTCTCCTTGCCCGAGGTTGGCAATCGTCAGAATCTGGATCCATCCCAAATACCTCAAATAGTACACGATACACTTCCGGCATTCCATAACACAGATAAATAGCACCAAACAAAGCCCAAAACACAGATCTAGCCATCACAAACAAAAACAAAGCAACATAGATAAGTTGTAAATATGTCACAAGAAACACTTGTGTATACATTAGGATCCCCACATACTCAAGGGCACCACAATGTACAAACTTATAGAATCAAACACACTAAACTAGTATATACTACACAACAAAAGCATATGCATAAACTCAAACAATGGTCTAATCCAAGACCAAGAGAGAGAGAGGAGCTTACTTAACCGGTGGCTCACGGTCTTTTCGAATAAGCTTATCCATATCATCATAAGGGAAGATGAGATTCTGCAAGCTAGCAGCTTTGATCCACTTTGGTAGATATCTCTTACCAATCAAAGCAAACACTCTCTCCCTCATAGGCCCAGGAGGCTCTCTCGGATACCTCTGCAAGAAAAACTCAGTAAGGGCAAGCTCAAGCACGTACTGGCCAAGAAACCAAAGCCTAGAGTGCCCATTCTTCACGTGCCTAGCACGTGCCCTGTCACAAGACGGGTGCTGAAACGCCAGATACAGCAACGTATCGAAATGTTTCGCCGGATTTTCGTCGCTTAAGCTATCAGAAGGCTCCAGAGAGTAACCTAAAGCTTGTTTGACTTCAAGAAGATACTCATCGATCCAAGTTTTGTCTGCGTTATTGAGCTTTGAAGAAGGGAGACAAGAGCTTAGTAAAGGGAAAGACTTTAGAGATAATTGTGGGCTATTGAGGAATCTCTCTGCTAGCTTTTTGTCGTCTAGTGGTGGTCTTAAGATGAATCGTTTAGGTGGCAGTTTCTTCTTAGGTCCTGTGGCTTGCTTGCGCTGGGCTAGCTCCTTGAGCAGACGTTGTGGGCTGTCTCGTGGAAGGCCTTGTTCTGTAGTATCTGCTGTTACGGAAACGCAGATTCTGAATCTGGGTTTCGCGAGAATCGATGCGTTTAGTTTGATTATTGACGGGAAATGAGAAATCGAAGAAGAGAATGAGATTTCGGATGTGGAAGACACGCGGAGGAGAGAAGAAGACGAAGATGAGCAACAAAGCTCCATTGGGTTTTTTACACTGTTAATAAAGCGACGAAATTGAGAGTCAATTCATCGAATTTGAGTTCGAGAAAGCAAGAAGTTGCAGCAAATATGAAGAAGATGAAGAAGAAGGTAACGAAGATTGTGTTTGTTCCATGGATAAGGTGGAGATTTATCTTTTTTTTTCTTACAAGGTTTTAGTTTTTATTTGGGCCCATTAAAGCCCAATTAAAAACCCAATTAAAAACCCAAATTATACTAAAAACCCATAAGTTCTTTTTGGGTAAGCCTTATAGAGGAGAAACAAGCAATATATATTTGTGATTTGTGAGTTTAGCAACTATAGGTTAATTTTACATTCGAAAACATATATTCCCACATCTTTCTTTTGATCTTTGCTATACATTGGATACTTTCTATATAGTAGAGTTACTTTTGGAGCATGGTGAAAGTTAAACTATGAATATTTTGGTGTTTTAATCTTTATTATGTATAATATGTAATGGGTAATTATGACAAAAGACTATAGATGTTGTCTATGATAATTATGAAATAAATAAAAAAAAAGAATTTAAAGGGGAAAAGATTCCTTTTGTGTTGCTCTTTTTTCTTTATAATCACATGGCACATGACACGATAATTAATCCGATTTGTATAGAAATAATTACTAAAAATATTAGACACTAAAAGACGTACGAGACTTTCCTATTTTGGTCGTTTTTAGTATTTTACATCCATTTGTGATATTTAATACAACATTTTACTATTTTATTTTTGCTGTGCATAACTCTAATAATGTTATGGTCACAAGTCACACGGCATGTAGATTAATTTGATTGAAGATAACGTGCAATACAATATTTTCTTTGTTGCGGGCCATTTAGCAAAAGAATGCTACAGTACAGACAATAGAAAGGTATGTTGTATTAAAATAATTAGCTAATTATGGCCTGGCTTGTTTAATCTCTATATCCAAAACGAATATTATAACTATATTCAAAACCATGACCTTTCCACAACTATATAATAATAATAATATATTTTTACTGGTTTGTTGTCTTTTGATATGTTCCTTCTTCTTGTCTGCAGTGATTACTTGATATATAATTATATATATAACGGAATATTCGTAGAAGACAAATTCAACCATATGTTTGAACATGTAAATTCCGCTTTATATTGAGTGATGTTTAAGGGTTTGACAAATTACATAAATTTTATTCAATATCTCGTTTATAAATAAAAATCATAAAATAAAAATAGTTCAGCTAATAAAAACATATTGTCAAATATATGACTCATATATGAGTAATCACAATAATCACAAAAATGTTAAGTTTTGTCTATATTATAATATGAGAAACATCATATTTTAAAAAAATTAATCATGTTTTGTTAATTAGAAAAAACAAAACGTTTTCTTAAAAAAAGTAATAATCTTGAATGATAAAATAATAAGAAGACGCGTGATTGCATTTGCTTGCATTGCATGGTGTAGCCTCTTTTAAACGACTGGCTTGAATAATATAACTATTTTTTATATAAAGATTTGAATAATATAATAACTATTCTCGTCAACTAAATTTTTTTGTTTCTTTTTTGAACGACAGCTGAAGTCTATATCAAAAATCGCCTAACCATAGATTAAAATAAAAAAATCTAAAACCATTAGCTCTTGAAATAATATAAATCTAGACCTAGTTTAATTTAAAATTTAACCATTATATTAGATCATATGTAGCTTTTATTTTCTAGATTTGTATCGCTGGACTAATTAAATTAATGGTGTTCTTGCTAATCTATAATATTAGAGGTATGCTTGTATGTAAATAATCCTCACAAATTAGTGTTTAACTTGGTGACTACAAGAACGAAAATTAATAATTTATTTTTTATAAAGCTCTGAAAATTTTCTGAATTTGAAGTATATATGAACTATAGTGAGGAGTAGTAGTTGAGATATGAGAAAGATACATAAGGTGGCTATAACACAATTATTCACAAATGTCAAGTGAAGCATCATTATCAATCTCCATCCCCACCACTCCCATCTTATATTCCCTCATTTAGATAAATAATCCTTGTGCATGATCATACACACACACAAAATTTGTAAAGAGCAATATTTTCATATATAATAATATCACAATATGGTTAAAAATACAAAAGATAATTGCATTGAAAATGTCTTATGCATTCAAAATACCAATAACATATTTGAAAAAAATACAAATCTGATAACTCGTTTAAAGAACCTTAAAATGATGCCAAAAGATTATAAAAATGTTTTATTTTTAATTAGTCTTAATTCTTTTTAGCAAACAATATTATTGTCTTTTTATTTTTGAAAGTAATATAAAAAAATGCAAGCTGGCCAGCTCTACAAATCCCCCACCACACAAAAGTTGAAAAGCATATAAATAAGATCCATCATTCCATTCATGTAATCATAAATACATAATCACACTTCAAAAAGCATATAATATACACAAATTAATATATATATATATATATAAAAGAGATTGGGAAGTAAACTAATCCAAGAAAATGGTTGCGAACAAAACAAATCTCTTATTGCTTCTTTTATCTCTCTTTCTCGTCTTAAACGTCTCCTCCGCTCAACTCCGTGGCAACTTCTACGCCGGAAGTTGTCCAAACGTCGAACAAATCGTTAGAAACGCCGTTCAATTAAAAGTTCAACAAACGTTCACGACTATTCCGGCCACTCTCCGCCTCTACTTCCATGATTGTTTTGTCAATGTAAGAAACATATTTAGTGTATCTTCTATGTTTTTTTTTGTTAAAGTGTATCTTCTTTGTTAAACTTATTTTTTTGGCTAATTTATTAAATTATTCAATTTTACTAGGATTGTAATGCAACATATATATTTTCTTCTACATTAAACTTGTTTTAATAATTTTCTCTAATATATTTAAATTTTAAATAGGGTTGTGATGCATCGGTGATGATAGCTACAACAAATAATAATAATAAAGCGGAGAAAGATCATCCTGATAATGAATCATTAGCCGGAGATGGATTCGACACCGTTATTAAAGCCAAACAAGCCGTTGACGCCGTCCCAAGTTGTCGTAACAAAGTTTCTTGCGCAGATATTCTCACAATAGCCACTCGTGACGTCGTTAATCTTGTAATTTATTAACTCATGATCAAAATCATATACTATAAATTACATTAAACTCTATAAATAGAACATTATAATTAATAAACTAATTATATAAATTAAATATAATAGGCTGGTGGACCATTTTACAAGGTGGAATTAGGAAGGCGTGATGGTGTATCGTCGACGGCGTCTAGCGTCGAAGGAAAGCTGCCAAAACCAACGTTGGATGTTAACCAACTCACTTCACTTTTCGCCAAAAACGGTCTTAGCCTTAAAGACATGATCGCTCTCTCTGGTAATATTTTTTTGCCGTACAATGCCAATTTTTATAAATTCATATTCAATAAATTAAAACTTCAAAATAATTATGTTAATTTTTTTTATAAAATAATAGTCATCATAAATTAGTATTAACTTAATATCATATATATATACTAGTGTAGTTTGTTATTAATTTATAGAAGTTTAATTTCTAGTAGTGATGAGTTATATCATAAGATATTTCTGTTTAGTTTGATTTGGTTTTAAATTTAGCAAAATTTTAATTTTTTTAATTAATTAATTTTCGTTTATTTTGACACGGTTCGGTCTTGTAATAAAGGGGCCCACACGTTAGGATTCGCGCATTGCACCAAAGTGTTTAACAGAATATACAGTTTCAACAAGACAACAAAAGTGGACCCCACGATTAACAAAGACTACGCGAAAGAGCTAATAGCTTCTTGTCCTAAAAACGTGGATCCAAGAGTGGCTATAAACATGGACCCAACCACACCTAGACAATTCGACAACGTTTACTACAAGAACTTGCAACAAGGCAAAGGATTGTTCACTTCTGATCAAGTTTTGTTCACTGATTCTCGGTCAAAGCCTACCGTTGACTTATGGGCACGTGATGCAAATTCGTTTAATCAAGCTTTTATTAACTCGATGATTAAGCTTGGTCGTGTTGGTGTTAAAACCGGAAGTAACGGTAATATCCGTCGTGATTGTGGAGCTTTTAATTGACTTTTTAATTAATACTTTCTTGTTTATATTTTTTTTATTTTTAATTAGTTTGTATTAGGGAAAGGATTGGTCTCGTAATCAGCTTAAAAACGCAATAAATGTCGATTTTGGGGTTCAGTTTGTAATCGCGAGAATAAATTTGATATATATTAATTTTGGTGTTATCATATGATACATTAACAAAAATATTATAAGTCATAATTTTTATTAAACGAAAAAACAAGGAAGTGATTTTTTGAGACTAATAGTTATGATTTTCCTCTTAATTTTTTTTTTTTTTTTTTTGTCAACATTTGGGCCACAAATGACCGGCCCATTAGCCAAACATACACTATCATAAGCGCGGGGAATCGATCCCGGTGGGGTGGTGCTACCTGCCTCCTGTGCACTTATGACTGCCTCTAGACCAAGGTCACTTCCCCTTTTCTTTAGTACACATATTTCACTTTTGGGTTTCAAATAGGTTACTTCTCCCACAAGACATCATATCTTCTAGGTT
The DNA here is from genome assembly GCA_963556525.1 of Cochlearia excelsa. Taxonomy (NCBI): domain Eukaryota; kingdom Viridiplantae; phylum Streptophyta; class Magnoliopsida; order Brassicales; family Brassicaceae; genus Cochlearia; species Cochlearia excelsa. The sequence goes on along the minus strand of OY748331.1, from coordinate 701,761 downwards.
AGTAATAATAGAAGGCCCAGACCCAGCCCAAATCAAGCGAAACAATGGTTTTATTTTTGGCATCTTGTATTTTTGCAACAATATTTTGTGTTATTATTAGTTGTTTTGTGAATATGAGATTTTCTTGTTATATGATTCTTTTTTCACAGTTACTTGTTCAACTAAGAAACATATTTACAAACTTTATGTAATGTGAGATTTTCTTGTCATACTTGAGTTATAATGTACCTTGTCAGATTGAATTTCTATTAGAAACGATCACAAAATAAACTTCAAAAAATTCATGATGCTAAGATTAATAATGTAATTACCTATATTGTACATGTATATATATCATTGGTTCTAATATCTATAAGAAAAAATGAAATAATTTCACAAAGTAATATCAACTGCTTGCAAAAACAAAGGAGACCCTCCAATAATCTTTGTGCTCAAAACATTCTTCACTAAAAGTTTCCATCTTTTCTCATCTTTCCTGCTTTGTTTCTTCATCCTTTCCTTTAAATCACTACAAAGAGGCACTTTGCATTGTTGCGAGTCAACGCAAATACGCGAATGAAGCTCGAGAAGCTGCCACATTCTCTTACAACGGCTACAACCACCAGGGATTGATCTTAGTTTACACACCGCCAAATGTTTCAACAGATTCTCTACTCCGTTACACGCTTGAAACCCGCAAGAAACATGCGAGTTTTCGATCTTTGTCGGGCCTATTTCTTTGCAACCATCTCTACATATATGCACAAAAGCTTCCATTGCTTCATATAGTTGAGTATATGTTTCTATCTCTTTTTGTTTCCTACTTCTTTGCTTCGCGCTCTGCGAAAATAAACCAAATTTTAAACAAAACCCATTAGAAAAAAATGTGAAAGAACAAGACTTTGAGTCTTTAGACATAATATAAAGTTGCAAGATTTGTGTTTTTACTTACATTAAGCTCGTAAGCGACAGAGCGTAAAAGTTCTTTATGGAGACTAGGATGGCTTTGTTTCATAGCTATCCATCCTTGTGAAGTAGAAACCTCTTCATAGCTCTTAAGAATCATTCTATGACATAAAAGACCGAGACGAGGAGCATCACATAGAAGAGCTAGTTGAAACACATCTATCACATTCTCTTTGTTGAGCAAAACGTTTTCGAATTGCGATTCGCATAAGCTTTTCAAATGCGGAACCACGTAGACATGAGAAAGCACAAGAAGATGTATAGCAAAATCTTCCATGTCTTGTTCCTCATAGCTACAAGAAACAGAGCAAGAAAATAGAGCAAGAAAACAGAGTAAGAAACAGAGCAAGAAAACAGAGTTTTAAGTATGTAACTATTATAACCAGTTTTTTAATTAATTTTTTTATAAAGATTATGAAAGATTAATTACCAAGAAGAGTATAAGAATCGAATGAAAACACGAACAGCGTCGTGAGGAACACCGGTGATTGAGATCGATTTTCGATGAGATTTTCTCTTAACTTGCTTCATCATTCCTCTAATTACATCAGAAGCCATTCCCTAATTAAAGATTAAACATAATAATCTTAATAAAATTCGATATAAAATGTGTTTTTCTTGATAATTAATTTGATATAAATTGTGTTTTAGAGAGCTTACGATGACGTTAGAATGTGCAAAGATTAAACCATTATTATCTGTGTGGATTAAAACATCAGCTCCATGAGCTTCATCGAACATACGATCCCATGAATCTCTTGTAGCTTTACAAACAAAGCTTTGTTTATTTTTCGGACATATATTCTTTGTTTTGTTGCCGGAATTTAATTTTACCCGTGGAGGAGGCGGTGGTGATGGTGGTCCTGAGTTTTTTTCCGACGAACATTCCGGTGAGAAATCTTCAAAGTTTTCCATTTTTTATATGAAACCCAAAAACCAAATTTTTATGTTTTTTCTTGCGGTCTAAAAAAGATCAAATTTTGACGAGAAAATAAACGTAAGAAAATAAATGAGGGAGAGGAAGAAGAAGCAATGCGGAAGACTATTTATAATACTTTTCATCAGATAAAATTAAAATGAATATTATTAATTAGTTTTAATTTGAAGAATTTAATAATAGGTGGAAACTCGTAAATGTGAACTGTGTAAACACGTCGAATGGGTCCCACAAGGGCTGATTCGTTTCATTAATTAACAATAAATAAAGAAAGAAAGATAAAATAGATATTGCTGATTCATATACACGTTGGACGAATTTTTCTTAATCACTCACTTTTAATTCTATCCACTTTTAGTTTTTTTTGCCTCTCTGTCTTAATAATTTTATCCAAGTATTTTCTTAATTTTAAAAAGGGGAAAAAATCAACAATTTGCCTCTATCCAGATTTGTTATAGATTTATTTAATTTACCTTTGTATAGTGGTTGGCGACTACGTAGTTGGAAAAGGTACACACATGTGGTTTCTATTTAAAATATGTTAGAGCATGTGCATTGGTGTTTCTTAAAGAGATCTTAGCAGGTGGGACCTGTTAAATAGTTAAGATCTGGATCTTATATTTCCTATTTAAGATCCGGATCTTAACTATTTAGTGGGCCCTTTGGATACGTGGCGAACTATGATTGATGCGTTTTTAATTATTTTATTTTTGTTTTATTTTAAACTAACTGTTCATGGGTCCCAATGAATAGTTAAGAAATTTTGAGGGTTTCTCTGTTGGACATGGTCTTAGTATACACGCCTCTTTCAAAATTTCTTTACATTTTTTTTATAATAAAATTTGTTTCGTCAAAGACGTGTTATTTTTATTCTTGTTGGCATATTATTTGTGGAGGAATTCACAAATCTACACCCTTTCAACCCCTTCTTCACAAAACTACTCCTAATTTAATATTTTCACATATTTACACTCTTTCAAAATTTTAAAAGCTTGATTTAACCTTTAAAAAATTACCAAAATTAATTTTTTTTCATTTGGGTTCGCTAATTAGTGTTTAGGGTATAGTATTAAGGGGGTAGGATTGTTTGGGTATAGTTTATTTGAATTTAATTTTGAGTGTTTAGGTGTAGTTTTGTGAAGTATTTTGGAAATGGTGTAGTTTTGTGAAATGTAATTTAAATGGTGTAGTTTTGTGATTCTGATAACTTGCATATTTTACACATTTTACCTTATGTTATGCATTAGAATTAACTCATTTAGGTTGCATTTAGTGTCATATAGGTTGCATCTTGGTTTGTTTCGTGTATTTCAGGTTTTGGAGCATAAAGACGGCAAAAGTGATGAATTTAAGCCAAAAAGAAGCAAATACACTTGCATCGGCATGTTGTATCGGTTTCTATCGTCGATATAGAAAACGAAAGTTTGCCGAAGCTCGTATCGGCCAACCATATCGGTTTGGAGTGGCCGATACGAGAGAAAAAGACCCGAGGGACGCGTATCGACTTGTTGTATCGGCTTAGCTCGGCCGATACGAAGAAAACGAGCCGAAGGAAGGCTACCGAAAGCGCGATATCGGTCGACTCGTATCGGTTTGCATTGACCGATACAGTGCGCGAAAATTAATGGAAATTCGGTTTTATGTTGTAAAAAGGAAAACCAATTCCTAAACCAAATTGGTTTCCTTTATTTTCTTTGGTTTTTAATATATTAGGGTTTTTCTATGTTTAGAGGATTTTTTTCTATCTTTTATCTTTTCGATCGCTTTGTTTTTGCTTTAGACTTTGGAGATTTCTTGGTGATTGCTTCTTTGGCCACCTTTGTGATCTTCATCATCATCAATAAGAGTTTTCTTGAACCCTTTATCTCTTTGATTTGTTTATGTTTATGCTTTCTTCAATATCCATTGTTTTAAGATTCAACATGCTTAGTGAGTAGTTTCCCTTAGACAATTGGGTTAGGGTAAAAGGGGATTGATTGAATCTAAGATTAATAATTGTCTAGGACTTAATAGATCATAAACTTTAGTCTTTGGTAACAATCTTAAAGCCTTAATCGAGTTGGCCATTCGATTATTGAACCCGGAAACTTTATGAATCGAGAGATTATAAAGGTTCCCGAACAATTACCTTAGAACCAAGCTCTAGCTTAACCGAGAGATCTGTGTTAATAAGCTTGGTGGTTAGAATTGATTTGCTCTTAAAGTTTCTCGACGATTAAACTATCCAAGATATTGTTTTAGTTTAATTGTTGAGAAAAGGATCATTGCCACGAGAGTGGATTGATCTAAAATCGTTTTCAAAACCTTAAAGTTATTTTTGTAAAAGACAATTTGAAATCCGAAAGTTTAATCACCTTTTAAAACACCTTAACCTCGATTGTTTAGCTTTTAATTAATCTTCAAAACTCTTAATTCGCGTTTTTATTTGTCTAATTTTCGGTTACAAAAACTTTCAACAAACAACCCTTTTGATCACACTTAAACTGAGTTCGTTTCTAATAAATTCAAGTATATTGTTTGCTCCTGATTTGGTTTGACATCTTAAGTACTACAATTAAGATATTAGATTTAACGGGGTAAAATCTCGATCATCAAATTGGCGCCGTTGCCGATTCAGGAACTCGAACAATTATTAGAATTTTGAAACTACTTGGGATTAAGTTTCAGTTTCGTTACTAACTTGTTCTCTTTCCTTGTGATTTTCGTTTTGTAGGTGTATGCAAAGAAGAAGTCACCGACAAAGTGACAGACTTGCTCTTCTTCGCGGACATCAAAGCACACGAAAGAGCTATCTCACGAGAAAGAAGAACCAGCCTCCACTCCGACTCATCCACATCGGACACTTCGGGTTCGGAATCAGAATTCGAGATGGGTGATGCAAACAACGCACCTAACGTTGCACGCACCATTGGTACAGCGGATGTGCCATCAAACATCACCAACCGTAGTGGCATCACACCACCGGCTATCGCCAACAACAACTTTGAGATAAAGTCTAGTCTCATTAACATGGTGTCCAACAACAAGTTCTATGGGTCGCCTAGTGAAGACCCCATTGATCACCTTCACCAATTTGACATGCTATGCGACACGGTGAAGATCAATGGTGTCAATGAGGACATGTTTAAGCTGCGTTTGTTCCCCTTCTCACTCGGGGACAAAGCACACATATGGCAGAAGAATCTTGTGAAAGACACCATACAGACTTGGGAGGCGTGTAAGACGGCCTTTCTCACAAAGTTCTTCTCGGTGGTGAGGACAGCAAAGCTAAGAATCGAGATCTCGGCTTTCGCACAAAAAGACCAAGAAACGTTCGGCGAGTCTTGGGAAAGATTCAAGAGTTACACGGTGAGATGTCCACACCACGGTTTCACGGGAGAGAGCTTACTCAAGCACGTTCTACCGCGGTCTAAAACCGAAGTTTAGGATGCTTCTCGATTCAGCTAGCCAAGGAAATTTCCTTGGGAAGACGGAAGCCGATGGACGGCTTTTGGTGGAAAACTACGCCCTAAGCGATAGCAACTACGGGGAAGATTATGATCGCACCATCCGCGGCTCGGGGAATGAGGAGCAATTTAAGATAGAGATAAAGGCGGTGAATGAGAAGCTGGATAAGCTACTCATGGCTCAACAAGCGGGAATCAACTTCGTAGGAAGTAGAGAAGAAGAGGCGACCCCACTTCACAAGCACTCATGAGGAGATAAACTATGTGGGTAATCAAGGTGATTGGCGTTTCAACAACTACAAACACAACCCGAACCTTTCCTACCGAAGCACCAACGTAGCTAACCCTCAAGATCAAGTCTATCCTCAAGCACAACAAGGAGGATATGCACCGAGACCACCACTTAATACACCACCGGGTTACAACCATCCTCCCGCCGCTCAAGGCCAAGTTTCTTCACCAGCTCCCCAAGGTGACCAAACTAACCAACTCGTTGAAGCAAATTCTAGAAGGTCAAAGCCGAAGCTTCATGGAAATCGATGCCATCAAGACAAAGGTGGACTCTACTTACAATGATCTCAACGCCAAGATCGAATCCATGAACTCACACTTGAAGGCTTTAGACAACCAAGTGGCTCAAATTACCTCGGCTTCTAAGCGACCAATTGGTCAACTTCCGGTAAACTCGAAGCCAATCCTAGAGAGTATGTCAACTCCATAGAACTTAGCAGTGATACACAAATGCTTTCACACGATCTCATTGAGGACAATGCGGATCAGGTCGGGGAGGTGGAACAGTCACACGACTCAGAGACCACAGTCCTAGACGACGAGAACACCGCATGCGGTAACGAGGAAGATACAGAACAGTTGTATCGGCCAGTCGTATCGTCCACATCCGGTCGATATCGACCACCTGTATCGGCCGAGGAACAAGGCCGATACGAGTAATAAGGAGACAGGGGACTCGTATCGACCTGGCATATCGGTTTCAGATGACCGATATCGACCACCTACATCGGCCAAGAACATGGCCGATACAGAGGAAAAATCCGAGAAAAACAAGAAGCCGGTCTATGTGACGTCCGATTACGTGCCCAAACTTCCTTTTCCGGGTCGAGCTAAGATGCAACGCTTGAAGGAGTACTTTAAAGCTAAGCTCGAGAAGCAAGTAAACGAGGTACAAGTTCCCATGCCACTTATTGACGCTTTCAAGCTAGTCCCTGACGAAACTAAATCCTTGAAAGACACCATCAAAAACAAGTTTAAAAACTCGGAAGACACGGTGAATCTTTCACAAGAGTGCAGCGCGATCATTCAAAAGAACCATTCTCCTAAGAAACTTGGTGATCCATGGAGTTTTACCTTGCCTTGCACTCTTGGTCCTTTGGTCTTTGAAAAGTGCCTATGCGATTTAGGGGCTAGTGTCAACGTTATGCCTTCGTCTGTGGCTAAACGACTTGGCCTTTCTTCTCTCCAACCTACTCAGATCTCTTTGGTGCTGGCCGATAGATCCGTGAAGGTACCCGTTGGAATCTTAGAAGATATTCCGGTAAAGTTGGGAGACGTTTTCATTCCAACAGATTTTGTCGTCTTGGAGATGGACAAAGAACCTGATAATCCACTCATCTTTGGAAGACCTTTCTTGGCAACCGCTGGAGCCGTCATAGATGTGAAGGTTGGAAAGATAGACTTACACCTTGGGAAGGACCTTGTTCAACGGTACAACATCAACGATGTGGTCAAAAAGCCTACGGAGACGGTTCCTTGTGAAGCTTTGGTGATTGGAGTAGAGAAAGATGCTAGCAATGGTAAGACTAGTGATGATGCAAGGAGCAAACCCAAAGCTCCAAAAGTGGAACACCAACCTCCTCCTAGAAAGTTTAGAATGGCGCATTCGAACTTGTCTAAAAACCGCGTCATTAAAAAGTTAGTCAACGAGGTTAAACTTTTGAAGAAAGCTTTCAAGGAAGGAGCAAGGAGTGCTCGCTGCGACTCAAGGCAAAAGAAGCACAAAGATGGAGTCGAGTTTGGGGTGAAAGGAGTAAAACTCAAGCCACCCCCGGTCCACGAAGTTGTCACCGAAGGAGATTCAATGTCTCTTTCGAATCCTAACGTCGCCTAAACAAGGGGTAAAGTCAAGCTTAGTGACTATAAACAAGCTCACTTGGGAGGAAGTCCCATGTCTATCCTTGTACATATGCTTTTATTTTCGTTTTCAACTTTTAATTCTTTTAGTTTTTCTTTTGCCTAGTGGTTTTCAGGAGGAACGAAGATTGGAAAAACGCGCATGTGCAATATCGGGATGTGATATCGGTCTCTTCAGACCGATATCGACAAGACATATCGGCTTGATCACGTCGATACGAGCGCGAAGGAACAATCCGACAATCCGAGGTAACTCCTAAACCTATGTGTATACGCATTAGTTTTCATATAATTTTTACATTTAGGAACCTTCTCCAATGCTTGTTTCACACGGAGACCGTGTGATTTAAGTTTGGGGGAGTAGTCATATTAGCTTTCGCATATTAGCATCCTTAGTTCATTGCATTTAGGATTAGTTCATTGCATTTAGGATTAGTTCATTGCATTTAGGATTAGTTCATTGCATTTAGGATTAGTTCATTGCATTTAGGATTAGTTCATTGCATTTAGGATTAGTTCATTGCATTTAGGTCATATGCATAGGGGATCTATGATGATGTTAACCTTGTAAAGCGACGCACTTAGTGTTTTGAACAGTATCTTAGGTGTAGTATCTTCCGTAAACGACTTAGAACTCGCTGAAAATCTTGAAACCGCGACCCTAGACATTGATGTTTAAAAAGCCAATAGTGTGGTTATGAAGCTTGGTAGGTCTAAGTTACCTTCGAAAATTATCTGAACTTAAACCTGACTTTTAATTAGCATGATTGATAGTTTTCAAGAGAATTTCTATGGCTTTTTGATTTCTACGGATTGCGGCTTCCTAAACCGAAACACTTTAAGCGCAATCCGGTCATTCTCATTATAAGGATGATTCCCCTCTCACCCCCTACACCTAAACCCAAACACTTGTGAGAATTCTTTTCATTTAGTGATTGTTTGGTTTCGCAAAAACTTGAAAGTATAGGGAGCGACAAGAAAGGACATCCATTGGGCTAGTTTTTCTTGGACTAGTGATTTAGAAGGGAATAATGGTTAGGTGAGACACGTCTTTGAGTTTTGAAAAATAAGAAAATAAACACGAGTAATTGTAAAACACCTAGGGGTAAAAGAATGGCTAAGTAAAAAAAAAAAGAAAAAAAAAAGAGAGAAAAATCGAAAAGAAAAAAAAAAGAAAAGAAAAGAAACTTAGCCAAAAGAAAATCCCCTAAGGTAGTTAAGAAAAGAAAAGAAACTCGATGTTTAAGTGTTTAAATCTTTAAAAGAAAGACGAAGGGTTAGTGGATAGTCTTGAGTAGGGATGGATGTCCGGACTTGTATGCATCAGTTGCTTCTTGTCTTTCTTGGTTTTGTTTAACCCTTTCACTCCCCGAGAGAAACCGCGCTACAACTAACCACATGCATGAGTGTTAGCCTCCTTATTTGATTCGAAATCCCGCTCTTACCTAGACAAATAGAAAAACTCTTGGAAATTTTTGATCATGTTTCATGCTTGATTGTGTTTAATTGAATGTGAAAGGTGTTTAGACTAGACAAGTGGATCACATATTTTTGGTAATAATAGCGGACTTAGACGGAGTTAAAGGTAGATAGAAATAAGTAGAACTAGTTCGGTTGCGAGAGGGTACTATGTTTAGGATACTTGTTCATTACACATCCACGTTGCTTTTGGTTCTGAGGTCACCGCCTCTGCACTTTCTCGAACTTTGATGCAAATTCTCTTACTTGAGGACAAGCAAAGGATAAGTTTGGGGGAGTTGATAACTTGCATATTTTACACATTTTACCTTATGTTATGCATTAGAATTAACTCATTTAGGTTGCATTTAGTGTCATATAGGTTGCATCTTGGTTTGTTTCGTGTATTTCAGGTTTTGGAGCATAAAGACGGCAAAAGTGATGAATTTAAGCCAAAAAGAAGCAAATACACTTGCATCGGCATGTTGTATCGGTTTCTATTGGCCGATATAGAAAACGGAAAGTTTGCCGAAGCTCGTATCGGCCAACCATATCGGTTTGGAGTGGCCGATACGAGAGAAAAAGACCCGAGGGACGCGTATCGACTTGTTGTATCGGCTTAGCCTCGGCCGATACGAAGAAAACAGAGCCGAAGGAAGGCTACCGAAAGCGCGATATCGGTCGACCTGTATCGGTTTGCATTGACCGATACGAGCCGCGAAAATTAATGGAAATTCGGTTTTATGTTGTAAAAAGGAAAACCAATTCCTAAACCAAATTGGTTTCCTTTATTTTCTTTGGTTTTTAATATATTAGGGTTTTTCTATGTTTAGAGGATTTTTTTCTATCTTTTATCTTTTCGATCGCTTTGTTTTTGCTTTAGACTTTGGAGATTTCTTGGTGATTGCTTCTTTGGCCACCATTGTGATCTTCATCATCATCAATAAGAGTTTTCTTGAACCCTTTATCTCTTTGATTTGTTTATGTTTATGCTTTCTTCAATATCCATTGTTTTAAGATTCAACATGATTAGTGAGTAGTTTCCTAGCACAATTGGGTTAGGGTAAAAGGGGATTGATTGAATCTAAGATTAATAATTGTCTAGGACTTAATAGATCATAAACTTTAGTCTTTGGTAACAATCTTAAAGCCTTAATCGAGTTGGCCATTCGATTATTGAACCCGGAAACTTTATGAATCGAGAGATTATAAAGGTTCCCGAACAATTACCTTAGAACCAAGCCTAGCTTAACCAGAGATCCGTGTTAATAAGCTTGGTGGTTAGAATTGATTTGCTCTTAAAGTTTCTCGACGATTAAACTATCCAAGATATTGTTTTAGTTTAATTGTTGAGAAAAGGATCATTGCCACGAGAGTGGATTGATCTAAAATCGTTTTCAAAACCTTAAAGTTATTTTTGTAAAAGACAATTTGAAATCCGAAAGTTTAATCACCTTTTAAAACACCTTAACTCGATTGTTTAGCTTTTAATTAATCTTCAAAACTCTTAATTCGCGTTTTTATTTGTCTAATTTTCGGTTACAAAAACTTTCAACAAACAACCCTTTTGATCACACTTAAACTGAGTTCGTTTCTAATAAATTCAAGTATATTGTTTGCTCCTGATTTGGTTTGACATCTTAAGTACTACAATTAAGATATTAGATTTAACGGGGTAAAATCCCGTTTATCAAATTCTCCCTTATTTGTGTTCGAAAATGGATTTCATTTTTTATTATTAACAAAATTCATATCTAGTATGCTTTTTATTTACTTTATTCGACATTTGAGAGAGAGTATAATGTACAAATTAACTTTGAACTCATTGATTAAAAATCCGTAAATAAATTATTGCTAGCTATTATTGTTTCGTGCCAACATTCTCAAAATTACTTTATTTTACAAAGTTTTAAACCTTTCATATCATCTCAAACATGAAATTAACAAACAAACAAAAAACCCACAAACATGAATCAAAATACATGATTAAAAAATTTAAATGCAAAGAGTAATAAGGAATTCACAAAACTACGCCCTTTCAATCCTCCCTTCACAAAACTACACCTAATTCAATATTTTCACATATTTACACCCTTTCAAAATTTTAAAAGTTTGATTAACCATTTAAAAAATTACCAAAATTAAAATATTTTCATTTGGGTTCGCTAATTAGTGTTTAGGGTATAGTATTAAGAGGGTAGGATTGTGTGGGTAGGGTTTATTTGAATTTAATTTTTAATGTTTAAGTGTAATTTTGTGAAGTATTTTGGAAATGGTATAGTTTTGTGAAATGTAATTCAAATGGTGTAGTTTTGTGATTATCCCAAGAGTAATTGATATCGGATAATATGTTTCCTTTGTGGATAATACGCTGAAGACCATGATTGTTAATATATATATATATATAAAATAATTAACATAGAGTCGGTCCCATTAAATTAGAAAATAATCTGGGAAATCTGAACCGTTCAAAAATATAATTTTATTAGATGTCAGCGCAATGAAACAAACCCATATAAGTTTATTAATGAAATCAAATTATTGTATTTAAGACTCGGTTAGTAACTAAGCATTACTATAATATTTGAAATGTCAGATCCTAGTCATGTATTATGTACAGATCACATAAATGTTGAGTTTGTCGATATTTGTTTATTTCCTTCTAAGAAATGATAATTACATAGTGAGCTGATTATAATCTAGTGATTTCATTTTACAGGTTTAAAACATAAAATCATCCACAGTTTAGTCTATAATGGAAAGTATATTGCTGTTTCTGAAACTGTCATTTAAAAAGTTAGAGAATAAAAATGCAATATACTTGTCGTGATATTTGCAATGAATAATATATTTTCCAAGAAAAAGTTCCAAACAATTACATGAATAGAAACATTTTTTCAAAAAATTAAACAGAAGAACATTATGATATATAGTTAGTCGTATAAATTTTAAGCCGTTTCAAAGAGTGAGAGTCATTATAAAGTACTTAATAGATAAGATTATGTCATTATGATAGGTTATAGCCTTATAAGTAATACGTCGGATTACCTTTTGGCGACTACTAAACAACTAAACATAAAAGTAAACATACGAAAAGTCTGATTAAAAATAGACGAAAAGCGAAAGTGATCAATACTAAAAATTTATTAACTGACTCAGTCCAACAAATTATAAAATAAAAAATTAACCTCCTTTAATAAGACTTGGTCGTAAATGTGTTAGTTGGTGGCACCTTAACCTTTTCGTGTATTTCATGGGACACTTTCTTATAAGTGGTGCTAATATAACACAAATCCTGTAAAATCATTAAAAAAAAACAATAAAATGTTTTATTTTTTGGCAGCATTAAAATATTATATGTGTATTCTTTTTGGTTAAATCAAACCACATGTTGACAAAACAAATACAATTTATTCGTAGCGATCGCGACACAGCATACATGGTGAAAAAAAGTTGGACGGCATGGGCTAAATAATTTGTTTTTTTTTCATAAGGGCTAAATAATTTGTTTGTAGTCATTCATAGTATAATATAGGCCTGAGTTTACGGTTTGGTTAAGCCCACTAAGTTTTTTTTTGTGCACGATCCCATTATTAGTTATCACGTTATTTTTTTCTTTCATGGAAATAGAATACGTGAATATGCTAAGACTAATCCTAATAAACATACGGAATTTCGAATAACACTTGAATTTTTCAGATATAATCATTGTTAGTGCCTAGCTTGGTGGATATTAGCACTACTCAAATCTAGTTATTTGCGAAATCTTGTAGTGTCATTATCCCTTCTCTGATGCATCAACATTGGTGAAGTTGAGCAACTCTTGGGAATCACATAACGACATCTTTGCAACTCTAGAAGGGATAAGAGATTTGAAATCTCTGTTTAGCACTATTACGATTAACTTCGTACCACGTTTGAACAACTTGGAAGCCGATATGTTGGCTAAACAAGCTTTATTTTCTTTGAACAATGTAACCTCTATTGGTTAAGCTAATAATATATCTATTTTCGACCAAAAAAAAGAACATATATTTAAGTAAACGAAAAGAATTATACTACAAAAGTTTGTGAACTAGTTTTCTTTTTATTGTCAAAAGATAGCAACTAGTGAGAAAAATCATAAAAGTATGTGTGTTTGTATTCTAAAAAAAGAATTATTTAAAGATATTTATTGTATTTAAATAAAGGGCTAATAGTTTACGTGTAAGTAGTATAATGTGAGGAAATCAGACAAATTGTAATAAATAATATTTGGCGAAGCCTCTTGTTGTTGTTTGTAACGAAATGGAAATTACTTTCTTGTCTTCATCATCCACACATTCTAATCAATAATAGAACATAACAATCATATATAGAATTATATTATTTACATATTTTCTTCTGTTAGCGTTTTTATAATTTTTTTTTTTTGTTAAAAGATTTTCTATTGAAATTGCAAGTGTTTTATACAAAAGTGAACCACTTTTGTAGTCATAGAAAGTAAAGAGATGATTAAGCGGAAAGTACAATGATGATGAGAGAGATGCACAAACTAGTGTGAAGGGCCAGAACCACTTTCACGACCTCGCCTCCCTTTCCCTACTACCACTGTCCATTCCCTCGTAAGGTTTATGTAACAATTAAAATGGGCAGTATGATTATATAATTTGAGGTAAGCTAGTGACTCTAAATCATGCACTATAGTTCACACGAGTTTCGAGATTTCTTTTAATAATTCGGATAAGATGTGAAGTAGTTATATTTATGATCCATCTTATACATAGAGTATTTAATTTAAACCTGAGTTTTCTTACTTGTAACATTAATGAAACTTGAGATTTATGCGGCTGCCATCTTTACTCGTATGTGTATGTGGAAAAATCATATACATATTTATATATTTCATTACAAATTTATTTAATTTATATATACTCTTTAGTTTATTCCAAGTTGAAATGGTGTAAAACAGATATTTATCAAGTATTTAAAATAAAAATCATTTTTTCATGAGAATTATTTCCTCTTGCGACCATGATGCCTCCCACCTAACATTTGTTAGTTGTTACACTCAAAACAAAACAAATCAGAAAAAATGAAAAATTCTTACATTATCCAAGCTGTAACCCAAAGTTAATAATCAGACACACGTAAAATAAAAATATTTGGTCAAACTTTGACCGTCTTGGAACCGTAAAAAAAAACCTAAGCAGTCAAAGTTTCCACTTAGAAGGGCACTAAACCCCAAAGAAATTAAACAACACATGGCACAGACTATATGGAGACAGTAAATTTGTTTATTTATTTACTACTTATTTAAAGAAACTTATCTAGTACATGAGATAGCATATTTATTTGTGTAAAAACTGTTATTAATATATTGGGTTATATTATTATTATGGATTTGGAATGTAACTAGTTAGGTAGTGGTGGAGCGTCTTCTTGTTCTTCTACTTAGTTTTTCAGAGGCAATCCAGCCTTTTAGCACGTGACCGACGCTCCTCCACTGTAGTTATTGTCACGTGCGCCATCATTCCACCATCACTTTTATATCATAGTATACAAATATAGAGAGTTTCAGGACCTTCTAGTGGAAGTAGAGGGACCTGGTCTATTTGTTTTTGATATATATATAATAATAATAATAATGGTTCGGACCCGACTCCTTCACGGGTCTTAGGATAATTTCAGCATATAGAGAAATATCGATTTGAAAATTGATTAGATCGTTAATTTATGAACTAATTAATACTATTAATGGTTTTGTTATACATGGAATCTATCATACAACTTGACATTTCTTTGATCAAATGTGATGAGGAGATATTGTTGGAATGATACCCAAAGTGATGAGGCTAGCGAGCTAGACTATAAAAAATATCAAAGACAGCTTAAAGTTCGTATTATCAAATGATATAATCAAACATGCTTTACTTATAGACTCTATATTATATGTGAAATGTTGTCTATGTTATGTCATTATGTGTTACGAATTGCGTTGCTATTAATGTTCAACCAAATCTATCACAAATACATTCACGTGAACGTGCTTAATTATATGCACGATTATATTATATTGCCTTTTGTATGTGTATATGTAAATAAAAGTATCTACAATAAATTTTAACCATGTACTCATGTAGTCATGTAGAACTCTTCATTTTTATATTTTAGAAATTCTCTAAATAGAATGTTTAAATAAACAACCAAGAAATAAAACATTAATTTCAAACAAACTTTTACTTGATTTGAAGAACACATGTAGTGTTAATCATATTTGTTCAAACCTTTTAGTGGAAATATATTGTTCTTGTAGAAATAACCTAAATATATTATTATAACTGTATTATCAAATAAAAGTAATGTAGTTAAGAAAATAATCATAATTGACTAGCACAAAAAGTCTTCAAGCACAAGTAATCCTAATGGAAATTTTTTAAAAAACAAGTAATCATTACATTAAAAAATACTTTATTACTAGTAAATATTAACCCCCACTCCCTTAAAGAAGTGGTTTATACACGTTTAAATACGTTAAATGAACAAATAAAAACGAAATTTATAGCAAAACAATATACAAAATTTAATTTTAAATGTAACCGCTAAATAACTCTCCCCCCCTCTCTCTCTCTCTCACTTCCCACACTTATTTTTGGCGGCACCAGACGCGGGAGTCTCTCTCTCTCTCTCCACTTTCTTTTATTTTTCTTTTTGTTGGGCTTAGATTTCAATTTTCATCACTCTTATAAATATAATTTTCAAAATCGAGTTACGGAAAAATCAAAAAATACGAAGATTTAGGCTTTCTACAAAAATTTCACTGCGATAAACTAAAGTCAATAATAAATAAACTCTTCTTCTTCCTTCTTCTTCCTCTCCTCACTTAAAGTTTCCATTTTTTTATTAATGTGTACGGACCTCACCGAAACAAGATCTTCTTCTTCTTCATCGCCGCCGTTTAAATGAGTGAAGAGACTAAAGACAGTCTCGCTCTCTCTAATCTCCTTCTCTGTCACGAACTCGAATCTTCACTAAACGACGATGATGAAGAAGAAGACGACGGCGAGACCCATCTCAAGAGATCTGAAGAGAAATATACAACGATCGGTGAAGAAGATGAAGATTATGTGGCAGAGCTTGTTCGTATAGAGAATCGTAGATTCGAAGCAGAACCCATTAAAACGACGTCGTCTCTCGATAGATTGATTGCAATCGATTGGATTCTCACTGTCCGTAACACACTCACACACACATAGTCTTGTCTCTTTGTCTTAATCTCATAATTTTCGATTGATTCTTGATTTTGTTCAGACAAGAAGTAGATTTGGGTTCCAACATCAGACAGCTTACATTGCAATCTCATACTTGGATCTGTTTCTTCAAAAAAGATTCATCGGTGTAAGGATTTCACAAATCTTTCTTCTTCTTCTTCTTTAGATTCATCCGATTTCAACTTAAAAATCGAATCTTTATAATACAGTTGCAGAGAGATGAAACATGGGCGATTAGATTGTTATCAGTAGCTTGTTTATCGTTAGCTGCGAAAATGGAAGAAAGAAACGTTCCTGGATTATCACAATACCCACAAGATCAAGATTTCGTTTTCAAATCAGATGTGATTCTTAAGACAGAACTCTTGGTTCTGTCTACATTAGATTGGAAGATGAGCTTAATCACTCCTTTTCATTACTTTGATTACTTCTTTGCTAAACAAGGACATAACCAATCTGTTTCTTCTAATGATTTGGTCTTGTTTAGATCATATGATTCTCTTCTTGCTCTAACCAAAGGTAAAGATTTTATCTTTATCTATTTCTATTACACATTTTTGATTTGAAGATTTGCTTATATCACATTTTTCTTAATAGAGATAAGGTTTACGGATTATCGACAATTCGCTGTTGCGGCTGCTACTACATTGTTAGTTTCGTCCGATATTAGATTGAGTAAAGAAGAAATGGCGAACAAGTTTGGATCGGTCGCGTGGTGGACATCGAATGAGAATGTACAAATCTTTCTTCATTTTAAAAGATTCGGATTCGGTTTTTTGGTCTAAATATTAACATTTTAAGGAATGTTGGTTTTTGTTTTGGTTACAGGACAATGTATATTCTTGTTATATGAGAATGCAAGAGATTGAAGAGAGGAAACATATGACACCGCCAGAAATAGCGGTTTCAGGCGATACAAAACCTGCGGTTGCTTCGGGAAGCGGCGTTAAACGCCGATTATCGTTTGATGATTCTTCTGATAAGAGTTCTCCTGCCAAGAGAATGCGTAGGCTCTAAAAGAGAGAGTTTACTAAGTTTCTTGGAGTTTTTGGCTTATATATTTGATTTTGTTTTTAATATAATTCAAATTTATTATAGAGAAGAATTGTGTTGAAAATACATTGGTTATTTCATCTTTTTTTGAAGTAACTCATATATAGGTTTCTCAATTTTGGGATTAGAACTCATATATAGAAGGTTCATATATATGAAGGTCTTTGATTGTTTCATTTTTGGTGTGAAATGTGAGTATCAGAACCTTAGGGGCTTTTCTATGATAAGTAGAAAATACGAGGACTAAATGTAAATAAATAAGAGAAATAGAAAGGGTGACAAGTTTTTGGCCAATAGGTGCACTGCCTGTGATTTGGTTTCACTGTCTTTTCTTTTTCTTTTATTTTGTTATTTTGCGAAACAAGAAAATCATGGGATTCTACAATTTTTTCGGCATGGAAATTATATGTTTTTTTTGTTAAAAAAGAAATTATATGTTTCTTCAATGAAGTTTGTCTTAACTTTCATAGCAAATGATAAACAAAAAAAAAAAATTATACAAATATATAAATAATACATAATGAATTTTTTTTTAAATAACCTTTTTTAGCATTTTAGAACAAAACTAGTTGTAGTGGAATCACTTTGGATCTAAAGAAGAAACCCTAATTTATATACAGAATATAATGCATGTGATGTTTTCAAAAAAAAATTGTACTCTCTACCTACGCGCAAGCATAAAAATATCTTCTTTTTTTAAAAAAATAGTTAATGTCAAAAAATTTAATTGATTGCACTTGAAAAAAAACATATATATATATATATATATATGTAATAGATGAAAAAAGGGAATCCAACGACTTTGTCGAAGTGAGAAACAACTGTCTCATACAATAGAGATCCAAAGTTTGGTTTCACTAATTAAAGCTTTGATTCCACCATGATTAGTAAGTATTAAAAACATCTAATTACTTATTTACATTTTTATATATAAAGAGACCTTGCAAATTAAGAAGTAAAAATTAATGTACTGACAGTATGTAGATAATGTATGTGTGTTGTGTTTAATGCCAATGTTGTCGCTCTAATATATATGCAACAAATCAATATACATCGTAACAAGTCAAGTTTTTTCACCAAGGACTAGCAAATGTTTATGAAAAATTTACAATGAATAATTGTAGGTCAATATTCGTATTTTTTCTTACTAGTCATTTTATTTCTGTTGGGTTTTGTTACAAATCTCACAATGTGTAGGAGGTGGATAGATCAATGAACTTGTAAAATTGAAAAAACAGACAAAAAATATTATTTGAGTAATTCATGTGTTCAATCTAGATATTAAAATTTTACTTTATAAACATTTTAGAAAATTATTTAGCCTATAGTTTATTTACGGTCTAGTGTCACTTGGAAACAGATGATAATATATTGAAGGCAAATGATTATAGAATACTCAATTGTTGTCTCTCTATAATATAGTTTACACTTCATTATTATGAAAATCTGATCACATCAAAATGATTTCTTTTTTTGGAAAATCAGTAGTATATCTTATTTATTACATTTTTTTGACATTAACAGGCTTTAAAAAGAGAATATTACACTCAAAGATACTTTTATACAAAGTAATTACACATAAAGGCACTTCCAGCTTTCAACATACTTTCACATAACAAAAGGTCTATAATACCCTCTTTACAAAAAGTTACGAATCCATGGTAAGTTGGAAACTCATTTTCTCACTTAAAATCTCCTTATTTCGACAGACACTACAAATAAAATAAAAATTATCTTTTCTATTTTCGTATAAAAAATTTCACAAAACTAATTAATTTTTTAGTGTGTAAATCAATTATTTTCAGTTTGTCAACAAAAACTTTTAATTTTACACCACTAAAATTTTCTAAACCTTCGACAAAATCTCTCAACTCCGACGAACCACCGCAAATTGTAAACTTTCCGGCGAACCACTGTAACTAATCATATCCACAAACCTCTAAAATCTCATCTTTTAGGTCTCGTTTATCCTCCTTATGGATTCATTTTTTATTTTCCTTGTATAATCTATGGTTATGTTATTGAAATATAGAGTTACAAGTGGAGATAAGAGTTTTGTTAATCAAAATTTAATCATGACATTTAGTTATGAAAAAAAGATTGAATTTACTTACAGGTCACACTGAATCAATGTTTCTTTGTCTAGAAAAGAAAAGTAAAATGGACAAGAAGGATTTTAGGGCATGTGGCTAATACACGTGTCTTTGTGGACATGAACGGGTGGACATGTCTTTGTGGATGTGTAGCCTATCATTATAAGACCACTATTTTGAGCCTAACCTTACACAAAAAGTGAAAAACATCAAGCATAACCCCAAAAAATAACATTCGTGTGTATTATTTAATTTAGTAGGGTTTAGGGATTACAATTGTGTGTTTACGGGTTAAGAGTTTAGCTTTTAGGGTTTCAAATTTTAGGGCATGTACACATGCTTTGGATAAGATACTATGTGCACTTGAGATTGTGTATGTGGACAGGGTTTAGTGGACATGTCGACCTGATATGAGTTTAAGGTTTAGGGATTGAAATTCGAATTTCACAGTTGTGTTTTAGGTTTAAAGATTAAGTTTCTAGGGTTATTATTAAGGGTATGAGAGTTGTCCATATGGATGGTTTAGTGGGATATAATGTAACCCATCCACAACAATGTCAAAATAATGCTTCAAGATGATAAATCCTCAATTATCATCTCTTCCACATCGCCATTCAACATTCATCACCATATACGATCTTCCATCATAATTTATCCAAAAGAAATAGAGATTAATTAATAACCCACATAACATATTGGCAAAATGAACACAAACAATAGGAAAATATCATACAAAAAGCTCCAAAAAACAATAATGGACCTTCTCGATTCAATGAAGAAATGAAGAAGAAGAGAGACTCTATCCAATAAAATGAATGACAAGGTCAGTACACCACACAAATCATAACTTTTAATCTCGACCATTCAATTTTTTAAAAAGTAAACAAATCAATGGCTCATAAAAAAACAAAAAATCAACCACATTTCATGTCAGAGAACAAGCATTAACCCAACAGTCCATAACATAATCTTGTCACCTATCACCAAACCAAACTAAAAAGTTATTAGTTATTTGCCTTCATTGCTTTTCACGCCAAAATAAGGGTATTTTCGGAACAAATACACCTCCAACAATGCTCAAAGTATGCAGCAAGTTGAAAGTACCTTTAGGTGATATATCTTTATATAAAAGTATCTCTAAGTGTAAATGTCTCCTTTAAAAATGGGTTATATGGAATCAATTTTGAACGATGAGATAATGTCAGGAGAGGAGGCTACACTAAAAGCCACATAAGAGATGACTTCATTTTTCAGATTTTCTTGGTATCATATCACAGTCTGTATAGATTATTTTTGTTACCCAAATTGTATATATTTTCTTTTTTTTTCCAAAATTCTACTTCCTCTGTTTTCTTCAGTGTCCTTAAACTGTTTTTCAAGCATTTTCAATCAACATAGACACAAATTATAATCCAAAAAATAGAGTCATTTCAAAGAAACAAAGTTTAACAAAAAATGAAACATAAGATATCAGATGTTTGTCACTAGTAGCCCTATTAAAAGTCAAAAAGAAAGATAAAACAGAGTAATTGCAAAAGGCAAAGGCTTTTGTGTTCTGTTCTAGAATTTGAAGAAACATGTTCTAAAGAGCGGGTTTTTTCCGCGCCAAATTTGATCGATAGATTGGATTCGATCAAACTGGGACCATCTTCAACCCTGCGGCGATAGGCATACCCAAGAAACCAATGACGATACTGAAGATCCATTGGACTATTGTGAGTGGTGTGGTGCTTGCAAATGTGCCCAAGAACTCAATGATTATGATCTGAAAGAAAACCGTCGCACCAATCACAACCACAAAGACATAGTTGTCTAGTATCCCCTTGAAAACATCGATCTCTTCCATCTCCCGCGAGCTTATCTCGTTAAACACCTATGAGAGTTTCAGACCAAAGTCATGTCAAGGTTCAATCAAGAAAGTGTCTTTAAAGCTTGTAAGGATTGGTTTTTCGTGGTTTTCTTATTACCTGACAGAAGACGAAACAGTTAAAGATGAGAGTGTTCAACATGAGAGTAGAGTCAGGACCTTCTAGACCAAACATACACTTCCCTTTAGCTTGGAGAAACCATATGATAATGAACTGATACACAGATTGTCCTAAAATGTTCCTCCACATCGCGTTTGTTATGAAGTTTCCTCTCCTCCCAACGGGTAAACGGTTCATCAGCTCGTTGTTCGGTGGCTCTGTAGCCAAAGCAAGAGCTCCAAGTGTGTCCATGATCATGTTAACCCATAGCAACTGAACAGCAGTCAAAGGAGCACTCCCTAGAGATCATTTAAAACATAGATTAAGACAAGTTAAGTTAATCTATAGATCCGAAAAGATTGTTCGGTTATTGTAACTTGCTCACCGGTTAAACAAGCTGAAGAGAAGTTAACAACCAAAGCAACTACATTAACCGTAAGCTGAAACTGAACGAATTTCTGGATGTTTATGTAGACAGAACGTCCCCATTTAGCAACTGTGACGATTGTGCTGAAGTTATCGTCGAGAATAATCACATCAGCGCTCTCTTTCGCCACCTAGAAAGAGGAGAAATCAAACATTTTGAGATTACTTTACCACATCAATGACGTTTTTTACAAGATCTTATATACTACTCACTTCAGTTCCTGCTATTCCCATAGCTAAACCGATATCAGCTTCATGAAGTGCAGGTGCATCGTTTGTTCCATCTCCAGTCACAGCAACAACTTCATCAAATGTTGTTCTTAACTGTTTCACAAGTGTATGCTTATCCATTGGCGAAGACCGAGCCATCACCTATATAACATCAAAGGAAACTCTTCTTTGTACTTAACTGTTTAACAAATGTCTTTACAAGAAGTCAATAAGTACCTGAATCTTTGGAATGAGTTCAAGTAACTCTTCTTGGTTCTTCTCTCTGAACACAGGACCTTCTATTGCTATACCGTCATCGGTTAAAATCCCACATTCTCTAGCAATAGCCTTTGCGGTGTTAATGTTATCTCCTGTGACCATTCTCACGGTAATTCCAGCACGGCGACAAAGCTCAACGGATTCTTTGACTCCAGGACGAACAGGATCTTTAATTCCAACAATCCCTACGCAGGTAAACCCTGAAGCCGGGATAGCATCATCCGGTGAAAACCCGTTTTCGATATCCATATAAGCAAGGCAAAGAGTTCGGAGAGCTTCATTAGCAAACTCATTGATTGTAACATTCAGATACTTGATTGATTCTTCATCGAGCGGAACAACCTCACCGCTTGAGTTCACAACTTTATCGCAAGCAGCTAAAACTATCTCGGAAGCTCCTTTTGTGTGAGCACGCATACCTCCTCCTTCAGGAAGCTCGATTACAACTCCCATTCTCTTCTTTGTCGAGTTAAAAGGCTCGACTTTGATCACTTTATAAGCTTTCCTCTCTTCTTGGAACTTGCCACCAAGAGATAGTCCAAGTTCCAATATGGCAGTCTCTGTTGGTGTCCCCAAGATCTCGGTTTTCCCATGTTTGTTCACAACAACTTCACCTCCCGTGTTATTAAAAATCGATTGAATCAACAATTTGAGAGCAGATTCTGGGATTTCTGACTGCAAGCTAGAGCCTTTACTTGCTACATCTTGCACATTCATGCAAATACATGACTTCACAACGGTCATGTGATTGGTTGTGAGTGTACCAGTCTTGTCACTGCAAATCGTCGTTGCAGATCCCATAGTCTCACAAGCTGCTAAATGCCTGACAAGGGCCTTATCATTCATCATTTTCTTCATAGCAAACGCGAGACTAAGAGTCACGGCTAAAGGCAATCCTTCAGGAACCGCAACAACAACAATAGTCACAGCAATAGCAAAGTATTCCAAGAGCTCTAATGCTTCATCACCAGACCAGATCCAATGAGTTTGCAACGAAACCTTCCTCATAAACATACCTTGCACCAAAACAGCAAAAGTAACCACAGCAAAGAAAAGACCAATTTTTCCAATGATGGTAGCAACTCCATTGAGTTTCACCTGCAAAGGAGTTTCGTCATCTCCTCCTTCGGTCAAAGTCGCCATTAGCTTTCCCCATTGAGTCCTCATACCAACAGTAGTAACCATCATCTTACAAGACCCATCTTGCACTTTGGTTCCAGACAGAAGAAAAGGATTCTGAGCATTCACCATCACAGGCTCACTCTCACCGGTCAAACTCGATTCATCAATCACCACAGAGAACCCCGAGAGGAAAAGACCATCCGCGGGTACTTGGTCTCCAATGGCTAGATGAACAATGTCACCAGGAAGCAAGTCATATATAGACATTTTCTGCCTAAACCCATTCCTAGTGACCTGAACAGTGATCTTCTTCTTCTCCTTATCCAAGTCACGGAACTGCAAAGACTGTCGATAATCGCTTGTAGCAGTAACAAACACAACCAAGAGGATACTAGCCACAATGCCAAGACCATCATGTGAGCCTTTAGGCCATCCTTCAGTAGCTATCCCAACGATCAAAGAAACGAAAGCGCAAACACCAAGGATCATTAGAGTCATGTCCTGAAGAGCTTCCCAAACAAACACCCAGAAACTCCTCAGCTCGCTCTCCGCAAACTTGTTGATTCCGAAAAGCTCTTGCCTTTGAGATAACTGAGCAGAATCCGTGGAGAGACCATCAGTGGAAGATGCCTTGAGCTTACCTGCAAGCCCATCAACACCACCATGGAACTTGAGTTTCTTAACATCATGGCTCTCCACAATTGATCCTAATTCATCAGCACAGATATCATATCCTGCAGCTTTGATTTCTTCAGGGACAGTGTAGTCACTTGGTGCCACACCTACAAATCATTACAATTGGATTTATTCAGACCAAAAATCCAAACTTTGACACACAATTTATACAAAAGCTTTGATCTTTGACATCAATTATAATAAAGTTGTGATCTTTGACACAAATTATACAATAAAGTTGTGACCTTTTACACGAATTATACAATAAAGGTGTAATCTTTGACACAGATTATATAATAAAGTTGTGATCATTGACACATATTATGTAATAAAGTTGTGATCTTTGAGAAAGATAAGTACTGACCAGAGATAAATTGAAAGGCAGCTTTTGAAACAAGAACAGCGATCCTTAGTTTCTCCTGTATGTATAAATAGAATGTTTATTGTATAAGGATCCTTAATCACTTTAGCTAATCTTGTTTAACAAATACAAGCTAAAGACTTTGTAATAACCTGGTTGGTTTTCCGCATCGCAGCCGCTTCATAGCGTTTAGAGAGATTAGCGGTGAAGCGAAAACGGCGTTTTGGGTTCTTGACGACGCCGCAGAGATTACGCCATTTCTCAAGAGCTTCCTCAGAGGAATGCTTTGCCTTCACATCGAAATTCTCGTTCAAGTAACTCTCCATCTTCTCTTCTCACTCTTTTTTTTTCCTCCAGCTTCTGTTTTTGTTTTTTATTTTAATGTGGAGGCTCTGTTTACAAAGTTTATTTTCTTGTAAGAGAAACACAAAAATAAACAATGGGAGAAGAAGAAATATCGGAAGCTTTTATTGGATGAAAGGTAAAGTTTTTTTTTATTTTTTGTCGGATCTGAGATTTTTAAGCTATTGGATTGACCGAGTCGATTGGTGAAGATGAGTTGACTCGTTTTATTTCATGTGCCCCAACAATTGTTTAAATTTCTATTATTAAATCATT
This sequence comes from Cochlearia excelsa, assembly GCA_963556525.1. Lineage (NCBI taxonomy): Eukaryota > Viridiplantae > Streptophyta > Magnoliopsida > Brassicales > Brassicaceae > Cochlearia > Cochlearia excelsa. Next base: position 676,773 of record OY748331.1, on the reverse strand, counting down.
TAATAAAAACATTCCATTATTATTAAATATATATATATATATATAAAAACATGTACTGCGCATTAATATTCGACCGTTTAAATGATCATGGGGTTGAAACATTTATGCAACGCATGAAAGGTACACGACGTGTTATGTTTTTTTATTATGGAGTGTTATTTTTAAAACATGTTGGCATATTTTTTGCTTCAATAATTGCGAATGAAAGTGACATATTTATGGATTAATTATGCAAGAACGAAAGTTTCAGATTAATTAGCTATATTTACATGACATTTTTTTAGAATATTATGTGGGTGTTTCTTTGTCAAAATTTTACGTGGGTGTTTTTTTATTTTGAAAATTTTATGTGGGTGTTATTTTGTAAATATGAATTGGTTTTCATTAATAAGGTAATTAATTTTTAGGAGAGTAAGATTTCTAATTTCAGCTATTGTAATACTAACTGTAATTAACGAAAATTGGTTAAGCGTTTAATTGTTGTTATATATTTCCTATTAAGTTATCTATAACAAAATATTTCCTATTCGTTGTCAAAAAAAAAATATATTTCCTATTAATAATAGTTTTGGTTTTGGTAGCATTTGCTCTTTCTTTTTGTTTCTTTTGGCTGCTAGCTTTGACATCACTTTTGGCCCAATTATATTGAATGACAAAATGGGACAAAAGTATGGGGTCAATAATATAAAGAATGAGAAATAGGAGGGTCGTTGACCAAGACTATTGCAAATATAAACTCGGAACTTCGGGGACGCCACGTTAGACCGAACCCATTATTTATTTTTGGACCAAAATAAGAAACATTGATTGCTTAATGCTTTATGTCTTTTTCTTACTATTTGTTTGTTTTATCCAAAATACTAGGTAAGTAACCGCGCCTTGCGCGGGACAGGATATTCATAAATAATATTAAATTATATTATTGAAGACCAAGAATTGATCAATTTATGTTTGAACATTTAACCCGAGATCCGAAACACGAAACCGAATCGACATGAAAAATCCGGTTTGGTCCGGTTTCGGTTCTCATATTATCCTATCGAGTTTTAATATTTTCTAACTCCGGTTTCCGTTCTAACCCGAACCGACCTGAGACCCGAATTGTACTCGAATAGACCTGAATATACACATGTATATAGTTTTGATAAGATAAATTAGATTTTAGTAGACTATTTCAATTTTTTGTGAGTTATATGAATAAGCCGAACCAAAACCCGAACCGAACCCGTATTACCCGAAATAAGATCGGAAGTTCTTACCAAAATTATGTAAAACCTAAAAATTCGAACCAAAAAATCAAAAATCCCGAACCGAATAATATTTGGTTCCATGTTAGGGTTTGTTAAATATATGCAACTCGACCTGAACCCGAATAGATTCGAACCGAACAAACTGTATTTGTAAATAACGTTGGGCCTGAAATATAATTTATAGAATTCGCCGAACAAAAATTATTCAAAAATAAAAGGACTAAAACGCAAAAAAAAAAAAAAAATCCTAAAAATTCTCACGTCGCGACATGTAGGCGTTTTGTCTTCTCTTTTAATAGTATAGATAGCTCTTTTAAGTTTTTTTATTTTATTTATAACAACTCCCTTTCTAAGTTTAATTATGAATTTTCCTTCGTTCCTTTAAAGTTGATAAGTGGATTTGGTTTTTTTTTTTGTCACTGTGGATTTGGGCTTTTATGAGCCTCCATTTCTTTTTCGGACGAATATTCTTTACTCAAATTTACATTATTTTTTAGTTGACACCAATGTTACCCAAAACATTGATGATTTGTGTAGGTCTTCCTTACATGGCCTCATTGGCTAATTGTATTATGGGCTTTTACGCCTATCGAATAATGAGGCCCAACTACTATACATATTAATTTATTTCATTGTGAACACAAACAAATTTATTTCTTGTTGCAAGAGCTAGTTCTAAACTATTTTCCTAAAAGAGCATAATATTATAAGAGCATTTCTTAAATTTTGTTGACGTCAATATTGTGGATCTTTCTAAAGAAAAATAGTTATTTCAACATTTTAACTCATTTTAGAGTGTATGAGAATGATGAAAGAACTTATAAAAACAGAGTAAAGAGATAGGTTTTCTGAATATTATGTTTATTATCTCATACTTGCTTAATGTTCAAGGTTACAAAAAGTTGTTTATATAGTGATTAAACCTTAGAGTATCCTTTGCTAATCTTCTGACACTTGTCTCAATCAGGTGCTGGCAAGATTGTTGAGGCAGTCAAATCTGTTGGACAAATCCAGCTGGCTCATCGTACTGCAGGTCACACCAGCTCCATTCTTCTTGTCTTGTGCCAGCTTGGATTGTGACCGTTGCAGAGGAGAGAAGCAAGGTAAGTTGGGCTTAATCTCCTTTGTTGTCTTGGTGGACTTCTCCTGATGTTGGGCTTTGGTTGGATTAGATACAGAAGCCAAAACTATGTCGTTTTGGCACTTATACTTGATAAATTAGATTGATCATGAACCTATCAACATTTTGTCAAAATTGTTAGTGATCTATAATTTGTTGATTTAAGATATGTTTGTGGCAAAAAAAAGATTTAAGGTGTGTTTCTTTTATTAGTAAGATCATATATATTTTGAAGTTAATTGTTTAAATTTACATCAGTCTTATCAGACCAATAATTTTGGTATGTTAGTTACAAAAATCGTACACTTTTTAGAAACATTACCCGATGTGACTTATATATATATATATATATACATTTATACTGAAAATAGTCATGTCAAAATTATTATTTTGAGTTAGGTTGATTGAGTTGGTTTAATAATGTGTGATCTTTTTTCTACATCAAATTATTTATTCTTATATTGTTCCCACACATATATTGGTACCATTTTTTTACATTTAAACGTCCTTTTGTTTACTTTTATGTGATTGATTGATGTGTTACATTTATTTGGTCTATGGTTTGTACGGTAATCATATAGTTAAACAAATACTCATTTTTTTATTTTTTTTGTTTGCAACAACTTAAACAAATACACATTATTGTCACAAAATCACATGAATTTAAAACCATGTTTATGTATTAACAAAATAGTTAGTAAATGAACATGGTTTTATAATGAAGATGTGACTTTTCGTAGAATACAAGCACAGATTTCGAGAAAAATGAAATATAGGAAACTGAAATAGAACACTCGAATAGGTTTCAAAGAAAGAGACAAAGAAGCAGAGCGTGGGGTTACTTCTAATTATTATTGAAGAAACTCAAGAAAACATTTGATCTATGAGAGATTGTGATCATGACTCATGCAGCTGCAGAGGGTTATATCTATGACATTGTGTGTAGCCTAGGCTCTGATATATTATCGTACATTTATAGCATATTTGATCATTGCTTTATTCATAAACTTATCTACATACTTTAAAATGACCACATAACATGTATTCAAGTTAATTAGTGATATGACCTTAGGATAGTTAATATACGGAACAACATGCACCATAATTAATGTCATGATACTATGGTTATTTTATCAATTAATAGGTAAGTTATCATTAAACGTGACAACATTAAAAGAAACATTAATTCTGCGAATTATATATATATACTAGGATTTAAGAAAATGAATATTTATAATTTAACAATTTATATTTTTTTATTTTGTAGCATTTTAAAAAATATAAATAATTAACATAGGAAAATAAAGTAACAAATATACGTATATATAGTATATATATATATATATGAGAATAAATCGTACAAATGATGTTGTTGACATTTTTGTTATTATATAATAATATTGTAGTATATATGTATATAACAACATGAGAATAATAAGTAATTTAAATTACTAACTTTAGATGAAACGAATAATAGTAGTAATAATCTTTAAATTTTTAGTCATTTAACTATAATATATTATATAATAACAAACGGGTTTATGTTATTTTCATTTAAACCTTTGGTGTACAACCCGTTAAATATAAATTCATGGTGTATCACCCGTTATGTATATAAATATATAAAAAAATTTGAAATAATATAAATTTGTGGTGTACCACCCATCAAACTTTAGTGTTTTATATTTATACTCGTTGTGTATCACCGGCCATTGTGTTTTGAACATGCGTAATTCACGGAGGAGTGCAGAGGTGACAACCATTGATTTTATGAATTTTTGTTGATAGGTTTTAGTTGTCGTGTGTTTTGTGATTTTTGAGTTAGCATAATATACTATATATAAGGGCGATAATTTTAACTAAAGTTTAGGGTTTTGAAAACCTTGGTGGGCAAGTTGTTTTCAGTTTTGGAAACAGATATTATTAAGAATTCTAAATGCGAAAATTCTGAATGATATACATCTTTTATTTAAATTTGTGAAACATTTTATTGCCTAATGTTAGAAGATTAGAAAACATATTTTTGGTAACCTATCGATTTAAAGAATTAATTGTTGAAATTAACATTTACATATGAGAGAATTATAAAACTACACCATTTGAATTACATTTCACAAAACTACACCATTTCAAAAATACTTCACAAAACTACACCTAAACACTCAAAATTAAATCCAATAAACTATACCCACACAATCCTACCCCCTTAATACTATACCCTAAACACTAATTAGCAAACCCAAATGAAAAGATTTTAATTTTGGTAATTTTTAAAAGGGTAAATCAAGATTTTAAAATTTTGAAAGAGTGTAAATATGTGAAAATATTAAATTAGGTGTAGTTTTGTGAAGGAAGGGTTGAAAGGGTGTAGTTTTGTGAATTTCTCTTTACATATTTGCTTTTTTTATTTTCGAAATAAATATTTGAATATATGGTATTGATTCTCAATGAATATTTGGTCCCCATTTTCGCAAAATTGTTTGGTCACAATTTTTTTAAAAGTTACCATACTTGTTTAGTCTTTGCTCTTTATCACTTTTTTGTATTTAATGTGTAATTATTTAATAAAACGAAAAATATATATGTTTGGGTGTAAATTTAAAATTTATCTTTTAATTTTAAAAAATAAACTTTATATTAGTGATATATACTATTTTAATAACCTTTTTAATATCTATTTTTATTTAAATAGTTTCATTTGTTATTTAGTCTTTGCTTTTTATCAAATTTTTTTTGAATTTTATGTGTAATTATTTAGGAAAGAAGAAAACTTAATATGTTTGAGGGTAAATTTAAAATTTATCTTTTAATTTTAAAATAACCAATATATTAGTGATATATGATTTTTTAATATCCTTTTTAATATAGATTTTTATTTAAATAATTTTTTTGTTATTTAATATTTGCTTGATATAATTTTTTTTTGTATTTTTTGTGTAATGAGTAACAAAAACGAAAATTATAACATGTTTGGGTTTAAGTTTATAATTATTCTCTTTTGTTATTGTTATCCAAGGCAAGAATAAAACTATCCTTTAATAGGTTTGTTTGTATTTTTGGAAGTTATTGTTTTGTCCTTTTTAAAAATCAAAATCATTTGAAAAACCAATGGTATTAGATGTAAATAAGTAGGTTTTTTGGAAAAATTCAAATTAGTACTTCAAAAATAATAATATAGATATATATGTGTGTACTAATAAAATATGTTCAATTAGTGACACATACTAGCTCCTATCAAACAATATATTCAAATTAATTACATTATAGATGAACATTTAATTACATAAAGGGCTTAAGCTAGGAGGTTAGACAAGAATGCTTTGTATGGAGACAAATCATGATGAGCCTATAAAGGGTTTCGCATATAAAATATAAACCTATATACTTTGGATAAAATGAACAAAAATACACAAGTCTCTATATAAGGGTAGAGAGAATATTAAAATCCTCAGGTGGGAAATTCAACAATGAAACCCAATTTATAGGCTCTACAAAAATGGTACCTATGACTTTTTTTTGTTAGAGAAAAACTGTTATTTTACGAGGAAAAGTAGATATAGTGGAAATGATTTTTAATTAAATAAAAAAATATAAGAATCGAAGAAGAATGAAAACAAAGAAGCATGCCTTAGATTTCAGAGATAATAATTACACCATGTAGTTTATTTAAAGAAATAGAATATGACACATGGGTTGGTTTGTTAGGGTTAATGTTACAAAAATGAGAATTAATGTTAAACAAAAAAATCAAAAATAGTAAAGAGTGTATAAATGAAGAAGAAGAAGAGAGAAAAAAGGGAAAAAATAGTGGCAGAGAATGGAGAGAGGTTTAGGAGGCAAAGCAAATGTGAGGCTTTGATGGATGTTGATGCACGCCGTCAGCTTTTCTTCCACGCCTGCTCCCACTCCACTCACTCACACCTATAAACATTCTCTCTCTCTCTCTCTCTCTTTCTTCTATGTTTTTATATTTTATTATTTATATTCACATGTCTCTATGTGATTTTAAGTGGTATCTTTGTATGTAATTTTGTCATATACAAGATATATTATACTAGTAGGTCTTATAGAAGATGTTCATGAAACCTTTTAATAAGTTATATCAATTGGTGATTAGTACATGAGGTGTAGTTTTTTATTATTACTATTATTAAAAAAAACAAATCGTTCATAAATTATTATTTTTTGTTAAACCAGGAGGTTTTGGGCCGAAACCCATAATCCCCTAGGTCCGCGACCAGCTTTTGATAATATCAATTAATGACGTAAATCATCGCTCTCAACGCGGTTCGAACTCAGGAGCACAACATCACCAACGACTGCGCCTAACCGACTGAGCAAACCCGTCGTTGGTATGAATTGTTGTATTGGTTTGGTTAATTATAAGAGAATTTATATACTATAATGAAAATTTGCAATGTCGATGAATGTGAAGAATTTAAATCATCTTGGAAGTTTAAGCACTTGTTTGCGGTTACAATAGTACTATAAAACTTTTATGATTATATATGGTTGGAATCCGTTGGATTGGGTATTAGTAGGACACTTTCTAACTTTTTAATTGGTTTATTTAATAAATTAAGAGTTTTTATTTTATTTTTGTTTTTCACCATTTTTGATAGTATATAAAAAAATGTTGGTTTCATGTATTTGGCCTATATATGAACAAACAACGTATTAAATACGTTTTTTTGCGAAAAATTTACGTCATGTAAGATAACAACTACATATCATGCATGTCATTTTCAAATTCTAGGTGTCCCAAAAAATACATATATATGCATATGATGATTGGTCCACGTTACTAAAATATCGTATGAGAGAGATATATTTGTATAAAAAGTTTATAAGAAGGAAAAAAAAGGAAGGTTACTCGGGTGGATCGATGTGTAAAAAGTATGAAAAGCAAAAACCCACTAATTAAGCCATTACATGATATCGACCTTCTTATCTTTTTCCTTCTTTATTTCTTTGTTTTCTCATTTTTATACATATATTATTATTTTCAAATATAAATCATAACTTCAAGAGAAAATATTAGGGATTTATATATCCCAAAAATTACTTATTGTAAACCTATGAAACTTTTAGCTGAAAAGACTGTAAAATGTGTCACTTTATCCTTAATTTGTATTGGATGTATATATAGGGTTATAGTAAAAACAAACTACATTCTTGATTATCTAAAAAGAGAAAAGGAATATCGTTAAAAGAACAAATCTCTCTTCTCTCTCTCTCTAATTATTTCTCACTAAACCCAATTAGATTCAAACAATCCACTAAGTCCAAAAGATAAAACATGAGACAACATGCAATTTGATGCAACAAATAAAAATATAATCTTTTCATGCTCCATATTCTTTCCTTTAAACTAGTAATAAAATTTCACCAAACCCATTCTCTAACACAACTCATATTCACCCACTCCCACCTAGAAAACAAAAGTAAAAAAAAAAAAAAAACATAAATACAAGACACATGATGCACATTCAACATTACATAACAAAGTATTAAAATCTTAGATATTGTGGGTCTCCTTTCCCCTCTTCTTTGTCCCTTTCTCTATATTCATATATTAAAAAAAGAAAAATAAAATAAATGGATACTCTCTTTAGACTAGTGAGTCTCCAACAACAACAACAACAATCCGATAGTATCATTACAAACCAATCTTCGTTAAGCAGAAACTCCACTTCCACTACTGCCTCTCCACATACTGCTTATCACTACAACACCTTCCCACAAAACGACGTCGTTGTCGAAGAAGAATGCTTCAACTTTTTCATGGATGAAGAAGACCTTTCCTCTTCTTCTTCTCACCACAACAATCAAAACCCTACTAACTACTACTCTCCTTTCACTACTCCTTCCCAATACCATCCCGCCACGTCATCAACCCCTCCTTCCACCGCCGCCACCGCATTAGCCTCACCGTACTCCTCCTCCGGCCACCACCGCAATGACCCTTCCGCTTTCTCCATCCCTCAAACTCCACCTTTCTTCGACTTCTCATCCAATGCCAAGTGGGCTGATTCTATTCTCCTAGAAGCCGCACGTGCTTTCTCCGAGAAAGACACCGCACGTGCGCAACAAATCCTATGGACTCTCAACGAGCTCTCTTCTCCTTATGGAGACACCGAGCAAAAACTAGCTTCTTACTTCCTCCAAGCTCTCTTTAACCGCATGACCGGCTCGGGAGAACGTTGCTATCGAACCATGGTAACGGCTGCAGCCACGGAGAAGACTTGCTCCTTCGAGTCAACGCGCAAGACCGTTCTAAAGTTCCAAGAAGTTAGCCCTTGGGCCACGTTTGGACACGTGGCGGCCAATGGAGCAATCTTGGAAGCAGTAGATGGAGAAGCAAAGATACACATTGTTGACATAAGCTCAACGTTTTGCACTCAATGGCCTACTCTTCTTGAAGCATTAGCCACGAGATCAGACGACACGCCACACTTGAGGCTAACAACGATTGTTGTGGCTAACAAATTCGTAAACGATCAAACGGCGTCGCATAGGATGATGAAAGAGATAGGAAACCGCATGGAGAAGTTTGCGAGGCTTATGGGAGTTCCTTTTAAATTCAATATTATTCATCACGTTGGTGATTTATCCGATTTTGATCTCAACGAGCTTGATGTTAAACTAGACGAGGTTTTAGCCGTTAACTTGGTAAGCACGTTACATGGGATTTCCCCATGCGGAAACCCTAGAGACGCCGTTATATCGAATTTTCGACGGTTAAGGCCTAGGATTATCACTATAGTCGAAGAAGAAGCCGATCTTGTCCCCGGAGAAGAAGAGCAAAGCTATGATGATGAGTTCTTGAGATCTTTTGGAGAGTGTTTAAGATGGTTTAGGGTTTGTTTTGAGTCGTTGGAAGAGAGCTTTCCAAGGACGAGCAACGAGAGGCTAATGCTAGAACGTGCTTCGGGACGTGCCATCGTTGATCTAGTGGCTTGTGAGACGTTGGATTCAACGGAGAGGAGAGAGACGGCGAGAAAGTGGACGAGGAGGATGAGGAACGGTGGGTTTGGGGCGGTGGGGTATAGTGATGAGGTGGCGGATGACGTAAGAGCATTGTTGAGAAGATATAAAGAAGGAGTTTGGTCTATGGTACAATGTTCTTCTTCTTCTTCTTCTTCTGATGTTGCCGGAATATTCCTTTGTTGGAGAGATCAGCCGGTGGTTTGGGCTAGTGCGTGGCGGCCTACGTAATATAATTTTAAAAAGAGTTTTTTTTGGTTTTTCTTTAATTGATTTCAATTAATATATTCGTACGCTTGTTTTTTGGTTGATATGATTTTCACACTTGAGGTGATTGGGTTGATGAATGGGGGTTTTGAGATTGAGAGTTAAACGATTTAATTATGATGATTATGCGTTCATAATTTTAAGTTTGCTTTTTTGGAATAGGACTAATTATAATTATGAATATTGAGGACGATTTTTTTTATAATTTTCTTTTGAATTCAAATTTGTGATTACTAGTTTGAAAGAATATTGTTTCATTTTCCTTTTTTATGAGTTTTGATTGTTCTAGTATATATATGGTGTCTTCTTTCTAAAGATGTGAGCATTTGATATAAATTAATTGCTATTACATTGGATGATTGATTAACTATATATTCACAATGATAATTATGAATTTAACTATATAAGACTAGCTAGCAATAACTCTTCTATTTTGTTTATTACAACATAACTCTTCTAATTCAAGTATTCAACACATGATTATTAACTAATTGAGGTGTATAATTAATTACTCCATGTTTTTTTTCTTTTTAACGTAATTACTCCATGTTTATATAAAAGCATTTTCATTAGAGAGAGTTTGTTCACTTACATCTTGGGTTTTAATATATATTTAGAATCTTAGAGCATCTCCATCGGTTAAAGAATATAGAGAGGTTTTTAATGAATTAAAAAAAATAATTTTGTAAAGTTTTATTATTTTAACTAAAATAAAAAAGCCTACAAATCATATTGTAACACGTGTCATTATAGTAACTAAACATTATTAAAAACGTTTCTTAAAGAGCTTATCTAAGATACGTTTTTTTATTTTACCTTATTTTCTCTTATTTTTCAATTAAATTTTAATTTAACAAACTCCTTAATATTCTCCGTTGGAGGTGCCCTTAGGACAGCTACTTTGTTGTGAGGAATCTCCTCGTTGGAATCTCGTGAATGGAAATCTAATAATCAGCATTCAGCTAGCACGCTTCTTCTGAAATTGCCTTCAAATATTTTTGATCCTTCATAAAACAATTTCGTAACATTTAAATTTACGCGGTAATATTCAATTTTATATTATCATGCAATGCAAGTTTGTTAATAAACCGATATCAATATTTAAATCTTTGAAGAGTTTTTATTATTGATTTTTTACGGTTCACATTTTAATGAGTGGTATCTATTGTAAGTTTCTAATTAACAAAGAATTGAACGTTTTATACACGACAACTAATTACTCACAAAACATGATATACTTATTCATTTGTCGTTCTTGTGAAGTGTACACCATTAATTTATATTTTGCTTTTTTAATAATTCATCTTTCAACTTTTGCTTTTATTAAAGAGATAAAGGGGCCAGTCTTTTATTTGATTCGCACATATATGAATGTATGCATATATTATGTCTTTAATGGATTACACATGCATATACCTAAGAATGTTCATGACCCCATTACACATCATGTTTTTATTTAGAAAATAGCCCATAAAAAGTAAATAGTTATTCCATTGATAGATACCATCGTTTACAGAAAAATAAACCAATAATAAAATTTATAGGAAAGTAGTGGGAACTGCTTTTTAGATATGTGGCTGGTTTCACTACAAACTCTCTCTCTCTCTCTCCATGCATCTTTTGATGAGGCTTTTGCCTCCCCCATGTTAATATTGGTACGATTCTTTTTAGCTTCGCTTTTTAAGCTAATCTTTTTTAAAAAATAAATAATATCGTAGCTTCTTTTGGTCTGTTTTTCTTGTTCACAAAGTCGTGCAAAAAGCAAATTAATAACATAAAGATCTACTAGTTGGCCCATTTTTGCTTTAACTAGTATCAAAACCATCTTTGGGTCCCTTTTGTACCACGACTTGACCATAAACACACATCTAACTAGAAGTTGCGCCTATATGTATTCATAGGGAGGAATATATCAATTAGTCCTTTTAAATTTTTTTTTTTTAATGGTGTCTATCGTAAATATAAAACGGTTGAATAATTGTCCCTATTTTTATTTAAAATTTTATATGTTTTTTATTTATTTATTTGCAAGTCTCTTTTTCTCCTTGATAACAAATACTTTTTAGCTTTTTATGGTGTGGTCTTTCCCTCAGTGGGCTTCGATAAATGGGCCTAACTCGGCCCATTTAATTCGACGAGTAAAAGTAACTAAATTAGACCGACGGCGAAAACCCTAAGCAAAAGCCCTCTTTTTCACCGGCGAAAATGCGTTCTCCGATCTCCGGTGTTATAACGAGATCCATCGCTTCCCTCCACCGTGCTCCGCCTCTATCCACCGCTACTCGCCATCTATGCGCCACCGCTTCCACCGAGTCTCGGACGAAGAAGCTCGAGCGAATCGCCGACGATCTGCTTAAACTCAACAGAATCGAGCTTTACGATTACTCAATCCTTTTCAGCCATAAACTCGGTCTAAACCGATACGGATCCGCCGTGCCTATCTCTGCCGGAGCCGACGGCGATGTGAACGCGTCTGGCTCCGCGGAGACGAAAACGGCGGAGAAGACGGCTTTTGATGTGAAGCTGGAGAAATTCGAAGCAGCTTCGAAGATAAAAGTGATAAAAGAGATCAGAACTTTCACGGAGCTTGGATTAAAAGAAGCTAAAGAACTCGTTGAGAAAGCTCCTTGTGTTGTTAAGAAAGGTGTCACTATAGAAGAAGCTAATCAGATCATTGAGAAACTGAAAGCGTTAGGTGCTGTTGTTGCTTTGGAATGAAAAAACATAGATAATCTGAGATTTTTATTATTATTATTATTATCAAATTACTGTTTTGCAAAACAATCTTGAAATGTGTTATTTTTGCAATAATTGTTCTGTCTTAATGATGTCTTTCACTTGCTTGATGGTGTCATCTTTTATAATCTCAGAACTGAAATGCCACTCCTGTCAGGTAGTAACTTCTTTATGTAATACTTTGATCTTCTTGAAAGATTGATTCTTTGTCTTCTGATCTCTGGTATTACCTCTATTGAGCATTCTTGAAACCCGCGTCTCACAAACCAATCCGCTGTCCGTGTTGTTAGCAAGAACAGCTTCTCTAGTCCGAGAGACGATGCTTTCTTCTCTATGTAATCTGTAAGAGAAGAGAAAAGCAAGGTTTTGTGTCATTGATGTTTCTCTAGTTTTTGTTAACTTAGCATATAATGTCTTTGTGTTTGTTTACCTAGCAATTTATCCCCTTGGCCTTGGCCGCGACAATCTGATGCAACCGCTATTGCAGCAACTTCACCACATTTGTCTTCAAAGAAAGGAAACAGAGCCGCACAAGCAATGATCTGACCTTCTCTTTCGACAACCACAAACGAATCCAAGGCTCTCAGTAACTGCACTCAAAGAATCAAACATCATAAGAAGTCTTGAAACCGAAGAAACAATGAGATGTAGAGGAAAGCAAGGCACCAAGGCTTTAAACCTCCTCATCGGTTCTGAGAACCAAAGCCCCAGATTCCTCCAAGGGTTTGATTATTTTTCTGATTCCTGCAAGGTCATCTACTTTGGCATCTCGGGTTCCTTCGTAAACATCACTGTAACACACCAATATAGAATTGTAAGAACACTAAACCGGGATGATACACCAGTAAAGAGACAAAAGAATGCATACCTAGCAACCATAGTTCCCATTCCATCTCTTTTGAAAAGCTCCAACAACAAAACACCACTTATAGTACCATCCAACAAGTGAACTCTTTTGACTCCACCCTTCAAGGGAAGCCGAAAAAAAACAGTTTCAGTCAAATCGTGTCAGTTAGAATCAAGAGCAAGGGGGTTTGAAAGATGCTCACTCTACAGACGAACGCTGCTGCAGCTAATTCAGATAGATAACCATTTAAACGGCTTAGTCTTTCCTCGCCACCAATAGCAAAACCTTGCTCACCAGACCATAATCCGTTTCCGTTGTCAAATCCAACACCGTTCTGAAAGATCGGTGTGTGGTTTCCGTTCCCCCAAAAAGTTGCCCTCCCATTGTGCAGTGAAGTAATTTTACAGTTGGTGTTGTTAGGAGGTTCGGGATAAGCCATACTTCCATCTCCAACAGCCTTCACGTAGTTAGCAGCTATGTCACTTTGTTGCGCCCGTTTCCTCACTAACATATCTGCTTCTTGAAGTGTCAAGAAACGGATAAGATGTCCACTCTCATCAAGAATTGGACCGTCCATTATGCAAATAACCTTATCTGCTCCTATGGCTAATGCACAAGCTGTAGCAACCTCATAAGTACTGCAAGAGTTAAAGGAGTGTCAATTTTATACTAAGATTATCGTAAGTATTCCACCAAGTAGAGAGCATACTTGCAATTTAAGACTTCTCCGGAGCTAGAGTGGCCTAAGTTCCTTAACAAAACTATAGAACCACCGTCAAGCCTCTCACAAATCCGATCTACATCTATCTTCTTCACTTCACCCGTGGCTCCAAAATCAACACCATCAACAACACCTCGCCTCTGCATAAATAACGTATATGATGAGACTCCAATGTCACATTCCTATGAAGAAATCAAGAAAGTGAAAAAACCTCACTTTGGCTGCAAAGAAGTTCCCGGTATCAACCCTAACACCTATATCGTGTAAACGGCTACTGTCACCATGCCTACGGATATTGCAAATGGAAGGTCCAGGAGATAATTTAGCCTCAAGCATCACAGATATCGCACCTGCAGCTTCTTTGGCAGCCTGCAAAGATGCTGGATCCGTTACTCTGTAACGACCCACATATGTAGCCTCACGTCCTGCAACTCATTCAATACACCATTAGCCTCCTAATTTCTAATCAAGACAAAACCATAGACAATACTTTATATTATTTCTAACCTCTTTCAGACAGAAGCTGATCGATCTGCTCCTGAGTTCCAGGAACTAAAACAAATCTTATTCCAAGATGGTGAAGAAACGCTATGTCCTGCACACACTTTTACCTTTTATCCAAAATGAGAAGTGAAAACTAAAACACATTGTAACTAAAACATTATAACATAGCATATGGAAACTTGATTATTCAAAAAAAGATTTGAACTTTCATTGAGACAAACAATCGAACACCTTGCGTGCACTTTTTTCTGTAACTCAAAAACACAAGTTATAACATAGAAAGAAGCTTACCTTGAGAATGTGATCACAGTAAGGGCCTGAAATGATCTCGCCGGAGATAATAACGACGAAGGTGCACCCACGGTGAGCCCAAAGATAAGGCCAAGCTTCACGAAACCAACGCACAAACTCTATGTCGTCCACGGGATGCTCAGTTTCTGCATCGCTGCCTTCACTCCTCGCGTAGCCATACATATTGCATTTAGCCACCAGAGGAGAAACATAACCAACCGGTTTAACCCATGGACAGCTAAACCGGAATTGACTAAAGTTTGACTTAATTATCGGCCTATAGGACGAAAAATCCTTCCTTGCATAGATAAATTGGGAAGGAACATAACATATTGAAGAAGAAGAAGAAGCAGAGCCCACGAAAGCTCCTTGCTCCATCGTTACACTTCGTCAGGAGAAATTTCAACTAAATCGCTAATTTAACCGGCGGAAGATGCGGCGGCGCGTAGTGGGGACCCACCGTCGACAGGTCTTTGTTTATTTTTATTTGTTTTGTTTTTGAATTTTCTTTCGTTTTCTTACCCAATCTGCCAAATACTTAAGTGTTTGGTCGTGAGGGCTTAAGGTGTCCCTACTTTGTGTCAAAAAGTTTGTTCGGTTTGATCAATAAATAGAATGAAATATTAAGTACCGGTCTTTCTTTATCATCCGATGTATAAGTAAAAGTGTAAAACTAGTCTTGGTTTGCATAGAAGTCGAATTTCGAAGGTGGGTTTGTTATTGGGCTTTTAAGGAACTTATTTGGATAAATTAACATCCAACCCCATTTTAATTATATGGTCATCTTAATTCATAAAATAACTAAATATATACAGAAATTTCTAAAGTTTTATATAAAGGAGATATATGGAGAACAAAAGTTAGTCTATTATTTCCTATAATTTTTTTAAGAGCATAGATTATTTTTTACATAAAATTTGTTGTTCAATCGTTTGGGTAAAAATAGCACATTCTTGTTGTTTGAACGTAAATTAATTGATAATGTTGATAAAGATTGTCAAATTACAATGGCCATAATTTTTATTAAAAAAGTTGAGGTTACGTACCGACATAAAATGAAAAGGTGGGGAAAAAAATACCGAAGAAAAAACGAATATATTGATGCTTTATTCGAATAACGTAGAAATAATATTCCAACGAGAGACTCAAGGAAACACATTCACGGTGGATATTTCATCATGGTGATTGCGACATGTTAGGTCTTAATAGAGAATTTATTATTTATTTGTGTAAACCATAATTCTCGTGAAATGAACAGCTATAAAACTTTGTAAAAAATAAAACAGCTATAAAACTTCTAATCTCTAAAAGTTAACAGAAATTACCAACTAATACAAAGTTACAAGTATATTAGATCTTGGATGTATAAGAAAATTTCAAATTAGTAAAATAACCCAAAATAAGTAAATTTCATTCTTGATTTTTTTTTATATCAGAATATTCTTAATTATTAATACATTAAGATTACATACTAAAAAAAATCGGTGAAAATATAAGAGCAGGTGCATTGGAGTTTCTAACACAGATCTTAGCAGGTGGGACCCACTAAATAGTTAAGATCTGGATCTTATATTTCCTATTTAAGATCCGGATCTTAACTATTTAGTGGGCCCTCTGAATACGTGGCGGCCCATAATTGGGCATTTTTAATTTCTTTTTTTTTTCTTTTTTTTTAAACTATATATTCATGGTCCTACTGAATAGTTAAGAAATTTTGTTGTTTCTCTATTGGATTTGCTCTAATATGTTCCTGTATTTTTTGTTAGTAGAAAAAATAAAAGGGCCCACAAAATTAAAAACAAAAGTTGTTGACCCAAATTGTAAATATATAAAAATAAGAGATCAAGGAAGCTTGTGGCTTCAGAACTCTCTCTCCTCCATCGTCGGCTTCTTTTTTCTTCTTTAGAACTCTCTCTCTCTGTTTTTTTGACAAACGAAAGCCTCTTCTTTAAGATCTATTTTTCATTGACTTTCATTCTCTCTCTCTCTCTCTTTCTGTTTCTCTCTCTAGCTCTTGCTGATTTCAAAGATCTTTTTTTTAAAGATTTTTGAGATTTTTCTCGTGTGGCATTGAAATCGAGGTAAGATTTTCTCACCCTTTCTCGCCAAAACTTTCTCAATCTTCACGAAATCGAAGACATTTATATTATCTCTCATTGTTAATATAAACTTACAGGGCTTTATATCCCAAAGAACACACATCTTGTTTCGTATCATTTCTTCTGATTTTCCTTCGAATTTCAGGTAATTTTTTCTTCTCTATCTACAAATTCTCTCAAAACTCATTATAGTTTTATGCTTATTACAACGAAATCACAAACCTTTATGTAATAAATCATCCGAATCTGACCATTAAATCGATCTCTCTCGCTTCCCATTTCTTCGGAGATTTAGCTAAAACGTGAAAGTTTGAACCTTTTAGATTCCTTTTTAAAAATTGTGTTGTTATTACATCTTGATTTAGATTTAGTCAGAAAATGGGTGGTGAGGAGGTAAAGATGAAGAAACAGTTAAAAACCCATCAAGCTTCTTCTTCTTCATCATCATCTGAAACAACAGAGAAGAAACAAAACGTTAAAGGAAAGAGATTATGGCAGAAAGTGAAGTATCAATTAGTTGAATATCATTCATTGCCTGCTTATCTAAGAGACAATGAGTATATCATTGGTCATTACCGTTCCGAATGGCCTATCAAACAAATCCTTCTCAGCATCTTCACCATCCACAACGAAACCTTGAATGTTTGGACGTAAGTTTCGTGCTTATGTGTGTTTTGATTCATAGAGCTAGCTTCTTGATTAAGATCAAAGAAACATTGAATGTGTGTGCTTGATTGGGTTTTTGCAGGCACTTGATTGGTTTCTTCTTGTTTCTTGCACTTACTATATACACAGCAATGAAAGTACCGGGCGTTGTTGATCTACACTCTCTTCAACACCGTTTACCCGATTTGTTGAGGAAGACAGATCTTCACAAGCTTCACAATGACCTCATGTCTCGCTTTCCTTCAAGCCCATCTAGTTGGCATGTTATGGAGCTTCTTTATAACTGTTTGCCCGAGAGATTCTCTCACGGAAACTACACTGATATGTGTGTTCTGGTAATAATAAAAGTCTCGATCTTTGTCTAGTTTTCGCCTGTTCTGGTCTCAAAATGTTGCCAAGATCGTATTTTTGATTGTTCGGTGTATATGTGATTGTGTTGTAGCATTCGGTGAAGGAAGATCTTGCAAACATGATAGCCCCTCTAATCTTCAGACCAATCACTCGATGGCCCTTCTATGCGTTTTTAGGTGGCGCCATGTTCTGTCTATTAGCAAGCAGCACGTGCCATCTCTTGTCCTGTCACTCGGAGAGAGTCTCTTACATAATGCTTAGGCTAGACTACGCTGGGATCGCTGCTCTTATCGCTACTTCCTTTTACCCTCCGGTCTATTACTCATTCATGTGTGATCCTTTCTTCTGCAACCTCTACTTAGGATTCATTACAATCCTAGGTATCGCCACGGTTCTTGTCTCTCTCCTCCCGGTTTTCCAAAGCCCCGAGTTTCGAGTAGTTAGGGCCTCTCTGTTTTTCGGGATGGGATTCTCTGGATTGGCTCCGATACTGCACAAACTGATCATCTTTTGGGATCAGCCTGAAGCTCTACACACGACGGGTTACGAGATATTGATGGGTTTGCTTTACGGGTTAGGAGCTTTGGTTTACGCGACTAGGATACCAGAGAGATGGATGCCCGGTAAATTCGATATAGCAGGACATAGCCATCAGCTTTTTCATGTACTTGTGGTGGCTGGTGCCTTGACACATTATAGAGCAGGGCTTGTGTATCTTAAGTGGAGAGACATTGAAGGATGCTAATGAAGATGATGAAGTTTGATTATTGTTTGTGACTTCATTAAATATTGTTGTTGGATTGTGTAAAGTCTATGTGTAAGATGCTTAATTTCTTGTTTTCTTTTTAAATGAACAATTAATATTAGTAATCTACTATATATTATAACGAACAACATCACATTAGCATTTTCTTTCTCACTTTTATAACAAAATGGCAAAGTAATATATAGTTGGTTCATTCTTAATTACATAAGCAAGACACACAATATAAGAGTTATGGAATTGCATAATTATATTTGCCAAATCCATAACTCTTACTCTTTTGAAACATCTTTTGATGATAATTAGTCCCAAAATTAATCAAAGGAGTAGTTTCGTCAATTTTCTCAAAACCATCGCAAGTACTACTTCTTGCGCTCTTAGCGTTCCTCACTCTAGACGGTCCATGCCACGTGTGAATGGTCATGTTCCTAGCGGATGCGACTCTTACAAGCTCAGCCACACGATGCTCTTTGGTCCTAATAGATATTTGTGATTGTGCGCTGAAACTTCGTGGGAGAGTAGTTATGTTGCAAATAGGTGTCCCAAAAGCCATGCCACTTCCAAGGTTATGGGAAGATAACTGATTCATGCTTTGTATGTACAAGTCTCTAGCTTTCACCAACATCTTTATTGGAATCTTCATGTACTTTCTTAGTTTTGTCTCCTTCTTCTTGCTCATATCTTTTTTTTCTTTCTTATGTGTGATTTCCAAATTTCCTCCTTTTTGTAACAAATTATATATACAAATTGTTAGAAGAGAGAAAAGAGAAACTAGATGCACACGGGGATATTAATTTATATTAAATTTAAGATATGGAATAATGGCATTTGGGTTGCGTACTAATTAATAAGGGTAGGACTAATATTAGTTTGTTAATTTATGTAACACGAGAATGCGATTATGATCTGATCTATATATTAAAATTTGATAATGATAACGAAATAAAAGGTTGTACTTTATCGTAAACGATTGGACCGAATGGTATTATATTTCAGTATACGCCAAAAAATGTAATTTCGACTATTGACTTCAAACTTGAAATAATTGAAGATGCGAACATTATTGAAAAAAATTGAAATATGACTCATGTTTTGAGTAAACTAATTTAAGCAAAAATAATTGGAAAATTGGGGTTAAATGTGTATTTTTCTAAATGAATCTTTTTATAGTATATGACGATATTTACTGGTGGTCTAGACTAATTGTATTTAGTGGGCTTTTGGGCCATGTTTCACCAGAATCTTTTAGAAACATAGCATATATACATATGTCCAATATATTTTTTTTTCAAATGCATAAATATCCAATATAACGACTTCGTAGTCTCCCGCATTTTTTTCCATTTAAACAATATAAGTAATAATTATATATTTAACTTCTGTTACAAATATTAAAAGAGCGTTGAAAAACTAGTGTCTGTAAATAGATGCACATGTTAACATTTACTTTTCTTTCTTTACTTTTAAGATCGAGAACAATATATAGTATTTCTAGAAATCAAATAGTAGATTCATATTCAAATCTGAAGGCTATAGGTATTAATAATATTCTCATAATTGAAAAATAACAAATCTCACGTGGTCGGCTTTCTTTACTATATTGGACAAAAAATCACCTAACTTGCTTACATAATATTCATTTTAATAGTATTCCATCCAAAACATATATTTTAAAAAACTCCATAGCAATAAAATACTACAAACACACGTTGTAAAATTCCCTTTTCTTCACTTATGATTCACATAAAAAAGACTGAAAAAACAACGTTCTCAAAAAAGTCAATTAGTCAATACCTTAATTAAGGTCAAAAACCAAAGGCTTGACCTATGTTGAATATGTTGCACAAATGTATAAATGTATATATATATCTATCAATACCATAACACGTAACTTCACATCCTTCAAAAACCTTCTAAAGCTATAATTTCAAAAAAGTGTCCATGGAAGCTTCATCAAAGCCCTTTATGTCGAATAGTTACCTTGAGTCACAAGAAACCTCGACAAAAGCAACCAAAAATTACCTAACTTCGCTACACTCGACCCAAAAGCAACCTTCAAAGCTCATGAAGAGGCCAATAAGGCCATCCTCTTTGAAGCCAATAATGCATCCCCATGTTTACCGAGTCGAGCCGATTAACTTCAAAGAGTTGGTTCAGAGGCTAACCGGGGCACCGGACCAAGAAGAGGATGTGGCTAAACCGGTCAAGACCTTGAATGATTCAGAAAATAAGAGTTCTACATCATTCATGTTTGGTCCATCATCATCATGGGGAGATTTATCACTTCAAAATTATGCAAATCTTAACAGAACCTAACATTTTACTTTTGGTCTTACAAAAAATTTCTTTTGACTTTGTATTCTTGAAATTCTTGTTCTGTTTTAACTTCTTAAAGAATTTGTTGATGGTAATTTTTATACGAAAAATAATTTATTGGTATTTGTGAGAGTTCTAGATAACATATAAGAATAGTTTGACATTTACATGAAAATAAATAAATGAATGAGTCTATTCACACATATGTAACATGTGTGGAAAGTGATTAGAAATTAACGACAGTTAGAATAATTAAACTAATAATGGTTATTAATATTATGATTCTGAGTATAGATATAATCAAGATGACTGGTCAATGCTCTTCTCATCAAGCAATTTTCGTCGTCTTCTTTTTCGCAGCTCTCTCCGGCCACCGCCACGTCATGTAGTTTTGATTCTATCATTTCCTGAAAACATTATAAAATATATATTAATTAGAAAATAGTTAATTACATATAATCTTATTAGACGTTCTTCTGTAATTGCCCTTTTGGGCTATCAATATAATTATTGCCACAAAAAAAACAAATTAATCTACAAAATTGTATTATATGACTAACCAAACTAAGTATGTCGGTTGGAGAAATTGTGAAGGAGGCGAAGTCGGCTGGTTCACGGCGGGCGGCGCATGTTAGCGTGGTGGCGCAAAGTAGGAGACATATCATGAGCAAATTAGAGAGATTTTCCATTTTGTGAATTAGTTTAATGATACTTTTTTTTTTGTCTTGACAAAGAATTAGTTTTAGGATATTGACATCAATGATCAAACCATGTTTATTATATAGGGTCAATCTTGGTCAACTAATTTCTTAAACTCTTTCTTATTTTTAGAACAAATATTAAATAGTGTGTTTTGTTCTTATCTTTTTTACAAATAAATAGTATAAGAAACATATATATCTCTTCACTCGTTTCTGAAATAGATAAAAGAAGAATTAAGTATTAACGTGTCTTTTTAAAAAACAAATTGTTTTCTAGTTTCTAGATTGTATATGTATGCAGAAATTTGGAATGGATTAATTTGAGGTAAAGATAACCTTTTGATTTTTTATTTATTTTTGGGCCAAAGTTACCAATATCAAGGCCTTATGAAATTCAAGAAACTCCATTTAATCTAAATCGTGTTATATGTTCTTTTATATATTTGATTCATGCCATTCCTATAAATATCACAAATGTTTACATCACGATTCACGAAAAGCGATCAACCTCTAAAGTTGCAAAACAAAAAAATTAAAGCTCTTTATCCAAAACAAAAGTAACTATTCAATAAAGCTACTAGGGTTGGGCAAAATATCCGTTATATTTGTTCCGATCCGTTGTTTGCTCCGATTCGATTCGAAAAATCCGGATATATGTGACATTACAAATCAAAGCAAATACTAAAGTTAAATATCCGTTAAGAACGAAACAAATATCAAATACTAAAATTTCAAAGGCCGGATATCCGATCTGCTACGTGTATAAATATATATTTATATGTATAGTCATATTTATATAAATAACTCAATATTAAATATAGTTATCTTACTTATATATAATATTAATGATTATTTCTTCTTTATAGTTATTAAAGTCTTCAAGGGAAGAAAAATATTAAGGAAAAAATATTGTTTGCAAAAATACTTGTCATTTTTAGTTAAAATTGTTTTTTCAAAAAAAAATAATTATATTTTCACTATTCCCACGGAGCGGATCGGATAACCTCTGGATATCCGTTAGTGGGCGGAGCAAATACGAATCATAAATGCAAATATCCGGGCGGGGCGGAACGGATACTTCAAATTGTGAGGTATTTGCTCCTTCCCAACCCTAAAAGCTACTACGTCGTTTTTTACTAAAAAGAAAAAAAAACTACTACGTCATGTAGCAATATATCATTAATAACATTTGATCATATGCATGGACATACACAACAAAACACACTGTCTACATTATATAATCGAGCAATAATTAAAATCCTTTATTGACGCACCAAATGACGCCACGCGATCAATTTCAACGAACGCTCCACCATAATCATAAATAAAAAATGTATAAAAGCCATAATTAGTGGATTGATTACGTTTGCTTTGCATTCATTTATTAAGTTAATGATTCAAATGTATATATATATATACACGCACATTAAAGTTTTGCGGTCACTTTGGTTAAAGATTTAAACTTCTTTATCCAAAAAACTACCTATAGGTCATGTGACACGTTAGCTAATCGTCGGCTAATAGTATATACAAACAACATGATACGTTGATGGATTTTTCGTAAGTATTTACATGTACGTATATAATCTTATAAATCATGCAATTGTGCATAGCTACTAAAACAATACTATATAGTACATACGCATCAAAATTGCTATGTCTTCTCCTCAAGCAAAGGGAAGTTCCTTGATTAACATAAGGGTAAAGAATAATGTATTCTTAATCATTACTTCATTAGTGTGGACATGTTTGAGTTATATTTCCAAGAAACTATATATAAATATTATACGTATGTCTATATCGTAAGAATATACTGTATATAAATGTATAATTATATAATTATCTAGCTGGTAATTTTTAAGGAGGTTTGTAATTAGGGAATATATTTTAACAACAAGAGGTTTGTAATTTAGTTGTTTGTATTAAGAAAACAACATGCAGATTTCATTATTGAAAAAACATGTAGATTCATATAATACTAGCATTTTTTATATATGTGTAATGGGAGGGGGGGGGGTTATATAATTTTGGGAAAATTATAAAACTACACCATTTAAATTACATTTCACAAAACTACACCATTTCAAAAATACTTCACAAAACTACACCTAAACACTCAAAATTAAATCCAAATAAACCCTACCCACAGCCACACAATCCTACCCTCTTAATACTATACCCTAAACACTAATTAGCGAACCCAAATGAAATTTTTTTAATTTTGGTAATATTTTAAAGGGTAAATAAAACTTTTAAAATTTTGAAAGGGTGTAAATATGTGAAAATATTAAATTAGGTGTAGTTTTGTGAAGGAATGGTTGAAAGAGTGTAGTTTTGTGAATTCATCTATAATTATATGATAAAATGATATTTCAAAAAGCTAACTTGTGAAGCTTTTTTGACATTGATTTCACATTGGAAAGAAGCAAAAACAAGATGTGCACATTCACATAATAGTATATCTATATATAAAATGCAATGGAATGTTGATTTTATACGAGAGAATTACAAAACTACACCATTTGAATTACATTTCACAAAATTACACTATTTCAAAAATACTTCCCAAAACTACACCTAAACACTCAAAATTAAATCCAAATAAACCTTATTCATACAATTCTACCCCTTAATATTATACCTTAAACACTAATTAGCAAATTCAAATGAAAAGATTTTAATTTTGGTAATTTTTTAAAGGGTAAATCAAGCTTTTAAAATTTTGAAAGAGTGTAAGTATGTGAAAAAATTAAATTAGGTGTAGTTTTGTGAAAGAAAAGTTGAAAGGACGTAGTTTTGTGAAGGAAGAATTGAAATGACGTAGTTTTGTGAATTTCTCATTTTATATTATGATACATGATATTGTGATTATTGAAAAAGCTAATACTATATATGTGAAGCTTTTTTCATTGGACATTAAAGTTTGATTTCACATGAGACCGGACTGTTAATTAACTATCACATATTAGATCTCCTCTTGAATTAAGAAATCAAAAAATAGTATAAGTTTTTTTATATTCTTGGAATCGGCATATATATATATATATATTAATAGCATAGTTTATATTTAAATGTTTCCGTGTAGCAAGCAAGTATATATATACTTTTAGGTAGTAGGTTATGTATAGGGTTCTTTACAAAAAGCATCCGTCTAAATTCTCATGCAAGGTAAAGGTGTCAAAAAGGTCAAAATTAATGGGTTGATCCGATCTAACTCAACCATCAATCCAAATGGGTCAATTTGTTTGAATCAAATGGTTCATGGGTGATATGAATTGATGGATCAAATGGGTTGGGTCAATATGGATCATATTCAAATGGGTTCATGGGTCATTTAGTTGACTCATCCAATTTAATTAATCAATTTAAATATAATTACATAACAACAAAAAAAACTAATCAAAAATCGTGAAATCGCGTTAACGTCAAAATCGTGAAATCACATTAACGTCGAAATCGTGAAATCGCGTTATCGTCGAAATCGCGAAATCGTGTAAATGTCGAAATCGTGTTAACAAAATCGTGTTATCGAAATCGTGAAACCGCGTTAACGTCGAAATCGTGAAATCGCGATATCGCATGAACTTCGAAATCGTGAAATTGCGTTAACGTCGAAATCGCATTAACAAAATCGTGAAATCATGTTATCATCGAAATCACATTATCGTCGAAATCGTGAAATCAAGTACGTCGAAATCGTTAAATCAAGTTAACGTCGAAATCATTAAATCAAGTTAACGTCGAAATCGCGATATCGCGTTAACGTCGAAATCATGAAATCACGATATCGCGTTAACGTCGAAATCGTGGAATCGCGATATCGCGTTAACGTCAAAATCGTGGAATCGCGATATCGCGTTAACGTCGAAATCGTAAAATCGCGTTAACAAAATCGCGAAATAGCGTTATCTCGAAATCGTTAAGTCAATATTTCATTCAAAATTATAAATTCATTTTTTACCTCGAAAAATATAAGAATCATATATTTTAATTTTATCACATATAATTACATGAGCCAATATTGAGTAACTCATTTACCCATTTAACCCACTAAATTAAATGGGTTAGTTGGGTTAGGTCAACCCATTACCCATTACCCATTAACACTAAACTCATCAGAGTCATGGATTGAAATGGATCTGATGACATTTCCACATCAGTAAGCAAAGGCAAAACATCAGTTTGTGTTTAATTAATTGGAAAGTATTCCTTATAGATTCTTTGTTTTTTTCGGTTTAAATAATTTACTCCTTTACTTTGTCTACTTTTTTATTAACTTGAAATGATAATTCTAGTCTATGTCTATTCTACATCTTGTGTAAAAAGAAATTAAGAAACAAAAATAAAGAAAGATTTTCTTTTGCTTTAAGAAAGATGATTAAACATGAATACAAAAATTTATCTATCGTGGCTGTCAATATCATGACAGCTGTATCTGTTCACATACAAATTTAGAGGGAAATACTTGTACTAATTACAATAATATAAAAAGTTAATTACAAGGTTGAAGAAAAGATAAATCTATAGTATTCTTAGGAAAACGTCACTTTTATATTTAATTAATGGTAAGCCAAGAAAACCATTTTCTTATAAAAATGTTGATGTCATAATTAAAAAAGAGTTGTGATCCGAATTTTATATATACTTTCATTTTTGATAATATCATATCCTAATATTAGTGGGGTGTTTGTTTTATATATTAAGGGTTCGTGGAATGTTTGCATGGATCGGATGTATATAATAATTTATTTATTTTTTTGGTAAAGATATATATAATCATATGAATTAAAGTATTTTAATTGGTTGAATCTTCTTAGTTCTAACAAGAAAATTATCAATTCCAAAGAAAATTATAGCAAGTATTCAATTTCAATATGAAAGGCAAAGTTTAAATGAAAAATTATTTTCTTATCGTTCTTGAATTTATATATTCATTTATAAATGTAAGTTAAAACGTATGAAATGTAGATTGTTTTCTTCACCAACCATTAAGCTATTACATACAATTGGTCACCAATCTTATAAAAGTAAAAATTAATTTATTTTATTTGATATTGCTCTATATTTCTTCTAGTGCCCCCCACAAAATATTTCATGCTTTTACGAAAGTTTGTCTACAATTAAAATTTAAAATTGCAAATTAAAATCCTAAGTTTGAACATTTCGTCAAAAAAAATCTAAAGAAAATCGAGTTACATATTAAAACATGAACTATGATCAAATTTAAATATTAAAGTATTGTTTTAAACAAAAAAACTCATAAGAGTTAAATATTAGACGGAATCCAAAACTCGTTTCACAATAAGTTTTTATATTTAAAACGATACTTTAGTGCTTAAATTAGATAATAAATTTAGTTCGTGTTTTAATATAGAACTCGATTTTTTTTTGTTTTTTTGTCGAAATGTTCAAACTTTACGTTTTATTTTGCAATTTTTCCCTAAACCAACGATGATGATATTTATCATAAATTATTGAGAATCAAATCCATGAGCATGAGCACTACGTACATGATGTGATGATTCATTATTTGAAAATAATTAATAATGCTAATAAGATACAATTGAATATAACATTTTAATTTGTTAAAACTAATTATTAATTTTATTTCATTTCATTTTAACATTTTTTTCGAATTCATTTAGTTTCGTGTGTAGATTTTTTACTTTTGAAATAATTTTAGTGAAATTAGAAATATGGCTTTAAACTAGTTTTAGATTAAAAACAGTAATTGTAGTTGACCAAAAATTAAAAGTAATTGTAATATCAAAATATATGAATTTTCATTATTATTTGGATAAACTATATAAAAATTCATCAATAACTTTCTTTAACATGGACAAATGTTACATCTTTCAGCTATCTTTTGAAATAAAAAATAGCTCATGAACAACACAATTCCAAAATAAAGGAAATTTTAGTTAATTTATTTCAATTTATCAATAAAAGTATCTTAATTACATATTTTTTGTTAAAAAATCTTAATTACATACTTAACTTTACATTTGAACATTTAGAAAAAATCCAAAAGAAAATTGAGTTCCATATTAAAACACAAACTAAATTTATGATCAAATTTAAAAAAAAATCGGGTTTTTTTTTGGTAAAAGACGACAAGTTTTGGATTCCGACTAATATTTACCTCCGTTAGATTTTTTGCTTTAAAAGATAATTTAATGTTTAAATATAATCATAAATTTAGTTTGTGTTTTAATATGGAACTCAATTTTCTTTTGGTTTTTTTTATCAAAATGTTAAGACTTTAAGTATTAATTTGCAATTTTTCCATTTAAAATTATTTCAAGTTTTTAACCCACCACGACATTACTCAAAAGCTGTTAATATATCATATACGGTCGTACATCGTATTTACATATATGACCAAACCACCCTTGTCTCAAAAGACTAAAATACCCCTCATCGTTTGTCAATAAATAACAGCCTCCAACATTGCAATTCTTCCCTTTTCCCCTCCTAATTTCTCTCATCTCTCAATTAGAAATAAACATTAGCAATTATGTTGTCTACAATACCGGCTTTTTCCTTCTCCGAACCGGGTCTGGTTAATCAATTCTCGGATTTCCAAACCGGGTTTACTCCTTGGGGGTGGGACTGCTCTGAGCTCTTCTCTGTTAACCAATTGTCTCTTGAACCGGCTTTGCCTAGCCCATGTTATGGTGAAACCGACACCGGTTTCGTTAGAACTAATCCTGGTTTTGTTGACATCAAAACCGGTTCTGACGAATCTTATGCCGGTTTTACTAAAACCAAGCCCGGTTCTGACGAAACCGATAGACCTTACGGTTTACCAAGCTCTCAAGCAAACGAACCGGACTCGGACGGCTCAAAGCAGAACCATGACCGGACTAGACTAAACGAACCGGAGATAACCGATGATCGGAAGAGAAAAAGGATGGAATCGAACCGGGAATCAGCGAGACGGTCAAGAATGCGAAAACAAACTCACATTGATAACTTAAGGAACCAAGTAAACCGGCTGGATTTAGAAAACCGGGAGCTTCAGAACCGGCTCCGGTTAGTTATATATCAGTTTCAACGAATGAGTACGGACAATAACCGGCTTATGACGGAACAAGAGATTCTCCGGTTAAAATTGTCGGAGATGCGGCGAATTCTGATTATAAGACAGCTTCAACAACAACAACAGAGGAGAATGATTACTACAGAACAAAACATATTGAAATAACCAAATGCTCTATTAGACTTTAGGATGCGAGAACTGTATTTATTCCTTAAGCAAAGCAGGCTAATATATAGCCTTTACATCATAACAAGAAACCCGAAACTTTGGGTAAAAGCTAAAAGAAACAAACTAACAAACTTGACCGAAACAACCGGTCTTTGATTGAGACTAAGCTCGTCTAATTTATTTAAAATTAAAGCACTTAACCACGTCTAACAGTAACTTACGCCAACAAACCCTCCCTAAACTAAGCTTAGTGAACTTAGCTTAGCTTATCCAGAATTGAGCAAACTCCAAGCTTGCTTCTCAGTCTCTCAAAGGTCTCTCTCTTCAGCGGTTTGGTGAAAATGTCTGCAACCTGCTCCTCCGATCCACAGTGCTCCAAGTGTATCACTCCATCTTTAACCAAATCGCGCAAGAAATGAAAACGCACTCCAATATGCTTGCACCTTCCATGAAACACAGGATTTTTTGAAAGCTTGATTGTAGACGTGTTATCACACAGAATTGCAGTGCTCTCTTCCGTGTCATACCCCAATTCTCTTAAGATCCTTTTGAACCAGATTGCTTGACAAGCACAAGTCGATGCAGCTACATACTCTGCCTCGGTCGTGGATAATGTTACAATAGGCTGTTTCTTTGACATCCATGCCACGGCTGCCTCATCTATGAGAAACACATATCCAGAAGTGCTCTTCCTGCTATCGATGTCTCCTGCAAAGTCACTATCAGTATAGACTGAAAGTTCTCCGATTCCTCCTCCTTTATACCATATACCAAACTCCAACGTGCCCTTTAAGTATCTAAAAACTCTCTTGACTCCTTGTAAATGCAGAATAGTGGGCCTAGACATATAGCGACTTAGTAAACTTACAACAAATTGTAAGTCTGGTCTCGTTGTAGTGAGGTACATAAGGCTTCCGATCATCTGCTTGTAACGTGTTTCATCAATACGCTCTCCTTCTTCATCCATGTCAATTTTGCTCCCTGGTACCATTGGATTGCATACTGCATTGCAATTCTCCATGTCGAATCTCTTTAGGACTTCGAGAGCATACTTGGCTTGAGACAAGTGAATTCCTTTTGATGTCTGCATCACTTCAATTCCCAGAAAATATCTCATCTTTCCTAGATCTGACATGTCAAACTCCATTTCCATGGAATTCTTGAATTCTTTCATCATAAACGCATCATCACCAGTATATATCAAGTCATCAACATAGACACTGACAATTAAGGAGTTACCTCGTTCATTGGTTTTGATAAACAAGGTTTCTTCATTCTGGGATTTCTCAAACCCTTCTTTTGAGAAGTATTCTTCAATCCGGCTAAACCAAGCTCTAGGAGCTTGTTTTAGGCCGTACAGAGCCTTGTGGAGCTTATAAACTTTATCCTCTTTACCTTCCACCTCGTATCCTTTTGGCTGCTGTATGTAAACGTCTTCTTCTAGCACGCCATGGAGAAACGCCGATTTTACGTCGAGTTGGAATATCTCCCATCCTTTCAGAGCTGCCGTAGACACGATGGTTCTTATGGTATCCATCCTTGCAACCGGAGCGTACACTTCTGTGTAGTCAATGCCATGCTCCTGTGAGTATCCCTTTGCTACTAGACGCGCCTTGTATTTGTTCACTTCTCCATTTTCGTTGAGTTTGGTTTTGTATATCCATTTCACTCCAATACATTTTGCGTCTTCTGGCAGGTCTGAGAGCTCCCAAGTCTTGTTTTTCTCAATGGAATTGATCTCGGCATTCATAGCTTCTCTCCACTTCAAGCTTTTCTCTGCTTGTTCAAACGTTGTCGGATCAGTTGAGTTTTCCTCCACCATGTTTACCATAAGCTCTTCTTCGTCTTCATTCCCAGTTACATAATCATTGAGATAGCGTGGAGGTCTGGAGATACGTCCCTCCCTCGTTTGAACATGTTGATTGTTATGCACTTCTTCTGGAAACGTTGCATGCTCCTCTGATGTGTTTCCCTCTGCCGTGTTCTCCATGTCTTCTTCATCACCACTCTCTTCCAATATCGCATCGTCATCATTCCAAGTTAGCTCTGAATCGTTGTGAACATTGCTTTCTTCCCAATTCCAATGTTTTGATTCCTCAAAAACCACATCTCTACTGATGATGACCTTCTTTGTCTTTGGATTGT
Source organism: Cochlearia excelsa (assembly GCA_963556525.1). Taxonomy (NCBI): domain Eukaryota; kingdom Viridiplantae; phylum Streptophyta; class Magnoliopsida; order Brassicales; family Brassicaceae; genus Cochlearia; species Cochlearia excelsa. The sequence goes on along the minus strand of OY748331.1, from coordinate 645,799 downwards.
ATAAGCGATATCCCTTTGACTCCTCTGAGACACCGAGAAGGATGCATGCGATACTCTTATCATCCAGTTTGGTGCGCTTCTCATCTGAAACATGTACGTGAGATACACAACCCCATACCCGGAAATGCTCTACATTCGGCTTCACACCACTCCAAGCTTCTTGTGGGGTGATGTCCTTTACAACAAGTGTGGGACATCTATTCAGCACATAGAAAGTCCAATTTACTGCTTCTGCCCAGAAAACTTTAGGCACCTTGCGAGACGACATCATCGACCTGACCATGTTCATGACGGTTCGATTCTTCCTCTCTGCAATGCCATTCTGCTGCGGTGTATAGGCTGTTGTGAGTTGCCTCCTAATTCCCCTCGCCTTACAGTAGTCATCAAACTCATGAGAGACATACTCCCCTCCCCGGTCAGTTCTTAAGCATTTGATGACTTTTCCTGTTTCAGTCTCCACCTTCTCTTTGAAAGTCTTGAAATGCCAGAATGCTTCTGATTTCTCTTTCAAGAAATACACCCACGCCTTTCTGCTGTAATCATCGATGAAGCATAAGAGATATTTCTTTCCACTAGACGACATTGGACTTATAGGTCCACAAATGTCTGAATGCACCAGCTCTAATGCTTCTTTGGCTCTCCACGTGCTCTTCTTTGGGATGGGGTTTCTCGTCTGCTTCCCCACCAAGCAATCTGAGCAAGTGAATGTTTGAGTAGCAAAGATTGGCAAGCCACGTACCATGTTCTTACTCTGCAATGTCTTCATCCCTCGGTGGCTTAGATGACCATAACGCTCGTGCCAGAGTTTTCCGACTTCTTCTGAAGCGACTTGCAAGCAACGTTGGTGACTTGGTGTGTCTCCATCGCTTTGATCAATGATCATGAACATTCTATTGGTACTCATTTTGCTTTCTGCTATCAAACCTCTTTCATCATGATAGATCTTGCAGCTTCCCTTTTTTATGATGATGGTAATATCCTTCTCTTGAAGTTGTCCGAGGCTTAGTAGGTTATTCTTGAGTTCTGGCACGTAATACACGTCTCTTATTGTGTAAGCAACATCGTTCATGATAAGCCTTACGTTTCCCTTTCCAACTACCTCCATTCGCTTGTCATTTCCCAGTTTGACAGAGTGCTTAAAACTCTCATCCATCGTTGTGAACACTTTTTGATCTCCACTCATGTGATTTGAGCACCCGGAGTCCAGAAACCAAACTTTCTTCCTCATGTTTTCGTTTCTCCCGGTGTATGACATGAGTAATCTCTCTGCTTCTCCTTTATCTTCTTCAATGTAGGCCATTAGTAACATCTCCTCTTTCTCTTCGAAGTCAGCATAGTTGGCCTCTTCCTCCCACTTTGGACACTCATTTTGAAAATGTCCAAGTCTGTGACACTTGTAGCATTCCACCGTGCTTTTGTTCTGGTACGTTCTTCCTCGTCCACGTGCCCTGCCTCTTCCATTAAAACCTCTTCCTCTGGATCCAACTCCTCTTCCATAGGTCACCTTCAACACTTGATCATCTGCCTTGTCCTCCTTGTCTTGTTTCTTAAACTTTTGTTCGTGAACAGCAAGGGAACTCTGTAACTCCTCAAGTGTTATTGTCTCGATGTCCTTGGATTCTTCTATGGAGACCACCACATACATGAACTTCTCGCTGAGAGTTCTCAGTATTTTCTCCACGACTTTGGAATCATTCATGATCTCTCCATTAATCCTCATCTGGTTGGTGATTGCCAATACCCGTTTGAAATAATCATCCACCGTTTCAGACTCTTTCATCTCCAAGAGTTCAAAATCTCTTCTTAGCTTTTGTAGAAGTGATTTTTTCACACGATCGTTTCCACCAAATTTCTTCCTCATCGAATCCCAAATGATCTTGGATGTTTTCCTATCCAAGATTTGTTGGAAAGTTATCCTATCAATGGACTGATAGAGATAGTGCTTCACCTTATGATCGTTGGTCTTAGCTTCATCCAACTGGGCCCTTTGTTCTGCAGACAACACCGTCGTGATCGTAGGCTCCTCATACCCTGTCTCGATCAGACTCCATAGCCCCCTTGCCCTAAAGAAGTTCTCCATGACTTCACTCCAATGGTCCCAATGTCCATCAAACTGTGGTAGCTTCATCTTATCATCTCCCATCTCTCTCACTTGTTTTTCTTAAAAAAACTGCGGTTTTAAGTTCTCAAAAAAAATCCAACAGAGCTCTGATACCAATATGAAATAACCAAATGCTCTATTAGACTTTAGGATGCGAGAACTGTATTTATTCCTTAAGCAAAGCAGGCTAATATATAGCCTTTACATCATAACAAGAAACCCGAAACTTTGGGTAAAAGCTAAAAGAAACAAACTAACAAACTTGACCGAAACAACCGGTCTTTGATTGAGACTAAGCTCGTCTAATTTATTTAAAATTAAAGCACTTAACCACGTCTAACAGTAACTTACGCCAACACATATTTTAGATAATTAAAAAAAAAAACTAAAATTTAGAAAAATATACAAGAGATGAAAGAAAAAAATCTCTCTTGAGTGTCTCTCTATGTCTTTTATAGTCTTTATGTAAATGGGAAGGAAAGGTTAGTGGAGAGAAATTTAAAGTTTTCTATTTTTATTTTATTTTTCAATTTTCTATTTTCGAAAGAAAGAAGGAAAAGAGGCTTTTTGGTTGTTTTTCCCTCTCTAGCAAGTAGCAAGGAATAATCGTTGTCATGTTGTGATATAAATAAATAAGTAAAGGCTTTTATTTAATAAAATATTATTACTTTGTGCGTATTGACATGATGCCACTAAAAGGGGCCATTTTGTTAAAGTAATTAATCATTGACTACTTGATTTATAATTCCCATAAAACACTAAACCAAGCCCAAATATATCTACAATGACATTTAAACTTGTAGGCCCAAATCTATCTTTAGCAGAGTAAGCCCAATAAGAATTTAGATCTTCAAGTCCATATACGCTTCAAGAGCACCTAAACCTTCCTTGTCATAAAGAGGGGAGCATTTGCATTTATGATTTAACTACTCACACGTTTAAAGACCAAGATTCAATATTTTTTTAGATATATAGATTCAGAAATCATAAATAAGAAGAAAGAATTTGAGTGTTATGTAATGAACAACAAAATATCCCTTCTTCTCCCATCTAGTCTCTTCTTTAAGCTTATATAAAAACATAACATAACAACAACAACAACAAAAAATAAATGCATCAAGAAAGTGAAAGAAGAAACCAACAAATAACTTTCAGTTTCAGGTTGTGTAATGAAAGTAATCACTACCATTGTTTCTGTTGCTGTCTCCGAAAGGGATGCTCACGGAGCTGCTGTTAGGAGAAGAACCCAATGTAGGACTATTCGTCGTGCTGTTTAGTACTTCTCCTAAAGGACCTCCTAATGAATTGTTTCCCCACGATATCGGTATCCAAGTATTCACCTTTTTCACAGCCTCTTGACTTTCCTCGGTTTGGATCGAACTATCATACTCTTGCGATAGACTGAGTGGCGATAGTGCGATCTTGGCTTGACCATTGTTGTGTGTGGATGAAGGAGACGATGATGCTATGGGAATCGACATTGAAAGCTGAGTCCAGTCCGATTTCACCTCTTCGGGCCAAGACCCTGAATGCTTGTCTTGGTTGCAGCTAAAGTCCAAGTACGATGATGATTCGTTGTTCTTTGCAGAACTTGGGTTGAGTAAAGAATCAGAGGAGATGTGTCCAAACTCAAAAGGATTGTTGTTGCTTCTGTGGTGTTTCTGTTGAACAGCCGGAGATTCTTTGGTAGGATATAACGAACTTACTAGCGGATTTAGCACTCTGTTTTGCAATAAGTAAGATACAAACATAAACCAAAGAATATGCAAAATAGTATGTGTGTCTGTGTGTGTGTATATGTATGTTTTCACCTGTTGTTAGGTAAAGGATCTATTGAAAGATTGTTGTATTGACCTCCAAGGGGGAGGCCACGGTTACTTGATGTGCGTGCATTGCTTCTGTTACTACCACCAGACACAACAGACTGTTGCGGCTTTGTAACCGCTTTGGACGCAGCCACTGCAGCAGCGGCGGTCTGGCCAGATTGGACTTCCACAGGCTTTCTTGAACGATGACGGCCTCTGTTGATGTGTCTTTCACAGTATTTCTGATCAGGGACAGCGTCTCTAGAGCACCGCCATTTCTTCCCATCTGTTCTACGGCATCTCCCTGGCTCTGGATCCATGTTACCGCTTGCGAAACCTAGATGGAATGTTCCCCATCCATCTGCACACAAAGACAAAAATAAAAACTGATCTACCATTGCAAACAAAAACCACAACTCCAAGTATTGAACGACATTTCGACCAAAATGATACTAAATGCAACACATCCATTTGCTACAAAACACTAAAAGGACCAATCTTTAATACACTAAGAACACAAATCTTGAGAACCTTTTGAAGCAATCAAACCACATAAAGACATTGATAAAACATTCTTAACCACATGATCAACAATGTCAAGAAATAAGGAAATAGCACTTACAAGAACTAGGAGGCAAAGATCCATAAGGGTAAAAGGACTTTTTGATAGAGATGAGCAAGGCAGAAGGGACAGGGACATTGGCAGTGATATACTTATAGATCAAAGCTTGTTGTTCTAACTCTGCCCATTGAGTCAATGTGAATGGTCCTTTCACACCTGTCAAGTTCCCTTGCATGCTCATCATCATCCCTCCATAACCACCATATCCTCCTCCTCCTACTTTAACAAACAATCTCATTACTAACAAAAAAAATATATATAAAAATCATAAATTTTATACTTTTTCATTAAACCCATTTCACAAAATCAAGTCTTTACTAAAACCCATGTTTTAAATATTTATTTTCAGACCTGAGCTTCTATAATAAGATGGTGGAATCTGGTGAAGAAACGGCGAGAGAGAAGAGCTCTTGTTGTTGTTATTATTATTATTATTATTATTATTATTATTATTATTATTATCCAAACCGACATATTTAGTGAAATCTATAGCTTCTGGTTTGTCTGAGAAACTAAGCATGTGTTCTTGCCGGCGAGAGTCAGAGGAAGCAGATCTCATTACAGGAATTTCTTGTTGAAACGACATCGTTTTGCAATAAACAGCTTCTTCTTCTTCTGGTAGTGTCTTTGTTGTTGCTAGTTTGAGGCTACGTTGCAAGAAATCCTCACCGTCTAATCTGGATCTGTCTTTTTGACCCGATGACCCGAGAGTATGAGTCCCAATAATATCCATTAAAAAAAACGAAGTAATAAAAAAGAAGTTAGATAATGACTTGAGAGAAAGTTGCCATGGAATGAAGAAAAGCTTTGAGTAAAGCTCTCTGAAGAGAGATGGAAGAAAGAGAGAGACAGAGGGAGAAGAACGAGGCGCTAATTTTTATTTTTTATTTTGTTTTTTATTTAGAGAGATATTCTTTTAAAAAAAAGTAAATGAAAGATGAAGCTTTGGGAGGAGACAAGAATGGTGTACCTAAAAACACAATCCGGATCTTGGACATGTTACAACATTTTTATCTTATGCTTTTTTAATCATTAATTTTTTGCTTTTAAAATTCGATTTTAGTTTGGCTTTAAAGGTACAGACTTTGCTTCCTTTCTTATTTCGTTTGAATTTTTTGTGAAATTAATTATTTTATTTTTTTGTTAAAAAAATTAATTATATTTACGTTTATTAATATATATCCGTGTTTTATTTGTGTATATTTGTGAATTGGAAACAAAGTATTTGTAAAATATGGTCCCAAATCTCATCATTTAAGTATGGTCGTCGTTGCTCTATTAGAAAACACGAAATGTTTTAAATATAGCCTATTTTGTATATTATTTGGTATCGGGGCAGTTTTCTTAATTTGTATGATATTTCCTTATCCGGTTTTTATTTTTGAATTTTTTATTAGTTTTCTTTTCTTGTGATTTATACATCTAGAGAAGACTAGCTGTAACATTGTCGAAAATAGAAGAAAAAACTAGCTGTAACCTGTGGAGTTATTAGATAAATTTGGTAATATTTGTAAGAAAAATACTAATGAATTATATTTATAATTTATCGAGGCGGTGAAAACATGTTAACATACATAAATCGTGATGAGCCATGAAAAAAAAAACATAAATCATTGTGAATTTGTAATGCCTTTTTACCAGAATTTGCAAAAGGAAACAAAGGATATACTTTAAGTGAGATTTACAATATATACATATAGAATGTATATACGTACGTTTTTAAGTGAGATTTTTAATCTAGGAAAACAAATAAATAGAACTAGACGAGGATCCGTACGTACGTGCGGAGTTTAAGATGTTTTTAAATTTATATATTTAAACTTATTTAGTGAAAAACTATATTATTCCAAACTTGAATTATATGTATATAGTCTCTAATTTCTTAGAGTACATTAAATAAAATTTATACATAGTGCAGGGTAACATATATATGGGGTAATCCGGGATTGATCCGTGTATAAGAAATATTTAAAATTTATTTATTGAAATATATTTAATATAAAGTTCAAAATTATACTTATGTATATTTTAATATTATGAATATAATTTAGTTATATCTTATCAATTATTTATGTCATTTTTTGACCAGTTGAAATTATAATTATACATAGATGGAATCCGATTAAATCTCATAACAATTATCATTCCTTTCAAATTTGCTTTGTGATTCTTTTAACGATTTGTACGGAAAATTTAAATATGTATTTGTTATTCCTTTCTTTGTTTATGTCTTAATTAACTACACTATTTCCAAAATATTTCACAAAACTACACCTAAACACTCAAAATTAAATCCAAATAAACCCTACCCACACAATCCTACACCCTTAATACTATACCCTAAACACTAATTAGCGAACACAAATGAAAAGATTTTAATTTTGGTAATTTTTAAAAGGGTAAATCAAGCTTTTAAAATTTTGAAAGGGTGTAAATATGTAAAAAAATTAAATTAGGTGTAGTTTTATGAAGGAGGGGTTGAAAGGGTGTAGTTTTGTGAATTCCTCAATTAACTATATATAAATTTAAAAATAAGGGAGAATCACAAAACTACACTATTTGAATTATATTTCACAAAACTACACCATTTCCAAAATACTTCACAAAACTACACATAAACTCTCAAAATTAAATTCAAATAAACTCTACCCAAACAATCCTACCCCCTTAATACTATACTATAAACACTAATTAGCGAACCCAAATGAAAAAAATTTAATTTTGGTAATTTTTTAAAGGTTAAAGCAAGCTTTTGAAATTTTGAAAGGGTGTAAATATGTGAAAATATTAAATTAGGAGTAGTTTTGTGAAGAAAGAGTTGAAAGGGTGTAGATTTGTGAATTCCTCTAAAAATAAAGCAAATTTAGATTGTTGTAGATATTATTCTTTGAATAATTCAAGTTCTTTTATTTCGTATTTCGATATGACAACTATTATCAAATTTTATTTTATTTGCTAAAATTTTAATTGATTTTCATTTTGAAATTTAAATCTTTTGTTATTAAAGATATTTCAGGAATATTATTGTTTTCAAATTTTGTCATATATAAATTTTGAAATTTTAAATCGGTTTTTTTATTTTCTTTATTCGTTTTGTAGAATATTTTTCGAATTAAAAGTTTAAAATTAGTGAAGATTAAAATTTGAATGATTATTGTTACCAAAATTTTCATTACAAACATTTAAACTACATTATGAATTTTTTTTGGGCCTTTGTACTGAGCTTAAAATTGTAATTTGTGAAAACAATTATAAACAAAAATTATGTTAAAAAATATAGTGGCATTACAAGGTAATTAAAAAAAAATTTAAGGTTTTTTACAAAAATATTTTCCAATTAATATATAAGATTGTCCTATTCAGATAATAAATAATAATACGTATTGAGTGGGGAGTACCAAATAAGTATTTATCAACATATTCACGTGGTTCCAATGATATTTTTGGACCATCTTTGGTCGTCTCCCCCCAAGGGTTTTCGTTTATATGAAATGGGCAATTTTTATTCTTCATATAATAATGTCTTTAGTGATATTATTATCAACGGTGACTATTTGCTACGTGTTGGGAAACATTAAATAAGTGTAATTATGCAAAACTTGTTTGGCTAAACCCTTTTTTAGTAAGTAAGCGTAAATGAATTCCATCATAACTATGTATGTAACTTTATTACCAATAATTCGCAAATAAGTATATACCATGGGACATGAAAAATTCTTAATCATCTCCCCACTATTATCTTTTAAAACTATTTGCACCATTTTAACTTCTAAAGCGTGTAAATTGAATGCTTAATCAATCATACTTAAAGTTATTGAACCGTATTTATTAGACTAATTACACCAATATTCGAATGCGTGGCCCACAACAATTGAACCTTACAATAAATAAGCGTAGAAGCGATTTATTAATTAATTATGGATGAAATAGTACCATATACTAGAAGTCTAGAACACTACTAATAACTAAAATATCTTAAAAGGATAGATGATGATGATATGAATGAGTTTAGTTTTCAGTGACAATATTAATATTTTATCCTAATAATTAATATAGAAAATAATAATAAGCAGGAGGAGGAGCGTCGTGCTGTCAGAATTATTTTGAGTATTTTTGATGAAATTCGTTTATGCAAGAAAAAACATGTACACAAATATAAATGCATGCAAATAACTAAATTTAATGTTGATAATGATAAAAACATAAATAAAATTATAATTCAGTTTTATATGGTATTTTCGGCAAAAACTGAAATTAGTTTTGAGATCTCAATTATTGGATAAAATTTACTTTTCTCCATAAAACAGAGTTAGAAATTACTTAATAATTAGCCAAAAAAGAAACAAAAAAAACATTGGGAACAATGAAAAACAAATTGGTTAAAAGGTAAATTTGGGTAAGATGTGGTGTGAATAAATGAAGTATAACATTGGGTGACGTGTGGAGGTAAGTAGGACCCACATATAGTGTCGACATGATAGGTGAGAGATAATGATAGGCTCTTTAGGTTTTAGTCTTAGGCTTAGATTAGTCTAAGCTAAGTGGTTTTGTCGTCAAATCCGTTTTTAGTAGAACTTTGGGTTTTTGGTTTGACAAAAAAAAAAAGGTTTTATAATAGTCAAACCCTAAAAGCTCATGCGCTACCGGCTACTCTACTCTCTCATCTTATTTAATTTCGTTTCTTTTTAGTTAGTTGTGCATTTACGCCTTGAGAAGATAAATAAGACATTTAATTACTCCTATCATGTTTTTCAAACCAATACTTAACAATTTTAATCCGTAGAGTTTAGCTCTCTCCATTCTATGTAATTTATTAGCTAATGATCATAAATTATGTTGCTGTCAAAAAAATATGAACTCGAAGATTAATTAAATTTATTGATTTACTCTTGGTTTTGAATAATGGCTGATTGTTCAATGTAAAACAATGCATTTATTAGGAAGTCTTAGTATTATATGTATAAATTTTATCAAATAATTTTTCTTTAAAGAAAGAGAGAGAGAGAGAATAATCAAATTCATGAAAATCTAACTTAGTGGCCATGCGTTACTGTTAATGTACATACTGTATATATTAGTGTGATAGTTTTTTCATATACGATATACTATAAAAGAAAACAAACCGTAACTTTTAAAAATAAAAATCATACTAATTCAAACATCGTATATTTCCCATATTTTATTATATTGTGTATAATTTTAACATGACAGCTATATTCATGGTCTTCATCAAACACAGTATATTATCTTCAAAATAAAAATGGTTCATTTCATCTTAGCTAAATTATTTCCAAAACATAATTCACTGATCATAGTATTTACAATTAACACGTCCAAAACATAATACAATTGTGAATCAATTTAGTTTGTGTTTGTTGGTAGGAAGCATAGTCGCATAAACATGCATGGGTCCAAATCATATCTCCAAAACAATAATTTGCTAAAAAAGAACAATTTTGTAATAGAAAGAGAAACCAAAAATGAACACAACCTTTACATAAAATTGGAAGGTTCGTAGAGAAGAGACGTAGAGAGACTTGGGACGCATTAAGACATATATCAAAGCATGGGCTCCATTATATTCCATATGAAAAATTCATATTCTTGTTATTATTATTATTATTAATAAAATACAAAATAATATGGTATTCATATGGGTCTCCATTTTAGTTTCCTACATGGTTTCCAAGATTACACACATTCAATGTACATATTCCTCTTTCTCGTTTTATTTCCAAACTCGTGTGTGGTATTTTTGTTCATTCATGCATCTACTCGACAAGTATCCTTTATCCTCGACAAAATACATAAATAAAATATACGAAGATATTGGAAAATATATATAGTGATGTCATACTATCAAATGTGCAAAAAAATAAATCAAATAAAATCAAGTAATCCAAAAATAAATTATACTAATCTTGATTCCTTTATTTTATACACAAAAATTATTTATAGAAGTACAAAAGTTTAATTAATAAATCGCATTATATACCAAAAAAATTATATTATCTGATGTTGGAGTTCGTGTGTGAAAAAGATCGTTAGGGAGTGGATCATGTATTTTGAAACTTATTGGGCTTAGTGTTCTAAGTTATTGGGTTTCTTAATATCTGAAAATGGGCTTTGTTATAATTTGGTTTTAAAATTTACAAGAGGCCCAATAAAAACTTGTAATTTTGTTGTCATTACCAAATTCCACCGTGGACCTAATAAATATCTAAACCATAAATACGCGACCAGCAATATTTTTACGAAATATTAAAATTTTAGATTTCGAAAAATTACAATCTTGAGGGAAAATTCATCTCTGTAATTAATTTATAAAACCCCACACGCAAAAAACTTTCTATATATATGAACCATAAATATGGATGCAGAATTTGAAGACCAGGTCTGTTTGTGGATATAATTTAACTAATGATCCAACCTGTCCACTATAAATTAAAAAAAAATATTGATTGACAAAACTTAAAATTTGTAATAACGCATAATGAAAAAAATGAATGGCTGTCATATTCAGTACATTCCAATTCAAAGTATTGGCTATTTTGTTTTTGTGTTTATTCTAAATTAAATAATTATAAAAGGGTAAAATCAGACACAAAGCCCTCTCTTTGGTCTCATTCTTATTGCTTTTTTCATGAAAAGCCAAAGCCAATAAACAGTATAGATAAAAACTTTATAAAAAAATTTAAAAATATATAATGTTTGGAAGACAATTCAAAGGGGATCTTGCAGAACCCGGCCATGAGAGTTATGTATCAGTAAAAGAGGGCCTCTCCTTCCTAATTTATTAGGGTTTTTGAGTTTTCTTTACTATATATATGAGAATATCAGTAGTAGATAGATATCAACACTAGATAACATAAAGAAATAAAAAAATTCCACATATTTTGTTTATTTATGATAATAATAATCATATTTTGTTCTTGGGATTTTGTAGTTAAACTCGTACGTACCATGAATATCAGTAGTAGATAGATATCAACATATTATTGTTTGCAACATGCTATAGACAAATTTTAGTCCTACTATGACAAGCATTTTTTATATATAATTGATTTTTTTGGTCTTACAAGTTTATAGTTTGTTTAAAACGTTTTTTTGGGAAACTAGTATATGATTTCTACCAAAAAAACAACTAGTATATGATAAAAATGATGTAGATCTAACATTTTACCGGTTTAAAGATTAATATTTTATAAAAAAAAGGAAACTGATTAGTAAATCGTTTCCATCCACAAAAAGAAATGTTGAAACTGATTTAGAATAAAAGATATATAATGGAATTAGTGCTATCACTATGCATGGCTTTTTGTTAATTAGTTAGGTTTTTGTTAAAACTAAATCATGAGATTTTGTTACCCTTTAGACAAAGGAGAGCGACTTGGTTAGCTTTACATACCCTCATGTGCCTTTTTGTCAATTTTTGCGAAAGAATATCTAACTAATATTTGAAGCAAAAAAACAATAAATTTTTCAAGGAAGACAAAAACAAAATTCTTTTCAACGGGAGTGGAGTAGCTATGACCTTTTTGCATGTTTAGTATACGTAGGTGGCTTTATAGAGAAATTTAAATACTACACTCTGTTTTCTTCCAAAATTCATTTAAATTAATAAATGTGAATGAATATAGGCTAATAAATAACTAATAGGAATAAATTGTGTAAACGAGTATAGAGAGATGACGCCAAAAGATGAATCCAATCCAATGGTTTAATGGAAATGCAGAATAAAGAGAGAATGACATAAGGATTCAGATGTGACGTGACATATTGGCCTCGATTACTTGGACTATGACATTTCACCACCTACAAAATTTTACTACATCTTTTTATTCCCAAATTTTGAATAAAACTTTACAAAGTAAAAAAAATACTTAACTAATAGCCTACATACAATTATAAGTAAATTTTCTAGACTAATGTTTTTTTAACTAAATTGTTCTGTTTATTTCATAGAATATTATTTTTACAACAGTTATATAGTTAAGAGTTTTATAATTGTTTATAGATCACCAGTTATAGCATTTAAAAGTCTATGAACCTTGCAGGTTTTAAGATTAGTGATGTATCAAAAGCTATAAATTATTTTTTAGTTGAATTAAGTAAAAAGTGTAGCTAAGTGGTTTATAGCTATTATCCAATAACTGATTCAGATTAGACTTGAGTATAAAACAAAAACAGAAGAAAAGAAAAGAGTTAAATCAATAATATCATCAGTGCTTTCGGGAACATCTGATTAAAAATTAATTGTATTGTTTATGATAATTAATTAACTTAATTACATATGGAAATAGGCCCAATGGGCTATTTATTTAATTTATTTACAAGCATGCGAATCGTAATTAAAACAGTGAAAATAAAAAGAAAAAATAAAAGAAAAGCAGAAGAAGAAGAAGAAGACATGCTCTGATAAGTGGTCGCTGTCTTCACTCTCTAATCTTCTCTGTGTATTTGGCAGTTGAATTTCTCTGCCATGCAAAATCTAATTTTAGATTTCGTGTTGGATTCTCTTTACCTTCTTAAATTTCCCAATCTACCCCTACATCTAACGTCAACGTTAATATCTCTCTTTCTTTCTCATTAATTTTTGTACGTACGTATTCATTTTAATTTATTTTATATTATATTGTGATTTTTAATGATTTGTCTATTATTGTGTTTCTCCTTTCTCTTTCGTCATACATGCAAAATCTCCTGCATTTCTGTTCCGTTTTGGGTAATTAAATAAATAACAGTGGTCCTAATATCTAACATCTTAAATTATAAGAACGAAAAGAAATAAACTTTTTTTTTTAAGTTCAATAACTATTCACATGTGAGATATATAAAATATATATTTTGGAATTGGAATTATGCGTTTAAATGAGTTTGCATTAATACATATACGCTGACATTACCAACCAAATGTTTCTGCTTTTATGGGATAGTTCTATATGTTGCACTTGATTATAGATACTACATATTACTAGTTTATTCAAATCCATACCAAACACTACGGGACCATTATAACGATATCTGTTGTTTTGCTATGTTTAATCAAATATCTCAGATTATTAAATCTCTTAATGCCTACCATTTTCCAGTTTCAAAGTTAAGTAAGTAACAATTTTAGCAAATTCATGTCCCTGACAGGGTTATAACGGTCATTACAAAGCCAGCATGAAGCCAAAGAGTCGTCTCTGTCCTAAAGAGCTACAGCTTCTTTGGCTTGTGATTAGAGAAGTAATTTAATGATGAGAGATCTTATCTAGCGTTTACCGTTTGCGTTCTCTCTACCGCGGTTTGGCGGTTGTTGACTTTTATGCTTGTGTTGTCGTTGACTTTAACTTGTTGAGTTTAATGACTCAACTAATAATATGTGAAAGACAAAAAAAGATCAATAAAGCTATTATGGAGAATACATTTATTTAAAAAGTATAATTGGAGATAAAAAGAGGAATTCACGAAACTAGACCTTTTCATTGATTTCTTTAGAAAAATTCTACCTAATTTAGTTTTTCCACGTAATTACACCTTTTAAAATTTGAAAATGTTGATTTACCCTTTGAAACTTAACCAAAATTATTTTTTTTTATTTGGATTCGCTAATTAGTGTTTATGGGATAAGGTTGTATGTGTAGGCTTAATTTGATTTTAATTTTTGGTGTTTTATGTGTAATTTTGTGATTTTTTTTAAAAAAGTGTAGTTTTGAACTATTTAATAATTTAATTGCATTATTATTTGGTGGAATTGTTAATGATTACCAAAATCAAAGGAAAAAAAGAGAGGGACCTCTTCGTGCATATGATTTTCCCTCCAAAAACAACTACTCCCACTAACCTTTTTAGATTTTTCATTCCAACAAAATCATTCACACGAGAAAATCTGTCTCTTGATCACTTTCATGCAATAATAACTTGGTAATTTTTGTGTAACCTCGAACTATTGCTGTTTTAGGGTTATATTTAATTAAAACATTCTCAATTAAACTATAACTCATTTTAATGCTTTAATCATTAATATGAAACTTTGTTGCCTTTAAAGGATATTATTGCTTAATCCATCATTAGGAGAATAATAGCTTTATATCACTATTCTTTAGCCAAATAGACCCTTTTTAGGTTCACCCTTAAGCATTTTTGAAATAATCTTATTTGATGGTGTTTAATAATTACAATTTACATGTTTCCACATAAGTTAAAATTAAAAATAATACTTTTAATTTCTTATTTGAATTTCCTCTGCTGCATGCTGCAGGTATTTGACCAACGACTATACATTAAAAGCGAATTATGCAACAAGAATAAAACGTTTCTATTTCTAGTGATAAGATTTTTTTTTTTCTTGTCTCCACTATATAAGATTACAGGGAAAAAACTCTCCTGAAAGATTTAATTAGTATCTTAGTTACAGTTAAATTTTAATGAAAAATAATAAAGACTGCATCTGAAAAAAAAGGATTTAAAAGAGAAATTGGAATTGAAAAATTCATAAAACATATATCAGCATCCGAAAATATTCTATATAAAATATGTTTTATTTGGATACTATTTATTCATAGATGGAAAGTTATGGAAAATAAAAAATATTGATCAATACTTTCAACACGATTGACATTAATCGCTATTTTCACTAAACTATTTCCTTTTTTTTATAAATTGGAAAGGAAAAAAATATGAAAGTCAAAGTAATTAAAGAAAGGGATGGGGTGGGTTATTGAGCAAAACGGCGCCGTAGAGATGTCTTATCCTACAATACAGCTGTCTTGTGGCAGACACCATCGGTCCTACGTATATTTGAGCTTTACTGTACGTAAAGCTTTAACAAATCTAATTCTCACTGTTCACAAATTATATATTATATATACACACATACATTACATATATAATTATCTTTCACGAAATTCTAAACTAAAAACCATATGAAATCTTGTAGAAAAATGGTCCAACAAAGATTTATTTTTTAATTACAAAACCATTTCTTTATACTGCATTGGGATCTAGTTCGTCTTTTTCCAAAAAAGATCTCCTTAATCAAACCACTTAAACTATTAAAACCAAATGACTTAATAATTGTTGTTGTTGGCCTAGGTACAAACATGTCACATATGTAGAGACAACATCGTGTACACATTATATCATATATATGGTTTCATATGTATTTCAAAATCAAATATAAATACGACACCCCCACTTGCATTGTGATTTTTGGAAGATAATAACGAAATAATTTTTTTAAAAAAAGATGAATTAAAAGGATACAGAGTTGTATATGTCGGGTCATTTAGGGCCGTGACCAATAGTTTCGTCGTAATATCTACGGTGGTCATGATATAAAATATTGGACTTTTCTTTAACTCTTTTGTAGACTTCTCTACAGTTTTTGTCGGTTCGCATATTTGTATTCGTATATTCACGTTTAAGAAAAGTGTTTATTTTTTTTAGTTTCAACTTTTTTGTTGTTATTAAAAATGAGTCATACGAAGTTTAAAAGTGTATCTAGTTTATAAAATGGTAGACAGTGTGTGTTTCTCTTACCAACATTATTAGTTCAATTCACTACTGTTGATTGTTTAATTAGGTTAGTGATATTGAAAACTTGTTGTTTGAAATCTAATAGTATTTTTGTTTTCTATCTTTTATTCATGAAGAATATTGAATTTGTGAGTTTAAGGGTTCAATGATAGCTAAAAAAGTTATGAATGATTGCCAGAGAGTGATGTAGAATATACTAGATGCATAAAACTATTATTCGTGTTAAACAAAAAACAAAATCTTAACCAAGATAATATTACTTTTGATATATATACTACATGTATTAGAGCAAGTCCAATGGTGTTTCTTAACGGGATCTTAGCATGTGGAGCCCACCTAAATAGTTAAGATCTGAATCTTATATTTCTTATTTAAGATCGAGATCTTAACTATTCATGCATACGTGGTGGCCCATAATTGGTCCGTTTTTTTTTTTTTTTTTTTTTTTTTTGTTTTAAACCAACTGTTCATGGACCCCACTGAATAGTTAAGAAATTTTGTGGGTTTCTCTGTTGAAGATGGTCTTAGGTAATTATATTTAAACATTTAGTGTGGATACTAGCTATCATGCACCAAAGAGCGTGTTTTTGCTTTTAGTTGTATTGTAACTCCCCTCATAACCATATAGTACTAATATGTTTGAAAATGTTCCCAAAGACTTTAGAAAAAATATAATATAAAATACTAGTATAATGCAAAATTAGAATTTGTAGGGGCTAAAATAAAATAAAAACATAAAAAATGAAATAAATAAAAGTAAAGAAACGTCTTTCTCAATAAGAACACAGATCCCAACGGATTCAAACAGCAAAATTTTAGCTTTGTTCTTCTTCTCTTATAATAATATATCCTCTCGAGAAACCTTTCTCTATATCTCTTCTCGTCCAAAAAAACAAAGTTTTATTTTTCAGACAAGCTTAATAAAAATAAAATGAAATGTTGTTAGTTGTTATATACCAATGATTGCTATATAACTTACCATTCCTAGAGAGAGAGAGAAAAAGAGAGTGAGAGCAAAGATACATTATATAGAAAGAAGAGAAGATAACAATGAAGTCATTTTGTGATAATGATGATGATAATAACAATACTACTAATCTCTTAGGTTTCTCATTAACTTCAAACATGTTAACAATGGGAGGAAGTGGAGGAGAAGGTCTATACTCATCTTCTTCATCAATAGCTACTTCTTCTTCATCTTCTGTTATGCCACCAACAACACACAACAACAACAACAACAATTATGGTGTTAATTGCTATGGATCTAACTCATCTTCTGGTCATGAGCTTTACTCTCAAATGTCTGTCATGCCACTTAGATCTGATGGTTCTCTTTGCTTAATGGAAGCACTTAACAGATCTTCTCATCACTCTAATCACCACACTAATCAAGGTTAGAATTATATACATATGTGTTTCTTGAAGTTTGTTATTATTGTGTCTTGTTTGTTGGGAACATGTTTGGTTTCAAGAATTTATGTTTTTTTTTATTTTTAATGTTGTTTTGTTAGATGTATCTCCAAAGATGGAGGATTTCTTTGGGACCCATCAAAGTAACAAAGAAGCCATGGATCTTAGCTTAGATAGTTTATTCTACAATGCCACTCATCATCATCATCATGAGCCTAACCACAACAACAACAACAACACTAACAACTTTCAAGAGTTCTTTAGGTTCCCACAACACACCACAAGAAACCACCATGGGGAAGAAACCCGAAATTACGAGAATACCCTTGGTTTAACACACGGAGGAGGGTCTTTTGATATAGGGGTATATGGGGAATTTCAACAGTCACTTAGCTTATCCATGAGCCCTGGCTCACAATCTAGCTGCATTACTGCCTCTCACCAACACCAAAACCAAAACCAAAACCACCCAAACCAAAACCACCAAAGCCAAAACCAAAACCAGCATCATATCTCTGAAGCATTGGTTGATACAAATGTTGGATTTGAGACAACAACAACGAAAACAATGGTGGCTGCGAAGAAGAAGAGAGGACAAGAAGAAGTTGGACAGAAACAGATTGTTCATCGTAAATCTATTGATACTTTTGGTCAACGAACTTCTCAATACCGAGGCGTTACTAGGTTTTTTATTTATTCTATATAGTTTATAATATTAGTAATGTTAGACTTTGGTTATAGTTAGTCATGTTTCTTGTTACTTATTATATATTTGTTTTTTTTTAATTATTGTGAAAAATAGGCATAGATGGACTGGTAGATATGAAGCTCATCTATGGGACAATAGTTTCAAGAAAGAAGGACATAGTAGAAAAGGAAGACAAGGTTTAGTATTTGCTCTTTTATTACTAATATATTTAAAATAATATTAATTGATTTTTATATAATAATTTTGTTATTAACGTATTATTATTGTTTTTGCTCTACGTGTGATTATGATTTGATGATGCTTCATCTCAGTTTATCTTGGTAAGTACAACACTTTGAATCTTGATGGATTAATTATTATTTTTATCGCCCTATATTTTCTCGGGAAAATAATGATGGATTTTGACTACTTTTTAATTTATTTGGTTATAAATCAAATTTATAAATATTTTAGGAGGTTATGATATGGAGGAGAAAGCTGCTCGAGCATATGATCTTGCTGCACTCAAGTACTGGGGTCCTTCTACTCACACCAATTTCTCTGTAATTTCTTTATGTTTCTCTTCTTTTAATTATTTTTTTAATATCCAACTTTATATATATAACTTTGCCCTTATTGTTACCATATTATACTAATTTAATTATTATTTTTTAATTCGAAGGTGGAGAATTATCAGGAAGAGATTGATGGCATGAAGAACATGACTAGACAAGAGTATGTTGCACATTTGAGAAGAAAAAGCAGTGGTTTCTCTAGGGGTGCTTCTATCTATAGAGGAGTCACAAGGTCCCTTTTAATTTTCACATTTTATTATAACTTCATTTTATATTATTTCATATGTATTCACATTGTGTTTATATTATATTTAGACATCATCAACATGGAAGGTGGCAAGCTCGGATTGGTAGAGTCGCAGGAAACAAAGATCTCTACCTTGGAACATTTGGTAATTAAATACATATAAATGATCGTAATTGTTAATAAAACATTATTTAATAACTTTTGTCTAATGGAATATTTATTTGAACTCTCTTTAGGAACACAAGAAGAAGCTGCAGAAGCATATGATGTTGCAGCTATCAAGTTCCGTGGCACAAACGCTGTGACTAACTTTGATATAACAAGGTACGATGTTGAACGTATAATGGCTAGTAACACACTCTTGTCTGGAGAGTTAGCTCGAAGGAAAAACATCAACATTGTCAATAACGACGTGCCAACCGCTTTAAACGTTGTCGTGGACAATGGTGCAAACAAAGAAGGGATTAGTCCAGAGAGAGTTTTGAATTTTCCTGCGATTTTCGCGTTGCCACAAGTTGGTCCTAAGATGTTTGGAGCCAATGTTGTTGGGAATATGAGTTCTTGGACTACTACAAACCCTAATGGTGAGCTTAAGAGTGTTTCTCTTACTTTGCCTCAGATGCCGGTTTTCGCGGCTTGGGCTGATTCTTGATTGAATCATCTAATGGAACTAATTAACTCGATCTTGTGTTTTCTTGGTTTAGTTGCCAAGTGTTTCTGTTTTTTTTTCTACTTGTTTAATTCGGTTTTAGTTTAAATTCGGATTAGTTTATCGGTATAATTAGTATTTGCTTAGAAGCGGTATATGTTTGTTTTGTGTTGTATCCGTGTGAAACAGAATGGATCTCTCAAAAACATATGATTTTTAATTAATCTTTTTGGTTATTTCCTCTCTCTTCGTTAAACATATATAACTATAGTATAGCATAAAATATTCATGTGATTTGAGAAGTAGCAAGTATGTAGAAAACAAGGAAAATGTGTTCGAACAACATGAAATGATTATATTACGTGCAAGAACATAATGATAATAGAACTTACTTGGGTTAATATTATTTTTACTAAATATGAATAATTTATAAAATGGTTTGTTGATGGTTTTGGCAAATGATTAGGATGTTAATTTGTTGTAAAGATATGGTAAGAAAATATGAAAAGGAGAAATATGCATGGAGTTGAAATGACCCATATCTAATAATTAGGTCCCTTGTCACTTTAGTTTCTTGATACATAGTTCTTTTTAGTACACATAAATAACAAAAATGATGGTGAAATAAATATGAAATGTCTCACCAATAATGCGATTTTGCTTTATTGACCATAATCAACACACAACAATCCAACATACCTCATTTTATAAAATTCTCTCCTTTTGTCTCTTTTTCACACCCCCACCCGTATCAGCTTTTCCTTTAAAGTTTTCACTAAATTTCTTTAAAAATATTCCCTCCTCCATGATATTTATGGATTTTAAAGGATAAATAATGCTTATTCAATAATTAATTAATTGCATGGAAACTTTAAAAGCCACTAACTATGAAATCATTATGCCGGTAACAAAAGTTACTGTAACCCATACGTGGGTGGGTGGTTCAATCTTTGAAAACATTTTGATTGTGAACATACGTAATGTATTTGACACATGTTTTTCCAGTTTCCCACACGTGTGGTGTGTAGGCCCAAGTTTATATTATTATTGGGCCATGGATGATTATATTTACAAAACTGACCCACTATTTTATTCCTGATTTAATGTTGGGCTGTGGCCCATGTTTGATTTTATTTTTGGCCTTTTTGGGTATAATAATTTTGTAATAGTATAATTTTTTTGGTTAAATGGTAAGGTTCGATTGATTTACGCCACATAAAATGAAAGTCATATTGTTGTGGGCGAATTGCACATTAATTGCGTAAAAATGTGACATATTTGTTTTGTTACACGAAAGAAAAAAAAGGCAAAAACACTTCCACGTATCGTCTTCTGATTACTATTATTATCACATGGATGGGTCATCTATAGATTTGGTTATATTTATATAAACACACCAAATCAAACAATCACTATTAGAGTAAATAGTAATTAGTTTGGAACTAGAGTGACATCATCTAAAATTTTAAGATAAATCAAAACAACAACACGAGATTTGTCATGTGTTTAGGTCGAGACGTTTAAAGTTTCAATTTTTTATTTTATTATAATAGTTTTAAACATATTTTAAAGTATTTACTGTTAATAGCTAACGGCTCACCTATAATATTTAATTTTGTAGTCCTTGAACATTATCAAAATTCAACAATTGGCACAAAACAAGCCACGATTTCGCTTCACAA
Organism: Cochlearia excelsa; assembly: GCA_963556525.1. Taxonomy (NCBI): domain Eukaryota; kingdom Viridiplantae; phylum Streptophyta; class Magnoliopsida; order Brassicales; family Brassicaceae; genus Cochlearia; species Cochlearia excelsa. The sequence goes on along the minus strand of OY748331.1, from coordinate 624,497 downwards.
CCACAAATCTGTTAATCTCTTCCTCGAAAGTAATTTATTATCATCAAATTCCTTTCCTTCTCGAACCTACGCGTCGTCTCGTGAAAAAACCCACCTCGAATCACCGGCGTTTTGGCCGCTTGATAGCGGCGGCGGAGGAAGGAGGAGCATGGCGACGCCGATTGTTTTCGCCGATCACTTGATCCTAACAACAATCTTAGCCTCTCTATTCGCGTTTCTGCTTCTCTACATCTTTCAACGCCCTAACAAGAACAATAAGAGCAAAATCAACGAAACCCAGACGGTGAAATCTGGAAACGACGTCGATATAATCATCGTCGGTGCCGGTGTCGCCGGCGCCGCCCTCGCTCATACCCTCGGCAAAGTAATCTCCGATTCTAATTTTTATTATTAACCCAATTTTCATTTTATTTATGTGCCCTTTTTCGTTTGTTAATTTCTGGAATTGTTTATTATATTTTGAATTTTTTTGATTATTATACCATTAATAAACTCTTGTAACACAAGCTATAATGTTTCTTTGTCTATGAACAATCATCTCAAAGATTTGATTTTTGAGGCTAAAGTTGATAACTTTGACTTGATTCTCTTAAGGCTATTTTGGTTATTGATTGATTATGTGTGTGTGTGTGTTGTGTGTAGGAAGGGAGAAGAGTTCATGTAATAGAAAGAGACTTAACAGAACCAGACAGGATAGTTGGTGAATTGTTACAACCAGGTGGTTACTTGAAGCTAATAGAACTTGGTCTTGAAGATTGTGTCAAGGAGATAGATGCACAGAGAGTACTTGGCTATGCTCTCTTCAAAGATGGGAAACACACTAAGCTCTCTTACCCTTTGGATCAGTTTGATTCCGATGTCGCAGGACGTAGCTTTCACAATGGTCGATTTGTACAGAGGATGCGCGACAAAGCTTCTTCACTTCCCAAGTAAAAAAACACACATCTTTGTATAGTTTCTTTGAATTGTAGAATCTGAGTTTTTCGATGTTTTGTTTCAGTGTTCGTATGGAGCAAGGGACAGTGACGTCTTTGGTCGAAGAAAACGGAGTAATCAAAGGTGTTCAATACAAAAGAAAAGAAGGAAATGTGCTTAAAGCATTTGCTCCTCTCACTATTGTATGTGATGGTTGTTTCTCTAACTTGCGCCGCTCTCTCTGCAAACCAAAGGTATGTGTTTGTGTGTGTGTTTGTGTAATGATCATTGCTATGTTCAATCTTCTCTCATCGGTTTTTGTTGATTTAAAAAATCTCTTTTTTAAGGTGGATGTGCCGTCTAATTTCGTCGGTCTCGTGTTAGAGAATTGCGAACTTCCCTTTCCGAATCACGGCCACGTGGTCCTCGGCGACCCGTCTCCAATCTTATTCTACCCCATAAGCAGCAGCGAAGTCCGTTGCTTAGTCGATGTCCCGGGCTCGAAACTCCCATCGCTAGCTAACGGCGAAATGGGTAAACATCTCAAAACATCGGTAGCGCCGCAAGTACCTCTTCAAATCCGCGAAGCTTTCGTTTCGGCCGTGGAGAAAGGTAAAATAAGGACAATGCCGAACCGGAGCATGCCCGCAGATCCGATCCATACGCCCGGAGCGTTACTTTTAGGTGACGCGTTCAATATGCGACATCCTTTAACGGGAGGAGGCATGACCGTTGCGTTGTCCGATATAGTTATCCTCCGAAACTTATTGAACCCGCTGGTTGATTTAACCGATAAAGAGTCTTTATCGAAATACATCGAATCGTTCTATACGTTGAGGAAACCGGTGGCTTCGACTATAAACACGCTCGCAGGTGCTTTGTATAAAGTGTTTTTGGCGTCACCGGACGATGCGAAAAGCGAAATGAGACGGGCTTGCTTCGATTATCTTAGCCTTGGTGGGGTTTGCTCGTCCGGACCGGTGGCTCTGCTCTCGGGTTTGAACCCGAAACCTATGAGCCTTGTGCTTCATTTTTTCGCGGTTGCGATTTTCGGGGTTGGGCGTTTGTTGTTGCCACTTCCTTCTGTTAAACGGTTATGGCTTGGAGCTAGATTGATCTCGGTACGTCGTCGTTTTGGTTAATATATTATTTTTTCTTTTATTAGTGTAACATAATTTATAATTTATTTGTTTTGGTATTGAAACAGAGTGCTTCAGGGATTATCTTTCCAATAATAAAAGCAGAAGGTGTGAGACAAATGTTTTTTCCTCGAACCATTCCTGCCATCTACAGAGCTCCTCCTTCTCCTTCTTCTTCAGTAATGAATAAGTAACATTGGTTTGAACATTTCTTGTGTGTAAGAAGACATAGCTACTTATTGGTTATGGTCTGATTTGGGTTTTTACTGAACTTTGGTTTGAAATGTGTCTCATGGGAAAAAATAAACTTTACTAAGTAAAAATGTATATTTGTTAATTGTTAGTACATGTGGTTTGCAAATGTTCACGCACAAATAACATTTATAAAAAACTGTAAAAAACACAAAAAATGTATAATTTTTTTTTATATCAACTAAAAAAAGGTATATTTTATGTTGTTAATTATATTAGTTTTTCTATTTGCATATTCTGCTTTTGTATATTTTCTTTTTAACCATTGAAAGAAAGTCAACGGTGAAACATGTGTAGTAAATGCAGTCAAAAATAATAACAATATCAAAGCAGAAGTGAATAAGACCGTTAAAAATGGTAGTAATGCTTTAGTATTATGGGCCTTTCACTTGTGCGTATGATTAATATGGGCTTGGACTAATCACCAAAAGTTGTACTTAGCTAAGCTAAGTTAGCTAAGCTAAGTTAGCTAAGCTAAGTTAGCTAATGTGAATCATGCAATAATAATTAGTGATGTTACTGTATATGTTTTTTGTTTGGAGAAAAACTTGTGTATATCAAAAATGAATAATAGAGAGTGTCAAATCATATTAAATGTAGAAGAAACAAGGAGAGAATGGGCAATGAATGATAATCTTGAAAGGGGTCAAATAAAATGGGTTGGAGTTATATACATTAAGGAGTGGATCCCATTATATATTAAGCCCAAATCTAAATGTCACACACACACAGCTTTAAACCTAACATTCATTGTGACGTTGAAGTCTCTTCTTCATAATTCAATTTATACAATGGGCGGAGTTAATTACATTGTTTTTCTTTCTTTCTTTTTCTTTTACGTTTTGGTTAAATTTATGTTAATTTTGATTGACATATGTGAATAAATTATTAGTTATTTCATCATTTTTTTGTGATAAAAACGACAACTCTTTTTTAAAAAAATAGAGAAAAAAATAGTAGAACAATATTTAATTTCATTAAAACTAAATTTGAAAATAGTATTGCTTTTCTTTATTAAAAATAAATAAATTAGTAGTGCTTTTCAAGCCCACACGCACGCACGCACCTACGTAACGTCTCCCATAAATTAAACTCTCTTCTTCCAACTAAATAATTTCATCACACATTGCTGTAAACCATTAATTTCTTCGTTGACATTTTCATGTTTTATTGTTCTGTCAATTTAATTCTTGTCTGTCCCAGTTTGATTTTTACCCTTCTCGCCCAAATTTTCCATTTTTCCAGAGAATTTTATTAGTGAATGTAAAATAACAAACAATATATTGTTGTTATAAGATTTTATTAGCACATGAAATTAAAAAATATTTAATTAGCATTGTGACAAAAAAAAAGATTCGGGTAGCTATTTCATAACAATTATGATTATATTTGATACATATATAAATTAACATGTCTTTAGATATGGACTTTTTAGTAGATAATATAAAGATTTAGTTGACCGAATATATGTAGTTGTCGTTGACTTGGACAATGTAATGTAGGTAGGTACATATCGACCAAGTTTGCAAACATAAAAGAGGGACACATCAAAGCCTAAACACTACACAATTTATGTAAGCTTCCAAGAAATAGCGTTTAGCTGTTAGAATCATTCCGTGTACATGTTGCGTGTTTTCATTTTCTCCAACTTGTACGGACATTAATTAATTAACTAATTAGCTTATAACCTCACATGTTTTCTTTTGCGCAATAAATCAAAATTTCAAATAAATATCGACACCTAATTTTGTTACGTGAATCATGCAGCTATCTTGAATGGATGCAACAAAAAACTAATCCCCACTTTTTCTCCGACCAAAAAAGCCATTAAGTCATCTATATATATACTCGGTCAACATAATGAATTTTATAGAAAAACCTACTTATAATTAACTATCACATGATTCATATATGCATGTTTTTTACGTACATACCAAAACATATTTACAAACTTTTTATTAATAAGGAAACTGCATACTTATTTTATCGTGGTTCATATTTTACTATGTGTTTGACGTGGGACAATTCAAATGTGATATGTGTGACATAATAAAAATTGTTTTTTTACTAAATAGTGATATGTGTGACATAATAAAAATTGTTTTTTTACTAAATAGTAAATATAGATTACTAATTAGTATATAAACCAATATTTTTTACTTCAGCCAATGACTATTTGAAACGAAATATCTAAAATTTTCAACAGTAGATATACTCTAGTCACTAGAGTCAAAAGTACGACATATATAATTGGATAAAGTTTGAAATTTTGTGTCACAATGAATAACAATATTGATGGTGTTTATTTGTATATATTTAGAAAGGAAGAAAAGACAAAAGAAGTAAAATATAATGTAAGATAGAAGATGGATGTGTTGAAGAAAGGGTCCTACGTTATGGAGGAGGTAAAGCAAACTGGTCCGTATATTGTCTCTCCTAGGTATTTCTTTTAGGCCCCAAACCAACGTGAACTTCACGTTACTTGTCGTCACTACATTTTAATTGGTCCCAAATTTATTAGTTATTACTATTAAACATTTATACTATAAAACCTACTCCATGGAAATTCCCATCGTGTCTATTTTTAACTAATTTTATATAAATATATTTTTCATACACAAATAATATATGGCATTGTCAGTGTGGGAAATTTATGCGATTGGACTTTCACGTGCTCATTCTTCTCTTACATCACTAATCATTTATTTCTTAAAATTTTGATTATTCTTGATTAACTTCTCAAAGTACAATAATTTTTTATTATAATATAAATTCTAAAATAATTCACTTAAGTAAAACCCTAGTGTAAACATTATGAAATGTATTGTATATCATCATGCACAAAAGTAAAAACCAACATCCATTAATATTCTAGAGTTTAATTACCGCTACTCCTATAAATATGGTTTCAAATGTTAAGACCCATTTTAATTGTATATTGCTAAGTAATCTAACACAATCTGTAAATTGTGGAAACCATGTCTCCATGCCAATTAGTTAACGATTAGTATACTTATAATTAAGCTTTGGGGAACTTTAGGATTTGCAGTCCACTTGGAACTATAAAGGATTGTGTATTTTGTTGTTGTTAAGCTTAAAGGTCACAAAGGGCATACAAAAATTAGATCAATAAGCAAGGCCTTGTCGGAAGATAAACATATGGACCCATTTTTGTTGCATCTCAAGTATAGATAAAAGACCCTATTTTAATTCCCTCTTTTGTTTCTTGTTAATTTTGGTCGAGTTTTTATTAGTCACAATATTGTGTTTGCTCTCCAACAACAAAGCAAACATGTAGAAATTTATATAACCGGATTAATTATAACATATTAACTTTGCTAGAAGTAAAATGTGGTAACTATAAAGTTAATATATTTAAAGTACTGAATATCCAGATATTTTAATGTAGTTTGACAAAATGATATGTGTTTCTAGCCGAAGAAAATATATGGCTAGTTATTCAATGTTTTGATTCTGACCATAGTTTGACTGAATCGATTTATAGTCAATAAATATCAAACTAAACATATATACATATGTTTGGTAATTTCGGTCGTTCCTACTGGCAAATCGTACATAATATAGTCAAAAGTTTGTCGAAGAATTCTTTTCTAATTTCAAAATTATGAATGTTAAAAAGTGAGAGGACGAAGCAACCCAGAAGATGCCAATGAAAAATCAAATATTATGATTTAAATTGATAAAATATTAGTTTTTACACGGTAACAATAAACATCAAAACCAAAAACTATATAAAAAAGAAACATTATGCGGGTCGGGAACATAATCAATTAAAGAGTTTCTATCAAACTATATATTTTTTTTTTTTTATTAAACCTAGGCCCGCGACCAGCCTTTGATAATACCAATTAATGGCGTAAATCATCGCTCCCAACGCGGTTCGAACTCAGGAGCACAACATCACCAACGACTGCGCTTAACCGACTGAGTCAACCCGTCGTTGGTATCAAACTATATTTTTATATCAATTTAAACCACACTTTAACAAATGGCCGATTATAATTTTATTTACATGTTTTAACAGTGTTCGCAAAGTTGGGAACCAATACGTGCCCTGATACTAAACTTTCCAAAAAAAGTCAGAAACTTATCGGGATCTGTCCTCGCACTTTATTTATTTTTATTGTATATATTTTCATCTTAGCTTTTGCGTTCATTATTTTTGTTTTTGGTCTACGTAAAGAAATAGTAGTTTTTGAATTTTTTTGTTTATAATATTTTCGCCAAAAAGGAAAATAGTAGTTTTATGAAAAGAGAAGGCAAAAACCAAAAAGACAATGTTACATTTTCCATAATATTGATATTTAGTTCTCCCTATTGAAAAAAGGAAACTATGATCATGCAAATCAGTAACATTTATTATAAAAACTTAATATTATTTGAATTGGTTCATAATTGTGTGGTGATCACAATGAATGACATGTTTACAATGGGACACTCATTAATCAGGTAGCTACAAACTAAGGGCGCTTTACTGAAACATGTTTTGTAAGTTGTTTAACATTAATATTTGTTACTTATTTTCATGTTTTTATAGAACTTTACTAGCTGGAGCGATATATTTATAAATATGTACTATAAAGTAAAACTAAAGTAACAAGAAAATGAGCCGACATGTTTAAACTTTAGACAGAAACACGTAGTTAATTAATGTGATTCGGCATCACAACATGGATCAATTTTTCAATGTTTGGAAATACAAAATGCATGAGAAAGAGAAGTGAAATAAGATTTTGTTTTTCACACCTCAAAAAAGTTAATAAATTACCGGTTGGATATCCAACTATATACTTTATCGCCTAAAATAGGTACTTATACATTTATCATCATTACGCAAAAAGAAAATAAAAAACATACAAAGTAAACTTGGCATGTTAGACCATGTCCAATGGGTGAATCTCTTTCAATCTCCTAAGTAAATTTTTTTTTTAATTATTATTTTTTTAATTAAAAAAAATAAAAATAAATTGCACCAATCGCGGGCCACCATGTGTCAGTGGGATCCGCGATTTGCCCAAGAACCGGTTCCCAAACAAGAGAAGAAAAAGTTTAGACCATCTTAATAGGGGCTTCAGGGCTTTTAACCTGTGGGCCCCCACAAATTAAGTAAAAGCCCCGGTCCAAAACTCCTCTCTAAGTTTCGCGGGCCCCACCGGTTTAAACTCCTCTCTAAGTTTCAAGAACCGGTTTCGCGGACGCTACCGACACGTGGCGGCCCGCGATTGGTCAATTTTTTTATTTTTTTTAATTTTCAAAAAAGATAAATAAAAAATAATTTTTTTTTCCAAGAATCTTTAGTTGACTCCAACTATAAAGATAGCTCTTAGCTCTTGTTTTTTGTTTGGGTCCCACCTCTTTAAAACCCATTAAAAACCCCCCAAAATCATGCTCGACTTCGGAGTTCGGACACGTTTCCGTTCATTCGTTCAAAGATTTAGTCATGTACGTTCTTGTTCCCATTGGTTTTAAAACACTTAGTTTCGTTTGTACACGTCATCAAGCATATTTTGATTTGGTTAGAGAAAAATACTATTTTTGGTTTTATCTAATGCAAGTTTGAAGAATGAGTAAAGACTATTCAATGTAAAATATCCACAGATTTGTTACATTAAAAAAAGATACACAAAAAATATTATGGAGCGATAAACAAAAAAAATACAGCCGACACAGTTCACAACATGTCTAGATTATGGAGCAGTGTGGACCAACATTACATTAACACGGTCCAAAGAGTTTCTTAATGTAACAATGACAATTTTACATATTCCTTTTTAATTTATTCGTTCCAAATTTTTTTAAAAAATTATATTTATATTTAGATTTGATATTTTTTTTCTTTCTCTGTAGGTCGCATTTTATCCTATTTTACATGATATTTCCTGTCAGTATTGTTATCATTTTTATCTCTTTATTATAATTTTTTTATTAAGTACCCAAATTGTTTTAACCTAACAGTACAGTAAGTAAAGTAACTTAAAACTCACACAATCCAAAATAACTCTTTAGCTTAACTTACTTGAGTGATGTGTTTAGGGACGGTGGATGTAAACGCGTGAATTAATTAATATTCTTTTAATTCTCTTAATTAACTAATGCAAATGAATTGTTTTTTTTTTAAATTAAAAATCGAATATATCTGACCGGTCAAATTTCTGTCGTGGCCTAGCATGAAAACTACTATATAAACATCCCCACATGCCTAGTGACTTCTCGATCTTAGCTTACCTACAACAAACATCTCTCACAATCCAATCCAAACATTACATTTTTATTCTCTCTCTCTCTCAAAATCTTGATTTTCCATATCTACTTTTATTCTCCAACAAACTATTTCTGTTTTATAAAGAGCTAAAAAAGAAAATGGGTATATTGTCAAGAAAAGCTACTTGTAACACTCATGGCCAAGACTCTTCCTATTTTTTAGGTTGGGAAGAATATGAGAAGAACCCTTACGATGCCATCAAGAACCCAAACGGCATTATCCAAATGGGTCTCGCCGAAAATCAGGTAATTCAATATTATTATTTTATTTTTTTTAGGTAATTCAATATTATTATTGTCTATATAATATATATCTTACACTTTTTTATTTACATGAGAAGTTGTTTTAACTCTTGAGATAGACGACTATATATATGTATATTTACTAATGTGGATTATTTATTTTTTTGCAGTTATCTTTTGATCTCATTGAGTCATGGCTTGCTAAGAACCCCGAAGCTACAAATTTTGAAAGAGAAGGACAATCTATATTCCGAGAACTAGCTCTCTTTCAAGATTATCATGGCCTTCCTTCTTTCAAGAATGTAAGATTATTACATCCGGTTCGAATTATGTAAAATATTATCATATGTTAAACCATAATTTACTAAATTTGTTTGTTTTTTTTTATAAATGTTTTCAGGCTATGGCTGATTTCATGTCGGAAAATAGAGGAAACCGAGTTTCTTTTGATCCGAACAAGCTTGTCCTAACCGCGGGTGCTACTCCTGCTAATGAAACTCTTATGTTCTGTCTCGCTAACCCCGGAGATGCTTTCTTGCTTCCTACGCCATATTATCCAGGGTTAGTTAACTTTTTATCAAGCCCTTGCTTGATTCACAAGTAACACAAAAACTTACGCTAGCTAAAACAACTTTTCTTTTCCACCATTTTAATTGCAGATTTGATAGGGATTTGAAATGGCGAACCGGAGTTGAGATTGTACCGATCCAATGCACGAGTGCAAATGGTTTCCGCATCACGAAAACCGCGCTGGAAGAAGCCTACGAACAATCTCAAGAGCTGAAACTAAAAGTCAAAGGTGTCCTTATAACAAACCCATCTAACCCTTTGGGTACTACAACGACCCGAACCGAACTAAACCATCTCATAGACTTTGTTTCACGTAAAAACATACATTTGATAAGCGACGAAATCTACTCGGGTACTGTTTTTAACTCCTCACCAGGGTTCATCAGCGTAATGGAAGTCCTCAAAGACAAAAAACTCGAAAACACCGATGTTTTTAAACGTGTCCACATCGTTTATAGTTTGTCTAAAGACCTAGGCCTACCTGGTTTTCGCGTTGGAGTGATATACTCCAACGATGATATTGTTGTCGCTGCCGCGACAAAAATGTCCAGTTTCGGTCTAATCTCTTCACAAACACAACACTTATTATCATCATTGTTATCCGACAAAAAATTCACTAAAAACTACCTCAAAGAAAACCAAACAAGGCTCAAGAACAGACACAGGAAGCTTGTGTCTGGTCTGGAGGGTTCGGGCATCGACTGTTTAAAGAGTAACGCGGGTCTGTTTTGCTGGGTAGACATGAGACATTTATTGAGATCAAACACTTTCGAAGCCGAGATTGAGCTATGGAAAAAGATTGTGTACGAGGTTAAGCTTAATATCTCACCCGGTTCGTCGTGTCATTGTAACGAACCGGGTTGGTTTAGGGTTTGTTTTGCAAATATGAGCGAAGAGACATTAAATGTAGCGTTGAATAGGTTAAAGAGGTTCGTTGATGGACCGTCGTCTACTACAAGAAGTCAAAGTGAACATCAAAGACTTAAGCATTTAAGGAAAATGAAAGTCTCTAATTGGGTTTTCCGGCTTTCGTTTCACGACCGTGAACCCGAGGAACGATAGTCTGGTCTTTTTTTTCTTTTAATTAAAAAGTGAATAATTATATATATTTTTGGTCATTATGTTTTATGAGTGATTTGTTTGAAATATGTAATTTTTTATCAAGATTTTATATTTTGGTATAGTTAAGTTTTTATAGACAGAAAGTTTAATCAACATGTACGTGAAAACGGAATGTATTTTCATGTACTAATGATATATGATGAACTTAAAACTAAATAAAATAAAATAATGATATGAAAAAAACAAAGATTGTTTCAAATGTACGTTAGAGAAAAAAAGTGCCACGTGGTGATGACAAATTCTTGTTGAGGAGACAGCCAATAAATCCGCTAATTAGTTAATAATCACTAGTATTATTTACTTAATCAAAAGATTCAAAACCTATTTCTTAGCATTTAGTAAAACCTACTTTAACTTAGTAGACTATGTTCACATTTGTTAATTCTTCAAAGGATCCTTTATTACTATAGTTGACAATATACATACATTTGTGCATTGAATATTTTATTCTCTAATCGCTTTAGTTGATTTTGAAGTGATCGATTTCATTTAAATGACTTGTAAGTCAACGAAAACTACCTTTTCAACTCCAGAATATTATCCCAAATTATACATTCACTGCCACGTGGGCATACTCACAAACGTAGTGATCTATCTTTATTCATGTAAATTTCAATATTATCTCCAATAATAGATTGTCGATCTAAAAAGAATACCGGGAAATTTGTAACCATAATTCTCAAAATACAATCACATCTTCATTTTGGAATTTTTCAAATTAAATATCTTTTTTCAACTTAACTATTATTAAATCAGCTGATTGTTGACCACATTACATTACATTAGCAGATGAATTTTTCAAAGCAGTAAATATAGGTGCGATTTCAATAAATGTTTGGTAGCAGAAATAAGATCAATCTCAACTAACTACTTTCTCTAATCAGTATGCAAATCTCAACCACTGACATTAGTGCCTTATATCATGATTAAATATATACATATATATATATATATATATATATGTCATTAGCGTGTACTTTACATGTGTGTATTTAGAGTGGAAAATAAAATATTGGTGTGTATTTAAAGGCGTAAAAACCTGAAGGAATATTCATGGATTAGTTTATGTAATCAACACGGGAAATTAATATATTGGTAAATCAATCAATGCCTGTGCAGTTTGCCAATTTGTGAAAAATCTCAAAATATTGTTGAACATTTGTATATCATGATATTTAATATGAATAATGCACAAAACGAAATAAAATGAAATTAACATAGGTGGAGTTTTGTGGATAGTTGTCAAATGTCAAAATGTCATGTGGAATTCACATGTAGAAGAAAACAGAGAACATCTGCTTATATTTTTTGATTGGTCACAATGCAAATATGTTTCACCAAATATTAATATTATATATTTATAATTCGACCAACCTTGTATATATTTGTATATTTCTCATGGGTGTTGATATGTTATGTTTATGTTGATCTACTCATCCGGGGGCCACATGACATGGGCCTAGTTTGCTTCCATATGCTGCCTCATATAAGTTATGTAAACTTATAATATTCATTCAGGTTTATAATTAATAAAATACCATATGTAAAATGACATCACGTTGTATTTTTCATATTGTAAAAGTATGATAAATATTAAGGTATCGTCTAGTTTTGGTTCTCTCGTATTTTTACCTTATTTTCAATTAGGTTGAATGTTACGCTATATTAAAATCAAAGTAGAAAAGTTATCTAATTAAATACATTTTTGAAATAAAAAAAAACATTAAGGAGACAAAAATTTCATGGTCAGACTTTTGTGTTGGAGACTAATGCCATTGCTTTCTTCATGGAATAGTATATGTTTTGATGTTTGGAACCTTGAGGACAATTACATTATGTTTTCAAATAGCTTTTTGTTGGTTTTCAAATAACTATGCGCTAATAACGAATGCATTATAAAGAGCAAATCTTTTGTGATATATAATTGATCATTATTGTATCCATAAAATATTGGCATTGCATGAGGATTCAAAGTTAGACCTTTTTTCAACATTCAAAGTTGTTAAACAAAATGCCGAAAGCAGTTCTTGTCTTTGCAAAAGCTTTCTCCAACACAAAATACTATCTTTATCGCCTTTTCAAATAAAGATTCTGTCATATTTTTCAAACAATTATTTTATCATACAAAATGACTAATGCATTTAACAACATATCTTTTTTTTTTTTTGTCAACGTTTGGGCCACAAATGGCCGGCCCATTAGCCAAACCTACATTATCGTAGGCGCGGGGAATCGATCCCGGGTGGGGTGGTGCTACCTGCCTCCTGTGGACTTATGACTGCCACTAGACCAAGGTCACTTCCCACAACATATCTTTTCTTATATATGTTTTTTTTTATTAAAAAAAGATCACAGAGTTTTAATGACTAAAAAATACCGAGCAAAAAATAGTCTTTTCAAACTAACTATTGTCTCTTACAGAATTATGACGTTTTATGTATACAAAATGGTTAAAGTAATATAACATTTTAACCAATTTATGGTCGTCTAACTGTTTAAAGATTTACCATAAGACTTAGAGGATCATGTTCGAATATTCTATTGCGATGCCCATCTACTTGGCTTATTGTTATGGGTGGGCCTCCAGGTCCAACATGACCTGATCCATTCAAGAATCCGACTACATCAAGTCCGCCAAAGCCGAGCAAAGGGTTGTCAAAGCCCAATAAGAAACATGCCCATCAGCGGATAACGGCGCCAAGACAGATCTGACAACACAGTCCCGCGGCGCCGAACCATAGGTCTGACAGAACAGTTACACGGCGCCGAACCGAACAACCTACGGTAGGGAACTGTTCAACGGAATGGGATCAATACAGTGATCGCGCACCAAGAAAACTCCGCCAAATGAGACATTTACTATAAATAGCGGACACCCTGTTCAGAGAAAGGGATCCGGATTTTAGAAAGAGAATCTACAGAGAGAAACAACGACCTTAATTTCATCTATCTTTATGTTCGCACTTTTAGTTCGATATTTACCTTCGGCATCTTTGCTAGTCATTCTGTTCGGCATCTTTGATAATAATTTTGTTCGCTATCTTTAGCATTATAAAACAGTTCGCTGGAAAACCTAGCGAACTATTTGAGCGAACAGTTGTTAAAACGAGATTTCCGACCCCTTTTCGTAATAGAACATCGAACCAAATTCGATACCGAATTTCCGAACCAAACGTCTTCCGAACATTATACTTGACCGTTTTACCCCCACAACACTTATGTACACGTTGTAAATAACAAAATTTTTTTTATAAATTCTAGATACTCACAAATTGCTAAAGATTAATCTGGATTTTGATATACTAAAAAATGTGGATCTTAAATTATACAGTTAAAGGCCCATTTATACAGCAGTTTCAGAGTTTTTGGGCTATTTATTGTTTGAGTTTGAACCTTTTCAAATTGCATAATTATGGACATAGCTTTTGGACTCAAATCTTGATTATATAACTCTTGGGCTATACTTATATGCGTGGGCCTAATAACACGGCCTAATATTACTTTTAAATATCTTTCTATTTAGATTTAGATTTTATATTCATAAAAAAACTCATAATAATAACAATGAGTTGATAGTGATGGTTATAAATGTACGAAAAGGCAATCGATATGAAAATCAACGTCATGAGTCAGGACCCAGATATCTTCAAGATCTTTGGTTACGAAAAAAGACAAAACTGCACTATGTGTTTCAAGTATGGTCCTTCCTCGAGTTGAGGGTAAATACGTCATTTTAAATCTTACCCTTTACGTGTGGTCCTTCATATTATTTTTGTCTAATATTCCACTTTCTAATTTTTTTTAAAAAACTTAACTATCACCACATAAGTAGATGGTCTAGTTATAACCACGTATCAAAACCTAACAAAAAGTTATTGAATGATTATAGACGACGATAAGTCGACTACGAGTATTTCTTTATATTTTTTTATGGTAAAACAGATATATAATCATTAACTTTCAAAATTTGTTAAACATCATTTATTTTATTTTTTGCAATTTCATGAGAATGCATACTTGACAAAAAAAAGTAATGAGAGACCTAACAAAATGGTAAGACATCACAATGATGATAATAGAGACTATAAGAAGGACGAAGACACGAAGAGACACACCCGACTTTATTATTTGGCCGAATAAAATGCGAAAAGAAAGGTCATCGTTTCTTTTCACAACCACACATACACATATAAAATACACACAAATACACATAACATGCATATAAAATTATATACTTAATTGGACGTAGACAAAGATTGCATCATGGCTTGCGTTTACAAGTCCTTGACTTCATAGTCACTGATCCACTACAGTGACTCTAATATTTCCTTAATAGTATATTAGTATATATATATATATGTATACAATTTTGCTAATGATAGACCAAGAGAAGTAATTTAGTTTCTAATTACATTTATTGTTTCATAATAGTTAATGATAGATATTCTTAGAGTAGACTTTTGCTGTCAAAGGCTCAATGATTCGTCGCTTTGGAAAGTCAATATCTCTACGTGATTGAAAGAATATTTACTTATATTCCTATTAATCATGCTGTTTTTTTATTCGACTAATGATTTTGATTTAAATAAAAAATCAAAACAATTCACTTCCTTTTTATCCCCAACATGGTTCAATTATCAGCCTCCGTTTACATTTGTAAGCTGGTAATATTCGTACGAGCTTTTGAATGTTAGAACCTCCTAATTAATAGTTGAAACTTGACACTTGATAATTAATTATACACAGAGAAGAAATATATATATGTTAACAAAAATGACCCAGAAATCTCTCTTTTCTATAATTTTTATGAACCAAAAAAATTAAACGAAACTACATAGAAGAGAGTTTTTGCATGGTTTGCTAATTGTTAGTTTATTAAGCGTGCAAACTATAATAAAATATCATGAATATAAGATGAATATGATTGCCTTTAATAAGCACACGCTTAAGACATGACATATAGTTAGAATAAATTCCGTCGACAATAATCTTCTATATATGTATTACTAGGTGGTTTGACCCGTGCGCATGGCGCGGGTATAAATAATTTTTTGAAAAAATAAATAAAACAAATTCAAATGTTATATTAATGAAAAATAATATTTATTTTTCTTAAATTATGCTAACATCACAATGAGATAAATAAAACCAAATGTAATATATTAACAATAAAAAAAATGAAAACTTGAAAAAGAACAAACATATAAAAATTGTGGTTTTGTGTTTTATGGTGGACTTATATTATTTAAATACAAAATTTGTAATATTTTTATAGTTTTGAGTTTTTGTTAAAGAAATATAGCCTTGGTTAAAGATTTTACATAAAAATCATCAATTAAAATGAAAATTTGTTAAAAACGTATGTATGTGTGCTATTAAAACATATGTTTGTTACATATGTTTTTATTCTATGAAATAATATGTTTGACACTTAAAAAGACGTTAAAGATATATATCCACAAATTAATTTGGATAATATAAAACAAAGCATATTCAACAAAAATAGTTTTATGAGAATTAGATAAAACTCATTAATGAAGATGTTAAAAATTAAAATAGCTTTGGATTTCAAAAAATATAAAATTGTATGATGTAGGTCAAAAATTATAAGTTTACATATTTATAAGAATAAATTAATAGTTATCAAACATTTAAAAGAAGTTACATTTATAATATTTGCATAAATATTAGAAAATTGTTGATCAAACTTGAATCATCGTGTATGTAAGCAAAATGAATTAGAAAATTTATAATAATGATAATTATTTAATAATAAGTGTATTTTTTATTTTCCCTTTATTTCTCCCTTATCTATAATAATACATAAAACTAATTAAATATTTTTAAAAAAACATTTACCCAAAATTTTAGTTGTCACGTGAAAACCAATTCTCGGATTTTATAGAAGTTATATATTTTTTTGTTTTGTTTTTATTTATGTGATTGTTATATTTTTTGTTGACAATTACTTTTTTTGTAGCAAACTTCCTTATATGATTTAATTTCTTAAATGTACGTGTTATTTCCATATTTATTATTATTTTATTTTATATTCTTGGTTATATATTGTTATTTTGAGAACTTTAATGTTTTTATAGATTTAACATAATTTAGATTTAGTTTTCCTTTTAAGATTCTCTATGTAATCGCTTATTTATAATTAAGGAGGTATTATTCATTCATGGATTTTAAATCCAATATATTTTATTGAGATTTTATAAGTCGAACAAATGAATTCTCTTTGAACAATTATTTAAAATGATTTCTAGTAGAAATCAAGTCTTTGGATTTTAAAATCTCATCAAAACATCTTGGATTTTGAATATAACATTTTATTCATAACACTTCGTGTCAAATGATTTGAAATGAATTAAAATCCATTAATTTTAGAAATCATTAGAGTGTTGAATAACATTAGATTTTAATAAATGATTTGAAATCATTAATTCAATAACACTAAATTTTAAAATTCATTGAAACATCATTTACAAATAGTATATCCAATAACACTAGATTTTAATAAAAGATTTAAAATCATGATTCGAATAACAATGGATTGTGAATGAATTTCAAATCTATTAAAATCCATAATTGAATAACACCCCTAAATACATTCTTGTGTTTGGTTACTGTTTTGTAATTATGGATACTTAAATTTCATCAATTTTATTGTTGTTCAAAAGTTTTTTCAGTTTGTCTCATTAGTTTTCGAAATCATTTGCTTATTTTTTTAATTTTCTTTTTTCAATCTATTACCATGAATTGACATTAATATGGTTTAGTCACATTATAAAACAAAATTTGGTTTTTTCCTTTTAGATCTGGTGTTAGGTGTTTTTGTCTTTTTTAACTTAAATATTTTTTTTTATCTTAACTTTCTTTTGACGCGACACATAAACTAAATTACTCATATTTTAGTGCATAATTTATAATAATAGTATTAATGATAAGTAAATATATTTAATTATAATATAAATTAAAATCCAAAAACTTGACATCATATCATTTTTTAGAAGATATTATTGAAATTTCGAAAATATTAAATTATTAAAAAATACATGATAATATTTTTAAAAATATTAATGAAATTTCTAAAATATTAAATTAATAAATAATATATGATAATATAAACCTTTGAGAAATAAAATGGATAATCATAAACAAATATTAAAATATATTCTTAATTTTCTCTTTGAGCGACACATAAACCAAATTACTTGTCATTTATTATATATGATATTTCTAATAAAATTTATAAAAAAATTAAAATTTAGGTATATATGGTATTTTGTCTGAAATTTATTTAGGTGCGCGGATCAAACCATCTATATAATATAATTATTTGTCATTTATTGTACACACCTTTTGAATTATATTTCACAAAACTACATCATTTAAAAATAACTTCACAAAACTACACCTAAACACTAAAAATTAAATCCAAATAAACCATATTCATACAATCCTACCTTTTTAATACTATACCCTAAACACTAATTAGCGAACCCAAATGAAAATTTTTAATTTTGATAATTTTTTAAAGGATAAATCAAACTTTTAAAATTTTGAAAGGGTGTAAATATGTGAAAAAATTAAATTAGGTATAGATTTGTAAAGGAAGGGAAAAAGGGTGTAGTTTTGTGAATTCCTCTGTATTATATATGAAAATATTAAATTAATTAAATATAAAACAATTTCCTTAATTTTCTCTAGTAATAAGTAAATATTTATAATTATAATATAAATTAAAATACCAAAAAGATATCATACATTTTTTAGTTAATTTCAATATATTAGTAATAATTAAATATTTTAAATTATAATATAAATTAAAATACCAAAAAAGATATTGTACAGTTTTTAGTAAATTTATTAAAATTTCTAAAATATTATATTAATAAATAATATATGATAAAATAAATTATGAGAAATAAAAGGGATAATTACAAACAATTTTCGAAAATATTAAATTAATTAAATATAAAAATATAAATTATGAGAAATAAAAGAGATAATTACAAACAATTTTCGAAAATATTAAATTTATTAAATATAAAATAGTTTCCTTATTTTTCTCTTTGGACGACACGTAGGCAAAACTCCTTCCTATTTATTAATTAAATATAAAACAATTTCCTTAATTTTCTCTAGTAATAAGTAAATATTTATAATTATAATATAAATTAAAATACCAAAAAGATATCGTACATTTTTTAGTTAATTTCAATATATTAGTAATAATTAAATATTTTAAATTATAATATAAATTAAAATACCAAAAAGATATTGTACAGTTTTTAGTAAATTTATTAAAATTTCGAAAATATTATATTAATAAATAATATATGATAAAATAAATTATGAGAAATAAAAGGGATAATTACAAACAATTTTCGAAAATATTAAATTAATTAAATATAAAAATATAAATTATGAGAAATAAAAGAGATAATTACAAACAATTTTCGAAAATATTAAATTTATTAAATATAAAATAGTTTCCTTATTTTTCTCTTTGGACGACACGTAGGCAAAACTCCTTCCTATTTATTATATATGATAACAACCTCATATTCTTTTTTTTTATTTTTTTTGGTCACAAACAACCTCATATATATATATTCTTTATGAAATAAACAACAACCTAATATTCTTTTTGACATTCTGAAACAAAATATTTTTTAAAAAGAAATTCCACCCTAACTTCCAGTATATATTCTGATTAACTTAGATAATAATACTAGACCGTCAATTTAGGTGGCTTTGTTAAAATTGAAAGTTATTAATAGGCTAGACTTTTTTAAGTCGTTATTATTATTACCAGAAATTGAGTGGATATTTGAAATAGGATAATAACAAATAAAGAGGCATCATTTATAATTTGACTGATGTATAGTTATATAAAAAAGATAAAAAAGGAAAATAAACAAAATAAAGACATGAAAAGCAACATGTCTGGTTGGTCGTAGAACTGGATTTGACATAAAAAGGATCAGACAATCCTTATATCATTCATCTAACTTCGTCCCTCCTTTACTATACAATATTGATTTTTAAACATTTACTTTTAATTTTTATGCATAATAAATAAATAAAACTCCCACTAGTAAATAATAACTTTCCACTAAAAGTTATTC
Source organism: Cochlearia excelsa (assembly GCA_963556525.1). Classification (NCBI taxonomy): domain Eukaryota; kingdom Viridiplantae; phylum Streptophyta; class Magnoliopsida; order Brassicales; family Brassicaceae; genus Cochlearia; species Cochlearia excelsa. The sequence continues at coordinate 604,837 of OY748331.1, read as the reverse complement.
TATATGTTTAAGCAAGTCATAAACTTAGGTCATGTTTTCCACGCTTCTAAACGAATTAATTTCCTAAGTTATAGTATGCTCTTGGTGTGTGTGTGTGTATATATATATATTGTTATGATTGAAGTAATTTTTGTTGTGAAAATAAATTAAAACAAGTACTACTTTTAGAAAAGGCGAGCAAACTCAAGTGATAATAAAATATACTACTACTTATTATTTACAAATTAAATTAAATCGGATAAATTTAAACCTAATCCGAATTCGGTGTGTGGTTTAAAATGCTAAATAATTTGATATTTAAATTAACCAAACAAAATATTTAAAGGAGGTTGTATATGAAACGGAGTTTGATACTTTCTATAACAAATCATTGAAGGGACCGACATGTCTGATACTGACACGTGTCGAGCCTAAAGACAATTAAACTGATTGTTTTTCGACTTTCGTAATTGGTCTATTTGTATTTTATTTTTTTAATGGTTTGTATCTTTTCTATGGCGTCGTGTGGATAAGTTTGTGAGAGATGGTGCCTTAAGTATTGATGACATGTCAACCACCACTTTATTTTCTCTCTTTTTATTTATTTTTCTCATAATCTTTTCCACGCCTATCAAAATTTTATTCTTACTTTTTGTTATTAACAAACGCATATTAATACATTTTTTATTTGTTAAAGTTGTTGTTGTAGATGAGATTATTTTTTGTCTTTCTTGTTGGGGATTTAATTAGTCCAAACTTTTTTTTTTTTAATTATCTCCCAATCATCTAAAAACCCTCCGGAAAGGTATCATAAAATTGGGTTCACACCATTAATGTAAATTACTTTCTTTGTAGGTGCCAATATTTTTATTTTAAATTATGAAATCATTTTACCCTTTTGTCTTAGTAGTTTTTATTCTCACCCTCTTTTCACATGCTTTTTATTAGTTTAATCCTCCACCCTTTTTAGAAGTCAATGTTTATCTAGTTTGGAATTTTATATTTATAATCTAATAAAGATTATTTATGTTAAGATTTTGCAGATATATTAATATATTGAATATAAACATTTTAAAAGTGATTAAAACGAAGATTTATCTATATATTTTGTGTGTTTAATGTGATTATTTTGATACGATTACGTGTAGTACATTAAAACTTACATCAAAACTTTAAGAAAAAAGATCACATATTGTTTTTTCTGTCGCTTATTGCGATTATTTTTATATGATTACACATTGTATCAGACGTTCCCGAAAACAAGATGTGATAATATTTTAAATCCGGAAAGTAAATTAAAACAAAATCAAAAATTTATCATGACGTATGGTTATTGGAGACCGCCACATGAATTAATAATTAAATTATCAGGTCATTACAATTAGGTCGTCTTCTCGTTATTGCTAGATTATATATATATGTGTCTTTGTTGAAAATATATAATAGGATCTTTTCTAATCATGAGTCATGAATTTTTCAAATGTTGACACCTTGAGTCTTAAATAGTAGTCCGCGTGTAAATACAACACTATGACTAATTAATAATTAATTAATATACTCCCCTTAATGAGTTTGTCACACATTTCGTCTTAGGGGGCTGGTCTGGCCGTTGGGGACCGATTATATAAAAAAATAATAATTATTTTTACATATATAAATATATATATATAAGTATTATTTTTTATGCGGTTCAAAATGATTTTCAGCCATTTTCTTTATATGAATTCAAAAGGCTAAAAAGGTCTCGTGTATTTGAACGTATATATACCATCCACAATTCTCAGTATATTCTTTAAAGTTTCAATTATTTTTGTTCCTAACGACAAATTTGACTCTTTATATAAAGTCATGAAGATTTTGTTATGGCAATTGCGATATTTTTTTTATAGTCAAAACACGTCAGCAAAATGAACAACAGAGTGACCACGTCGATTATATTCTATTATAAATATTGCTTCGATTGATTTGGTTTTAAGTTTGGTTAAAAAATGCAAACCGAGTTAAAACTAATATTAAACACTAAATGCAAAGTAAACTATTATGGGTGACCTAACTTTGTTGGTAAGTGCCAATAAACCCAAATAATCAAAGCCAATGAAATGTTCCACGTCAGTTTTTTTTAGTTAAGTCTCTCAACAAGCTTTATTATTTTTATCAAAAAAAAACAAGCTTTATTATTTATGATTCGAATCATATTCCACAACCACCAATTATTATTATCAATCTAAAGTCTATAGATAAATAGTATAGAATTTTACACTGTAGTAAAAACTAACCGTATTGTAAAAGCCGATCTATATTTAATGATTTACCAACATAATAATAACTATTTCACATTTTCACAGTTTTATTATTTTGTTAATATATATTTTTTCCAATAAATATAACGCCTCTGTTTCTCTAGCTAACTCTACAGAAAGACATGTAACGATTAGATATTTTTTTATGGGTTCATGATATAAATATAAAGTTTTTATTCCTTGAACTTATTTTCTGTCCAAAAATGTTATTGGAATATTAAAATTCGAGGTATATACTAAGCAAATACGTGCATATTATTTTAAAAACATGATGGAATAAAAATAGGTAGGAAACATTTGATAATTAAGTCCCAACACAATCAGGCCAGATCAAAGAGAACCGAACCTAAAACAAGAAAGTGGAGATCACAATCAAAAACCTCAAATAATAATACAAAAAAAATATTATAAGAAAATAAATAAATAAATAAATAAAAGAGGGGCAATGTGAAGTGTGAGGAAGTTTAAGATTGGTAGGCAAGCTGACATGTTACCCATATCTGCCATCTTCAAGCAAAGCATGGAGTGGGAGACAATTCATGTGGTCTCTTATTTAAAACCCCCCTTCTTAATTGCTCCATTATTATTTATTACTAGGAAGGAACCCGCGATACTCGCGGGTTTTTTATATTATTTGTTTTTTTTATAATTCAAATAATTTTTGTTTTCACAATTTATATTTTTAACTACCTATATAATGTTACATTAATTTTTATTTTATGAATTCTTTGTTTTTGATATATTTTCACTAATCTTAAATAGTTTGTATATTTTTTAGTTTTTGTATTTTTTGTCAGTTTTCTATCACATGTTTATATTCTTGTGTATTATGATACTATTTTCTTATATTGATGTATTTTCATATATTTGCTTATCTAAATGAGTGTCTTAATATATGTTTTATATTATTTGTTTATTTAGTGTTTTAAATTGTGTATTTTTATTTTTTCTTTATTTTATTTTCATGTTTTCTAACTAATTTTATAAATTTTGTATATTTTTATTTTATATGTTACTTATGTGATGTTGTTTTAGATGTAGGGGTTTAAAATAATTCTATTTATTCAAAGTCCTATAATTTTTTTTAAACATATATTTAAAAACTTTTATGTATTAATAATTTGTATGCATTTGATATTGTAATATAATAATATTTTTAAATATTAAGTTGAAATTTAATATATTTTATGAATTAGTAATTAAATTGTGACATAAGTTTTTTTAAATTAATGAATTTAATAATAAATTAGTAATAAATTTTGAAATGATGATGTATCAATCATCGTTTTTGTGTTGTTAATTTTTAAAACAGTTTTGTGTTTAAAATTTATTTTTAAAACTGTTTTAACATTGTTTAATTTTTTCTATCTTGGTATGAATTGTACAATATAATAATTTTCAAAAAAAATTGATAATTATTAATTTTCAAAATTAACTTTAAGAATTTTTTATTTTGTTTAATGAAACGTAGATGAAAGTGTTAGTATATAATTTATCATTTATTAACATTTTTTTTTCAATTTCTTATTTTCAATTTTACATTTTTACTCTATTTGTGTGATTCTTATTCTAAGTCACATTATAGTGTTATTTTTTTTTTTCCTAACATATTTTTCATCGAATATTCTTTCATTTTTATGTAAATTATTACAACAACATCTATCATTTTGTATCATTCAATATTTGTGTAATCGTTTCTTTTTATTGGTGTTTTATAATGATTTTGTTTCACATTTTTTTGTTTACAATTTTTTTGTTCTATAATTTTAGTACAAATCATGTTATACACGCCACTCTAAAAGAATACATAAGCATGTTTCACCGAAATGCTGAATATCATCACCTCGTCACCACCTCGAAGATGAACACAAGTATTTTTCTGGAAACACTTGTCATTCACATGAACAAGAACTCCATTCCCTATAATCTCTAAGACCATGATTATTGGTGTAGCTTAGCCTTAATAATCATAGTCCTTAGCATTAAAAATAATTATGAGTAATTAAAATTAGGTAAGGAGCGATGTTTAGGGAATGAACTTTCACCTTCATAAGTACCGGACACGTGTCGGCTAAAGGGAAAAATATATCATGTTATTATTTTTATTTTTTTATTTCCTTTTCATTTGGTCGACGTTTTTTTAAAAAAAAATAGAGAGAGCGATAGAGAGTGCGACGGCGATTCCGGTTTTCTTTCTGGATTCCGGCGATAATCCGGCTAAAATTGAAGTTGTAAAGGCGATACGAGTCGGCTCCTTCAAATAATCAAGGTATATGAACTTGTTTATGAGATTATTCGACAATACATAGTTTTTATTAGGGTTTTGGTATTTTCGATTTGGGGTTTTTTTTATTCGATTGTCTAGAGCCCTAGTTTAATCGATTTAAAGTTTGTTAATGGTTCGTTTTTCTTCTTCTTCACTCTCTCTCTGATTACGGATCAATACTTCTTCTTTTTCTTCTTCTTATTATTATTACATCTCCGTTAAACCACATGTATTGTTGTTTATGCTTTTACCAAGTTTGAGACAATGTTGTTAAAGCTCTCTTTAATCTCCTAAACCTTTCCTCTTTCGCTGCCTACTATACATTAATGGAAGAAACAGATGTTGTGCCATTAATGAAGGAGTATCGATTTCATTGTTCATGTGTTTAATAGTTTAAATGTTAAGATGTTTAAGTGTTAAGTGTTAACAAGTGATTAGAAATTGTAGTAAGTGTTAGGATGTTTCGATTGCATTGTTGTAGTGATCAATAGTTCATGTGTTTATTTGTTTTTCAGGAAACTCATGAAAGGAGATTTGAAAGAAAAAATGCTTATTAACAATAGCCAAGGTACAATCTATGAACTGATTTGTTTGATTTGGTTTGTGAGAAAGGAGAATTGCTTTGTTTGGTTTGGTTTGTGATAAATGTGATTAGAATATGATTAGCTTTGTTTGGTGATGAATGTGATTGATGTGCTTTGGTGGTTGGTTGGTTTGATAAATGGTAATTAAGCAAGTTGTCTTAAGCTTAACTATCATTCAATGCTTCAACCACCAAAGCCAATACACTTTGTGTATATAATAAACATCTTCAACCTTTTAAAACCATAACATAAAACCCTAAAACTATTTAAACTTCAAAAAAACTTTCTAATATACTCATGGATGAGTATAACAACTCAGCTAACTTCATGGATTTATTAAGTAGCCAAGAACAAACCCATATCCCTATGGGTTGTAGTTCTCCTAGTATCCAAGTCCCTTATGAGGTTCAAGGAGATAATGATGATGAAGAAGTTGGAGCTCCAGAGGGACGAAAAGAGAGAAAGAATGCGGACTCCCAAAGATGATGTGAATGAATAAATTTTCAATATGCTTTTAATTTCCGATTTTTAATTTTTTAATTTTTCATATTTATTTTTATTTTGAAGAACCCTAACTAAGCAACACCAATAATCGTCAATAAAAAAACTAAGAAACAATTGTTTCTTAAACCAAAAATTAATTACAATTAAATAAAAAATTAGCTAAGCAACTTCTCTAAGCATCATTGATAATGATGCTCTAAGGATGCAACATATGGACCTTCATGCTGCACAAAAAACTATGTAAGCAAAACAATTTGGTCTTCCAATACATAAAGAAACGAGTGCTAAAACCGGTCAATCAAATGCCCTTGCCTCAGACTGCTTCAGTTCACAAAGGTTGTTGGGCATAGAGTGTTCTTTAATTGATAAATCACATCCTCGACGTCCAACAGTGAACACAGATCCCGTCATTATACGGTGTGGATGCTGAAATCAAAAAAACACATCATATAACATCACAAAAACAAAGTCAAATGAGTCCCAAATTCAAAAAAACAACAAGCACAATCCAAAGAGCAATCACAACAATGCTATTGCGGAACGAGACATGCAGATAACAAAACTTGTTACCTGTAAACTAAAAGACAAGATCATAGTGTACTTGGACCCACCTGAGGATACTGAGAAAGTAGCTTTGCCCATGGAGCCTTAGAAGCATGCTTCTTCGCCGCCTTCGACTTCTCAGCATCAACTACTACTTCACCTAAATCCACAAACACACCAAAAAACACTATAAACTTTAAGAATCTATAAAAAAAGACAAGCTTTGAGAGACACCATTAAAATCAAAACAAACCTGCTATTGTAGGCGTAGCCAAGGCTTCGATTTCAGGGCTAGCTTCGGTTTCAGAAGAGATCTGAATCACTGGCACATCAGTGATAACAGGCTTATCCGTATCCATAGCTTGTGGATCAGAAGATCCTCCTAGCTCCGGCTCTCCAGATTCCGATCCAGGATCCGAACCCGGTCCATGATTCTCTAACGGTCGCCGACGAAGATCCCGCCGGTACTGCCGTCTCCGTCGCCGTCACCTAGGTTTTTTTCAAAAATTCAAAATTTCAGATTCAAAATCACAAGGAGAAGAGAAATACTACAGAAAAAACTCAGATTTGAATCTTGGATTTGAATCGATCTTAACCTTGGATCGTTTCGTATGGTGTGGCGAAGAAGAAGCTTTAGGAGAAGAAGTAGAAGAGAATCGCTTCGAAGCGGAGGAGCTACGTCTCTACCATATCTCACGATTTTGTTTTCTCTCTAAAGCCTTGACTTTGCCTTTTGATTCGAGAAAATAATATACCACTTTGTTTTTCTCTCGATAGAGAAGACGAAGAGATTGTTAAAAGATAGGAGAATAAGAGATAAAGAAAGAGACGACGACAATATCGATAACTATAGAGAGGGCCCACAGCAGGAAATTTAACCAATCAGACGATGAATACAAAAGATAAAAAAAAGCTGACGTGTCAAAAGGAGGAGAGCTCCCCTTAAGTTTTATATATATGATTACTCCATTTTTATAATAACTAAAATATATGTGCATGGTTTTACCATACAAAGCATAATTTTCCCTTAAAATTGATAATATATAATATTTTTCAAACTGTTATTCAAAACGAGTATATCTCCATGCAAATAATCAAGTTAAGGAAAAAAATGATCAGAGACCATTGAATCTTTTAAAAGAATGTATTCCATGGGAAATTAATTGTATACTTTATTTAACTTTACCAAAAACTCAGGATTTCCCGTGTAAACCAAATTAAATACACATATTAAAATGATGTAGAATCAGTGGATAATAAATAAAATTAATTAAGTATATTTGGAAATGTAAATCAATCAAGATATTGAATTTCAAATATCATCGGCCACTGACAAATCGACTAAATTGCATAACCGGCAATTTAACACAATTTAATTACTTTGTCTAAATTTGGATGTGAAAAATTTCCGGTTAAAAGTATGATATTTAATTTCAAACCACGACCTGAAAATGTTATAAATATTCAAAGAGGAATATAATTCGAAATACGATATATATATATATATATATATATATATATATATATATTTGTGGAATAATTTTCGAAGTGGGACAAATAGTTAGCAAGTGGGATGCTCATTTGGTCAACCTTTGTAAGTGAGAAAATTAAAAGGAGAGAGAATTGTGCCATCATAATTTCCTACATTCTTTTTCAAATAAAATAAAATAAAATATTAATATTAATATTAATAATCATAAGCAAATAAAAATCCATTATTTTGATTAATTACTAATTATTAGCCACCCACCCACCCGCCCATAAAAATAAAAATAAAAATAAAACTAAAAACAAAAAACCTCTCATCTCCTTTTTAAAAGAAGAAGCCTCTTGTGTTCATTTCGTCCCATTATCTTCCAAACTTCACAAAAATAATTTCTCAAAAACTCTTTTTCTCTTTGTACTACTTTTCAAAATCTTCAAGATTTATTGATCAAATAAAAAAAGAGAAAAAAATTCAATTATTACTTTTTCTTAAGATGGGTCTTGATGATTCATGCAATACAAGTCTTGTTCTTGGTTTAAGCCTCTCACCAACACCTAGTAATTACAATCATGCCATCATCAAGAAATCTTCCTCCACCGTCGTAGACCACCGTCACGATCCGTCGTTGACACTTAGCCTCTCCGGCGAGAGTTACAAGACAAAGATCGCAGAGATGATCGTCGCCGGAGCCGGAGAACAGACTTTCCGGCAGACATCATCTCATAGCGGGATCTCATCTTTCTCAAGCGGAAGGGTAAAAAGAGAAAGAGAAATCTCCGGCGGAGACGGTGAAGAAGAAGAGGCGGAGGAGACGACGGAGAGAGTAGTGTGCTCGAGAGTGAGTGATGAACATGAAGATGAAGAAGGTGTTAGTGCTCGTAAAAAGCTTAGACTCACTAAACAACAATCTGCTCTTCTTGAAGAAAACTTCAAACTTCATAGCACTCTTAATCCCGTATGATATTTTTTTAATTATTTCCTTAATTAATATTCTTTTTAATTGCGTTGAATATCTCATAATTAATTGTTTTATTTTTTAATATATTCATAGAAGCAAAAACAAGCTCTTGCAAGACAGCTGAATCTAAGGCCTAGACAGGTCGAAGTGTGGTTCCAAAATAGAAGAGCTAGGTAAGTTTTTTTTTTTTTAATTAAAATAATAATAATTTTTTTTATATACTTTCTTAATTCGGTTATTAATTCTTTTTTTATTAAATTGAAATTTGGACAGGACAAAACTAAAGCAAACAGAAGTGGATTGTGAGGTTTTAAAGAAATGTTGTGAGACTTTAACGGATGAAAACAGAAGGCTACAAAAAGAGCTTCAAGATCTCAAAACTTTGAAAATGTCTCAACCATTTTACATGCACATGCCGGCGGCGACTTTAACGATGTGTCCTTCTTGTGAGAGACTCGGTGGTGGTGACGGTGGTGGTGGTGGTGACGGAGGAGGCGGCGGAGGCACGGTGGTGGTTGATGGAGGAAAGGCAAAAGGAGCTTTCTCTATAGTCACAAGACCTCGCTTCTACAACCCTTTCACTAATCCTTCTGCAGCTTGTTAATTAATTACTACTTGCTAATTAAATTTTTATATATTAAAAATTAGCAATTAGTTTGGAAGGTAAAATCCCAAGGAAAGAGCATTAATTAAGTTGAAATTGGGGAGAAAATGGGTATAGTCTTTTTATAGATAAGACTCTTCAACGATTCCACTTTTATTTTTCGGTGGGATTGTTGGTTGATGAAGAAAAATAGTTTGTAATTTTTTGTTTTGTCAAATTAAATAGTTTGTAATTATAGTTTTATATTTTTAGAAAAAAGAAGATATAGTATTTACTAATCCATCTTCTTTTGTTATCTTCTTTAAATATAATAATATAATAATATAATTTCTTGTAAAAAAGATATTATATTTTAATGAATTTTGTACAAATTTTTGAAATGATTTATGATGTCTTCCTTAACAAATGATTGTTCATTCATACGAATATAATATTGATTTATTATATCTTCCATCATCAGCTTATAATTAATATGGGTTCACACACAACGATATGTATACTACTCGATAAATTGTTTTACTCCTTCCTTCTTTTAAATATTTGGGAAATATTTTATAACGTTATAAGATTGATTCTATTAAGAGGATGATTTGTGTCTATATTTTTGTCAAAGTATCTACCAAGATTATATCATTGTAAAGTTTCAACTTTTTTTGAGTAAAATTAGCTAAAGGTCCATTATTATTCTTTAATAGTCATTCACCTAATGTAAAAAAATGTCATTCATCGAACTGAGAAACTGGTACCAACTTGGTTTTTGATTTCAAACCCAAAAATGGAAATATAATTGACTGAAATAAAATCCCACCAATAAATAAAACCATTATAACTAAATAATGGAGAATTTAAAGGTAAAGGTATAGTGAAAATAAACTTGTGAAGGTTAGATAATCCGGTAAGCCAAAACATTCCTTATTAAATAAAAAGATAATTAGTTTTTGAGAAACTTAAATCGAATGTTGTTATTAAATACACAATTGATTAATATCATTTGATGGGCGTGAATGATTTTAAGTGAGAGAGATAAAGGGTGTGGGGCTAAGAGGTTAGCTCACGTGTATTGATACATCTCCTTAAACTTATACCTTTTCAATTTTATCCAATCAATAATACGTTTTTTATAAAAATATATAGCACAAAACATATTAGAGGAGCCAATACACACATGCAAAGACGTGTTCACATAAGTACACAAATATTATCCATAAATTACAACAATAAAAAAACAAATACATCATCATCAAATTAGAAAGCTTAATCACAAAGAAAAGAATTGTATATAGATACGTTTTGTAAGAAAAATAATTAGAGTGGAAATAATAAATAAATTTTTTTGATATATAAGTGTTTGTGGTCAAGTGGGTGGAACGAATTTTATACGTTACCACGTTTTAAATTTGATTTTTTTGTTATGCAAAACTAAATCACATTTATTTATACATTTATATATGGATATGTGACTTTGCTTTCGGTGTATTAGAAAAATTAGAGATAGCATCTATCTATGAACTTTACTCTCCTCAGAAATTATATACAAAAAATTTAGCGAAGATTTAAAATAGTGAGATGCTCTATCTTTAAGGGGTAATGTGGGGCATGCTTCACGTGATGTTCTCTTCATTTTTTCTTCTCATGACCTCGTTATAGATATCTTGGATTAATTACTTTTCGTATTATACCTATATTTATTTATTATACACGATATTCATTTCTTTGTAGTAAATACATGAAAACGAGACGTATTTATTAACATGTTTATGAAAACGACAGCGAGAAATATTCATAAAGTAGTTACTTGATTCATGAACGCACACATACATAAATATATTCATGAATCTTTCAATTTAAAACACGTACATATATATACAACACCGACGTGGATGCTGTTTGTGTGCATGTAAGCCCATAACAAATACAACAATCCAATCTAATACTATAACATTTATGTTTATATTTTAATGCTTAAGTTAGTTTGTGGTTTCAATGCAAAACCTATACAGTTTATTATACTAGTATTTATACCTTTTTGTAAATACTAATGTTTAATGGTATAGTAGAATATAAAAGTGCATGCGTGATGATGGGGAATGAGATGACGATGGAGTCCACAATGAAAATCATAAGATCGGTGACCCTAAAATTAAGTAAGGTGGTGGACCATTTAATGATTATATGACTTTCCTTGGAAATCGTTGACTTTCTTCTATCAAAACTCATTTCTATTTTCACGGTCTCATTCCCCTTTTATATATTGTGTGCCCTTTTTCTCTATTTACCTTTACCTTTACTTTTACTTTGTTCTTCTTTAATATTAGTACACATGCAATTTTAATCAAAACCTAGTTTTTAGTTACCCTATGATATTTATCACTTAACCCGGATTATAATATAGTTTTACCCAATAATATATATACTCAGTTTTCTTTAAGTTTCTTTCTTCCATTTTATTTTGACGATTAATTACGTGACATGAATTTCTATTTGCTGTCCAAAAACACTCATCTAGTCCTTTTTTATTCAAATTAATAACACCCTTTTGTGATATACGTGATCAAGTGAGAACAAAAGATTTTATATTAGGCAGGCAAATATTTTAGGATTAGTATTCCAAATCATGACTAATTGTTTATACATATGTGTGTAGGTGACTAATTATTTGGGGGTGTTTCTTTTAATGATTGATAGATTTGATTTACGTGTGCACGAACGTAATTAGTGTATTAAGAACAGCAAAAGACATGTGTCGACTGCTCGTTAAACTGTCGGTTTGTCGAAGTCTTGTTCCCAACTTTTGATTTTTGATTTAATACTATTATTGTTTATCTAACTAAGCATGAATTTGGTGGAAGACTCCAAAACAAATTAGTATTTTATTTCCCCAATGTTAATTTTGTTTGCTTAATTTGATATTAAAAACAAACATTACATAACAACTCTCGTGTCATAGCGCTAAGCTTTATACGCGTTTGCTTTACTTTTGTTGGTTTATTTTACAATATAAATATATTAGTATTTTAGTTCAAATGGTCCCTAAACGGCTAAACCCGCTTAGTCATGTAATAATTTAACATCAACTAATTTCTACTTTTTAATGTGTCCACAAAAAATACTTCCCGTAACCAGTTAAAGGTGACCTAATTGTATAAGGCTAGTTAGAGAGTTAGATTTTTACCTTTAACCATACGTGTTAGTTAAATAATGGTTACAACTGATTTATTTTTTAAAGGGTAATTTTATTTCCAAATATCATCATTTTATTAGACCATGTATGTTTCTTCGGCTCCGTAAATCTAATATATATAGTAGTCACCGATGTTCAATATGTATATCTTTGGGTACGTTAAGTATATTTACAACATGCTAAAAGAATATACAAAAATACTAATGAAAAACAGTTTATCTAATTTTGTATAATACTACTTTATGCTTTTGTGATTGTTAATTTATCATCCGGATATGCACACCACTAGACTACAAGACAAAAGATAAAATAACTATTTCGTTGCAATTATGTAACATAGACCACATGCTGTCGGGTTAACTACATATGTATATATATATATCAACATATATAGAGCTAATCTAAAAGCCTATCTATATGCATCATAATTATTGTCGACGAAATGAGTTTTGAATTTTTTCAATAATAGAGAGGAATAAGTATGGGACTATTGAATAATTAGAACATATATAGTAGAATTACTAGATGCGGCTATCATAGCATGTGATAACATAATATATATATTTAGTCAAAAAAGCAAGACATATGGTACTACATGTTTGCCCATTTTGTTTATAATATTAAAAGAACTTTGAACCCCTTTTAAGCAAATATATGATTGATGCATAAAATGTGGAGAACCATGTGATTTTGGTTCCTCCGGACTTTCTGTGAATTTTGTTTTTGTTCTCTAGCTTTTTTTTGGTTTTCTTTTATAAGATTAGTTTTGGTGTGATCTAACTGTATATATAACTTCCTATTAGGTTTATTAATTAGATAATAATTTCGCAAGTGCCTAATTTCTGTTTTTTATATACAGTAATATATATTTAGACTGTTAATGTGGGTTATGACTGATAGGTTCATAAAATGATATAACATTTAAGAACATATTTTAAACGTTGAAAAACAATATGTTTTTTTTTTGGTTTTTAAGAAGAAGAACAAAAGTCTCAAACGTTAAAGAACCAAATTAAAATATCTTGAACTGTTTAGCTAAATTTAAGAACATATTTTAAACGTTGAAAAACAATATGTTTTTTTTTTGGTTTTTAAGAAGAAGAACAAAAGTCTCAAACGTTAAAGAACCAAATTAAAATATCTTGAACTGTTTAGCTAAATTTAAGAACATATTCTTAGAGTTTGTAGGTCAAATGGTCAACATATTAAATTAGTCTTACACCATCTCAACCATCTTCAACAGAGAAACCGACAAAGTTTCTTAATTATTCAATAGAATCCATGAACATTGTAATTTATAAAAAATAAAAAACATAAATTTAATAACACACTCATGGCCGCTACGTATTTAGCGAGGTTTATGAACAGTGCAAGATCTCTTTAAGATCGGATCTTAGATAAAGAATTTAAGAGTCGGTTTCTTAACTATTTTGTGACGACTAAAATCTATATAAGAAACTCTATTGGAGATGTTCTTATAACTTAAATTAAACTTCATTTTCATATCACTGGTTTATTTTTTTCAAACTAACCTCTCTTGTAGGTAGTGTGCAAAAATCAAAAATTTAGTTTGCAAAATAATTTCTTAAAACAGAAGGATTTAGTTGATAGTTTCATGTGACAAAAATCTCAAAAAGAACACGCGGATCTCATGAGCTTATCGGTCAAAACCATTTTGATATATGATAAGATAATCGACACGTGGAACATTCTTCTTTTGAGTCAAGATCACATGTGTATGTTCCTCTAATAATTACATACTTATTATAGAATACTGTCTTTTCACATGCATACAAAGTTAGAAGACACGTCTAAATTCTAACTAATGAAACTTGAAGTACACAACATTATTTTATATTTATTATTATATATATAAAAATCCATTTCGAAAACAAAGCATTTGATGTTTACCACAACTTAAATCCCAATAATTGATAACGAAATAGATTATACGTGTTGTTGATGTTGTTGTTAGCTTGTTAACATTTTAGATATATGTGATTGCGATGTTATTTATAGAGACTGGACCAAGATATAACATTTTTGATAAAACTCCTGATATTTGAAAATATTGAAAAACGATAATAGTTTTACATGTTAACGTGCTGATTACAAAAATCTAAAATGATACTATTTGTTAAAATGTTACTGGAAATTTGAAATATTTTCAAATTTTTGTATCATGTAGTCAGAATTTATATTATATACATATAATCTCTCATTTTGTTCAATTAAATTCACATTAAATTTAGAAAAGGTGGCTTTAGCTAGAGGAGTATCAGCATCTTTAATTTTAGATAAACAGTACAAAGAGAAAAAGAGAGAGAAAAATGAAGGTAAAGGTTTTCATAAATTTATATATGTCCCAACTTTAATCTGGTAAATGAGTTGTTGCGATATAGTTTGTGTTACATCAAAAAAAACATCATCACTTTTTAATAAAATATAATATATATATAATTAAATAAAAGATGGAAACAGCCAAACAACAGGTCAATTTGGAAGTTTCAAGTTGTATGTAAAAAGAAAAAGAAAAGAAAAAAGCATTAGCTTAGTCACCACTCATTTTATACCATCCCAGAAAGTTACAATTAAATTTGGACCATTCCAATTATCTCTAATGGACCCCATTAATCTTATCTTTTGCTGATTTATCCCTTTAATTTACATTTTGATCAAATCAAACCCACTCTTTTTGTAGCCACTTGTGATAATATATGATTACAAACTATCATATTTTCGTCATCACATTCATCATCTTTTGCCATCTTTATCATTAGCTTTGCCTATCATCCCATCAATTTCAACAAAAGATACTTTTTTATGAAATCTTTTTGATCCGGTTTTGCTATTTTACATAGTTTCCTTTTTTCATAAATTACTTATTAAACTACGAATAAATGAATAATATATCAAAAATAACGGATCCTTTGTTTTGAATTTATCCAAAATAAATAATAAAATATTTCTTTTAAGAACAAGCTCATTTTTTTGTTTAGTCTTTGGTAATCTAATATTTGTAATCATTAGTTAAAAAAAATAGAAATCCCCGACCTCTTTTTTGAAAATTTTGATTTTACCAAAAGAAAAACGTATATCCATGGTTGTGGATTTTGAGGGTTTAGCCCATTTTGTGAGTAATACAAATTGCATTTGTGTAAATACTGAATCTTATTGGGCTTAGTCCATTGTAGGCTTTATCATATTGGGATTTTTTGAGATGGCTAAAACATTTATGGGCCATACGTTCTATGCCCAACAAACTATTTTTGTAATATTTTGGTTTATAGATTTCTGTCAGGATGATAACATTGTAGCAAACGTGCATGCTTTCATGAATTTACTTAAGAATATAAACGGTACAACCAAAATATTTTATAATTTTAATTTCAATAACAAAGAAAATGTTTACCAGCGGTTAACTGAACATATCAATTGAGAATATAATTATTTTAATCATTGGAAAAACGAGTTGGGAAGCATGAGCGAAACGCATTGGCACACTTATGAAAGAAATATTATTTAAATAATTATTTTTTGTAAATAATCTGATTTTTATCAATCACTATTAAAACAATGTAATAATATAAAGTTTTGGGGTTAGAAGAAGGATACGAAAAGGCAAGATGGCACGTTATTGGTTGGTCAGGTAAGGTAGGGTCCTTTCTACTGCACCAGTCAGTCTATTACCCACAAGAAACCGCATATACCAAAACTCATAAAGCAACTCAATTTTTTATAAACAATTATTTATTATATAAAAATCAAACCAATGAAAAAGAAAACTTTTAATAGATAAAGCCTTTTTGCAAAATAAAAAAGATCAGGAAAGCTGTTATGGAACGTCAGTTCTTGGTAAAAAACTTGAATCTTTTTTTTTTTTTTGTGATTGTGTGTTTCCAAAGAAAATATTAAAATTCGTTTCCTTTTTATCGTCTTGTATTTTTGTTTTCTTGTTTTTTGGTTATTGTATTGTCAAAAAACCAATCTTTATTCGATCTTATAGTATGCCGTCTTCAATTTAATTTTATATTTTAGTTGTTGTAGGTAATTAACATAATTTTTTGTTTAGGCTAAGTAATTAAAAGATTTAATTGTTCCTTTAACATTAAAAAAAAATAATTATGTATCATTTGTGCGTAAATTAATTTTCACCTGATTCTATTTTGTTTGCTAGACACCTGTAGACAGTATATATATACACATTTAATAGAATCTGACTTCCGTATAGTTATACATCATGATTAAATTTTTTTAAAAATCCGTATAAAAAATGGAGGTCCCATCATATTTGTATTTTCCTTCTTAAAATACTACTGACTCTCTCATACATATCTTTGATGATGTGATAATACAATAAAAAAGTATATAACAAAATACTCATATAAAAAGATTATAATGTATGTCAAATCATATAATAGTGCTTACATGCATATATATCCGTGCGTGTAGTATACTTTAGGAAAAAATTATTTGCCTTTCAAAGTGTAGCCACTTTCCTTTTCTTCTCTACTTATAAACAAATCTTCCTCCACACATCAATAGAGAGAGAGAGAGAGAAAGTCTTGACTATTTTTTCTCCTGTGATCTTGTGAATGAAAATGGCTTGGAGCAGCAAAATGTCAAGCTTTCTACTGATTTTGCTGATTCTAAATTCGACCCATTTCAGTCTAATGACTTATGGTAAATGGGTCAATGTCACATTTTCATTTTTTCAAATAAAAACATGTCAAAATGTTAATTCTTCTTCTCTTACTTGTTTATGACATTTTTTCAGGTAGACCAGAGCCAAACTCTCACGAATCTTCTACTAAAGTAAATGTAACTAGTTTGGGACAAAGAATAGATCAAGATCAAGATCAAGATCAAGATCAAGACAAGAAGATGATGATGAGAGGTCTAATAGGATCAAGTCCACCAAGATGTGAGAGAGTAAGATGCCGTTCTTGTGGTCATTGTGAAGCAATTCAAGTTCCTACAAATCCTCAAATAAAGCATCACTCTCCTTCTTCTTCTTCTGAGATTATTGGTCTTGATTACATTAGAGGAGGAGATGATAGTAGTACTAATTACAAACCCATGAGCTGGAAATGCAAATGTGGTAACTCTATCTATAATCCTTAAACCAAACTTTTCTACTTTCTTTTTTCTTTCTAATCTATAATTTTTAATTTTGGGTTCGAATTATAAGATTTGTGTACATATAATATATGTTTAAGTTGTAATTTTCAGAGTTTATGACAGTTTTTGCGATATTGATTCTTATGATGATGTTTAATTACCGTAGTGATATTAACAAAATAAAGATATTTTGTGCAACCTAAAATGATTTGTTTTATATTTTTAGATAAGTACTATTATGGATTATGGTTTTATGAATTGTGAAAGTAAAATCTTTTTAAAAAATCAAGAAGTTAAATGAACACGCATCGCATCGTAAACAGAACGCACGGAAACCAATCTTGAAGACGATTCTGACAAATACCAATTTTGTGGATGAAAGTTACATCACAACACGTACATATATGTATAAATAATTATATGAGATTTTTTATATTGTTTGTGTTATAAACATTTATAAATATACGTTTGATACATTTATTTATGGATGATGGACAAATTATCTGCCGTTTTGCTAAGTCGCCGTTTTACGATTATGTCACTCACATTGGATTTTGGGTTCTACTTTCTTTTTAATTAATTAAATTTATGTTTATTTTAGTCATCACTGGTGATTTTCTGTGTCCTAGTACTTGTTTGAGTGGAGTCATCGTTGGGATCTTTTTTATTAGTATATTAATTTCTATTATATATGTACCAATGTACAATGATAATACACAATTGTTTATAGCTTGAAACCTAAATAAAGAGTGTTTATATTACTAAATAAAGATAGTTAGGTCTACTTTAAATCTATAACCAATTTCTATTTATAGTATTTTATGTATAAACTTGTAGAAAATTAAAATGAGATTGGACCAAAACCTATTATTGTTAATCATGTATAAAATTGTAGAGAGTGTGTGAGAGAGATGATGGGATTGATCATATAATAAAAATAAGAAAGAGGAAGTGACAAAACAAAAGAGGGAAGATGTGTGTTTGTGTCTGTGGGGTTTACTAATTTCACAAATCAAACAAAGCAAACAGTCTTGATTGTCTCTACTGTTTTTTTTCCTTTGAATGACTTTACTCTCATTTTTTTTGTTTTCTTTTCATTTATTTTTTAGTTAATTAAATATAATAATATATAATCGTTGAAGAAGTTTTTCATTTTACACATTATCAAGTTAAAATTTAATTTAAATTTATATATACCGCAATTTAAGAAAATAAGTGATTAAAGTTATGACAGAAAAAATGAAAAATAATTTTTGTAAAAAAATACAAAATACAAAGAACATACAAAATAGTTATTGAAAAGGTATTAACATTAATAGAAAATGTAGAATCAATGTAATATATATACAAAAAATAAAATAGTAATAAAACAAATAATTAGATTAATTGACTTTAGATGAGTAAAAAAGTGTGAGAACATGTAAATATTTGTTTTTAACAAAAAAAACATGTAAATATTTGTAAAAAACAACAAATGAAATGCGTGTTGTCAATACAACGGTAACATTTAATCAAAATACGTGTTATTAATATAATAACGGTAACATTTAATCAATATACGAGCCCCTTTAAATACTCTCTAAACCCTAATCAATTCTCAACGTTTATATATATTCTCAAATCCTCTTCTTCTTCATAACCATAAGTATGTTGTTGGCGATTCCACTAAAGAAACCAACTTCGCCGAAGAAGCTATCGTGAAATGATACTCTGCTACTTGCAAGAAAATCCTCGCCCGTAACTGTTAACGGCGGCGACAATCTTCCGTTAGATTCAGTTTCGGTGATAGAAGGTGACGAAGACCGTTAAAGCTCGTCGACATGAAAAATCAGGTAACTTAATCTCTCTTTTCTTGAAATTGGGAAACCCTAACTTGATTGGCAAGCTAGGTCTGTGTTAAATCGTGCAAATCGTATCTGTTTAGTCATGTTTGGTAATAAAAATCAAGCCTGTGTTTCTTAATAGGATCTTTCATTGTTGGTCGCGATCTCTCTTTGTTCCTTCAAGCCCATGATTTATTGTTTCTAAGTATCGTTTACTTTTGTTCAATTTATTTGGTTGGATCTGAAAATATAAAGATTGAATATATACTTCTCTTGGCTTCCTAATTTTAGCACTATAATTTTTTTTTAAAGTATCGATTATTTTATAACTATTTTAGACTTCAAAGTTTTAATAAAATTTCAATTATTTACTTAAGTTTTGTTTTACGAAAAATTATGATTTTAGTTTTTGAAACTTAAAGCGTTAAAATAACATAATTGTGAATTAATTTGAACTTAATGTCCTGTCTTTTTAATTAAAGATCGTTAGAGGTATTAAGTTTATTTTGTTTTCACAATATAATGTGAATATAACCTCGAGTTTCATAATTTTTAAAATAAAAATATCCGTTCAATTATTTTATACTATCAGATTTTTTTTTTTCTCATTATACTATCAGATTTTAGATTGTTATAAGTATTTTTTTTATTACATCTTGTTATAAGTATTTTATGATTTTTGTTTTGGAAACTTATAGCGTTAAAATAACATAATTGTTAATTAATTTGAACTTAATGTCCCGTCTTTTTGATTAAGGGATCGTTAGAGGTATTAAGTTTATTTTGTTTTCACAATATATTGTAAATTTAGCACTAAAGTTTCATAATTTTTAAAATAAAAATATCCGTTTAATCAATTATTTTTATATTATTAGATTGTTAAAAATATTCTATATTTTAGATTTAGCACTAAAGTTTCATAATTTTTAAAATAATAATATCCGTTTAATCAATTATTTTTATATTATTAGATTGTTACAAATATTTTATATTTATATAAGTTTTATACTGTTAAAATTAATTTCATATCCGGTTTTTAATTTTTCTGTAGATTAAAAAGTTTTAAAATCAATACAAATTTTTCAATTACTTTTTTGGTTGTTTTACAAAAATTCATTCGCACTTTCAAGTTTCAATTACTTCCAAACGCGTCGAAAGTCAGCGAAGAGAAAAAGACTCGGAAACGACGTCGTATTGAAGTCAGCACAGTGAAGCAAAGACTCGCTGTGGCATTTTACGGGAAATCTACTCTTTCTTCTTCTTCTTCTTCTTCTTCTTCTTCTTCTTCTCGAGATCCAAAAAGTCACTGTACATTCACACAACACAAACAACCTTCTTTAATCTTCACATCGTTCATATTCTTCATCAGAAGCTCTACTTTTCACCGGCGATCAAACTACGTAATCGTTCCTCCAGGTTTATCTTCTTTCTCTCGATTTCTCCGCCGTCTTGTTTCGCGACTGTTCATCGAATCTGTGTATCGATTGAATGTATCTTTGGTTTCTTTAGATTAATTATAGTAGATTTTGATTATCGACACATTGTTAAAATTGATAACGATTGTTAATTTGGAATATAGGGTTTTGTTTTTGGGGAAGTAAAAGAAAATCAAGAAAATGGTGAGATCATCTCCAAGAAGAGCTTATCAGAGATCAAAGGGAATGAAAGTGAAACACTGTGTTCAATTGACTCTATTGCTTGGTGTTGGTATATGGCTGATTTATCAGATGAAACATTCACACCATCATGACAACAAACCTGTGTTCGAAGAAAGCTCGAAAAAAGTTGTTGTTGTTGCTGATGAAGATGATAAAATGTTAAAGCTTGGAAGAAAAGATCTTAACCCGCTAGTTCAGGACATTACAAATGTTGAAGGGATCAAGAATGATGAGAGTGTAGTAGATAGGGAAGAGGAAGATAGAGGCGAGGAGAAAGCGATACAAGAGGATAATGATAAGGAAAGTGAAGGTACTGGGAATGATGAAGAGACCGAGAAGGTGATTGATGATAGTGAAGAAGCTAGAGAGAAGAATTATAAAGGTGATGATGCTTCCAGCGAGGTAGTCCATGAGACGGAGGGGGAGGAGGAAAGGAAAGTGGATGTTGAGGAAGAAAGTAAATCTAACGGTATTGAGAATGTTAGTGTCCATGAAGACGAGTCTGGTCCAAAGATTGAAGAGCTAAAGGGATCTGTTATTAAGAATGTTGTTTCTTCCAATGTAACCGAGGACAATGGGGAGATTGGTAGTGATGAAGAGATGAAGAATGGGTCGGAGTCAAAGATAGAAGAAGTAGAGGAGAACACTAGTTTGTCACGAGGTAACGAGTCTGATTCTAATGGTAAGTTGCCTGAGAGTGTGGAGAAGGGCTTCTCTGATTCTAATGGTAAGTTGCCTGAGAGTAGTAGCCACTCAACTTCCAATGCAACTGAAAAGGCAAACGATGGAGAGGAGAGCGGGAAATCCACTGGTTATCAAGAAACGAAAGACGAAGAAGACGATAAGGGAAAGGTACAATCTTCTCTACTGTCATCTGAAGAGGAAAGTAAAAACAAAGAATCAGAGAAAAAGGGGACAGAAGAGTCTTCATCCCAAGAAGAAAGCAAGGAGGAAGAACCCGAGAAAGAGAAGAAAGAAGAGTTTTCGTCCCAAGAGGAAATTAAAGAGGAAGAACATGTAAAGGAGGAGAAAGAAGAGTCTTTGTCCCAAGGGGAGAGTAAAGAGGAAGAATCTGTAAAAGAGGAGAAAGAAGAGTCTTTGTCACAAGAAGAGAGCGAGAGCAAAGAAACCGAGAAGGAGGAGCAAGAAGATTCTTCAGAATCTCAGCCAAAAGAAGACGCAAACAGTGAGAAGAAAATTGAACAGGTGGAATCTACTGATTCTTCAAACACGCAAGAGAAGAGCTAGAATGAATCTAGCCAGTCAGATTCAAAGAAGGAGGAAACAAAGGTTGGTGACACTTCAAAGACAGAGGAAAACAACAAAAGCGGAGACACAGAAGTGACCAACAACGATGAAGAACATACCAAGTCCAGTTCAGACAATAATAGTGTTCCACAAGATGTTAAGGATGCTCGAACTGATTTGGAGACACTACCTGAGTCCAACAAAGTAGCAGCTGAGTGAAGGTGTTAACAAAAGTTGTCTTATTGTATACTTTTTCATATCAATGGAAGTAATTCCCAAGTAGTAGAGTTTTGAAAGGAATTTTATGATGAAAAATGTACTTTTTTCATTTCAAAAATGAATAACAAGAGGAAACACAAGTAAGTCTATTTGAATAACAACAGCAAAACAAAAGTGTATCATTCTTCTTATTTGGCAGAGATTGAAGTAGAGCAAAAATAGTTTGAAACAAAGAAGATAAAAAAGCAGCAGTTTAGGCAATCAAGTTATTATTTATTTTGTAAAAGAGACAAAGAATCATATCAGTGTTCTTTGTTGTGCTTCACCTCAAACAAACCGTCAGGACCTAAACAGAAGAACAAACATAGAATGAGAAACTGATAAGAGTTGCAGATTCAAGAAATGAAAAGTTATATATATAAACATACCCCAAGGAAACTCCTTGTTGCGGATGTGCATATATGGATACGCCTGTAAACAATAAAAGTGATAAGAGATTAATAATCAGATCATGAAAGCTTGAAGATTTGATATTTACAAAAGCATAATAAATAAATAATAATAATAAGAAAGCTAAGGGTTATTACAGGAGGGTCTTCGCCGTGGTGATGACCCTTTGATAAAACATAAACAGCTAAAGCAGTGCAGCTAACAATTCCTATATATGTTATCTTCTCCCATTTCGCTGCTTCGTCTGTTCAATTTTTATTTCAATATCACAATTACACATTAGCTATTGTATTGATTCCTCCAACACAACAAAAATCAGATCCAAAAAGTAACAATTTTGCAATGTAAAATTGAAACCGTATAACCAAATCTGGATCTTCTTATACAATTTAAGAGCTTATAAATCCGATTATCATCATCATCATCATCATAAGAGTACGAATCTAGAAAACCATTAAAAATATAGATTTTATTTGAAAGAAAAAAAGGAAAAAGAGAAGAGTTACAAGCGTCGTCGTGGCCAGCGGAAGAGGACATGTTTCTCTTAGGAGCGACGGTTGTTCTCGGCGCTGCTCGGATCGCCGCTCGGGAAATTGCTGAACGTATAATCGCCGTCGCCATTTTTCAATATTCTCTCTCTCTGTAAATTGTTTTGACTCAGACAAAGATGAACCTAAAAAATATACTTTACTTTATAAGCCCATTGGGTCTGTGGGCTTTTCTCTGTTATTGGAATCTTCTTTTATTGGTCGGATTTTTTTTGTTTGTTTGTCATAGTTTAAAAATATGTTTTTTTGGTAAATATATTATTTAAAATCTCGTGTAACAGATGTTACTTTTTATATGGAAATATAACAAATTTCTTTTGATTTTTCGTAAAAATTAATCTACCATATAATGAGAAAATATAGGATTTTAAAGAAATTAGCAAAGACAATTGTTCATAGTTATGAAAAATCCACAACAAAGCTAGGATAACAAATTATAATCGTTCTTGTGATTGTCTATTAAAAGTTTTAACATGTTCTATTATTTAGAGTTTAAGGCTCATGATCATCATGAGTGTCTTGTGTGCCACCGTGACAAGCGGCAAGAAAAAGAGCACCGGCACTAGAACCACCGTGAGAATGTTCAATAACAACATGATCAGATAACTCATCACCAAGCATTTCCCAAACACTACTATGAAGATAGTTTCTAAAGAGCCTGTAATGATCATACAATCCTCCTTCTACTATCACAATGCTCATCTTCTTCTCTAACCTTCCTAGCTTCTTTATCATCCCTACTATTCCTGCTCCTGCCACTCGTGCCGCTCTTTCCGCCACCACGTCGCACACTTCTACCACTACTTCTCTTGCCGCTAGTGTTGAATCCGCTATCTGCATTTTATATTTTTTAGTGTTGAATTGTAGTTTTGTAATTACCCCTAGACCTACATGGTATCATATGTCTAGGTCTATATTAAGAATGACTTCACATTTAGGGGTCAAGTCTTATGAAACTTACCCCAAAAACTTCATTGAGTTTTTTGTTCACAATGTCCCGATTATCGGATATATCTTGATGCATTGCAGCCATATCCGGCGACCTGAAAACCCGCCCGGGAAAAATCCTAGTATATATATATATTGTCTTTCGCGTCTATAGACTATAGTTTATTATTCAAAACATGTAGTAGGTACCATAAGATATAAGGAACTTTGAGTTTTGGTGGCAATGTATCTCCAAAGAGTGCACATTCTCGCGACATTGTTAGCAACACTCTTCTCACTATCTCCCCTAAGTATCCTCCTGACACCATCTTCTCAAACACCTAACAACCACATCATAGAAACCATATTACAAAAAATTGTAATGATACATAAACAACAAGAATTTGATGATGTAATCTTACTCTACTTCCTGGATTCAAGCTTTCCGCGTCAAGAGCAGCGTCAAACTCAGTTACAGGAAGATGATAAGATTTAAAATCTCCCCACTCTGTGCTAATAACCTACAATCTCATCATGTACAATCACAACTGTTTGATATCTCTATTACATTGGATATATGATCAGTCTGTTGAAAGTTCTTTTTTTAAAACATACAATCTCATGTGTCTGGTTTGATATAGCGGATTTTAATCGCGAAACCTCTTGAGCTTGTTCGACATAAGCCGCATTAGTCCCCATGCCTAGTGTTACTGCAGCCACAGTGTCTTTGTGATAGTATTTTCCTCCAGCTAGCTCACCTATTGTGTTATCCACCTTGTCCCAAACACACAAGATTCAAATCATAAGTTCTTATTCAATATCTATCTTTCATTCGCGGACCATCTTTAGACCTACTTACCAGTGGCGTGTTCATCCGAATCTTCAGACCATGTCTCTCCAATGATTCATTCATATCATTTGTAATCTTTTTCATAACATTATCATTACCATCATCGGTTAAGGTCTTTCTCTGTATGGCTGAAATCGAAGGTGAACCGGTCTGTTCAACAGAGCGGGTCAATGTAAAACCGAGCTTCTTCGTTTCCTCTGTTTCTTCGGTATGGTTCATCCCAATAAACTTCACTAGCTCCAATGATATGCAATCACGCAACTCCTGAAACACACCCTAACTTTAGTGTCAAGTAACCCTAACGTGTAATACAAGAAACCATGTGTTTATCTTTCTATATATACCTTGAAAGAACCGTTTAAAACATCGTCAGGAATCGGAATCTCTTGCTTTTGAACATCGGAGATAGGCTCTTCGTTACCTCCTAACGTTCCACGAAGAATTAGAAGTTTCTTTCCTCGCAAGTTAATTCCATAGTGTACTCCTTTCTCATCCCTACAAATTCTAAAAACCGTTAATTAACGGTCAACTCAATACTCTGTTTTAAAACAGAGGATCCTCTGTATTTTTACCCGGATGGTAAAGAACCGGCGAATGAAACAACCATGTTGATTGAACCGCTATTATCGGCCTTGGAAGC
Organism: Cochlearia excelsa; assembly: GCA_963556525.1. Classification (NCBI taxonomy): domain Eukaryota; kingdom Viridiplantae; phylum Streptophyta; class Magnoliopsida; order Brassicales; family Brassicaceae; genus Cochlearia; species Cochlearia excelsa. The sequence continues at coordinate 578,948 of OY748331.1, read as the reverse complement.
GGCTGCTAGAGAGGCGGTCATATCGGCGACCAAAGCGTCTGCCACATCCCATAGCTTTGACACCGGTGTGGCGCATTCTCTAGCGAATTTTCGCAAAATCCACTGCGTATGTTTTCGCTGACGCTCTTTCCTCTGAATCCACCGACCAATTATTACAGCGGTTGCAACCGCCGTTGCTGCCATGATAGCCACCACAACCTCTTTTCTTGTCATTTTTGTTAACAGAGTGTAATGATCTCAAGAAGATAAGATTCATTCTCTTGTTACCATGTTTTGCGTTATCAAATTGAATCATTCAACTTTTCTTTTTTTGGGTTTTTAACTTTTTTGTTATAATCCGGAAACGGTTTACTAATTTCTTTCTTATCTTTTATATTCAGCAAACACATAAAAATTTATTCTTATCTTTAATAGATTTTTCACTTCCATGGAAAGTTCAAAGCATAATAAAGAAGAGAGTTTACATGTATCATTCTATACATTACATGGAAAGTTTCAAAGCATGATTTAAGAAGAGATGTGGTGGTAATAATAAGACCAAGTTTAGTTCTTGTACTTCATGGTTTCTTTCTCAAACCCAATTGTTGGGAACTGCTTAGCGAATTCCTCGACTTCATGGCGCAGCTTCCCAATCTCTGATTGAATTGTTGAAGAAGACTCCATTGCTGACACAAAATCCTTGAGCTTTGTTCCTGTTTTAACATAAACAAAAGTATGAATAGTTCAGGTATTGTTTTAAAATAGAAACATAATCATAGATAAATGAAAAGAAGAACCTTGAGCTTCGGATTTGACTTTAAGAGCCAACTTCACAGCTTTGTCAAAGTATTCAGCTACTTTTGCAAAGTCTTCCTCAACAAAGCCTCTTGAAGTCAGAGCAGGTGTTCCTGTTATATTAACAAATAGGCGTATAATCTCATGCTCTAATGAAAAATAAGCTTAAACTATGAGATTTTTTACCCATTCTGATTCCACCGGGAACCATGGCAGAAACATCTCCAGGAACAGTGTTTTTGTTAGATGCAATGTGAACAGCTTCCAACACTTTCTCAACTCTTGATCCATCAATTCCCTGTAAACACAGTTTGAATAAAGAGTTTACACAACGGAGACATGAGAAGATTATATAAACATAAGTATACGAAAAGATCAAGTACCTTGGGCTTAAGATTCACTAGGACCAAGTGGTTGTCAGTTCCACCAGAAACAAGTTCATACCCGCTATCCATCAGAGTCTGCACCACAAGACAATGAAACATTTTAAGAATGAAATCAACAATTAATATACATATCGTTTTTTCTTCACGAGACTAGTAGTACGTGGGCAAACTTTGCAGAGTTACTCAGGACTTGCTCTTGGTATGCTTTGTACTCTGAAGTAGTTGCCTACAAAACCAAAGCCAGTTAAGAGTTAAAGAAACCGCAAGTCCAATTAAGCAAGGTAAGCCCAGCTCGATGGCTTCACAGTACCTGTTTTAAAGCAACAGCTAGTCCTGTAATAGTGTGGTTGTGTGGACCACCTTGAAGACCGGGGAACACGGCTTGATTGATCTTGTCTTCAAAATCATACAAAACCTTTCAAGACAACAAATGAATGACATTACAGAAAGCACATAAATCGGAAAAAAACATTGGTTCAGTTTTTTTGGTTTTTATACCTCTTTGCCTTGTTTGTTAATTTCCTTAACACCCTTTCTGAAGAAAATCATGGCTCCACGAGGTCCGCGAAGTGACTTGTGAGTTGTAGTGGTTACAACATCTGCATATTCGAACGGTGAAGGGATAACATCAGCAGCAACCAAACCACTGATGTGTGCCATATCTGCTAGCATCACAGCTTTTTGCTTGTTACACACCTAGCAAAAGCGTTCGGATCAAAACTCTTGATTACAGTAAGTCCATTGTGTGTACTTTTAGATATGAGATTGTACTACCTTCCGGATGCGGGCATAGTCATACAATCTAGCATAAGCACTTGCTCCAGCAACAATCAACTTTGGCCTGAAAAGTGTAGCACTTTTCTCCATCTGCAAGACAATACAAAGAAGTTACATATCGTAAGATTCAAAAATACGAAGAAGGGTAAACAAATAAAATGCTTAATCAAAGAATCAAGAACCTGATCGTAGTCGATGTAGCCAGTGCTCTCGTCCAAACGATAGGGCATTGTCTCAAAGAAGATAGACACAGCAGATATTTTCTTGGTATCAGTCTGACAAGAAACAATAAGAAAATAAACTGTTATACATCAGCATCAATACATTTTACAAAGATAACATGAAAAGTACCTGATAACCATGAGAAAGATGACCACCATGAGGAAGATCAAGTGCCATGATTCTTTCATGAGGCTTTAACAAAGCAGTATACACATGGAAGTTGGCAGGAGAACCAGACAAAGGTTGTACATTCACTATATAATAACCACATGACACGAATAAGCCATCAATAAGATAATGTCCTCATGTACACAGAGTGAATAGTTTACCTCCCCACTTCTCAGGATCTAACCGGAAGGCTTCAAGAGCGCGCTTCTGGCATAAGGTTTCTGCCATGTCAATGTACCTTTGAAAGCAAAAGGGTTCTTGAAAAGTCAACATCTTTCTTCAAGCAATTTCATGTAGTATAAAAGATATGAAAACATACTCATTTCCACCATAGTATCTGGCACCAGGATAGCCTTCACTGTACTTGTTAGTCATTACAGAACCAACAGCTTGCATCACAGACACAGATGTGAAATTCTCTGATGGAATCAGTTCAAGTCCCTTTTCAAAAACAAAACGTTACATTCAATAGACTAATATCTCAAGATTCAAACTAGTAAAGAGAGAGAGAGAGTAAACCTTCCATTGTCTAGCTTTCTCATGCTCAATGATATCAGCAATCTCAGGATCAACTTCCTCTAATGGTGCGTTAAGCTGTTTCGGCCACTGCATAGATTCAAGTACATAGCCAAAAATCAGATTTTTTACAATCAAAATCGAAACGGAAGAGGAACAAAAGAGGAAACTAAAGCGCTTACAGTGACACGAGATTTCTCCTTATCATCCACAGCTTCACTAGGCAAAGACGACTAATACCAAACAACAACAACAACATAATATATATAAGAAACCCTAAAAATCGGAGATTTAGAGAGAGAAACAGAGAAAGAGGAAGATTCATGAGGTGTTATCACCATGTAGCATGATGAAGTGGATCTGATAAGAGGACGAATGGGTTTATCAATCGAAGAAGAAAGTCTCCTAAGAGCCATCGCCATAGCCATTTTCTCTCTCTTTCTTCTCTGTGTCTGAAACAGATTTTGAATAAATGTGTGTTGCTATTTTATCTTCTTCATCATCCTCTTGAGAGATAAAGAGAGAATTCGTGGCCTCTGCTTTTGGCTTAGCTTTTGGTGGCTGCAAAAAAATTTCGAATTTTTTTTAATTTGGTTTCTCGTCGTTATCTAAAATGTCACAGTCTCTCCCACCAACGTTTGTCTCTGTTTCAAGACGACGATGATTTGTTTTCCGGTTTAATCAACCAAAATTTTAATTATTATTTCTGGTTAACGATAACCGGTTTAGTTATGGTCACAATATAGACGGTAGTGATCATTTGACTTTTTCTGCTAATTAGAGAATCTACGGCTATAAATCAAAGATAATATAATACTCAGTCAATAGAGTCAAACAAACCTCGGATTTTTACTAGTAAGTTATGTATTATATATATGCTTTAATTGTATTTTTCAAATTGAAATCATGAAAAATATGGCTTTGGTTTCTTCTTCTTTGTTTCCAATTCAAGAACCTTATTGAAAACCAAGCCTTTTGATTTTGTTCTCCAACGTGATGATGCATGCATGTTGTTATTGGTTTGGTCTTGGTGAGATATCATACTCGGAATGTTCAGGTTGGCTTAGTTGCAGACGAATATGTGTGTGTGATTCATCGTCACTCGCGACACGGTGTATATACCCATTTGTGTTTGATGTATAAGCCTGTCCAAATATCCATTCAAAGTTGTATTCATCATCACTCTTATAATTCCAAGCAAATTGGAGTTTATTGTATATATGTTTTTAGCATATACCTTATTGTAGAGTTCTACATTTTCTTGATGTATCCGTTGTATTTTTCTTGATAATTCAAGATTTTCTTGATGAATGAGGTTCCTCTGGTACATGATCAACAACAAAAATTGAAAAATAAGATTCATGTATAGTATATATTTATTATTTAAGAGTTACATTATATGTAAAATATACATATATCATAGTGACCTTTTGGCTTAGTTCTTGGATTTCATGAGCCAACATTTGTTCCTGTGGAATCCAAAAAAAAAAAACAATTGATTCTATTTAGTCCTATATTGTAATCAAATTAAGAGCAACACACTCTACATGTATAAAGTTTAGAGAGTGTGTGTACATGTCTATATATACCTTTTTCATACGAATTCCGCGTAAACTTATCTCAAGTTGATTTTCAAGATTGTTTAGCTCATTGATGCTCAAACCATATAGTTGTTCACCCATAATATGTCTGTTATATAGTAAACACATAAATCGAAATATACGTAGAAATTAAGTTTATTTGCATCGTTGATATTTTGATCAAAAACTAGTTTGTTATGATATTCAATGTAATGTATGTTATAAGGTGGTTAATTTAAAGGCAATACCGGTGATTTTCTTGCAAATCATGCAATTCTTGTCTTAGAACAGCAGCTTCTCTCTGCCAAAACTATATAACATACACAACATAATTAAATCACTCATCAAATTTTGAACTTAGTAAACGAAAATATCATTTCATTATACACGATGCTAAATCTTCAATTAATATATAATATACCTCATAATATAATCATATATTCTTATATATTTCTAGATATTTTATATGCACCTTGAATTCTGATGCTGGGTTCAATAGTTGTTGTTGCTCGATCTTGCTATTGTTGTATCTATCGATAACTGCCTTCATGCTGTTCATTATATTTGATATTAGTATTTTGCTTGGGGTATATAATAAACTCATATCAAATCAAATACCACAGTAAAGTATGTATACAAAATTGTCCATGAAATTGATTGAAAAATCTCCCAACTCCATTGAAAAAGTTTTCATGCATCAAGAGAAAATACATAGCCTTGAAGATTTGCACAGTATCCTTACTACGTACGTGCTACATGTACAATAGAGTTCTCATCATGTTTTGTAATAGACAATACACATGCACTAGCTAGGACACACTTATGTGAACTTTGAAGCAATCTAGCTAATCTAATTAAGGAAAAACGAAGTTAGTACTAAGGCTCCTTGGTAATCTAGTTATATATGATTTTTCAAAATCATTTTGTTGTTAGAGACTATTTGTTAACATATGTTTTTGATTTATATTAATTTGTCAATTAATATACTTTTTGTAACATGTATTTAGGAAGTAATCGTTTTAATGACTGATCTTTCTGTCACAATATATATTTGGACAATTCTTATGAATAATACTAAATAAAGTTTTTTTAACATAATTAGATTTTTTTTATAAACAAAACTATAAGATTTTTTTAATAACTAAAAAAACTATAAAATGTGTATCATGACTATAAATAGATTATTTGTTATTAGAATAGATTATTTTTTCTCATAGATTATTGGTTTTGAGCAAATTATGTCCCTCTCCACACCACTCATTCAATGTTGTGGTCTCCTAGTAACTCTCTTTCAGCTTTCCAAAACTGATATTTTGAGTAATATTCGCTTGTTACATCTCAACTACTTCTCAAACATTTCTAAACTTGGAAAGACAAATACTATTGAGCTTTAGCTATAAGTCGATATCAATACATAATATATACACAAACACATGTCAAGAAAGTACTACTTGAAATATGCTGATGCAAGTATACACACAAATACACAATCACTCTCATATTAAACCCAAAAAAACTTGAGACTAAACCTTTTCATATTCATATTCAAAATTAGTCAATCTTTTTTTTTCTAGCCTCGTTTTCAATCTTTCTTTGCTAAAACAATACGTTGTCGGCTATAAACACACATCTAATTAATTGTACATATATATATATATATATAAAATGTAATATGTTCTACCGACCGCAAGTTGCAACTTAAAAAATCAACTACAAATAAATAGATATATACACATCTCAATGAATATCCCCAACTAGTAGCACAAAATTATATAAGTACCTTGTAATATACACACACATACACACACTTTCACATATAATCTACACAATCAAGAAGATACAAAGATTGATGAATAAATATTGTAAAAGAGGAACCTGGAGCTGGCAAAGTCATAGAGCTTTCCGGTGTTAGAGAAGATGATGAGACCAACCTCGGCATCGCAGAGAATAGCTAGCTCTTTGGCTTTCTTTATAAGACCCTTTCTTCTTTTGGAGAAAGTGACTTGTCTACTTGTAGAATCATCGATCCTTTGGATCACAATCTTTCCTCTTCCCATTGGTTTAATTTGTCCTCTACTTTGATTCTTCTCTCTTTTCTAGGGTTTTTTGTAGATCTAACAAAGACCAAAAGGGAAACAAAAGAAGAAGATGGGACGAATAAGGAGAAAGAGAAAGGTAGAAATAAAGAGAGAGGAAGGTTGAGCCAAGAGTCAACAATCTATTCGAGGAATAAACAAAGGATATATATATATATATAAATGCTTATGCACATACATACTCACCTCTTAATTTGAGACATTTTTTGGTAGATTTATTATATAGTAAGCATCAAGTAGTCTAGTAATAGTATGTGTGTGTGATTTTAAGAACATTAAAAAAATAAAAAGAACCAACGAAATAGAAGTATGTTTTTATAAAGTTCCTAGGTTAAAAAATATATATATATAGCTTAAATGTGTATACACATACCAACTTTAATCAGTAATTTTTATAGTATTATGAGTAGTGGAAACTCAATGGAATTGTTTGGATAAAAAGAAGTGAAATACAATAATATTTATGTTGTGTGATTTAGGTAAAGTTCCATTATTGATGATATTTGAGACATATTTTTATATGTGCGTCCATATTTATAATTATTTTTCGTCTTCAGATGTCAAAAGTCTGTGTTTTTCTGACAAAAACCTCTTGCTTTATATGCTACTTTTCTTAAATTGTCTTTTTTATGGTCGATAAAAAGAGATTTTAAGATATTAAGGATTTTATTATGGTCATATATGAAATGGAACTGTACAAAAGATATTTACGCAAAAAATTCTGGAAAAAAAATACAAATGAATAAATTAATATGTACACGTGTCAGACAGGAACTTAGAGTTGCGGCGATTCAATATATTAATTGTTCTGTCGTTAGTTACCAAATATGGCAAGAAAATTATTAGGACATAAATAACATTAAAGAAAATCCATTCAAAAACTTGTTAAATTAAAAACTAGAATTAACAAAAATTTAGTAATATATGATAAAATTTTAAATTTCAATTACAGAGAAACGAAGACTTAGTAAACAGTAATCCATTTCATAAATTAGTTAACATTAAAACAAAAATACTTAACCGGTGGCGGTGTATATGAACCATTAAATATATGTTTTATTCAAATTATTTTCATTAACAACTGTACAAAAAATAAAATAATTCACAAAAATGAGATAAATATATATATCTTATTATATAAAAGTGAGCGTCTTTAATTATAACTCACCAGATCGTGACATGTGTCACAATTAATTTAGATCGCGATATTTATCATTATTAAAATAAGTAATCTTCTTAAAAAAATAAGAAAAAAGAAGAATGAAAACACCTTAAAAATGGAAATCTTCTAAATTAAACACTCAATGTTGTTAAAATAATGTTTAAGAAAAAAATAATTTTAAAAGAAAAAAAGGAAAAATGTTAATAATGTTTAGGAAAAAAAGAAGAAAAATGTTAATAATGTTTAGGAAAAATGTTAATAATGTTTAAGAAAAAATGTTAATAATTTTAGGAAAAATGTTAATAATTTTTAGGGAAAATGTTAATATTTTTAAAAGAAGAAAAATGTAACGTTTATAAAAAAAGCAAAACAAAAAATAAGAAAAAAAAAGTAATCAAACTAAAAGTGTTCACTACATATATATATATATATATACATATCTAGAATCACTAAATTTCATTGTGCTCTCCTCTTTGTTCAATTTATTATTATTAAATTTCTTTTTTTTAACTCAAACAGAGAAAAGATGAGTTTCATAGTTTCTAAAAGTCAACAATTTTACTTCACATTAAATCAATTATATAAAAGTGAGCGTGTTTAACGTGAGCTCGACGCGTAGATAAATTATAACTCACCAGATCGTGACACGTGTCACAATTAATTTAGATCGCGACATTGGTCATTTTTAAAATAAGGAATCTTCTTAAAAAAATAGGAAAAAAGAATGAAAACACCTTAAAAATGAAAATCTATAAATTAAACACTTATAAATTAAAAAAATTAACATTAATTATCAAATAATTAGAAATAAAATAAATTAATCCGAAATATAGAAAAATAAAATAACCAAAAATTAGAAAAATAACATAGAAAAAGAAAAATTTAAGAATATTTTAAGAAATAATCAATAAAAAATAGAAATAAGAAAAAATAAAAAAGTAAAATTACTTGAAAAAATAAAGAAAATCTTTATGATAACTTATTTGTTAAATGTTTTTTCATGTAAATAACAAAAGCAATCTAATAAAATAAAAATGTGTTATTTTTATTTCTTAATAGATGAAAAAGTAAAAATAACTTATTTACTACAACCCTATATTGTCGTGTGTCTTTTATATTTATTTATTAATAAAATAACGGGTATAATATTAGTTTCCGTTTAAATCTAACTATAACTATACAAATTTACTAATAATATTAATATATAATTATAAAATGTTTTATGTAATTTGTAAGCGGGATTTCAGCTAGTATATATATATATATACAGAAATTTGAGACAGGCACACGTGGGAGAGGCACACGTGGGAGAAGCAGAAACAGTTCTGAGAATACCAATTGATGGATGCCTTCGCACGCTCCACTGGATAATCCGTACATCACACTCATTTTTTTATTTACATTTTTATTTCCGATTCCAATAAAATACTTCGACCCCATGATATATAAAATCACAGTAATATGTAAAGGTTATACAAAAAAACACGAAACAAGTACAAAGTTTATGATGGTCGATTAAAAATAAACCCAAGTAAACCACACTGAATTTGTTTATAATTTCGGCAAACTTCTTGTAGTTAACCGAAATAAACCAAATATTAAACCCTAATCAAATTATATTTTAAACCGATGAAATCTCTTTGAAGATTCAGGTGGGGTCCAGATAGACAACATGGGTAATAAAGATAGGTAAAGACCACGTGGGTTCAACTAGTTCTAACCAATCACATCTCAAATCTCAAACTTTACTTCAGATTTTTGCTCTTTTTCTAATATCAAGTGAACAAATCCCCAATTTAGTTTTATTTACGCCAGGTGTCAATCATCAGCAAATCATTTCGGTTTTACCAAATAATAATCATTATTATCTTTCAGTTCCACTGCTTTTAATTAACTCCCTTTTTTAAGTTTCATATTTAAGTTTTATAGATATTTGAAGTCGAAACAGAATCAATACATTCGCGTGAATTAACACCGCTAAAAAAAACTCATATAACCACGGTCGTATCGGGTCGTATCGGTGGGTATAACATTAAATCCGTGACTATACTTCCGTGACTAAAAATTTTCGTGGCAAACTATAATTAAATAGCCACAGATTAATGTTATAGCCACCGATACTGCCGTGACTGTATGATTTTGTTTTAGTAGTCTAATAACCATTATTAAAAGTAAACGCTTACTAAATTCTCAGTTATACTTTTAAAACCCATGGGTTCTAGTTTGTTAGAAATGATAAGTATTATTGTATATAGATGTGAATGATGACAAACCTTATTTAGTTAATTGGTTAGACCAATAAAAAGAGATAAGGTGTTGTCCCTTTTGATGTTTTAAAAAATCAAATCCCACATGATCTTTCCCCCCATAAAGTTTTTTTTTTTAATTTATCCTCATTTTAATTTCCAGATTTTCTAAGTTAATTATCTTAGTTAGTATAATTGCAAATGTCGAGTTAAAAAATGTCATTGGAACTTGAAGACAGGTGGAGATTATACTAAATGTTCCCAAGTTGTTGGCCATTATTATTTCATTAATTCTTACCTTTTCCTCTCTGATAGTATAGTAAGTAAAAGTATTAAAGTCAGATACACTAAACCAATTTAAACTTAATTAGAATATGCCATAATTAACATTGTGCATATAATAATTAAACAAAGCAGTCGAGATCAACGGTAACACTAGTTGAATATGTCATCATAAGTCACTAGTAGTAGATTACAATCTCATATTTTAAATAATAATTGCTTACATAGTTCTTAAAGTAATCCAAGAAGTGTGAGAGCATGATTTGAAGCCATAGTGTGTTACATAATTGAGTATAGCCTTAAAAGGAATTGACAATTAATTTAACTCAGAGAGCCAAAACTTTTTTGTCATTTACAAATTAACTAATTCAATTAATCATAACATTCATACTTTATTTCAATGGAAGCCCCTTTAAACAAATGTACAAAATTGAATATTTGGCCGATCTTACCTATGGAAAAGTTAAACAATATATATATATATATACTTTTTTTTTGATAAATAGTTAACACTAAAAGATTAGGTAAAGTGGGACTAGGAAGAGCTCATAAAATAATCATTAACGTGTGATACATAAAAGTAGCAAATATCTGAAATGTAAGATATTTGATCCGCTTTATACATTTTGAAATTAAAACATAAATTTTCAAAACCACATTGAAATCCAGATATTTGTTAAACTGTTAAATTAACATGTAACATACTCATTGTATTAGTATTTGTAATATGTGTATAGCATAAATTATGTAACAATTATTTATATATTACAAAGAAAAGTTAGTTATAAATCATATATGTAAGAAGTAGATATATTTATTTCGGGATTTATTATAGCATAGTCGTATATCACACCCAGTTAATTTTCAATCAGAACTTTGTGAGAACTTCCATATTAGGCTTGATTGTGGCCCAAGAGCCCATTAACCAATACTTAATAATCCCTTTGATAGTGTTTTTTTTACTAGTGTTAACCTTCGGTAATTTCACACCATTTACTTGGATGTAAAAGTTGTCTTTAAAAAGTTTTAAGGCAAGTTATGGACCAACTAGGTCTTTTATTTTGCTATCAAACATATAATAGAATAATTCACATACTAATAATATAATGACATCAAGTGTGAGATTTATATTGGATTAAAAGATGTAACAAAAATTTCAATTCCATTCATAAGTTGATAACTAACTAATGATGAGAATTCCATTTTGGGAATGCACTTCCATAGAATTTAATTATACACTTATATAAAAGTTGGACTAAAACTTTGACCCAAAATAAATATATACTAAAATTTTGGAAATAACATAAAGGGAACCGAGTCAAATTTGAGAAATTTGATACACCTCATCTGCCTTTGGATCTGTGATCTCTTGTTTTGTTAATTACAGATTATAATCTAGCCTAATAAAATGGTATATCAAACATAATTTTTTTTGCGAGTGTTATAATTTAATTTCTTCAGTGGAGAGAGCTTAAATTCTTCTTCGAGGAATCAAAGCTGCAAAGGAGTTTTACGAAGAGAAGTAAAATAGTTAAAATTTTCTTTTATGTTAATGACAAACGGAGCTCCGTTAATGAAGGCGGGTCGGGTCATTACTCAAGTTTTCGTTTTTATTTTCCTTCTTGAAAATGTTCATTCTCTAATGTGAGAATATCAGATTTAGACATGTTCCTATTACAATTAGGAATACGATGATTCCTAATCTTAATAGGAAAAGACCTTCATAGAACATTAGTTATAAATACAAGCATAGAATCTAAGACATAAACTAATCCGAGTCCTTAGGATTCCGAGCACCTTAGAGGTGGCTCGTAAAGCAAGAGATAGCTAGATAGAGAAAAAAGTCTTTTCTCGGTATCTAGGCTTAGCTTGTAGTAGTCCTTCTTCCTAGGTTCTCCTTGTACTCTCTCGGGGTTTTATCTAACCGGAGATCGAGAGAGTGTTTGATCTTCTTATTGTAAACCACGTCGGAGGTGTTTTCCGATGCTTCATAGTGGATGTTGTGGATCCCGGATCCATCCCAGATGTAGCGGTTGCGACCGTGAACTGGGTTAAAGTTTTGTGTCTTTAGAATTCGTAAATCGGTTAATTGTCTTGGGACAAGGATTTGGATCACAAAATCCTTTACAAGTGGTATCAGAGCACATGGTTCTGATTTACGGATTGCGAGGAAGTCATAAGTTCACGGGGTTGAAGAATTGTGTTGTGGTTTAAAATTTTGTAAACCAAACACAATAGCTTTAAAGGTGATTAAAAGCTTATGTGGTTTGATAAGCTTGGTCACACATGTGTACGTAGGGAATTAAACCAAGCAAGAGAGCTTTGAAGTTAATCATATTGGTTGGGTAAAATAAAAGCTCGCTCGGAGAAATTAAGTTTCTCAAGGGTTTAAATTTGTTTGGTCCTACATATGCGGTCATGTGAAAGAAAAGAGATAAAAAGAAGAGAAGATGACGAGTTTCCGTTCATGACGTGTTCATATTTTACATGTGTGCGATCTGATTTGCGGGAAAATCAAAGAGATCGAAATCATGCTCAGTGTCTTGTGGAATTAGAAGAAGGTCAACCAAGGAGAAAACTCATGACAAGTTAGGTAACATCATGAGTAAATTGGTGAAAGCTTCTAAGAGACATAGAGGGTTTGAAGAAGAAGGTTTCTAGATAACTTCTATTCACACATGTTGGGAGTATGATTTGAGAAAATCATAGGCTATAAAAATCACACAAGTGGGATTTTAAGCTGAAAAGTCACGGTCTATGACGGGTTACGGCGGCGAGTTCAAGGAGGAGCTTAATCGGTGACGGCATGTGTCGCTCATGATGTATCAACCGCGAGAAGCTCTCGTTGTCGCCATGGGAGGATTTTTTTTTGTGGAAGGAAAAAGGATAGTCAGATATCTCCACAAGTCGAGTCGGAACACGTGTCACCGCGAAGCCGAAGGAAAAGGAGTTCCTATTCCGGTTGGTGATGAAGAAGAATTGCCGACAACACCATTCAGATAAGCCGATAATCTTAGTGGTGAGACGGATTCGCAAACAGAGATAAACATGGATCTTTATAAGCAAAGATTTAGCTGAGAAGTCGCGATCAAAAGATGAGTCACACAAACGAGTTCAAAAAGAACTTGTAACGAAGGCGACAATGATGGATAGAGTAACCGGAGAACCAAGGTCGGAAGTTACTTCTGATTTATGTCGATCTCGCCGTGACGGGATCAGCTCAAGGTTAAGTGGCACCGGAGAACAAGATCTTGGCGGAAGAGTTTTTTGTCTGTGACGAAAGCGACGAGATCCTGCGACCAAAGGAGAAGTCGTGGTGGCTAAAGTCGAAGAGAGCGCAAAATCGATGATCGGATTCGCGTCAGTCAAAGAAGATTGACGAGCATCGGAGCGGACGAGAGACCGCCAATGGCGCCAACGGCGGAGACCGTTGCGACGGTAGATATGTTGAAGAAGATGATGCGGCGAAGAGATGACTCGGCGGAGAGCGATGAATCGGCGGAGACGATCAAGGAAAGACCCTGCGGATAAGGTCAAGGCAAGACCCGTCGGATACGGTCAAGGCAAGACCCGTCGGAGAAGGTCAAGGCAAGACCCGTCGGAGAAGGTCAAGGCAAGACACGGCGTTGTCCGTGACAGATTCGGCTAGATCTTGCGACTATAGAAGAAGTCGCAAAAACGTTAAAACTCCGGTGATGGAGACAAGGACCGTAGGCGGTGATACCGAACGACATCTGCCAGTAAGTGCACCAGAGAGCCTGCGGAGAAAATCGATTTGGCATAATCGGTGAGATTGGCTGAGGAAAAAGCCTCTCGCCATTGTTGAAGAAGAAACCAACGAGAGGGAGAAAGAAGATGATTGGGCCTAAGGTTATGTCTACCTTAATGGGCCTGTCTAGTCAAGAAATTGGCTAGGCCAAAATTAAATCAAGCCACCTTCTAAATATATTTAAGTCAACACATCTCTATCGTTATTCGTTACCAAAGATTAAAACGGATAGCAAACTTCTTGAAAGACTCGAGTCCCCGGAGATCCGTTTTCGTTATGGACTAGGGATGCGATATTGTGGCCACTAGAGAAGTCAACGAGTTTGATAACGACATAGATTTGATATGAGTCGGAGTTGACGGTGGCGGCGTTTCTTTTTTTCGGTCATGAATGTGATAAGATATCGAGACGGTGACTGTTAATCTTTGATTTTGTCAATCTGATTTAGCCGGAAGAGACGATGGCTAAGTCAGAGATGACCCAGATGAAACTACGGCAAGGAATCGCATCAGGTTTTATTTTGAGAGAGATCTTGTCAAGGAAAATTCATTAGTGGATTTAAATTTGACGGTTATTGGTTTCCAAACCAATGGTGGAGACGTTCCTATTCACATGAGAACCTCACCAGAGAACATAGCTGCAACTTAGAGATCTCTCGCAAAGGCTCACAGGTTTGGTGCACAAAGGTTCTCAAACGACGATAGGAGAATCGCTAAGATGACAAGAGAACTTGTCATGAGACTGCAGATCTCGGCATGGACAATACGAAAGTGACGGCTGGAATCACTTCATGTGTTATTTTTGCGAAAAATAAGCCATAACGGAAATTGATGGTGATTATTGGTTCATGTCACCTGAAGTTTGGAGATGACGGTGAGATAAAACTCATATGATTCAGCGTCATCGGCATGAATCGCTGGTTTCACCAGTTCTCGTCTTTGTCGAGGAAAGAAACTAGCGAGAGGAAAAGGGGGAGAAGTTTGGTTAAACGACGTGTCTCTCGCTATAAGGAGAAACACAGAGAGCTTCAAAGGAACATTATCAAGATGGCGTTCTTGATATGCGAAAGTTAAGTCAACGGCGATTTGATTTAAAGTGGAGATTCTCTCGTGGTTAAAACTCGATTAAGGTTCCGGAAGGAAAAAGTTAATGTATTTGACTCAAGGTTAGAGAACCAGAATCGAGTCAATAACTCGTAAGGCTAAGATCCGAAAGGAATGTTGTTTCGTTGTGGTTGTGGATCACATATCGATTATGTGATGTTCTGAAGTTTATGGATAAACAAGCTGCTAAGGTGAAAGAATATATATCTTAATAGAACACAAGGATAATAGTGTTCAAGTTTGGTGGAAAGAGATCCTAGAAGGATACAGAGATTCATGGTTTCTAGAGGACGCTTTAGGAATGATATCTATGTCAAAAGGGTTACCGAAACATCAAGTTAAGATCTAGGATTCAAGTATGAGGTTATAGCAGATGGTAGAAACCTGAACAAAGAAATCTGTTTGAGTTGAAACAGGTTGACAACTTCGGAAGCTTTTAGGATGTTTTAGAATTGAGTTGTTGTTGTTGAGAGGTTTTTCTCAAGGATAAAGACCGGAGTCTCAAAAGGTGTAAGAAACTCAGAGTCTGAAAGACTTACAAGGAAATCAAAGGATAATAATGAATTGAAACATTCATTGTAATTCAATCTGATTACTCGAATCAGATTGAGGGATTCACCAAAAGTAAAGTGTTCTTGGAAAGTTTTCTCGGAAGAAAGATCGTTGGAGGTAGCTACATTATGGTGGAAAACATGTGTCTAAGATTTGACATGTTGTTTAGAGAATATGCCATAGTTTATACAGATCAACCACACAAAAGAATTGGTGATTATGAACCTAAGAGAAACAATGAGGAGAAAGTAAGAAGATAGATCTCAAAGACATAAGAAACGCTAAAGGATTTAGGTTTCGAGTGGAGTCTGTACAACCAAGAGTATCTTAGTCTTCTAAGTGTGGTTTCTATTAGTTCATGAAGATGTTGAAACCGAAGTAGTCATTGTTGGGAAGGATTCATATTGTGTGTGAAGAAAACAAGTTTCTTAGAACAAGCGAAGATGTCTAAAGTTCCAAGCATAATCAGATTGTTGCAACAAGAGAAAGAGAGGAAAACTTTCTTTATGGATGATGTGCTTGATGATGGTATAGACATGAATATCAGTTGCAGGTTCTTGGAGAACAGTGTTAGCAACTGACGTGGGATCCAAGATAAGGATCGGAATGCAAAGGGTACAAATTGCATTGGAAATAAAGTGACTTCAAAGGTTCTAGATTAAAGAAGTCAAAGGTGTTAAGTTAGTGTTTCAAGGATATCACATGGTTGTGGATGTGAAACATACTTAAGGAGGTAACAGTTCGAGTTTGCATACTCGGTGGCTTTGCTATTGCAAAAGAGTTTGAACAGAAGCTTGAGCAAAGATATTTGTATCGATAGTCTTCCTAGCCATACGAAGTTAGGCGGCGGGTTCTGTTAGTAATAACAGCGGTGCGAAGTGATGCTCTATTTAAGGTGTTCAAACAAGTTTTGATCAAGTTCAAGATTGTTTCAAGGAAGTGAAACATGAGTTAGTTATTCTGCAAATTGATTCATGGAGAATTTGTTTGTTATCGGCTTTATGTTAAAACATGGTGTTTGTAAGGGGTTGTGTCGAAAGCCTATCTAGCGAGTGTTTATAGTTAGATGGCGTGTTCTGTTAAGTCTAACAAGCGGTACAACAAGGAGTTCAAATAACATGTTTAAACAAAGAAAACATTGAATCAAAGATTGATTCAAAGGAGATGACACGCAAGATTCAAGGTATTTGATTCAAGACTCAATGCGCATGAGTGAAATCAAAAGGCTAGTAAGAGAATCAAGTTGCAAAGATACACGTCTTGGAACTTGTTCAAAGTTGGTTATGAGTATGTTAACTCATAAAAGGAAATTATGAAGAAACAAATAATCAATGATGAGTTGAACTTTATACATGAAGAATTTTGTTCAAGCTATAACTCAAGATAGACGTGGAGATGTTGGTAGCTCGGAAAGGCATTGTGATTTCCACATGTGGAGCTTATCAAGCATATGTCTAGATCATTGATGGTTTAGTAGATTTATGATAATTATTCTACTATGGTATTTGTTTTGTGTAATATACACTTACGCAGGCTTAAAGAAGATCAAAGTGCCAAGACATCAAAGGTTCTAAAGGGCAACATGCAAGGAGAAACCAAGTTGGGCTCAAGGTGGAGCTCAAGGAAGCAATAAGGAAGAAAGACAACAAAGCATGATTCATGGAGGTTTGAAGTGATGTTTAATCTGAAGGTGGAGATTGTGAGAATATCAGATTTAGACATGTTCCTATTACAATTAGGAATACGATGATTCCTAATCTTAATAGGAAAAGACCTTCATAGAACATTAGTTATAAATACAAGCATAGAATCTAAGACATAAACTAATCCGAGTCCTTAGGATTCCGAGCACCTTAGAGGTGGCTCGTAAAGCAAGAGATAGCTAGATAGAGAAAAAAGTCTTTTCTCGGTATCTAGGCTTAGCTTGTAGTAGTCCTTCTTCCTAGGTTCTCCTTGTACTCTCTCGGGGTTTTATCTAACCGGAGATCGAGAGAGTGTTTGATCTTCTTATTGTAAACCACGTCGGAGGTGTTTTCCGATGCTTCATAGTGGATGTTGTGGATCCCGGATCCATCCCAGATGTAGCGGTTGCGACCGTGAACTGGGTTAAAGTTTTGTGTCTTTAGAATTCGTAAATCGGTTAATTGTCTTGGGACAAGGATTTGGATCACAAAATCCTTTACATCTAACGTCACGGTATGTTCTAAAATCTACGAAAATCATATCTATTAAATTATTGAAACTCAGTAAATTATCAAAAGAGCTGTAGTAATATTTAATAATAAGTTTTAAATAATTTGAATGACATATATATATATATATATATATATATATATATATATATATATATATATATCTATTGTTAATGTTTTTGTCCCGTATTATTTAAATTTTTAATTGGTTCTGTGTCTTAGTCTTGTTATATATTGTTTTCATCTTCTTTATCAAAAAATATATATATTGTTTTCATCTTCAAACGTAAAAGAAAAATAAATAAAAAGTTGTGACAAAAATATGAATTTATTCTCCCCTTCATAATTAATCTAGTGAAATTATTTTCTTTTCCTGTATATATTTTTGATAAATTATAATTTTTCTTATTACAGAAACATATTAAACATCACTGAACCTGGACAAAATCTCGCACCTCTTCCGGTTACACTTAAGAAAGTTGGTTCTAACCAAGTACGATATGCCTATTTTATCTTCTGAATATTCGGTTTAATTTTGTCACAATATAGTATTTTATTCTTGTAATATATTAGAATATGTCGGTCCAAATTTTTTTAAAAAATATTTATGGTTAACTTTTTTTTGTTTAAGGTGGTCGTTGATAACGGTATCATCCAAGTCACCTTCTCGAATCCATCAGGCTTAATAACTGGAATCAAGTACAATGGCTTTAACAATGTGTTAGACGAAAAGATTCAGAATCGTGGGTATGATATGTTTTTATAACTAAATTTATATAAAAGTTTTAGAAAAGTATTTCATTTGGTATCGCAACTATTATTACATATAGATATTGGGACGTAGTATGGTATGAACCGGGACAAGTACCACTAACCGATTTGTGAGTATTCAACTTCCTCCTCGTATATTTCTGATGATATATTTTATTTACCATTAAAAAAAAAATATTATGTTTTAACAGTTTAGTAGGAGCAAAGTTTGATATTATTAATCAAACAAGTGAGCATGTTGAAATTTCATTTTCAAGAACATGGAATATCTCTCAACGCGGCTCGTTAGTCCCATTAAACGTAGACAAACGGTACGTTAATATTACAACCACAAAAATATGTAATAATACGTTTTTACAATATTAAATATGTAATTAACATTTTTTATCTGAAAAGATATATTATTCGAAGGGGTGTATCTGGAATATACATGTACGCTGTGTTGGAGAGGTTAAAAGGTTGGCCAGAAGTTGACATGGACCAAACTAGGATCGTCTTCAAGCTTAACACAACAAAGTAATTATTTGTATTTATTAATATCATTAATTGTTTTAATGCTAATGAAAAATGTTGTGATTCTTTTTTTGTTTTGAATATTTTCAGATTCGATTTCATGGCTTTATCAGATTATCGACAGAAAGTGATGCCTTCTTATGCTGATAGAAATATCACTAATGGTAGTGCAAGTCCATTAGCATACAAAGAAGCTGTTCGTTTGATAAATCCAAGAGATCATACACTTAAAGGCCAGGTACTTACAAAAAATCAATGCACTATATAAATTTATATAGTATTATGCATATATATACAAGTAATTTTCTATACTCTTTTCAAAAGAAACTTGTATATGGAACCACTACTACCAAGAATACATTCAGCTAATAAAAAAAAATGATTTTTTAAAAATATAATCTATTATTAAACCATAATGAAATTATTAAGAAAAAAGTATATGTGCGTGTGGTGACGTAGGTAGACGATAAGTATATGTTTTCAGTTGAAAACAAAGACAATAAAGTACATGGTTGGATTTCCTCGGACAAACGTGTCGGTTTCTGGATGATTACTCCTACTGATGAGTTTCGTACTTGTGGGCCCGTTAAACAAGATCTCACTTCCCATGCGGGACCTACCACACTTTCCGTGAGTCCTTTAAAACAATCTATATTATTAATTCTGAAACATTTTTAGAAAAAGTACAAAAAAAAAATGCCACTACATAAAATAAACTTAAATAACGGGTCATTTTAATTTCAATTTGAATGAAATTATGATCCACATATTTTAGTTTTTATAATGGGTCATTAAAAACCAATTAATATGAAATCACGAATGAAAATTGTTATGAGACTAAATCCATTTTAGTTTATAAGATATAACCAAATCATATGCAAAAAATCAAAATCTAATAAACAAAAAATTGTATATTTTCAATTTAAGAAAATAATAAAAGTACAATATATTCATGTAGTCTATAAAACAAGAGATCTTAAACAAAGTCGATGTAAACAAAAAATTTAATTTATTCTTTACCAAATAATTTCAAATAAATAAATTTAAATACATATCATATTATATAAAAAATACAACAAACTAAAAACCGCACGTATGTGCGAGTCCGCATCTAGTTATACCTTATACCTGAAAAAACAAGTTTTACATTTTTTTGTTAAAACTGTAAAATATTAAAAAATAACGATGATGTTTATTTATTAGATGTTCACAAGTCTACATTACGTTGGGAAATATATAGACACATCTTATACAAGCAAAGAGCCATGGAGAAAGATGTTTGGTCCTGTCTTTGTTTATCTTAACTCTGCCTCCTCTCGTAATCTTCTCTGGACCGATGCTAAACGACAGGTCTCTTCGTCGTATTAAATTATTCATATTTATTTTTCATTCTGATAAAAATCGATGATTGATGCGTACATATTAAATTCCTTTTAATAATAAAATGTTAAACTAATTATACAGATGGGTGTAGAGGTCAAAAGTTGGCCTTATGATTTTGTGAAGTCAGTAGATTACCCTCTTCATCACCAAAGAGGAACAGTCAAGGGTCAATTATTTGTCATGGATAGGTAAATAAATTAATACTCTCTCCCATTTTTTTTGTATAGTGTGTTACATAATACATGTATCTTCAATATACTTTTTCGTTAAAATTATAGTATATCTTTGAAATAGTACTGGTTTTTCAAATCCAAATGTGTGACATTTATGAATTTTGAAGTTACAAAAGCAAGTCCAAGTTATCCGGAGAATTCGCTTTTGTGGGTTTAGCTAAACCTGGTGAAGCTGGTTCATGGCAAACCGAAAACAAGGTATTAATTATATTTTTGTATTTGTAATATGATATACAAATACAATGGCTTTAACTAAAAAAATAATAATATTAAAATTGGGAAAGGGATATCAATTTTGGACGCAAGCAGACAAAATGGGAATGTTCACAATATCAAATGTGAGACCAGGAACTTATAGTCTCTACGCATGGGTTCCTGGATTTATTGGCGACTATAAATACGAACGTGGCATTATAATCACACCAGGTATACTTTTAAGACACATTAAAGGCCCAAACAGTATTCAAGTATTCAACACAACAAATATTCCATTTGAAATTAAAAGGCCTAAATAATGTGATCACGTAACAATGATAACTCTTTTTTGTGTGTATGTGTTGGGTTTGGTGTAGGTGTGGATATAAACGTAGGATCCATAGTGTACGAGCCGCCTAGAAACGGCACGACGTTGTGGGAGATCGGAGTACCGGATCGGACAGCCGCAGAATTCTATATCCCAGATCCGGACCCAACTCTTTTCACCAAACTTTACCTTAATTACTCTAATCCTCCTGAAGCTAGGTAATATAATAACTAAACATCCCATCTGATTTTATTTAATATTCCCTCCGTCCCATTTTATTTGATGTTTAAGGATGTTGCACACATTATTAGGCTATATTAGTATATGACTATATATACCCTATGTACAATACACTTTACGTTTAATGAGAAATATACAATATTCTGTTAATATGGTATCAGAGCACAATTAATATTTTTTCTCATTCACTTTACTTTTCTTAACAAACTTTCTCGGGAAAAATTTTTTTCCGCCATTGTTTGTTCAACAATTTCTCTTCGATTCATCATCGAATCTTCATCAAATTTGTTGATTCTTCTTTGATTCTTCGTCATTTTTCATCTCTCGCTTCCGTATTCATCATCAATTTCTGCAAAATTTCAAGATCGTATCATTTTCTACTCAATGAGTGAATCTGCGAATCGTCTGATTCATATCGCTTTTCTTCACATCTTCTCCATTGTTGCTACTATCATTACATCGGTGATAGAGTATTTCTTCGTCTTCATCATCACCTTTTCGGTATCATCTTAATCTCCAACATCAGATCCAAGCTCGTCTTATTCATCAATGGCGACTTCTACAGATTCGGTTTACTCTGAAGTTAATCGGCACACAACAGATCACTATAACAATCCGTATTACTTGCATAACTCGGATCATGCTGGTTTGATTCTTGTTTCAGATCGTCTCTCTTGTGGATCTGAGTTCCATTCATGGCGTCGCAGTATTCGAATGGCACTCAATGTCCGTAATAAGCTAGGTTTCATAGACGGTACACTCTCGAAACCTGATGCTAGTCATAAAGACTTTGGTTCTTGGGATCGTTGCAATGACATGGTTGCAACATGGCTAATGAACTCTGTGGATAAGAAAATAGGGCATAGTCTCCTCTTTATACCAACTGCAGAAGGAATTTGGAAAAGTCTATTGTCAAGATTCAAACAAGATGATGCTCCAAGAGTGTATGAAATAGAACAAAGGCTGAGTAACATCCAACAAGGAGCTATGGATGTAGGTTCTTATTATACAGAGTTGGTCACATTATGGGAAGAATTCAAGAACTATGTGGAGTTGCCTGTATGCACTTGTGGAAAGTGTGAATGTAGTGCAGCTGCTAATTGGGAAAAGTTACAAGAAAGAAGTCGTGTAACTAAGTTTCTGATGGGATTAAATGAAGCATATGAGTCTACTTGTCGTCACATCTTGATGTTAAAGCCAATACCTTCTGTAGAAGAAGTGTTCAACATGGTGTCACAAGATGAGAGACAGAAGAACATCAAGCCACCATCTAAGACAGAGAATGTGGTCTTTCACACATCTGACAATAATCAACATGTGGCTTACTCAGGCTCATTGGATAATGTTGCGTGTGCAGTTCAGAATCAGTTCAGGCCAAGATCATCCAGACCTGTATGTACTCATTGTGGACAACTTGGACATGTAGTGCAGAAATGCTATAAGCTACATGGTTACCCTCCAGGTTACATACCAGGTTACAAGAGTAATCAAGCAGCTCATTCAAACTTACAGCAGAGAACTCCTTATTTTCAACCCCGAGGACATTCTAATATGAATCCTAGATCTTCTCATGCAGTAGCAAACGTTGTAGCTAATCATCCATACATTCCTCCACCTGCATCAAATGCTGTTAATCTGGATATCAGTACAATGAGTGAAGATCAAGTTCAGTCCTTGATTACTCAACTTAATGCTCATGTTAAGATTTCAGAAACTTCAGAATCACATCCATTAGCTACAGTCACAAAACATGGTATTATGGCTGTCCAATCCACTGATGGTAATGTCTCATTTCCCTCTACATCCCTCAGATTTGAAAATAATAAACTAACCTTTCAACATCAATGTCTTTCTACCCTTTACTCTAAACTTCCTGATGGTTGTTGGATAATTGACAGTGGAGCTACAAGCCATGTTTGTTATGACTTGTCATTTTTTAGTGAAACAGTTAATGTCTCTGGTGTTACAGTCTCACTACCTAATGACACTAGAGTACCCATCACTCATTCTGGCATAATCCCTTTATCATCACAACTTGTTTTACATGATGTTTTACATGTTCCATCCTTTAAATTCAATTTGATTTCTGTTAGTAGTCTTTTAAAATCAAATAACTGTTCAGCTCATTTCTATCATGATTCATGTTTCATACAGGAGTCTATTCAGGGATTGATGATTGGTAGAGGATACTTGATGCATAATCTCTACATTTTACAAGTTGATAATTCATTGCATTTTGCTGGATCCTTGAAAGTTGATGGAAATCTTTGGCATCAACGCCTCGGACATCCATCTACTGAAAAGTTAAAGCTTCTTACTGGTACACTTTCTATGACAAAAACAGATTTAATCACTGATCAGTCTCATTGTCCTGTATGTCCTTTAGCAAAACAGAAAAGACTTTCTTTTGATTCAAATAACAATAGGACAGATTCTCTGTTTAACCTAGTTCATTTGGATGTATGGGGTCCTTTTTCTATAGAGTCTGTTGAAGGGTATAAGTATTTCTTAACAATAGTAGATGATTACAGTCGTGTAACATGGATTTATATGATGAAATACAAAAGTGAAGTTTCAAACAAGTTTCAAGACTTTATTACACATATCTTTACTCAATATAAGTCTAAAATCAAGATGATTAGGACTGATAATGCTCCAGAACTTGCCTTCACAGAAATCATTAGGAAACATGGTATTTTTCATCAATTTTCATGTGCTTATACACCTCAGCAGAATTCAGTTGTTGAAAGAAAACATCAACATTTATTGAATGTGGCAAGAGCTTTGTTGTTTCAGTCAAATATACCATTAGTATATTGGAGTGATTGTGTGTTAACTGCTGCTTTCCTTATCAATAGAACTCCATCAAGATTGTTAAATAACATGACACCTTATGAATTGTTTACTAAGAAGTCCCCTGCATATGATTTTTTAAAGACATTTGGTTGTTTGTGTTATGTTTCAACATTATCAAAGGATAGGCACAAGTTTAGTCCTAAGGCTGATAAATGTGTTTTCTTAGGATATGCATCAGGATATAAAGGTTACAAGGTTTTAAACATAGATACAAATGTTGTTTCTGTGTCTCGCAATGTAGTTTTTCATGAAATGGACTTCCCTTTCAAAAATACCACTTTTACAGACCTTTCAAAAGAAATTTTTAACAATCACATTTTACCTTTACCAATTCCTTTACATTTAGATTCTTTACCTGAATTACCTGTTGCATCATCACCTGCTTTGCATGTTGCATCATCTTCTGATTTACATGTTGAATCATCATCTGCTTTACCTGCTGCATCATCATCTGTATTACATCCTGTTGTGCATGATAAAAATACATTACCAATCAGTTCATACTCTAGTGTCCCATCTACTATACAAGAGACTGTGACAACAGAGACTGCAACAGGATCATTACCAAGTGCCAGGTCAAGACGATCTGCTAAGGTTCCAGGTTACTTATCTGATTACCATTGCTCTCTTGCCCAAATAACAACACCATTACCAAAAATAATAACAACCCTTTTTCCCATTTCATCTTATCTTTCTTATACTCACCTAAAACAACCATTTCAATCCTATATCCTTACCATTTCCATTGAGACAGAACCTAAATCCTTTAAAGAAGCCATAATATCTGTGAAGTGGACTAATGCTATGGATGTGGAACTGGGAGCTATGGAGCTTAACAAGACATGGAGTATAGTATCTCTTCCACCTGGAATGAATGTTGTTGGATGCAAATGGGTGTATACTATAAAATATCATGCTGATGGAACAATAGAGAGATACAAGGCCCGTCTAGTTGCAAAAGGTTTTACACAACAGGAAGGGATTGATTATTTTGATACTTTCTCTCCTGTGGCTAAACTGGCTAGTGTGAAAATAATACTGAGTTTGGCAGCTAGACATGGATGGAGTATAACTCAGATGGACGTAACCAATGCATTTCTCCACAGTGATTTGGAAGAAGAAATCTACATGAGTCTACCTCAGGGTTATACGCCAGCAAAGGGGACTACATTACCACCAAATCTTGTATGCAAGTTACACAAATCCATATATGGACTGAAGCAAGCTTCACGTCAATGGTACAAATGTTTCTCAAAAGCTTTAACAGAGGATGGGTTTCTTCAAACATATGCTGACAACACCTTGTTTGTCCGACTCCGAGGTGCGTCTCTTATAGCCCTTTTGGTCTATGTGGATGATATTCTTATTGTCAGCAATGATGATGAAGCCGTTAAAGCTGTCAAGATAATGTTGGCTAAACAATTCAAGATCAAAGACTTAGGTCCAGCTAAGTTCTTTTTAGGTCTTGAGATTGCTAGAAACAAAGATGGGATATCAGTGTGTCAGCGTAAATACTGTCTGGACTTGGTATCTAACTCAGGACTGCTAGGTTGTAAACCAAAGTCAGTACCAATGGATCCAAAGGTCAATCTTCATCGTACCTCTGGTACTCTTTTGCCTGATGGGAAGCCATACGGAGAGTTAATTGGGAGACTACTCTACCTCTGCATAACAAGACCAGACATTACTTATGCGGTTCATAGGCTCAGCCAATTCCTCTCTTGTCCTACTGATGTACATCTACACGCAGCTTATCATATTTTGAAGTATCTCAAGTCAAACCCTGGACAAGGCCTCTTCTATTCTGCGTCTACGGAATTGTGCCTCAATGCTTTTGCAGATGCTGATTGGGGAAAATGTGTTGACACAAGAAGATCAGTAACTGGTATGTGTGTCTTCCTTGGAACTTCTCTTGTGACTTGGAAGTCTAAGAAACAAGACACGGTGAGTGGAAGTAGTACAGAGGCAGAGTATAGAGGTCTTGCTCTGGCCACTAAGGAGCTACTTTGGATACAACAGATGCTCACGGCTATGCATATCAAGATGGATACTTGTGCCAAGCTGTTCTGTGATAACAAATCAGCAATGCAACTTGCTTACAATCCTATTGTACATGAACGTACTAAGCATGTGGAGATTGATTGTCACACGACAAGAGATCAGGTAAAGAGTGGTTTCCTAAAGGTTATTCACATTGCTACGGGAAACCAGCTTGCGGACATAATGACAAAACCTTTACATCCTGGTCCGTTCCACTCATTGCTGAGTCGTATGTCAATTTCAAGCCTCTTCCAAGTACAAGAAGATTCGGCTTGAGGGGGGTGTATTAGGCTATATTAGTATATGACTATATATACCCTATGTACAATACACTTTACGTTTAATGAGAAATATACAATATTCTGTTAATACACATATTAATAAAACTCTATTTTTCATAAAAACATCATTAACTATAACAAAATAGACCAATAGAAAAAACCCCTTTAAAATACTATTGGTTAAAAAAATTACATACATTTAATTTCTACATGGAAACTTGTAAAACATCAACTAAATTGGAACAAAAAAGTCTCTCTAAAATTTCATATAATATGGAACAGAGGGAGTAGTATATAAAACATCACTAAAAATAATAGTGTTTTTAATTATTACACAGATTTAGACAATATGGTCTATGGGATCGTTACAGTGTTTTGTATCCTAGAAACGATCTTGTTTTTACCGTTGGCGTGAATGACTATAAAAAGGACTGGTTCTATGCACATGTCCCTAGGTAAATATACATTTCTGCATGTTTTAATTCCATAATGTTTATATTCGCTTAAATTTATATAATTCATACAAAGGCATTTTTTTAATTATACAGAAACAGTGGAAATGGGAAATATGAAGCAACGACATGGAAAATTGTGTTTAATTTAAAAACAGTAGTTATAAGTGGGAAGTACACATTTAGAATGGCTTTGGCTGCAGCTACTAGTCCGAATTTATACGTTCGGGTTAACGAAGCTAAATCCAAACCTGTTTTCACGACCGGGTTAATAGGTCGGGATAACGCGATGGCTAGGCATGGGATACATGGTTTGTACAAATTGTACAACATCGACGTTCATGCAAATTTGCTTCGTGTTGGTAATAATACCATTTTTCTTACCCAAGACAGGAACGTCTCTAGTTCGTTTGCATGTGTTATGTATGATTATCTTCGTTTGGAAAGTCCTTCGGGAATTTAATAAAACATTTTAATATATGATTTAAGTGTTGGGATGATTTTTTTAAAGAAAATAAAGTTATTACTAATACCAAAAGTCAACGGTATTTCTCCAACAAAACGGTAGCGTTTTAGGTCTCGCATATCTTATATATTTTTTTTTTTTTTTTTTTTTTGTCAACGATTTGGGCACGAATGGTAGACCGATTACACAATCCTACACAAACGTAGGCGCGGGGAATCGATCCCGGGTGGGGTGGTGCTACCTGCCTCTTGTGGACTTATGACTGCCGCTAGACCAAGGTCACTTCCCCGCATATCTTATATATATATATAAAGATACTTACGTTACGTTGGTCCAATAATTGCTAGAAGTTAAAGAAAGAAAAGAAGAGAGAGAGAGAGAGATGGAGAAGTTAGGAGAAAGAGAGAAGAGCGTAGAGGCGTTTGGTTGGGCAGCGAGAGACTCATCAGGCCACCTCTCTCCCTTTGTCTTCTCTAGAAGGTAATATTGTAAACGAGTACTCATGATACATAATAATGATACATGATGATGTTACATGCATGCATGATGGTGCGCAGAGAAACAGGAGAGGAAGAAGTGAGAGTTAAAGTGTTATACTGTGGAATATGTCATAGTGATCTTCATTGTCTCAAGAACCAGTGGCATTCCTCTCTTTACCCTATGGTTCCTGGGTTCGAATTTCTTCCTCCCTTTTCTCAATAAGTAATATACTTTAAATATATAAAAAAAACATTTTTTTACATGAAAAACAAATGTAAATAAATTGGTCAGTTTTTTCAGCAAAATAAATAGAAATTTTGTTCAAAAATAATTTAGGACTATACGAAAATTTAATATTTGGTCTGTACTCTAGAAAATATGTGAAAATTACTTTTGTAGGTTGGCTCTTTGTGAATTATTTTTCACAAAAGTAATAGATGACGTCATCTATGACGACATGATATTATACAATTAAAATAGTCGGTAAAATTACTTATTAGAGGACTAAAATGTGGCTATTTCTTGTTTGCCTACTGTTTATAGTGGAGCACTTACTTACCTCTTTTAATTTTTTTAGTCTTAATTAAATATTGACTATTAGCATCTATCTCCAACGGATAAACCCACAAAATTTTGCCGAAAATAAGCACTCACCTCCATTATTACCACTATCACTAATTAAATGTTGACTATTAGCATCTCCAACAGAGAAACCCACAAAATTTCTTAACTATTCAGTGGTCAATGAACAGTTGGTTTAAAAAAAACAAAAAAATTTTAAAAAAAAACGGATCAATCATAGGCCATCACGTATCCATGAATAGGAAATATAAAATCCGGATCTTAACTATTTAGATAGGCTCCGCATGCTAAGATCCCAATAAAAAACACTATTGGATTTGGTCTTAGGATTTCTTCTTTAATTAACTTGACTAATTAAAAGTTGACTATTTGTTTTTATTTATATCAATAGTCACGAGATTATTGGAGAAGTGAGTGAGAAAGGGAGCAAAGTGAGTAAATTCAATATTGGAGACAAAGTAGGTGTGGGATGCATAGTAGATTCATGCCGCACGTGCGAGAGCTGCCTTGAAGATCAAGAAAACTATTGCACCAAAGCAGTCGCAACCTATAACGGAGTTCACCGCGACGGTACGGTTAACCACGGTGGCTACTCTGATCATGTCGTCGTCGACGAACGTTACGCCGTTAAAATACCCCACAAGATGCCTCTCGCTCCCGCCGCACCTTTGCTTTGTGCAGGTTTTTAATAAATATTTATTACAAGTAAAGATGAACTGTTAAGGCCCAATAGAGATGTGGGCCTATGAATACGATAAGTGTATATTTCAAATACAGAAATATATCGTACGTATTTTATAAGGCTTTACTCCACTATTGGATTTTGATGGTTTATTTCTAATATCAAACTTACCGCATGTTACAGATTTTATTTCCACAAAATTTTTATATTCATATATAAATGAGTAATATGTTATATATATAGGCATATCGATGTATAGTCCAATGAAGTACTTTGGATTGGCGGGACCAGGGAAACATGTTGGGATCGTGGGGCTAGGCGGTCTTGGCCACCTTGGGGTCAGGTTCGCTAAAGCATTTGGGACTAAAGTTACGGTGGTTAGTTCGACCGCGGGGAAATGCAAAGATGCTCTTGAAAATCTTGGAGCTGATGAGTTCTTGGTTAGTACTAATCAAGACCAAATGCAGGTAAAACGTTATATATATATATATGTTTATTAAAATGCTAAATCATAAAATGTAATATTGAGTTTTGATTTATAAGTTATATTTATGTTAGGCTGCAATGGGAACTATGGATGGTATAATCGATACAGTTTCTGCATCGCATTCAATTTTACCATTGATTGGACTACTCAAACCAAATGGTAAACTTGTACTACTTGGTGCAACGGAGAAGCCATTTGATATACCTGCATTTTCCTTAATTATGGGTATATAACACTAAGTAATAAACCGTTTTGATTATTTATATTTTCGCACCTAGAACAATGAATATAAAGAACGTGTGATTCGAATAGGACGAAAATCGATAGCGGGAAGTGGAATAGGAGGAATAAAAGAGACGCAAGAGATGATTGATTTTGCAGCAGAGCATGACATAAAAGCAGATGTTGAGATCATATCAATGGAGTATGTAAACACTGCCATGGATAGACTTTCAAAAGGAGATGTTATATATCGTTTCGTCATAGACATTGCTAACACATTGGTTGCTACTTTGTCTTAAAATTATATCAAAAATGTGAAAAGACTTGTTGTTAAGACAACATGCATCACAATATTACTGAAATTATGGGTTTCTCATAATTCTTATGTTCTGTTTTTTGTTTGTTCAAATTATTTGACTTAAATGAAACAATATTTTAAATGATAAAAAGGTACTATTTAACGCTCACTTTATATTTTTGTATTATTCATATTTTGTATGTATTATATATGTGGTTGAACATATCCCATGTGGCCATGTGTGGATTAAATTTTGCCGTGAAAATAATTCCATCCAATATATATATATATATATAGAAATAATTGTTCACAAAATAGGCATATGTAATAAGTATGTAACCCACCACACTGACCCCATTTCCCATATATAAAGCATCTCGTGGTATTGGTAAAATCTAGTTAAATTAGTTAGGCTTCAATTGTTTTTTGGGTTAATTTGCCGAACGGGCAGTTTTTGAAAAGTAATTAAAATAGTAAGCAGTTTACTATTTACAATTGGGAAAACAAGCCTGTAGGGTCCAGCTGTAGGGCCCGGCTGTGTAATACAGAAGAAAGTAAAAAGACGAAATTGTCCTTTGTGCAGAAATATATATATCGGTATATTGTTGTATTGGTATATTGGTATATGTATATGTGCATTAAATGAGAGTGTAGGAGAATAAATATGTATTTTTTTTATTTTTTTTTCACCTTTTTTCTTTTTTTCTCTTTCTTATCTTTCTTTCTCTTTCTTAATCTTTCTTTCTCTCTTCTCTCATATCTTTTCTCTTCTTTCTTTTCTTTTCTCTTCATTCAAATTTATGTTTTATTTTTTCAAGTTTTCTTTCTCCTTATTCATGTTTCTTTCTCTTAATTGCATTCAATAACATCCATTTCCACAGTTTAGTGGACGGTGTACAATTGTTAGATGCACAGTTTAGTGGACGGTGTACATCCAGTCAGTCATTGTACACTGTCCATGAAATTTGTACCGCTATATATATAGATGAATGTTATTCATTTGCACCATCCTGTATCCATTAAATGATATAACAATCATTTTCGTCATCCGGTATCCAGTAGACGATAAAAATGTACTCGAGTTTGTACAGTGTACAATTTTACTTATATAATTTTATATGTACAGAAAAATAATATCGTAATATATGTTGGACAATATGAATGTACAACTTAATTCGTAGCATTATACGGTGGATATTTATATGTATAGCGTATGTACAATATCCATTAAAAATATAAAAATTTGATATTGTACGAGACTGAACGCTTATAAAATAACTAGAGATAATAATTGTTAATATTAATTTATATAATATAATATTTATATGTATAATGCATTAGACAATTAAGAAGATGAAAGAAATAAAAAAGAAAATGAAAGAGAAAACAAAAGAAGAAGAAAGAGAAAAAGAAGAAAAAAAAAGAGAAAAAGAAGAAAAGAAAGAGAAAAAGAAGAATAAAAAAGAGTAAAGAATTAATGAAAAAATAATAAAGAAACATATATTTCAAAATGACATTATCGTAATATATGGTAATGTTATATCCAATATAATAATATATCTTGAGTGAATAGTGTATTTTAATGGGACCCATTCTTTGGAAAGAGAAAAGTGTCCATTTTGCAATCTTCATAAAAAAAAGTGTCTATTTTGCCAATTATCCCTTGTTTTTTTCTCGTTAATGATTTTTTTCACTCAAAATGGTTAAAAGGTTTCAAAATTAAAGGTTTAGTCAAGAAAATATATTTGAAACGATATTATATACTTGGCTTGCGTTTTATAGAGAAAAAATCGAATATTCGTAATTAAGTTTGGTGATTGTGTTACACCTAACCAGCTAACCTAACCAATGAAATGTAAGCATGAACACAAGAAAAAATATGTACGTAATGAAATCTCTTGGACGTATAGTGAAATATGGTCCTAAAGAGCAGTGAGAAATGGTCCTCATCACTAACTCACAATATTGGCTCATAAGTGCCACTTATATTAAACCAATGCCTCTCCCACATTATCTCTACACTTGTCAATTATTATTGTCACTAAAAGAAAAGTATTGAGTCATATTCTCTGGTTGATATATTCATAATCATGGGAAAGGTTCTCGAGAAAGAGGCTTTTGGATTGGCTGCTAAAGATGAATCTGGTGTTCTTTCGCCTTTCAGTTTCTCAAGAAGGTTCTATTTTCTTCTAGCAAATTGATTTCGTTTTTAATGATTTTACATTATTTTAGTGAAACTATATATTTGTGGTGGAAATAATGTAATAGGGAGACAGGAGAGAAGGATGTGAGGATGAAAGTGTTGTTCTGCGGAATATGCCACACTGATTTGAGTATGGCTAAAAACGAGTGGGGTTTCACTAATTACCCTCTAGTCCCAGGGTAAGACAATACTTAAATCTAGGGTTACAAAAATTATTATCCGAGTTCAATATTATTCAAAAACTAGGAGACCCAGAGAAAAAAATATTATTCTAGATCCGGATAATAAAAATGTTGAACTGTCATAAATCGGATGGGGGAGCCTTGAATCTAATAAAATATTAAAAGCGTACAAAATTAAACATTAACCTTTAGTTAATGAGTACTGTTATTAGAGAATGATTTAAGATGTTGAATTATATTAAAAAAGGATACAAATGACATTCAACCACTTGGAGAAATTTTCTAAGTTATTACAAAATTATAGTTTCCAAAGTTATGGTTTAAAAGTAATTAAAAGTAAGAAAAATCACTTAAAACTATGGTTTTAACAAATTTTGGAAAAAATATTTTAATAAGTTTTTTTGTCACTTTAGACATGAGGTTGTTGGCGTGGTGACTGAAGTTGGAGCCAAAGTGACTAACTACAAAACCGGAGACAAAGTAGGAGTTGGGTACATGGTGGGCTCGTGCCGTTCTTGTGACACATGCACTGATGACCAAGAAAACTATTGTCCTAAAATGATCACAACTTCTGGAGGCAAATACTACGATGACACCATGACCCATGGTGGTTACTCCGACCACATGGTGTGTAATGAATATTACATTATCCGTATACCCGAAAATCTCCCACTAGACGCTACTGCACCCTTACTTTGCGCCGGGGCCACAGTCTATTCCCCGATGAAGTATCACGGGCTAGACAAGCCTGGTATGCACATTGGTGTGGTGGGACTAGGTGGTTTAGGCCATGTGGCAGTGAAATTTGCTAAGGCTTTGGGTACTAAAGTTACGGTTATTAGTACTTCGGATAGGAAGAGAGACGAGGCGATTAATCGGCTTGGTGCGGATTTCTTCCTTGTGAGCCGTGACCCGGACCAGATGAAGGATGCAATGGGGACTATGGATGGTATTATTGATACCGTATCCGCGACTCATCCGCTTATTCCGCTCCTTGGGTTGCTTAAATATAAAGGAAAACTTATCATGGTTGGTGCACCCGAAAAACCACTCGAGCTTCCGGTTTTGCCCCTCATCTTTGGTAAAACTTTTATATATTAATAACGTTAGAATAACGATATTTTATTAATTTATAAAGATATTAGTATATAAATTTATTAATTATATTAGAAAATCAATTGAGAATATGTTTTTTTTGTGGTATTGTATATATAGGGAAGAAGATGGTGGTGGGAAGTATGATAGGAGGCATAAAAGAGACTCAAGAGATGGTTGATTTTGCCGGAAAACACAATGTCACGGCGGATATTGAGCTTATATCGGCGGATTATGTCAATACCGCCTTGGAACGGCTTGAGAAGGCTGACGTTAGGTACCGTTTTGTGATAGATGTCGCCAACACATTGAAGCCTACGTCTTAATTATAAATCTAAAGACTTGAATTTCCCCCAAAATCAGTTGTATGTTTTGTTGTAATAATTAAGTTTCATGTTATTTGATGTGGACTTTGTGTGTAAGCTAAATGTGGATGTTATATGAATAAGATCTTGGGGACGCCTAAATTATAGGTATTTAATGGTAATAATATATTATAAAAACTCGAAAATATTGCAAATTTTCTGTTAATGCATATTAAGTGGTCTTATTTAAATATTTTGAAATTAAATATATTGAGTGTGAATGATAGAAGCGGTATTGTTTGAACAATCCTTGCAATGGAAATGATTTTATGATTTGGATTGGATGGATGTCTAAAATTGTGTCGTGACCAAATTCAAATTATTCTTTTAACTAGGAAAGAATCCGCGCGTTGCGCGGAATATTTACTACTTTTTATAGTAATTTCAAATAATTTTACATTGATTTTACGAAGATTTTTGTTTGTTTTATGAAGTTTTTTATTTTTGTAATAGGTATATGGTTAAACTTTAGATATTTTCATCTATTTTATATTTTACCAAGTTAATGAAAATGATTTTGTTTACAAACAACTTATGTTTGGATGTTTTAGTTTATTATGAAACCGATGAAATATCAACATGTAAAGAAAATTGTTGTTGTGTACTCATTCAGCTTGTCTAATTTTAATTGTACGCATATTGTTTACTTCTGTTTTATGTAGAGATCTTAACACGTCAATTAATTTGGATCATATTTTGTTTTATGTTCTTTGTAACGTTATTGGATTATTTGTATATGTAATTGTTTATTTTGTATGAGGTTTTATTTTCTCGGTGGATATTTTAAGTTTATTTCATATATTTGGTATTAACATTTTAATTTAGAAAGTATGTATATATATGGAGTATTTCCATCCAAAATTATAGTTATTTAAACTTTTATAAATTTATATTTATTTATTTTTTAAATTATTCTTTCTCTAACCCATTTTGTGTTTTAGGTCTTTTGATTTGTTTCATTTTATTTGATTTTCACAAGTTTCTATCCTTGTTTTTTTTTTTATTTCTATACTATGACCAATAATATTAGGGAGAATCACAAAACTACACCATTTGAATTACATTTCACAAAACTACACCATTTCAAAAATACTTCACAAAACTACACCTAAACACTCAAAATTAAATCTAAATAAACTCTACCCAAACAATCATACCCCTTAATACTATACCCTAAACACTAATTAGCGAACCCAAATGAAAAAATTAATTTTAGTAATTTTTTAAAGGTTAAATCAAGCTTTTAAAATTTTGAAAGGGTGTAAATATGTGAAAATATTAAATTAGGAATAGTTTTGTGAAGAATGGGTTGAAAGGGTGTAGATTTGTGAATTCCTCATAATATTATGTAGTCTTAATTTTTAATTGTTTTGAATTAATGTTAAAATAGTACATCATTTATAACTTTTAAACTTTGTACTTTTAGATAGAAAATTTTACATAATGGTACATATGTAATATCTTCCGAAAAAATTAGTATAAAAAAGAAACAAATAACTTTTAAACTTTGTGCTTTTAGATAGAAAATTTTACATAATGGGACATATGTAATATATTCCGAAAAATTAGTATAAAAATAAACAAATTTTATATATTTTCATTTTAGA
The DNA here is from genome assembly GCA_963556525.1 of Cochlearia excelsa. Lineage (NCBI taxonomy): Eukaryota > Viridiplantae > Streptophyta > Magnoliopsida > Brassicales > Brassicaceae > Cochlearia > Cochlearia excelsa. The sequence goes on along the minus strand of OY748331.1, from coordinate 543,162 downwards.
AAGTTGATATACATGTTTTTATTAGTGTTAAATATTATATTGAATTATTTTATTTGTTTTATTAATATTGAATGAGTTTTATTAAATGAATTTTTAATTGAATTGTCTTAATTATTTTTGATGATGATGTGGATGCCTTAGATTGAGAGAGTATTGTGCTATTATATAATAGATTTAGAGTATTATTGGAGTGCATGCATCTTATAAAAGACAAAAAAGTAGATGCATCTTAAAAGTGTAAACACGTTTTTATAATGAGTATGTTACGTGGACGAAACTAATTGGTCACAAAAGATGTAGAAAGATATCTCAACCTTTTCATTTTAGACCACAATAACAAGGGAGCCATAATAAGTAGACGTAGATAAATATAGACCTAGTTATTTTACGTTAATATAAATTGTAGTTACATATAATTTCAAAAAAAAAAATATTTAGAATTTTATTTTAAAACGAAGAGTAAAATAAATACTCCCTCTGTTTTTAAATATAAGATGTTTTAGATAAAAGCTCATATTTTAAGATACAATTAATGTTACACAATTCAACCAATCACAAATAGAGAATAAATATAAATGATAAACAAACAATTAAAATCATTTATAATTTTGCATTGAAACTTGAAAACATCTTATATTTTAAAACTAAATTTTTCTTCTAAAACATCCTATATATATATATGTAAACAAAGGGAGTAAAATATTTTCAATCATTAATGCTGGTTTATTAGTTCAAAATGCGACATATGTTCAATTAATCTAACGCTCTTAGAGCATCATTATAGGTAAAAGTTATTTTGTGGCTATTAAATTTTTTTTTTATTATTTTTTTCGAATTTTAAAAAAAAAATGGAAGGAACCAATCGCGGGCCGCCACGTGTCAGTGGGCCCGCGAAGAAATCAAGAATCGACTCCTAGACAAGAGGTGGAAGAAGTGGCTTTTGTTTTTAAAGATGGGACCCACCTTAGAATCTTCTTAAAATTCATCTATAATGATGGTCTTAAGACCAACTCCAGAGGAGTGTCTTTTTCTGGTTTTGTACATGTCTTATTCTTAAAATATAAAAAAAATAATACAGTTGTGATGAAAATAATTAAGACCGGTGTCTTTTAAAAGGCAAATAGAACGTCCATAAGAACCACACGTGTCGCAAGCTGAGTAAGTTTGACTCTTTCTCTCTCTTATTTTGTTTCCTATTATCCAGATCTGTGTGCGTTTTTTTTCTTCTTCTTCTTCTTATCCGCCACACATAAAAAACAAATCATGGGGAAAAGTAAGTTTCTGATTTCGATTTTGTCTCTTATCGATGAAATTGAGTTTCACTTTCACATGGGTTTTGTTAGAATTAGGGTTCTATTAAGTTAAAACACTCTGGTGTTTACCAATGGATGCAGCATAAACATCAAAGTGTCTTATACATAAAATTATATTAAAAATATTCTTAATATTACAAACTAGACTTGTGAGTGTTGATGGAGTTGCTCTAAGTGCTGCTTCAATTTTGTTCAATTTCGTACAAAAGTTATGTTCTTATGTTGCTTTTATATAATTCAAAATTTTGAACTTATCATATTCACGTATACGTTAGCAAACTAAATAATACTTAATGTGTTCACATTTATTATTTTGAATACAATAATTCTATACCCTTATGTGTTCACATTTATAATTTTGACTAAAAAATTATACATTAACGCTAAAAATAGGAGATATATATAACAAGGAAGAAAAGAACGAGTCGTAGAGATACTCTAAATGAATGGTCCTAATTAATGGCACGTCCACAATCACTTCCTATATTAAAGCTCTTTTCTCTAATCATTATTTCAAACTTCTCAATTATTAAATTAGTGACATTCTTAAGCATATATTTTTCATTAGTATCAATTATGGGAAAGGATGCGTTTGGATTGGCCGCGAATGACAATTCTGGAGTTCTTTCGCCTTTCCATTTCTCTAGAAGGTTTTCAATTTTTATTAGGCTGTAATTTCTAGACCATCACATTAAGGGATATGATGGAAAAATAATATTTTGCTTAAATGAAATTAAGTTTTTTTTGGTGAAATTAATTTTGTAGGGAAACAGGAGAGAAAGATGTGAGGTTCCAAGTGTTGTTCTGTGGAATATGTCACAGTGATTTGCATATGATCAAAAACGAATGGGGTGTAACTACTTACCCTCTCGTCCCCGGGTAATTAATACTTTAATTTCTCTTCTATTAAAAATTAATAACCTAAATAGTATATATATACTAAATCTCAATGTTAGTGAATTCTCTACTCTAAAAATGATATTAATAAATCTAGAAACTTGATTATTATTCTTTTTTTTTTTGTTAAAATGATGATTATTCTTTTTAGGCATGAGATTGTTGGTGTGGTGACCGAAGTTGGAGCCAAAGTGAGTAAATACAAAACCGGAGACAAAGTAGGAGTTGGGTGCCTTGTCGGCTCGTGCGGGTCATGTGATAGTTGCAATGAAGGTCTTGAGAATTATTGCCCGAAAATGATCCAAACGTACGGATACAAGTACTACGACAACACCATAACCATCGGTGGTTACTCCAACAACATGGTCTGCAACGAAGATTTCGTCATTCGTATGCCCGAAAATCTCCCATTGGACGCTGCCGCGCCTTTACTATGCGCGGGGATCACGGTCTATTCTCCGATGAGGTATCACGGGCTAGACAAGCCCGGTTTGCACATTGGTGTGGTGGGTCTAGGTGGTTTAGGTCATGTAGCTGTGAAATTTGCTAAGGCTTTGGGTACTAAAGTTACAGTTATTAGTACTTCGGATAGTAAAAGAGACGAGGCGATTAATCGCCTTGGCGCGGATCTATTCTTGATTAGCCGTGACCCGAAACAGATTAAAGATGCAATGGGGACTATGGATGGTATTATAAATACGGTATCTGCGACACATTCGCTTCTTCCATTGCTCGGTTTGTTGAAGCAAAAGGGAAAACTTGTCATGGTTGGTGCACCAGAAAAGCCACTAGAGCTTCCGGTCTTGCCTCTCATATTTGGTAAGCCTATTTAGCAAAATATATGATGATTAATGTGGTTGTTGTAGTCACAAATCGGTATATATTATAGTACTAATTAAATTTGTAGCTTCTTGTGGAAATAATATTGAAAATATGTTTTTGTGTGTGTGATGATTGTGTGTATGTAGAGAGGAAGATGGTTACGGGAAGTATGATAGGAGGAATAAAAGAGACTCAAGAGATGATAGATTTTGCCGGAAAACACAACATCACTGCGGAAATTGAGCTTATCTCCGCGGATTATGTCAATACCGCCTTGGAACGGCTTGAGAAGGCTGACGTTAGGTACCGTTTTGTGATAGATGTTGCCAACACATTGAAGCCTACTCCTTAATTATAAATCTAAAGAATTGAATTTCTCCAAAGCAGTTTTCTTGTTTGGTTTGTTGTAATAAGATTCTTGTTGTTTCTTGAGGAGACTGTGTTACTATAATATATGTTGTATGCCTTAATCAAACTAAGAAACTTAACATTTTAATATGTTTTCCAATATGTTAAGATTTTGGGTTAAGCCAGTACTTTGACTAAAACATATCTTGATTTCACGTAATCAGATGATACTTTTGCATGTCTTTGATAAGTGAAAAGTCAAAGAGGATAATAAATGAAGCGTACGAAAGTGTGTTGTGTTGTGTTGCGTCCAACAAAGAGAGGATAAAGTGAAGTTTGAGTTTGTTCCCAATGTGAAGCCACTCCTTGTTAATGCTTTATCTTTTATTTACCTCGTACTTTCTTAACAGATCTCTCTCTTCCCTACACCGATCTTATCCTGTCTTGTCTGTATTATTACATATATATAATATAATACTATTAAGAGATTTTTTCACAATCATAAGAGCATAAACATTGGTAGAACCACATTTTCGGCTCTTAAATTTTTTTTGTATATTTATATTTTTTATTTATTTAAAAAAAATAAAAAAAAATTAAAAAGTACCAATCATGAACCGCCACGTGTCAGTGGGACCCATGAACAGTACAAGAATCGGATCCAAATATAGAGCTAAAAGTGGTGGTTTCTTAAGATTTTAGTGGGGCCCACGCGTTAAGAGCCCCACTAAAACCTGCAATGTTTATGGTCTAAGTGATCCATATCCAAATGCTTAAAGCCTTAAACTAAATTTGCATTTGATAAGATAATTATAATTCCTAATTAAAGAGATCATTTGGAACCATATAATAGGATTTCTATGTAATGTACACTGCTTTATACTCTTGTTTGTATTTTTGTAAATATATTAATATATCTTATATATGTTCCAACAACAAAGCATGCATGTACATATACACTTCTATAGTACTATTTGCATAGATGTTTTCATATATATACACATATGAAAACTCATAGAAACCACAAAACCCAAACTCTCTCTCTCTCTCCATAAGAACTCATGATGACGTCATCCCGGCAAAGTCACACCACCGGCTTTAAACCACGGAGGATCAAGACCACGACGAAGCCACCACATCATATCAACAACCACGATGAACCGGTGCTAAAGTGTCCAAGATGTGATTCTTTCAACACCAAATTCTGTTACTACAACAACTACAGCTTGTCTCAGCCACGTCACTACTGCAAAAACTGTCGTCGTTACTGGACACGTGGCGGCTCTCTTCGTAATGTCCCCGTCGGTGGTTCCACAAGAAACAAGAACAAGCATTGTAGCCTCCACATCAACGTGACATCATTGTCTTCCCATCACGAGCTTCTTAATGGGTTTGGTCTAAACCATCCTTCCACGGACGCGATGACGATGATGATGAGTTCCGGTGGTTTCTCCACCGGCTACATGTTACCACTGGATAATACGTACAATCTTGCATCTTCTTCTATCGAATCTTTGAGTTCTTTTAACCAAGATTTGCACCAAAAGCTTCAGCAACAGAGACTCTTCACTTCCATGTTTCTCCAAGATTATCTTCCGGTTAATGAGAAACCGGTTCTGTTTCAGAACGTAGAGCTGGTTCTTCCTTCGACCGGTTGGGTTTTCGATAAATCCGCCATGGAAGGAGGAGGAGCAACAAGTAGCAATAATGAAAATAATGGTTACGTAGAAGGTAATTTGGGAATTTAGTATCATATACTAATAATAATGCTCTGTCCTAGTTTATGCTATATTATCAATGTTATTATCATTATTAGTCTCTAATATAATAGGCTACTAAGCAGAAACTATGGATAAAAAAATCAGTATTAGTTTGAGATGTTTTAATATTAAGTCGCTAAATCCAGATTGTGTGATAATAACCATGTAACTGCTATTTACATATTTTTCTGGTTTAATATTTTATATTTAACGTATAATGAAGCAAGGGGAACGTGAAGCAAGAAGAGGACAAGTTCACCTTTAGGCAGAGAGACATGCAAGAAACTCATGAACTCTCTTATGTAATGTATGTGAGTGCACTGTCATGGATGATATCATGTGATACACCATGCATACACACATCCATGATCCTTATCATACTTCTATAGCACTTGATCCTGGAAACTTTAAAATGCCTTTAACCTTCATGAATCTCCTAATCTTAGCAACATCATCCCATCTTCTATTAGCAGCTAAAATATCAGACAATAACACATATACACCACTATCTTCAAATTCCATCTCTAAACAACTATCTAGTATTGTTTTAGGAAGCTCCATTAGTGTCCCTTTACTCTTACAAGCACTAAGTATAGCTCCACATATAAGCACATCTGGTTTAACCGGCATCGTTTTAACAAGCTCTAATGCTTCATCTAACAATCCAGCTCTACAAAGCAAATCAATCAAGCATCCATAATGTTCCAGCTTAGGAGATAGATCGTATTCTCTAGATTTCATCTTGTGGAAGTATCTTTTCCCTTCATCTACTAAACCAGAGTGGCAACAAGCGTTTAAAACTGCAAGAAAAGTTACCTCGTTAGGCTTAAAGCCGAGCTTAACCATTTCTTCGAAACATCTAAGGGAGTCATGTCCATGTCCATGGATAGCTAAACCACTTAACAGAGCATTCCAAGTAAACACATTCTTACTTGTGATTCCGTTGAAAACCTCCAAAGCTGTGTCTATGTAGCCACATTTCGCATACATATCAACAATCGCGGTTCCAATATGCGTATCCCATTTGATTCCCGAGCTTATTACATACTCATGAACCCATCTTCCGTAATCCACAGCTCCTAAGCTAGCACAAGCAGAGAGAACGCTTGTAAGTATATGCCCATCTGGATTTACACTCGAAGACGTTTGCATCAGAGAAAACAGTTCAAGCGCTTCATCAGATCTTTTACAATGAACCAACCCACTAATCATAGAGTTCCAAGAAACTTTATCTTTGTTTTGCAATTCGCCAAAGATTCTCATTGCGTCGCACAGTTTCTCACACTTCACATACATATCTATAAGAGCATTCCCTGTCTCTAAGCTCATCAAATACGCTCTTTTCAAGACCAATCCATGGATTCCTTGTCCTAAACTTAAACACCCTACTCGTCCACTAGCGACCAATGCACAAACATAAGTAGCTAGATTAGCCTCAACATCCATCTTTGAAAACATATATAAAGCTTCCTTATACAAACCAATCCTAGAGAAACCAGAAATAACCCCAGTCCATGAAACTACATCTCTCGCAGGCATTTCATCGAACAACTTACATGCACTCCCTGAATCTCCACACACGCCATAAAGATGAAGAAGAGAGTTCTGCACATAGATGTCTCCATAAAAACCCATCTTCGTGATAACTCCATGAATCTGTTTCCCTTCTCCGATACCTGAGAACTTTACACAAGCCTTGAAAACAGGAGGAAACGTGTACGTGTCAGGCGCAAACCCGTTTCTCACAAATGTTCTGTAAACGAGAATCGTCACTCTTGGTTTCTCGCAGACCGCGTAGCTTGATAAAAGCGTGTTGTACGAGAAAGAGCTTAACACGCCGCGACCGATATTTTGTAGAACTAAACAGCTGTAAGATGCAGAATCTGAGGATTTACCCAGAAAGGTCACGACTTTATTGACGACGAAATCTTCATGAAGAAGATCGCGAGAAATCAACTGAGTCTGAAGCTGTTTGAAAACGCGAATAGAGATGCATCGGCTTATCAATTCCAGAAGAACTGATTTCTCTAGAAAATGCATAACAATTACTTCACGAAAGAGCCAATTTTGAAGATTCATAGACGAAGAAGAAGAAGAAGATAGACTGTAACAGAGTGGTCGCTATTATTGGGCCTAGCCCATATACATTAATGGGCTTTTCTACAAAATAGGGAGGCTTTGTAGCTTATCATCTTCTCCGCCTTGGACTTCACCGGAGAAGAAGAAGAAGATAAATCGGTTTAGTTGCACAAAGGCAATGCATTGTGGATGTGCTTTTGCTTCACCAGGTTTGTATCCACGTGTCCCATTTGAAATCAAATCCTCATTGTTAAAGCTTCGAGCTTCTTCTCAATTACCCAGAACCCAAATTCAGATAAACCCTACTTCCGATGATCTCACCATCGACGGCTCAGATAAATCTCCGACGATTAGGGTTTCGTTGCCTTCTCATGTGATTTCCATCACAAGCACTGCGAACCCTTTTGTGAAACACTGCTTGAAGCTACGCCAAAGCTCCTCTTATCGTCACGCTCATGGCTCTGTTCTTGTCGTCGGAGCAATCCCAATTAGGTACTTATCATCAGCTACTTCGTATTCTATGTGGTATTTGATTGCTACGGACCAGAAACTGAGGAAAGTTTTGTCCTTTACATGGTTTACAGGGAAGTATGTATGTTCCAAGTGAATAAGCAAGGAATCAATACTGAGATTGAGTGTCTACTTCTTCACGAGGAAGCTCAGATTCCACATGGGTTAAAGAGTAAAAGTATCCGCATTGTCCGTGTTAGCTCTTTAGTGATGAAGAAACTCTCTGGAGTACAGTCTATTGAATCTGTTGAAGCCATTGCTTTGATGAGAATCCCTAACAGCTTCATTGATGTTAAAGACATTACATCAGATTGTAATAAATGGTTCCCTTTTGCTCATAGAATTCTTGTTCTTGACAGGATACAGGTTAGTTTGTTCCCTTGCTAAATTGCTTAAAAACGAAATCTTTACGCCTATTTTCTTGATTATTAGTTGTCTTTTGATGTTGTTGCAGGATCCAGGGAACCTTGGGACGTTAATAAGATCGGCTATGGCTTTTAATTGGGTAGAAATGAAGAGCGTTTCTTTCTCAGTTCAGTAGAAATCACCTTTTAGATAAGTCTCTAATGAGAATCAATATTTATGTTTTTGAAAAGGATGGTGTCTTTCTGCTTCCGGGTTGTTGCGATCCGTTCAACGACAAAGCTCTTCGAGCAAGCAGAGGTGCTTCGTTTCAACTCCCAATAGTTTCGGGCAATTGGAATCACCTTAAGCTTCTAGAAGATGAGTTTCAAATGATGCTATTAGCTGGTCATCCATCAACTACTACTAAGAAACCGAAACAACCCGTCTCAAAACTTTCCTTAGAGTTTTCTCAATCTTTAGCAGAGAAGCACTTATGCTTGATCTTAGGCAGCGAAGGGCACGGTTTGTCTGAGCAGTCGCATCAACTATGCGAGCTCGTGAGCATTCCTATGGCTGGTGAGTTTGAATCTCTTAATGTCTCTGTTGCTGGTGGCATTTTCTTATTTATGCTTCAATCTTGTTCTGGTTTTTAATATAAAAAATATAAACTTTTGAAAAATCTTATAATGCTATAGACAATAACAATCATATCAAAATCCAAATCAATTTTATTATTAATATTAGAAAAAATAAATCAAAATCAATAACCATCAAAAATCATACTCTATACAAGTATAATCTCCTAGCACTTGTGCTAAAAAAGGAAAAAAAACCTAAAACAGTAACTAATGTATGAATCTAATCTCTAGAAGGCCCTTCAAGACGAATGTAATCATACATAAGACCTTCGAACGGTCCTGTCGCTTTAGCCTGACGTAGATAAATCGTGTTAGTTCCGGTTCTTAGTAACCTTCCAGGCACATTGATGGTATAAAGCCGGTAGACTCCATGGATTCCGTGTCTTGCTATAGCGTTATCTCTTCCGATATCACCCGTTGAGAATAACGGCCAGGAGAATTGCGTATTGAACCGTACTTGTAGATTAGCCCGCATAGCCGAAGCTAAAGCTAGCTGCAATGTGTAGCTACCTTCCATGTTCACGTATGGAAGCTGAAACACAATCTGCCATGTCGTTGGCACATAGGTCGAATCATCGATTTTCCTGCGAAGAAAAAGACAAGTCAAGTTAAAAATTTGTTGAAGACATCAATGAAAGTTTCATACTTTTTTGGTTAGTATCAAGTTTGTTTACCTTGTGACATGAGCGTAGAACCAGTCTTGAGTATAGTTACTAGCTCCAATTGTGTAGACAAGATCATGGTTTCGATACAACTCTGTGTATCGTTGCCATAGTCCGTACTGTCTAAACCTGTTGAACAAATGAACAGTTAGGACCAAAACCGGTTTTAGTAAACCGGAATCATGAGGAGTTAAAGACTTACGTATCAGTGTGGTTTAGGTATAAGGGATTCATAGTATTTTTGTATGGTTCCGGTACAAAGTATTCTCGGGCTGTTCGATCCGGTACACCAATCTCCCACAATGTTGGACCGTTCCTAGGTGGTGTGAACACGACTCTTCCTAGACTAACCTTCGAAGCTGCAGCTACGGTAACACGGGTTTGGTATCGAAAATCTCCGATATAACCGGGAACCCATCCGTACAGATTGTAAGTTCCCGGTATAACATTACGAATCGTGAAATAGCCGGTTTCGTTAGTCGTTGTCCAAAACTGGTATCCCTGTAAAATGAATTCAACGATACATTAAATGTAATTAATAATCCAATTACATTAATTTAAAGAAGAGACATTAATAATTATATATACCTTAGTATTTGTCTGCCATGAACCAGCTTCGCCCAGTGGTGCTAAACCGATGTATGCAGATCGTGCCGGATTCAAGACTCTTAAAAAGAAAAGTCAAAAAAAAAAAAAATTAATAATAAAGGTCAAAGTAAGTAACTCTTTATTTTATTTTTGTATGTATGCAAATATACCTGTCGTTGACTAATAGACGGCCGGTAACGGTTCCTCTTTCTTGACGAGAAAGAAAGTCAGAGGATGCTACAAAATCGTACGGCCAAGCTTTGACTTCTTGTTTGGTCTGAAAATTAATATTTAACTAATTAGCAAATTTAAAAAAATAAATTAGCGGTATAGAAATCTCAATAAGTTAAATAACCTGTTGTTTAGCATCTTCCCATAATGAATGACGTGTATTATTGGCGGCGGAATCAGAGTTCAAGTAAATAAAAACAGGTCCCAAGACTTTTTTCCACGCTTCACCAGTTGTGTACTTTCCATCCATGTCCGTACCAACATAATGACCGCTTATAAATGTCTACATTATTAATAATCAAAAACATAAGTGTAAATAAATAAATAAACAAAAATCATTTATTTGAAAAACTGAAAATAAGTAAACTCGTTGTGGATCAATGCTTACCGCGATGGCCGTGGTGCCGACGTGAGACGTGAGCTCTTGTTTGATCGGTCCACCGGATCGGTATTCGCCGCTAGGTTGGATAAGCCAGAAACCGACATGGGACTTGGTCGAGATCCAACCATGAACCTTGTTGTCCTTTATCTCACATGTGTATTGATACTTATCATCCACCTAATTAAAATATGGGATTAATTTTAGAACATACTAATCCGTATATCCACCACATAGTAAATATAATTAAAGATTAATTACCTGGTTTTTGAACATAGGGTTATGAGGATTGGTTAACTGTACGGCTTCTTTGTAAGCAAGGGCTTTGGCATGACCACTTTGGATGTTACGGTCATCGTCCGTCGGCATTTCTCTTTGCCGATTATCTGCCACCGCCATGTAATTGAATCTACCAAACACATATTTTCACCGAATTTAAATAAACTCTATAATTAATGAAAATATCATATATTTTAATTTGTATTATTAAAATACCTATCGGGGTTGAGTTTGAACACGATTCGGATTAGACCCATCTCGAATTCTGGCCACTCGGGCAGTCTCTCGAAGATTCCGTATGTGTAGATTCCTGAGGTATTTGTACGTATAATAAATCTCTTGTCTACGTTCAATGGAATATGACCAGCCCCGCGTCTCCATTTTCTAGAGAAGGAAATCTCCACTTGATCTTTGTTTTGTGTTATGATTCTAAAGTCGGTTCCTTCGATTCTGAACAAAGAATAATTTGAAGAAGAAAAAAAACTAATGAGACATGTTTTTATATTAAATATTCTTTTGAAAAACCTATCTCATAACTTATACGGTACAGAGTATTAAAATAAGTAGTGAAATTACCTATCCAAGCCTCCTTGCCATGTTATGTCCCAGTACCTACATTAACAATCGCATAGTTATATAAAATTTTATAGTATAAGCTTATATATGGAATACTAATTGATTACTAGAGTATTATTAAACTAAATCATTGAAATTTAATTACCCTCGAGTTTGGACATGTGGATGAAGAACATTATCGATTCCTTTGTATTTGATCCCAGTTATAAGTCCGTCAGGATTTGAGAAACTGACTCTGATAATCCCATTGTCCACTATCACCTGAAAACATATTATTATTATTGTTATAATACTATTAGCATATTTTAAAATATTTAGTAGAACTAGCATGTACTAATTAATTTTATAGATAATGATTAATTAAAGGATAGTTGTGTATAATACTCCATATACCTCTCTACCTCCATGTCTGTGTCTGATTTGCTGCACTGTTGGAGCTCTTGAGCTGGTCCCGTCTAAATTTCTGTAGTATAGTAATTAAAGTTTAATTTATTGACTTGTAAACGCTCAAAAAAATACATGCATGCAATTAATAAGCTATATTTATAACGCAAATTAAAGAGGGATATCAGGGTTTGTTTTCTAATATGGGCAGACACAAATAAAGAATTATAAGTTGTAACCTTCATAAACAAGACTCTTCAAAGTTATTACACAAATCCAAGAACATACACTCAAGATTTTCTAACAAAAATTATTATACTTCACGAAATAATCCTTCATAAAAATTAAAGCTCTTACAACAATTACAATTGCTAGGAAAAAAACAAACAAAATATGTATGAGATTTGAGAAACAACTTTGTGTTTAGACATAGAACATATGTTTATGTGTGTACATGTTTGAATATCATAAAGATAAAAATTAAACTGACCTTGAAAACGCAATAGGAAGTAGAAGCAAGAGAAGGAAACAAATCACTGGCAAAGCTATAATCTTCTTCTTCGAAATCATCTTTTCTTTCAAAGTCTCTAAATCAAATTTAGTGTAATGATAATTAATTAGATGCTTTGTATATAAAAAATAATCAGAGAGATTCTATATTTATAAGCGTATGTGGTCTAATTTGTTAAACAAAGTCCAAGACTAAACAGGAATAGGAATAGGTGCACCAAAACCTAACAAGTATTTACTTTGACTTCTTACATTAGAGTTCTAATAAGACTCGGTTTCATATAAGAACTTCCTTTTTTTTCTTTAATTGGAATAACAAAGAATACATACGTATATATCTTTAATTTTTTTATAGAGATATATGTTATACTTTTTTATAAAGATATATCTTTAATTTTTTACGATAATAATGGAAATTTTCCTCATATAAATCAATAATATATAGTAAGAGAAAAAGTGGAAAAAAATAAATTGATAATTTAAAAATTATAGAATCGTAGATAATTACGTATATTGTGGAAATTACAATATACAAGTTAGAAAAAGTGTTACCAATAAAGCCCAAAATAAGTAAATGTAACCCAAATAAAACAAAGCTAAATAATAAGCACATGTGGAGGAGCTTTAAGCTTATTAGACAAGGACAGCTAAACACAGCAAATGCAGAGATATTGAACTTCACAGATCCGTCCAATGATGACGACCGTTAAACCGTCGCAATTCTCATTCTCCGGCGGATCCTCGCCGTTATGTTCACTCAAAGGATCAATCCTCATCGTTGCCGTTCTCACTTTCGTCTCCCTCTTCTACCTCTCTCTCAATTCCTTCAGCACTTCTCCGCCGTCGTCTCCGATCACGTTAGGTTCGATTCACGTTCCTCAGACCTTTGTTAAGGAAGCCAATACCGATAACGACGGCGACGTCTCCGCATCGGAGGAGGAAGAGAGCTATTCCGATGTTTATCACTCGCCGGAATCGTTTCGATTGAATTACGCGGAGATGGAGAAGAGATTCAAGGTTTACATTTACCCCGACGGAGATCCAAACACTTTTTATCAGACGCCGAGGAAAGTCACCGGAAAATACGCAAGCGAAGGTTACTTTTTTCAGAACATTAGAGAGAGTCGATTTCGAACCCTAGATCCAGACCAAGCTAATCTCTTCTTCATACCCATCTCTTGTCACAAGATGCGTGGCAAAGTAAAATAGCTTTTTTTTTTTTAATCTAAAGTTTCGATTTTTAGGATTTAGGACTCAATTTTTTGATGATTTGTGTTTTGTAGGGAACATCATATGAGAATATGACTTTGATTGTTCAAGATTATGTTGATGGATTGATAGCTAAGTATCCTTATTGGAATAGAACTTTAGGAGCAGATCACTTCTTTGTCACTTGTCATGATGTTGGTGTTAGAGCTTTTGAAGGGTCTCCTCTTCTCATTAAGAATACTATTAGAGTTGTTTGCTCGCCGAGCTACAATGTCGGTTTCATTCCTCACAAAGATCTTGCTTTGCCTCAAGTTCTTCAGCCGTTTGCACTACCTGCCGGTGGAAATGATGTTGAAAACCGGTAAAAGTTAGCTCCCTTATCTTTCTTTTTCTTGTGTCATTTCACATTTGTTTTTAGTAAGAATTGTTTGTTGGTGTTCAAGTTTATAGCTATGCTACTAAGTTTCTTCGGAATATAGCTCATTCGAAATGCTTGAGATTATGACTATAGAGAGAGGATTTTCAAGTTTTTTTTATCTTGGAGTTGCATATTGTGTTGGATCATTTTCTGATCCTACTCTTCTAATACTATTGTTAAATGGTGATGTTGTAGGACTACTCTTGGATTTTGGGCTGGTCATCGAAATTCCAAGATACGGGTAATACTTGCCCGTGTGTGGGAAAACGACACAGAGCTAGATATATCAAACAACAGAATAAACAGAGCTACAGGGCATTTAGTGTACCAGAAGAGATTCTACCGGACTAAATTCTGCATATGCCCTGGTGGCTCTCAAGTCAACAGTGCTCGCATAACCGACTCTATCCATTATGGATGTATTCCTGGTAAGCATTCATTAGAAAGCTATACCACCAAAAGAGGGTAAACTTATGCATCTTATTTGTTTTGGATAGTTATATTGTCAGACTACTATGACCTGCCTTTCAACGACATCTTGAATTGGAGAAAATTCGCGGTTGTACTCAAAGAGCAAGATGTCTACAACCTTAAGGAGATCCTCAAGAATATACCACACTCAGAGTTTGTTTCGTTACATAACAACTTGGTCAAGGTATAGAGAAATTCTCAACACTTTTTTTTATATAATATTTGTAGATAAAGAAGCTGAATGAACTTGTTTGTTGTGCAGGTGCAGAAGCATTTTCAGTGGAACTCACCTCCTGTCAAATTCGACGCATTTCACATGATCATGTATGAACTATGGTTACGCCACCATGTCATCAAGTACTGATCATCAAACTCTTTGTTCTTTTTTGTCAACCTGGTAGATATGGTCTCAAGCCAAAAACAAAAGCTAGTATGTACACCTCTTGTAAGTTTTTAATATAATAGCTTTTAACAAACACTAAACACCATAACATTTTTGAGGAAAATTCTTTATTCTTGTATTATGTACTCTGTTTCCATCTTGTGGATTAGTCGCTTTCTCCACATGGCGGTTGAATATCACTTCTTTTTCAGAAGGATTTCGTAGTGATAGTAATCTCTTTTCCTTCCATATAATAAGAACATTTGGTTCTCTATGTAACCTATTGAAAAGAATGAAACTGGATCTCAAACATCTACTAGCAACATCTACAACTGAAAAGCTGAGCAACTACTCGTGGCAAAGAGTAATCAGCTTGCATTTCAGGGTCTGTCTCCATGTCCTCGGCTCGTGACCACGCATATACTCCTCGCTCTTCCTTACTACCCGGCACTGTGTTGTCCAATACGAATGACAGTAGAAATGTTACCACCATATTCAGAGATAGCACAGAGTTCATCGCGAAATCAAGCTGCATTTTGTATAAGAAGAGAGTAACTTGGTCGTTCTCCAGGAAAATACTATTCAAGGCAAGAGAGGGAAAATGGCTTACTTGCTCGATACCCATTTGGAATGGTCCGCTTGAAGCGGCTCCAAAGGGTAGGTAATAGCTCGGTAGTATCAGACTCGATAGCGGCTGGTACTGCTGGAAATAAGCAGGTATAGATAATCCAAAAAACAGTGAGACTCCAACTATGGTTATGTTCCTAAAGCTTGCTGTTTGTGTATACCGAAGATTCGATAAACCTAACCCCACTGTAAGTGCCCATATGAAGCACAACACCGAAGCAGCCAAAGCCTGTGGTATTGACGCAAGAACCGCGCCTAATTTTCCTGTCAGGTTAAAGTAAAATTTACAAATTGGAGTTAAGGGCATGATCAAGATTTACTCTTTGGATCAGTCATTGGATGAATACTTACCTACAAATGAAAATACTATTAAGAACATAGCTCCAATCGCTAAAGCTCTTCGGCTAGCCATCTTGGTGATGTTTATTGCATGAATATTCTCAGTTAAAGTGGTTGATCCAGTACCTGAACCCCATATTCCTGCCAATAAACTGCAAAAGCCTTCTAATGCAATACCTCTACTTACAATTCCTCGCGTCGGGCGCTTAGAATTTACTAACATAGATGTTGAATGATATGTTCCAACCTACAAGTATACCAATTACCAACATTTTAGCAGCAAGTGAGCAATTTATAGAGAAAAGGATGATGAAGAACACATACCGAGTCAACTGATGCAACCATAGACACAAAGATCATAATAATGGAAGTTCTTATGTGAAACGTCGGAAATCCCCACTGAAATGGATAAGGGATCCTGAGCCAAGGAGAACTTTTCCATGCATTTGAAGCATCTGTTCTGCAATGTTTCATAGTATAGGCATGCTTCTTACATTCATTTATCAGTATATTAGAGCTCGGTATGTCATCCTTGCAGCCTTTGTAGTCATATGCACCACCAAGAGTTAAAAAGAATGCATATGCCCATATGATCAAAGCACTCAGTGGCACCTGATAGCAAAAATTAGCAAATGCTTAAAGAAAAGATTCAAAGTTTAAACTTCATTTTCACAAAAGGATAAGTTAAATACCGCATAAATTCGGAATATACGATGTCCAAAGAGCGAAACTCCACGAAGATACTGAAAGTAGTTTCGGATCGAGCGAAAAATCCATAATTTAGAAAGATAGAAACATCATTGTATTGTTCAAACTGAGACAAGTTCTTACCAATGTGAAAATAAGAAGCAGAAGTATCAAGGGTATGCTGATCTCTACACAAGTCCCGGCTTGTGGAAATCCATAGCTAAAGAATGCTAATCCTACCGCAGCTACGGTTGGGGCTACTACAACAGGGTTAATCAATCTGAAATCAAAGGAACATATACTTTTATTAAAAAATCTGATACACGTTACCTCTACTAAACAAAACAAAAAAACACACGGTTTCTTGGACTTTCAAAGTACCTAAGAAAGAGCGACATAAGACCACTGAATCCCAATATGCACTGAAACAATGAACCAACAATTATAGCTCCTTGTAGTTCTCTCATTATATCCCGAAATTTCTGCACGGAGTTGAAAAAAAAAACACAAGTTTATGGCAAAGTTCAACAAAACCAAATCATCTTTTTGAATACTTACGTGGTTAGCGAGGTTCCTGAACTCATCAGAGTTAATGACAACCAAAGCAGGGGCCAAGTAAACAAAAGAGCTTCCTTGAACCAAAGGAAGCCGAGTACCAAAGTAAATGTGAAGTATGGTTGTTATCCCAGTAAGTAGCAGCATTGTTGAGATCACTGCTGCTGTATCTTTCTAATCAACACAAGTCTCAAAAATAGAAAGTTAAATCACTAATCAAGAACCACCAAAGAAGTTTGTAACCATGGAAGAAGAAGCTTACATCAGAACCATCCATGGCTGGTACAATGACAAGAGGAATAAACACAATTGAACCAACAAGTGATAGATAATGTTGCAGACCGTAATAGATAAGTGGAACTACATTTCAAACAAATAAAATCCAACATAAGATTCTTCTCACCAAACATAAGAATCTTCAAAGAAGAAAAGGCTAAAGATTGAAAAAAACTAACCAAAACCAGGATTGTCTCTAAGACCATACTTCATTACAATGGGCTTAGGCCATTCACCACCACCATCTTCTCCACCGCCTGGATAATAAAACCCATTTTCTAAATCCCTACTGATTTTTCCACCTTCATTCTCCGTCGTCTCCGCCGCTTCCGCCGTGGTTATGGATTCAGATCCGGTTACTTGTTCGATATCGGATCCTCTTTTCACTCTATTTCGTCCCAAAATTGGGTCAATATCGATATTTTGAGACGAGTCTTGACCTATTTGATCTCTACCCTTGAGCAAATCAAAATTAGAGCTTTCACCGAACTTGGTACGAGTGCTCGTGCTGGTTTCGCCGGAGTAATTGGAGACAAAACCAGTTTTTTTAGCCCATGATCTTAAGTCTATAGGGCTCGAATCCTTTTTCGTTAAGAATGGTTCTACTCTCTTTAAGAAAGCACCGAACTTTCTCTCGCCATTACCACTTTCTCTGCTCTTCTCACCATCCGCCGGATCCAGACCCGACCCGGAAGCCATTGTTATCAACTACTAAGAAAGCTACAAGCTTTTGAAGCGTGCTAATGGCGGATTTATGAGATGTAATCTTGAGCTCTTTTTAGTTCAGCTACAAGCTTCTTCTTCTCTTTCTTTTGCTTTGTATCTCAAGTGAGAAACAGAGGAGTAACGTAACTTTTCTTTCTCAACACATCAGCGGTTTGTCTCTTCCTCTGCCAAAATTACTAAAGTGCCCTTCTTATGTATGCTTTCACATTGAGATCCTGTGTTTGATAATGTAAATGTTTTAAAGCCAATTATAAAGTTTGCTTTAAGATAAAGTTTTGAACATTATTTAATGATAATTAATTACTTTTGACGGTGGGTGCTTTTTAAGTACACCAACATTCCGAATTCTATGGGCCTTTTAAGTCCATTACCCAATTGATTTATAACATAACAAAGGAAAAAATATCAAAACATACAAAAATCAATATATATATATATATATACTTTAAGATGTCAAAAAAATATATACTTTACATTAAAAAAAAGGATTACAATGGCATTAATGTTTCTATATACAACAAAAAAAATCAGTGGTAATTAACATTACATACAATCTGCAAATCACTTCAAACTCAATCTTGAGTAAGAAGAGTTAAATGATACACAACAAAGATATATACACAATAATATATACATCACTCTTTTTTGTGTATTTACATGAATTTTCCAACTCAAATGAATTATCCCCTCCATACCAATAAATTACCATCATCTTCATATAAACCCCTTCTTTGATTTTGTTGATCATTGTAACCAATTTATATCATCTTAATTTGAACCCTTAAGCTTCTTCTTCTTCTTCCATAGCTTTTACAATCCCATATTACACTTGTCTCTTTTTAGTCTTTTTCTTCTTCTTCTTTTTGTGAGCTTGATCTCTTTCCATGATCAATATATTAACACATAACCATCATCTTACTCTACTCTAAAGACTTCAAACCAAAAAAAAACTAGCTGTGCTTTTGATTCTCTCTTTTTTTTCTTTTGCATTATTCTCCTTTTTTTTGAGTTTTCAGGATTTAATGTGCAAACCAAAATGATTCTTCAAAGCTAACACTATACACTATCTACAAAAGTAGTAAGAGAGACCTGATCAAATGTTCTGCATCGATGAAAGCCATTTCTCCATATAGTTCTTCCCATCTGCAAACATTTTCAATTATAACAAACCAGATATTAGAGAGTAACTATGGTAAACCAAAACCACATTCTCATGATTCAGAACAAGTAAAGCCAATCACTAAACGCTGAAAGCATTAGCCTTTATAATAACCCCAATAGAGAGATAATGATTCGTACCATGAGACAAACCATTGGGCAGATTCTTGACAGCAGTCAAGATCTGGTGGTTATTACCAGACCCATCAACAACAGCTCTGTAACAAGGAACAAGAACTAAGAAGCCACCATCATCACTTTCAAAATCAGGTCCATGTGGCTCAGTCCATCCAACAGACCATTCAGGTCCATCATTAGAACCAGACGAACCAAACTTCTCAAGCTCAAGCTCCTTCTTCTTCTTATTATTATGTACAACTCTTGTTCCTCCTTTGGTTTGATTTATCTTTGTAAGGAACTTAAGAGGAGATCCTGTCTCTTCTTTCTCTTTTCCACCACCTCCTAATAACCACCAAGACCAACTTGGTATTGTTGTCTTCATCATTTCAAAAGATTCTTCTTATCCTCCTATATATCAAACCTAGTTTTCATACCATTCCACCATTAGATCTTTGTCAAAATCTCACAACAAGACAAAACCTTTTTAGAGCTAAATTAACGAAAAAGAATCTAAAAGGAAGAAACTTTCAAGCTCGATTTCAAAGGAAAGATACGAACTTTTTTGTTAAATCTTTCGAAATTAGCTACAGAGATGAAATTAGAAGCTAAAGATCTAAAGATTTTGAATCGATTAGAGAAAACCCTAAAAGCCCAAATTATTCTATCGTCTCTCTTTACTTTCCTCCCAACAAATTCGTCTCTTTTACTCAAAGAACAGAGCAAAGTCGTCTTCTTCTTCTTCTGCAATTTATAATCCGATCTTTTTATACAATCTTTTGGTTTTCGTTTGATCCAACGGTCACAAATTGATGATCGTCGCTTCCAATCATTAATTTACAATTATTGATTGATGCAAACAAATAAATACTGTAGATTTTTGGACAGACGAATAAAATAATTATTTTACTTAATAAAATAAAGAGTAATTTCATAAAGGTTATTTTGCTCAATATTACTTAATGGTATGAAATTGGCTAAGGTGTCAAAATGTTGATTTAATTGGCAGATTTAACAAAAGAAAGGAAAACAATTAAAATTATGTCGATTTTACCCCTAAAACTATAAGATAAGGCTTAAAGAAGATAGAGTTGACAGGTGATTAGGTGACTGTTTTTAGTTAAAAATTGCACATTAGAAACAGTTAACTATTCAGTGAAATATGACACTCAAGTGATTTTGTGAGTGGTTTACAACTGTTTAAAAATATCAGACTATTTTGGTGAGATTTACAAATGTCAATATTTACAATCTATATTATAGAAATGCATTTAAACATACATCAATATTTTGTCTCGAATAATGTAACATCAATTTACATATATATTTGTATATATATAGATGATGTATTTCCAAACGATAGTTAACTATTAGTTATAAAGATAGACAACTATTCTTGACAAAAAAAAAAGATAGACAACTATATGATGGAAATTATGATAAAGTAGTCTACTATTTTATTATATATTAGATATTTATATTGACACAGTCGACTATATATGATGAAATAGTCCACTATTTTATTATTATCTTTCAAATAGTAGTTTACTATTTTGTTATTATATAATGGAAATTATGATGAAGTAGTATATTATTTTATTATATACTGGATATATATATTGACACAGTCGACTATATATGATGAAATAGTCTACTATTTTATTATTATCTTTCAAATAGTAGTCTACTATTTTATTATTATATATAAACATATAATGGAAATTATGATGAAATAGTCTATTATTTTATTATATATTGGATATCTATATTCACACAGTCGACTATATATGATGAAATAATTTACTATTTTATTATTATCTTTCAAATAGTAGTAAACATCTATTTAAAAAACACATACATATCAAAATATTAATATTTCATACAATATATTTTAAATAGTATGAAAATAAACTGATATTTTTTATAAATAGTCGACCTGCAAAAAGATATTATATCAAAGATCTAAATCTTAAAAACCATCTTCTCAATTTTGATAACATAAAAATTAGAAATTTAAATACAAAAACAAATCTACTACATAGATTGACACAAACAAGATTGATCTTTATTGTCGTTTATCTTTAGTGTAAAACAAATTTGGTCTTATCGATAATCATTGCAGAAATTTTTTTGGTGAGATCTAAAAAAGAAAACAAAAGAAAAAATGAGAGATAAAGAATGATTGAATGAGAAAGAAAGAAACAAAAAACAAGAAGGAGATACGAAGAGAGAGAGAAGAAGAAAGAGAAGAAAAGAGAGAAAAAGAGAGATATGTTGCAAAATTAAAATTTTGATAAGGTTAAAATAGTATTATACATGGATTCAAAATTTGTTTTATATTGATTTAATTATTTTTCTTACATATGTATATAGAACCTAATTCCCCCTAAAAAATAAATTAGGTATATTTTATTTTTTAATTTGTTAATAGGTGATTTTTTGTATTTGGATTTATATGATTTTTTATGTTGAAAATTCAAAAATAACATTGAACTTTCTGGTCAAATCGTGTGAACATATGTATGAACGTTCATGTATGTGCATAAACATTTATGTTTTTTACTTTCTAAAATAATTGTGACACTGTTAATCTGAGCATGTGTGAATATTTATGAACATACGTGAATATTTATGAATATAAATTAATATGCATAACAACATTGTGAACATTGATAGTCTAATTAAGTAATTTATAAAAATCTGAAACAAAAAAGTTATGAACATTCACGAATTTGAACATGTGTGAACGCGCGGAGGGGTATATATGTCACAAAAAAATAGAAGGAAGAAAAAATTATCTAATTATTAATTTTGAAACACAAATCATTTTATTGTAAATTAAAATAAAAAAAAATGTATTTGATTTCCTAATTTTTTTAAAAATAAAAAGGATAAAATGGTATGAGTTCATTATCAACCGTTGATTTATTGACAAGTGGCGTTTTACAACCGTACATGATGTGTCATATTTTATCCAATCGTTTGGCGTGTGTTATGAGGCTCAGTGTATAGACACGTGGCGATCTAATCTGCCTCCAATTCTGAAACTGTAGTTAGCTTGTGGAGATTACGAGGACAATCTTATGATTTAGACATTTAGAGATAAGATTTACTGACATAATCTTAGCTGCGAAAGTTCTAGAATTATAGCTGCGAAATGTGTTTGATTTTTATTTTTAATTATTGTAAAATTTCATACGTTAATTAACTCTAGAATATTAAACTTTATTCATTTAGTAGATAAAATCTTATGTCATGTAGATGATATATATATATTTGATTGGTTGTTATGCAATGATAAAGTTTTGTACAAGTAATCGGTCCGTATGGATAACTATGATTCGTAATGGTTTTATTAGTTTTTTTTTTAAAATCACGAGGTTTTGGGCCGATGTCCATAATCTCTAAGGTCTGCGACCAGTTTTTGATAATACCAATTAATAGCGTAAATCATCGCTCTCAACGCGATTCGAATTCAGGAGCACAACATCACCAACGACTGCGATTAACCGACTGAACCAACCCGTCGTTGATTTATTAGTTTATTGTTTTGATACCATATAATCTCACCTGCGTAAAATATTAAAACAGCATATATCATAATTTAAAATTGGAGTTAAATATAGTAAGTAGAATGTTATTTTTTTGAAGTAAATAATTAAAGAAGACGTACGTGTTGCTCTTTTTAACAACTTGTTGTTGGCGTTGTGCTGTCGATAAATGAAAGTTATCAAAACATATATGACATAAACTAAAAGGGAGAAATTGGCCACACATATCACTCGTGAACCAAACAACTTTCGCTGATGAATGAAGATAAGTTAGAATATGAGAATATCATAAATCTTGTTTCGAATTAAAACAAACTTTATGATGTGAAAACTTCATCACACTTATCTCAAAAATCTGGTATACGTATTGTTTTTTTTTTTTTTTTTTTTTGTTAAAGTGGTATACGTATTGTTTCTTACTATTAATAAATTATGTTAATTATCTACATATTGGCAAATTAATCACGTGTGTTTCTACTTTCTAGTATTGTCCATACAAAATTTAAACAACTTTTCGAGATACTAGAAGCGTTAGAAATCTATCTTTTTATGAATACAATGGAGTTGGGATCATAAATAAAGTGTCCGATCCAAAAACATTTAAGTCAATTTGTATAAAATGAAATCCGGTTGTTAACGTCACATTATTTGATTTTGTATAAAACGTAACACAACTAAAAATAGGATTTAAAAAAATATAAAATAGGTTTAGCTTTGAGGACATATTCTCTCATACATAACGTTGACGTATATATGTAGGAATAATTGAAATACATGTGCACGTAAACGTAACGATCCTTCGCAAGTTTGTTAATAATAACGTGGAAGTTGCAGTAAAATCATCGTGCACAAGCAAATTTTCTCAATGACGTAAAGTGTCCAGAGTTTTATTTTATAGAAAGTGATTACGATAAATGATTAAATGTCCATATAATACCAAAAATAATAGAGGAATTCACAAAACTACACACTTTCATCCTTTTCTTTACAAAACTCTACCTAATTCAATTTTTTTCACATATTTACATATTTTCAAAAGCTTGATTTAACCTTTAAAAAATTACAAAAATTAAAATATTTTCATTTGGGTTCGCTAATTAGTGTTTATGGTATAATATTAAGGGGTAAAATTGTGTGGGTATAATTTATTTATATTTAATTTTGAGTATTTACATGTAGTTTGGTGAAATAATTTTGAAATGATATAGTTTTGTGAAATATAATTCAAATGGTGTAATTTTGTAATTCTCCCACAATAATATCACCGAATTTGAATAAAATGATGTATATTGATATTTATATAATATGAGCCAATATAGAGACAGCTATAAAAGTCCAATTATTTTGTGCTAACGCTAATTGGAGCTGGACTCTGTTCTTATTGGGTTTTTTTTTACGTTAGTTTCAGGATATCTCAAACGAAACTAAATTGAGTTTTTGGTATTAACTAATAACTAATTTTGTCGTTAGCAATAACTTTATTTTAATTATTATAGTTAATAATTAATTATGCACAATAAGTAATTTGTTTAGCGGTGCTATTGGGTGTGTTAGATGTTTCAAGCTGTTATCTTTCTATCTTAAATAATTTAAGAAAGTAAATATATCCAGAACTAGAAATAAATTATCATTTACTATTCAGATATATAGACGGCGACAAATAACTAAAAACCGATAATCAATGGGTTTTTTTGTTTTTTTTTTTGCTAAACATGTAAATATCATTTATAATGAAATGTTTGGACTCAAGCGAGCCTTACAATTAAGTAATATTGGTAAAAAAGATAAAAAATAAGATTACAGAAGAGTTAGCAACGATTTTGGGGAGTTAATGGATCCACAATAGCATCAAGTGTCGCCAAAGTTTACGATGTCGCCTTGCTGAGATTATATTTCGAACTTCTTTGTCAATGAATTTGATTCTTTGAATATTTGAGACGGTGGAAGACGCACATCATTGTGGAGAACATTATTCCTTTGACGCCACATTTGATAAATCAGAGACTGTGCCACAACACCACGGAGAAGAGAAGGACCCTCGGTGGAGGACTCTCGGATCCAAGATAACAATTCAGCCCATGAACAGAATAAATGGAGGTTTGGAGATAGCCGCGCAAAGATTTGCCGCCAAAGCTGGGCCGTGAAGTCACAAGACAAGAAAAGGTGGTCACGATCTTCAGTTACGTAAGAGCATAGGCAACACGATACGGGGACTTCGCGGTTCCAAGATGCTAGACGCTTTCGAGTAGGCAGCCGGTCTCGATGCGCTGTCCACATATGGAAAGCGTGCTTCGGGATCGAGCCTTTGAACCACACCGTATATAATATAATTATGGATGTTTACTATATATGGATGCTTACCATTATAGTGTTTATTTAAAATATAATTCAAAATTAATAATTTTAAACTAGGAATTAACTCGTGGTTCACCACGGGTTTATATTTTCTAAATGATGTTATATATTTAATTTAAAAAATTTGAATATTATTTTAGGGAAAATTACAAAACTACACCATTTCAATTACATTTCACAAAACTACACCATTTCAAAATTACTTCACAAAACTACACCTAAACACTCAAAATTAAATCCAAATAAACCCTACTCACACAATCTTACCCCCTTAATATTATACCCTAAACACTAATAAGCGAACCCAAATGGAAAAAAAATAATTTTGGAATTTTTTTAAGGGTAAATCAAGCTTTTAAAATTTTGAAATGGTGTAAATATGAGAAAATTTTTAATTAGGTAGGGTTTTGTAAAGCAATGGATGAAATGGTGTAGTTTTGTGAATTCGTCATTATTTTATCTTCATTGTTTAAACAAAATAGGATCAATTAATATTGTTGAAATGAGATTTTTTAATTACTATTTAATATTTTATTATAAATTTCGTATAACAAAATTTTAATATAATTTGTAAGTTGATTAGACCAAATTATTATAATTTATTATTTATTTGGAAAAAACTCGGATTCATAATACAAACCGAAACCTAATCGAAATATACAAAACGAAATATTCGATTTACCCAAATTTATTTTAAATTATAAAATTATAATTATTTTTAATATGTAATATAAGATTTAAATTTTAATATAATTGCAATTTCTTCTGTTTTTTTAAGAATCGAACCGGAAACCGAACCCGTTTACAAACTTTTTTTATTGTTTGATATTTTTAACAAAAATATGTTTCAACTCGTTTTAAAATTCTTAATAATATTAATTAAACTCCCTTTTAATTTGTGTGTTATTTTTGTCAAAAATAATGTTATGGGTTTTAAAAAAAAACTTTTTCTAATGGTATTTTGATTTAAGTAAAATTTTAATGGTATTTTTTTAAAAAAAACTATGTAATAGTGTATTTATGTGAATTGCATATATCTTATTTTGTTTTCCAAATGATTTTTACTTAATTTCCTTAATATTTTTGAGTTTATTTTTGGAGAGGATTGTAATATTTCCTTATTTGGTTTTCGTAATTAAATGTTCAAAATTATTTCCTTTTATACTCAATGTCATAATCTGTAATATTGATTAATTTTTTGGACATGTTCAAATTACTACTCCAAAAATAATAATATAGATACCTTTATTATGGTCACTAGAAACGAAAGTTTTTTTTTTTGATAAAACACTAGAAACGAAAGTTAAAACTAAAAAATCTGATTACTAGTATTTTCGTGTCCTTTAGTTCAAATAAAAGCAAAAGTTTACAATAAACAAAATGTAGAAATTTATTATATACAAAATTGTTATTCTCATTTTTTCCTTTCTCATTTATTAATATTACGTAGAAATCCAGGTCCAACAAAAAAATGGAAAACAATAGTAACAATACTAAATTTACTACCAACTTTTTTTCTTATCAAAAATCTCAATTGAATTAAAAAAATTAAACTCTAGTTGACTAATTTTTTATTAAAAATGATTTTTACAAGATATAACAATATATTCAATCTTATTTCTGCAAAAATACGATAATTCGAAAATACTGTATACGTTATAACTTTTTACACAAAAATTACAGACAATTGTATCCGCGAGAAATCAACGATAATTTAAAAATACTATATACCGCTATATCCTTTTACACAAAAATTACAAAATTATACAAAAATTAAAAATTACACAAAATTACACAAAAATTAAAAATACTATATACCGCTATATCAATTATATCCGCGGAAACCAACGAAAATTCAGAAAATATATAGTACCAAAAACAAAATAATGAACGAACTTTTTAACATTAAAAAATAAAAACCAAAAAAAAAATAAAAATAATAATGAACGAAAACACAAATGCAGTAAATAAATATTCCTAAAAAAGACATTGATTCCCTGACTAGTTGAAGTTATAAGCCTAGATTTTATGCATTTGTCATCAATAGCCAAAAAATTAAACCACAAAAACTCACCAATATAAAACCATACACACATTTGCATCAAAACTATCACTTCCTCTCCAAAAGACCAAAAATACCCCTTTCTCTCTCTCCGTAACTTTTGCTTTTGCACTCTCTTATCTCTCTCCCTTTTACAATGTCTACCACCGGAGAAGCTATCGTTGCAAGGCGGTGCCATATGCTGCTCGAGAAACGTAACTTTAATGGCGTTAAGATACTCGTTAAAACGAATCAAGAACAACTAAGCAAAGAGTGGCCTAAGCTTGAACAAGCCAAAGCCATAAGCGACGTTATCATCGCAGCAGAGAAGCGTCTATCAAACGAGTTTCTGGATTATTACGGTATGCTTCGCGTGAGAAGATTCGGAGATGTTGTTTTAGATGATTTCTTGAGATTGATGAAGCTTTTAGATGGTAGGTTTAATGTGTTTCCTTTTAGCCAAGAAGCTGCTCACTCTGCTTTACTTGCTTGGTCGTTTCTCTCTAAGCCTCACATTAAGGCTAAATACGATCTTGCTGTCTCTTCCGCCTCCACAATCTCTTGTCTGAATCAAGAAAGAGGAAGAGGCCGTGGAAACAGCCAAAGAGAAGGTGGTGTAATTGCCAGTCAAGTCGGATATGGTGGTAAGACTAGTGATGGTGGTGGATTCCGAAGCGGTGGTTGCATCAGATTGGACGGTGGAACATACGGTGGTGGCGATGGTTTCTCCGGTGGCAAAAGAAAGGGTGAATTTGGTGGATTCGGGAGCGGCCGTGGCATAAGATTGACCGGTGGTGACGGTGGTTTCTTTGTAGGTAACGGAAGAGACGGTGGATATGGTGGAGAAGTAGACAAAGGTAAAGAAAAGATGGCACCATTATTGAGTATTTGTACGTATTGTAACTCCATGAGTGAACGTGAGACAGAGTACAAAGGATTCTGTTTCATGTGTAAGAGTGTTTTGAAAAGATATTATGCAACGACGGAGATGTTACAATTAGGGTTTCCTAAAGACGGTTCCTTTATCCACAAGGAACAGAATCTTGATAAGAATGTTGTTTCTGATGATGACAGTGACGAATATAAAGAGAGCGTGACAATTGCTCAAACAGCTAAACTTTGCAGAGTTAATGGAAAGAGAGTGAAATTGATTCCATTTAAGAAGTAAACAAAAGGATTCTTCTTCAAGCAACATGATGAAGAAGAAGAAGACTCTGCTTAGGCCTCTTTTCAGTGGTTTTCATTATGAATTATTATCAATAATAAAGCAAGTAACTGTAGTTTTCATTTTCTCTAGAGAGACCATTGGTTGTATTTTGATATTTGTGTTTTCTAATTTCCCAAAATTTTCATGTTTTAAAATTCAAAATGGCTTCTAGTAGATACTAGTTTTCTTCTGAGAACACATAGGTTTGGTTTAATAAGTTGAACCAACAAATGACTATTTAAACTTATCCTACCTATTCTCATCAAACTTCTCTTATAAATAGAGGTTCCTCCACAAGTCTCTTCATCACTCAAGCTCTAACAATCAAAGCAAACAAGTAACACCATGTCTCTTCTCAAGAACTCCTTCTTCCCATCTCTGGTCATTGCACTAACATTCACAAGCTTCTTCACCGGTCTTTCGGCTCACCGTCACCTTCTCCAGTCAACACCAGCGACTCAGCCTCCGGCTTTAACATTCCCACCTATTCCCAAAACAACTATGCCGCCGCTTCCTTCTCTACCAATTCCACAACAACAGCCATTACCAACTCTGCCACAGCCTACCGGGTTACCACCTATGCCTACGCAGATACCTTCATTGCCCAACCCAGTGCAGACAACCATTCCAAACATTCCACAGGTTAACTTCCCTATTCCAAGCAACTTTCCTTTCAATCTTCCCTTCAACATCCCAAACATACCTTTCCTTACTCCACCACCTTCAAAGTAAGACAAGTGACAAGCTAGATCTTTAGCTTTGTATCAACCACTTGTACTTTGTGTCAGCTTGTATACACATACTTGTACTGTTTCTTATTCTTTTGCTGTTGTTTGGTGTTGTCTTCCTCATCGTTGTTGCTTTCCATGAGTTGGTTCTTTTTGTAATATACAGATATATCTAAGAGTGATTTGTCTTCTCCTTTCTGTCTATTTTAAGCTTGACCTGTGCGGCTCAAACAGACTAATATAGTAGGCTATCATCATACGCAACATAACATATTTTGAATCAGCTCATATTGCATCTAGACACTCTTCATTCTGTTGCTTAAAAAGACGGTTTTATTTTCAAAGATTTCTATGTGTTGATTACAGGACAATGTTTACCTAGCTAGCAATAATCTGATCAGCTTTTGTAAAAGACAAGGTCTCGTCTACAGTTTGATTTGATAGCATCCTCTAATTTATCAACTTTATCAAAATCAACCTTGAAGGAAACCATGGCTGTACCATCTTTACCAGTATCATAGTCCTCCTTGATGTCTTCAGCCTGGCACGATTGCAGCTGCGACACATATATAGACAGAGAGATCCATGAGCATTTCAAACAAAGTTTTAAAAAAAACTCAAAGGTTGATATCAAAAGTCACCTGATTGTAAAGAACACCTAAGAGATCAAATGTCACTTCCACTCCCATTTGAACCTTGCAGAAACACAAACCGATGATGAGTTTGAATAGTATGACAAAAAAAGAAAGACTTTTGTCGATTGGGTTTACTTTAGACTTGAAAAGGCAAGTAGGAGCAGATTTCAAGCAATCAGATGTAACACCACTGAAGAAGCTAAAAACCTCTTCACAAAGTTATATGAGAATCGATCCTCTTTGTAACCAAATACCGAATACAAATTCTTTTAAAGCGATATGAACAATGAAAAAGTATGATTTTATTGATAATAGCCTTTGATAAATGATTACAAGATGTTTATATGTGATTCGGAAGCAAGAGAGTACAAAATTTCGATCTATAAAACGTAAGAAAAGATGAGGAGGCCAAAATTAGGGTTCAACCTCCTTTTATAGGCACATCTTCCTTCAGGTCGGGTTGGGTCCGTTCCTATTTTTCCGCCCCAACCCGTCCGTGATCTCCTCAACCGCCCGGGGATATAGGGGGACAGTTAGGGCGACACGATTATCCATTTCTTCGATGGGCTTTGCTCTTGGGCTTCTTTCACAGCTTTCAGTAAATGGGCCGAGTTGGGCTTGTCCAGATCCATGTACCAACAGTCGGCCCCCAGATCTCCTGGCGAGTTTGAGGCGAGCTCAGGAGATCGAGTTCCGGTTGGGTCAACTCGGTCGATTTCGGTATCGATAAATCCGGGAGACTTTGGATGGCCTCGAATTGTTTGAGGATGTCGACTTCCAAGTTACTCCGTCGGATTCGGGCGACACGGTTGAGTCGGGTCGTTCGACTCCACATGAAGAGGTGACGAGTCGGATTGTCCGTGATTCGGTTGGTGTGTCGGATCGGCATGGGTCGATGATTCGTCGCGTTGAGCGGGGTCACGGCGCGCGATTTGGTTGCTTCGGTGCGGCTGGTATGGATCGGTTCTTGTCGCGGTCCTTCGGGAGATCGTGCGCGTGTTGGGGATGGTCGGTCCGCGGATCGCCGGGTTAAGGATGATCGGGTTGCGGATGACGAGGAGTAGATTTTGCTTTGCTTTGTGTTTTTTCCTTTTAAGCTTTGGATGTTGAATTGCTCGAGAAGGCTTTTAAACCTTTTGGTTTGAAGACTTTGTTGTTTTAATTTTGAATTTGTAAGGTTGTTTATTGATTGTTGGATTGCGAAGTGGTTTTCGGCTTACATTAATAAAGTCGATTTTTATTAATTATATGTTTGCGGAGCGGTTTCCGGCTTGGATTAATAGAGTTTATATTAATCGTTTGGTTGCGGAGTTGTTTCCGGCTTATTAGAAAAATTTGTATAGCGCGACTGTTGGATTCTAATGTGAGTCGTCTTGTTTGAGACGTGTAATTGCACGACTGGCCGAGTCGGCAATGTGATTGTTTTGTTGATTGAGTGGAGTGTGTACTCGGGGTAGAGTATGTACCCTAGCCCCCCCTTTTTGTTTTTTATTTTTAATATAGTCTGTACTCGATGATGAGTTGCCTACGTACCCCGAAGTGGGGATCGAGCCTTGTCGTAGTTCACTAGTTGGATTACAAGTTATTGAATAGTTGATTTCTTGTAGTAGTACTTCATGAGATGGACCGAATTCCATGGTTTTAGAATTGCATTTGGCGGAATTCGGCTAAGTAGCACTCTCTTGTTGACATTGATTCCATGTTCCTGGTCTTTGCTTGGTTGCGCCCGTGTTGAGAGCTCCTTTGTCCGGTTGGGGCCTGGTTGAGTTGGTACGGGTTTGCCACTTGTTGTGTCGGAATCGCGTTTACGTATGGTTTGACTAGCTCGTTGTATTTTTTGGCGAGGGCTTCTCTTTCCTCCTCCATTAGTATGTGGCATTGTGCTCGGTGAAGTGCGTCGTCGATTGTGACCGGTTTTTCAATATAAATGTGCTTCTGAAGTCCGAATCGAACCGAGAGGGCGTTTCGAGTGCGGATAACGCTACGGTGTCGGTTACTTTTACTTTTGAGAGCACGGCTTTGAATTTTTCGATTATGCTCCTTAGCGATTCTGTGGGTCCCTGGGATAGTGTGAATAGTTCCGCTTCGGTTGTTTCTTCTTGGATGTACACTGAGTAGTGCTTGAGGAACATTGCCGTGAGTTGGTTGAAGCCGGTGATTGATCCTTGTTCGATTTTTGAGAACCATGTCGAGGCCGATCCCGAGAGGTTTTCTACGAACCGTTGACGGTATCCTCGCCTCTCGTTCCTTGTCGTTGAATTGAGCTCTGCCGACCGCAATGCGGAATGCCGTCACGTGCTCCCTTGGATCGGATAGGCCATCGTAGACCGGAAGTTTGATCTTTCCCGGGTTTTTTATCGGAGTGTCGACAAGGTGATTAGCGAAGGGGGTTTTCAAGGATTCCTCGATTATTCTATCGATTTCGGGTGCCGCGCTTGTGGCTTGGTGGATTTCCGATCTCATTTTCTTTAGTGAGTCGGATAGCAATTTCTTCATTTCGTCCACGGTTGTGTTGCTTGAAAATGTCGTTTGGATTCTCCGAAGCCGCTCGGTTGTCGATGATTGTCTCGACTAGGGTCTTAGATGATGTTTGGGTCGGGGCTTGGATAGTTGAGGCTAGTGCCTCGTCGATTGAGGACGAGTTCCTTGCAAGTTGAGGCTAGCGCACGGCGGGTTGGGGCTAGTGCCCGGATGGTTGAGGGCGGCTCCTTGCGGGTTGGGGCTAGTGCCTGGCGGGTTGAGGCTCGCGCCCGGATGGTTGAGGATAGCTCCTTGCGGGTTGGGGCTAGTGCCCTGCGGGTTGAGGCTCGCGCCTGGATGGTTGAGGATAGCTCCTTGAAGGTTGGGGCTAGTGCCCTGCGGGTTGAGGCTCGCGCCCGGATGGTTGAGGATAGCTCCTCGAAGGTTGGGGCTAGTGCCTCGCGGGTTGAGGCTCGCGCCTGGATGGTTGAGGATAGCTCCTTGCTCGGTTGGGGCTAGTGCCCTGCGGGTTGAGGCTCGCGCCTGGATGGTTGAGGATAGCTCCTTGCAGGTTGATGATCCTCCTGGGGGTGGTGTTGCTTGGTCCTCCGAATTCGAGGGTTGAATCGTTGGCGCCCGTTGGGGACGTCGTCGAAATCCGAGTGGGTTCTTTGAACCGGACTTGGGTCGGTCCTTTGGTGCCTTAGCTCGCGGGCGCTTGTTATCGCATTGATAGTGGCGGTGAGGTATTCGATTTGTTGATGGGTTTTCTTTGATTCTTGATCTATGCGGCTGCGCGTTGGCTTGTCCGTCGGCGTCGATTTTATTGACCTTATCCGAGAGCGCGGTTAACGGCTTGTTGGATGTTATTGGCCACGTTAGCATTGATCTCGACCGATGCAAGTTGGGATGTGAAATTATCTGACATCTTGATTCGAGGATTTGATCCGGATGATATGATTTGTATTGAAAATTAATCGATCCCCTCGGACGGCGCCAAATGAAGAAGGCTAAAAACCTCTTCACAAAGTTATATGAGAATCGATCCTCTTTGTAACCAAATACCGAATACAAATTCTTTTAAAGCGATATG
Organism: Cochlearia excelsa; assembly: GCA_963556525.1. Classification (NCBI taxonomy): domain Eukaryota; kingdom Viridiplantae; phylum Streptophyta; class Magnoliopsida; order Brassicales; family Brassicaceae; genus Cochlearia; species Cochlearia excelsa. Next base: position 509,806 of record OY748331.1, on the reverse strand, counting down.
AACAATGAAAAAGTATGATTTTATTGATAATAGCCTTTGATAAATGATTACAAGATGTTTATATGTGATTCGGAGACGAGAAGTACAAAATTTCGATCTATAAAACGTAAGAAAAGATGAGGAGGCCAAAATTAGGGTTCGACCTCCTTTTATAGGCACATCTTCCTTCGGGTCGGGTTGGGGCCGTTCCTATTTTTCCGCCCCAACCCGTCCGTGATCTCCTCAACCGCCCGGGGATATAGGGGGACGAGTTAGGGCGACATGATTATCCATTTCTTCGATGAGGCTTTCTTCTTGAGAACTTTTCACGAACTTTCGATAAATGGTAGAGTTGAGGCTATCCGGATCCATGTACCAACAACCACCATATGCTCTTACAAGACCTCCTGTTCCAAGCTTGATGCCCCCAAAATACCTTCAAACACACACACACAAACATAACAAACCCTATAAGAATGTGATTCTCTAAAGTGAGAAATCAAGAAAAAATGATGGATGAATCAGTAAGTACCTAATGACAACAACCATAACTCTGTCTAAACCAGATGACAAAATTGCAGATTGCATTGGCTTCCCTGCAGTGCCTGATGGTTCACCATCATCACTACATCTATATTGATCACCAACCTTCAAAAAAAAAAAAAAAAAGACTCATCTTCCTCAATCACGAGATAAAGAACAATTCAAATCTAATCCCTTTATGAGTGGTTTTTTCTTAAATAGAATAACCTTATAAGCCCAGCAATTGTGAGTAGCGCGAGGATCTTTGACCTGCGAGAGGAAAGATTGAGCAGATTGCTCGCTGGAGATAGGACCTGCGATTGCGATGAACTTACTCTTCTTTATCTCTTTCTCCACCTTTACTATTTCTTTTATGGTCGTGAAAGCGGCTCCTCCTGAGGAATTGGATGACATCGAGCTCTTGATCGTAGAAACAGCAGAAGATACTGTGGTTAGCGTAGAAGCGACGGTGAATCGGCGGCGGAGAACGACGACGAAGACTGTCGTTGTTGCAGCTGTTACCGGTACGACCAACCGCATCTGATCGCCGTCTGCCTTTTTCCAGAGTTCGTTCCTCCATCTCTCGTTTTTGTTATCTATTTTTTATTGGGCCCATAAATAGGCCCAATAAGCTTTTGATCTTTTTATTAACAAATAAGGAGAAACTGTTTATTACTATTTCTATCATAACAAGTTCTAAGATGAGCTAATGTATGTTTCACTTTGAATTTGAGATGCTTCTTGTAACCATTCTACTGTAATTTTTTTGAACATTTTCTACTAAAATTCTACTATGTATCAATAGATTCTCTCCTTCATACTGCAAACCACACAAAAAAACGATGAAATATTATAATACTAGTTTCTCTCTCTCTCTCTCTCTCTACTAATAACAGTTAAGTGAGAACCAAAAAAAGACAACAAACCACACACTAGTCACTATCAGAACCAAGAACCTGCTCTTTTATTTCACTAATCTTTGTCTTTAGTTCTTCTCTGTTCCTCTGCAAACCAAAATGAAACAGGTATGTTTTTTAATAAAAAGACATGTTATGTATAAAATAAGCTGGTTATGGATTTGTACTACTTAATAACCTTAAATAGCAAGTAACGGGTAGTGAACCAGAGAGTGTATCCGAGACCAACCACTTCCATTAGCTTAGGAAACTGTAACAAATAAAGATGAAAGGTTTGCCTCGTTATATGATTGATTGATTAACTATTTTTTTTTAAAAAGGAGCTTGAGAGAGCTAAGTATACTAACCAGTGGAACTGATTCGAGGGAGTTAACGATTGCAGAAGTTAATAAGAGAGTTACGATTGCCCCACTCCCATATAGCAAGATTGAGTATGTGTTGTCCGAGTCCATCTGCATTTGAAAAAACCTCACTTGATTTACTATAAGACATAAACAGAAGATGATGAACCAATCTATGCAAATGCTTATAATCCCATCAACAAAAGTAGTTACGAAATTGAGGGACAAGTTGCTCAGGTTCTAACACATGGTAAAACCGCTCATTAAGCATTTAGATTTTCCTTTTTAACAATCATAGTTTGCAAAGCGTAAAACACAGCCTAATAAGTGTTAGCTAAACATTCCCTGAAACATGTAAAGATAATACCTTTATATCGTTCAAGAACTCTATGGGCTGAGTTTGTTCATCTTCAGAGGATTGATCAGCTTGAGATTCAATGGTCGATTCGGTAGGAATTAATACACCATCACGCTTCTCAACACCAAACTCATTCACTTCATTTGTTGTTGTGTCATCAGAAACTGTTTCTCCCGGAAACTTTCTCGTACATCGCAAAGTACCTAAACGCCATAAGAAACACACACAGGACAAAATCAGAGAGAATCCAACAAATTATCCGATCAAACTAATGACGGAAAGGCAAGAAAAAAACACTATTTATCTCTACTAATGAAAGAAATTGAGCTCCGGAAACAATCCAATTCGAGGAAGCAAGAAGCCAAAACATGAACAAATAGGGGTTTAAAATCAGTTATCGTACCGAGAGATGTAACGTTTCGCTGGAGAGGAAGTGAGACTCTATGAACAGCGTTTCCCGACAGATATCCACGGCGGTTTGTGGTCGGGGGGAGATGAGTGATAGTGGCGACTGTGCTTAGCTCCATTTCGTACGGACGCAACGAAAGTCGCTTGAGTCCTCTGTGATAACGAGGTTTCCTAGGGTTTTTACTTCATTTGAGCTGCTCTGAGTATTAATTGGATCTTTAATTAGGCCCATATTTTATTGAGAAATATTTTCGGAAGTTTACATCCTTTCAAAATTTTAAAAACTTGATTTACTTTTTAAAAATTATCAAAATTAAAATCTTTTCGCTAATTAGTATTTATGGTATAGTATTAAGGAGGTAAAATTGTTTGGGTATGGTTTATTTGAATTTAATTTTGAATGTTTAAGTGTATTTTGTGAAGTATTTTGAAAATGGTGTAGTTTTGTGAAATGTAATTCAAATAGTGTAGTTTTATAATTCTCCCTATTTTATTTCATTGCCCCATTAAAAATCCATATTCAATTATTAACGAGGTTTTAATACTTGGACATGACTTATTCACGAGCAATGAATTACGATGAATTCACAAACTACGCCTTTTTAATCATTCATTCACAAAACTACACATAATTTAATTTTTTCACATATTTACATTTTTTCAAAATTTTAAAAGCTTGATTTACTCTTTTAAAAATTACCAAAATTAAAATCTTTTCATTTGGATTCGCTAATTAGTGATTAGGATATATTATTAAGGGGGTAGAATTATGTGGGTAGGGTTTATTTGAATTTAATTTTGAGTGTTTATGTGTAGTTTTGTAAAGTATTTTGGAAATGGTATAATTTTGTGAAATGTAATTCAAATGAATTATTAGTTATATCTTAAAGTTAATTAAAACATTATTATCATTATGAAGTTTAGTTAATTAAAACATTATTATTATTATTATGAAGTTTAGTTAATTAAAACATTATTATTATTATGAAGTTTAGTTAATTAAAACATTATTATTATTATGAAATTTTCTTATAGTGTGTAAATGTCATAATCAATCACAGATAATAACTTGCTTGCCTGCCTCTACATTGACCATAGTGGGAACCAAGTATTATTATGCGTTTTATTGACAAAATCCTCATCATATATGTATGTGCTTGCATGACTGAATATTTCTGATATTAAATAATCCATCTTAAACCATTTTTTAAACAAAAATTTTAATATAATCTTGTCAGCTATATAATGTGAACACTTTTCCTTCGTTTCTTTCACAACAAACAAAGACAAAGAAGAGCGTTCCCTCTGTTTCGTTTTTATTCGGACAACAAAAGAAATCGAAAAAAACAGAGATCAATGGCAGCTCTTAAACCATTTCAAGCTTTGATCTTTCTTGGTCTATTCGCCACGTCATGTCTCTCTCAAGCTCCGGGTCCATCACCCATGTCATTTCTCCCACCGGTAGAATCTCCTTCATCCATGATTGCCCCTACATCAGAGCCAATGTCACCGGCTGATTCACCAATGTCACCGGCTGATTCACCAATGTCACCGGTTGATTCACCAATGTCACCGGTTGATTCACCAATGTCGCCGGCTGATTCACCAATGTCACCGGCTGATTCACCAATGTCACCGGTTGATTCACCACCCGTTGAAATTATGGAGCCGACTTCAGCTCCGATGACACCACCCACCGTCTCACCACCGACTTATACTCCATCGCCGGCTCCGGCTCCTGAAGCACCGGTAAGTGACTCAGCATTCACTAACAAAGCTTTACTTGTGAGCACCTTCATTGCCGGAGCCTTTTACGCCGTCGTTTTGGCTTAAAAGAATCACTCTGTTTTCTTCCCATTGGTTTTTTTTCTTGTCATGATTTGTTGACGAAACTCTCTGTTTTCTCTTTAACGCATTTCGTATTTATTGATGTTCTTAATACTTTAAATCTAATGGGGGCATGTGATTAACATGAAAGATGAGATTCTCATTGTAATTCTCTTCATTATAATTATTTTTTTGAATAAATATTGTCTTGTTTAACATATTAAGTTCTAAATATTGCTCGTTTTCAGCAACTCACTATCATAAAAAATTAGAAAGAAAAATGAGAAAAAAAACATTTAAGTAATCTAGTTTCTGAACTATAGTCATTATTGATTAATAAACATTCAACACCCACAAAATAAATGAAATCACCATTAACTTATTGACTTTTATGGTAGCCCTATTAGAAATGTATCTGAAATCTATTATATAATAGCACAATACTCTCTCAATCTAAGGCATCTACATCATCAACTTAAATAATTAAAATAATTCAATTAAAAAATCATTTAATAAAACTCATTTAATATTTATAAAACTCATTCAATATTAATAAACTAAAATAAAAAACATTCAATATAATATTTAACACTAATAAAAAACATGTATATCAACTTTCTAAAATGAAAATATATAATTTTTTTTTATCTCTTATACTAAATTTTTGGAATATATTACATATGCCCCATTATCTAAAAATTTTTCTATCTAAAAGCACAAAATTTAAAAGTTATAAATGATGTTTAACATTTATTCAAAACAATTAAATTAAGACTACATAATATTAGTGGTCATACTATAGTTAATAAATAAAAAAATACCCATAGAAACTTGTGAAAATCAAATAAAATGGAACAAATCAAAAGACCTAAAACATTTAAAAATTTAAAAAATGGGGGAGAGAGAGAATATTTTAAAAATAAAATAAAGATAAATTTATAAAAGTTTAAATAACTATAATTTGGTATAAAAAAACTCTATATATACATACTTTCTAAATCTAAATGTTTGTACCAAGTAAATATATGAAATAAACTTAAAAAATTACGGAGAAAACAAAATCTCATGCAAAACAAACAATTACATATACAAATAATTCAATAACGTTATAGAGAATACAAAACAAATATGATCCAAATTAATTGACGAGTTAAAACAAAATACGTTTGAGAATAAACTAAAACATGCAAAGAGGAGTTGTTCGTAAACAAAATCATTTTCATTAGTTTAAAATATAAAATAGATGAAAAATATCTAAAGTTAAACCTATTACAAAAATAATAAACTTCATAAAATAAACCAAAACAAAAGTAAATCCTAGTAATATTAATTCAAGACATAAAACTATAACTGTTTTTTCTGATATTAAAAAAACGTATATCATTAATCAGTATGAGAATTATTATTCCTCTATAATTTCTCACAGAAAATTGTCTTTACAAATTTCACAAAGACAACCAAAAAAAAAACACAAGAAGATCAAAGTGGTTCACTCTTAACAGAATGTTCGACTAGAAACCGAATAATTAAACCGATCAACATTCGAAAATCTACCTGAAGTAAACCGAACCGCATCACCATAACCAATAATTAACCGATCACTAAACCGAGCCGATCCGTACCCTTTTTCTCTCCTCCCAATCGATTTCTCAATCTGCCCATAACTTTCCTCTAAATTACCGATAATACCCTTAACTTCACAAACCAAAACCCAGAACCCATCGATCCAAGCTCTCTTCCATGTCTTCCCATGGCAGATCTCAGACAACCTCTCTTTACAACTCTCTAACCGTTTCAATGCACAGACAAGCTCTATCGAATCTCCGAAACTCAAAGTGTTTGGCCTTTCTTTAAACTCGTTGAATCTCGTGTAAAGCTCGTTGATCGATGACACGTAGTCTTCTCCTACCAAATTGATTATTTTGTCGGCTAGAGATTTGCCTCCGCCGAAGGGTAAATCCGGTATTTTACACGCTTCTTCGAGTAATCCGACAAGGGCGTCGATTTCACGGAGAAGATCAGTGTTTGTAAGAGACGAAACCATTTCTTCGTACTCGTCTTTGTGGATTGTGTTTGATGTTGATGAAATGAAAAAGCCCATTATTCTTGATGTTGATAATAGATGCTCAAGGTATAAACCATACCTATAAATATAAAAAGTCAAAACTTTATGACAAAAATTGAAACTTTATATGATTTGAACATAAAAATTGAAACTTTTTGATTGATTGTTGAATTTACCATCGGACCCAAGAAGAAAGTTCCCACATCAAAGGAGATTTCTCGTCTCTGAAACTAGAAAGTTTCAGATAATTCCGACCACCGGAAGCCGGAAAAACAGAGAGCTGGTCTTGTAATATGAAACGACCGTGTTTAACGATGTGGTGTACGATGATCAACGATTTCAAAGCGACGCAGGCGTCTCTTGTTGTGTGAAGACGGTCCATGATGGCTTCAACGGCGGAAGCAGCGGTGGTTCGTGATCCAGATCCGGCGGAGAGAAGAACGGCAAGGTGGCGATCTCCCGGAGGAGATGAAGGGTCATGAGTAGTGGCGCGTAGGACAGAGAGATGAAAAGAGAGAGATTTGTTTGTTTTGGAGTTTGTTGAGACTAAAGCAGCTTTGCTTTGTGAAGCTTTGTCTTTGATTATTCCAAGTAGATCTGCAAAACTTGTTATTTTTCCCATTTGATTAAAAGGATTTTGAGATGATGATGATCTACAAAGATAGAGATGACTTCTTTTGTGTTTTATATTTTGGTGGGATTAATAATAATTCAGAGATAAATACATATACAGTACGTAATATTAAATATAGTTTTGGTCAAGAAAGGAAACTGTTTTTATTTGATACACCAACATAATTATCAATATATATATATATATATATATGTGGGAGAATCAAGTATCGACTTTTTCTTGTTTGGTTTCATTTACAAACTAGTTTATACATTCAGACTATTTTTGCTAAAATGAATTATAATTGATGGGAATCGAACGTTCTGATTATTTCTTCTTACTGTTCGCTAATTCATAAAAGTTGTAACGTATAAATTTATAGTATCGAGAGAGAAAAAATATTGTTGATTTGAACATAAATTTGTAAGCATAGTAGAAAATCATTAATATACCTTCTAAAAGCAATTCGATCATGCCAAAAAAATTTTAAATATGAAATTAAACTGTGTATTTTATTGTAGTGTTATATTGAAAACTAACGCGGTACATATTTTTAAAACAGAAAACAAAGACTATACGGTGTCATTCGTCGAGGAACTAATTTAGTAAATATTTTCTAACTTACAAAACTTTGCCACGAGAATATATAACTTGTTTTGGTATAAATTAATGCACCATCTACTTTTGTTTTAATATATAATTTGATAAACAAGAAATAGTATATTTTTTACATTTGGTGGATGCATTTTTCCGTTTTAATTAAGAAGTTGGTAAAAGAAAACAAAATCACTAGTCTGAACGATAAAATATATAGGTATATATATATATATAGGGTCAATTCTTACAACTTAAACAAACAATACCAAGATTGAAAAGAAAATTAATAGTAGTACTAAAAGAACCTCATCACCAAATAGAATTAAAGAATCGATAAGCATCACGAAATAGATGTGTGGAAACACAATATTCATTATGTTTATTGATTCGTAACAATTAACGAGCCCACCACCATTAAACCTATATCTAAATTCTAACGCGTAATATTTGGGTAACAATCTAATTATATATCGGGCCTATGACTTTTTAATGTTTTTTTGTATCCCAATTCATGAAATAGTATTTTCAAGATTTATATAGCTTCAAGGGTTTGTCAAAACATTGCTAAATGCATGCTTTGATCATATTCTCTAATCATGAAGTTTTGTTTTGATTATTATGAAGTTGTTAAGAACCAAAGTATTTTTCTAAACCAATAGAGATGACAAAAAAACCAATAAAGAAAACTTGTTTAGCGAGCGGCTAAACTTAGATATGGACCGAGTTTACACACAACTAGTATATTTAACGGAACTTGAGTTCGATTCGCCGTTAGATTTCTGTGATTTAACGGAACCCAAGTTTGACTTTGCAACAAACAAACCCCAACGCTCCGTCCAGTTAAACGACCCGATTGCGTAACTGCTTCTGGCCGCCGCCGTCATATTAGCGTCGAAGCTTCTCGTTCGTTTCATCCGCCGTCCTTTCTCCGCCATAATTCGCATCTTCACGTCTTCGGGCAACCGCAGAGTAAACCTCTCGGTGCCGTCACCGAGTCGGCCAATCGAATGACCAGTCGAATTCGACCGCGGAAACTTACCGGCGATTTCGGTGATCGGTTTTCGGTGGTGGCTCCTCGCTTCCTCACCGGCCACTGAATCTCCCGTCGGATCAATGTCAATCGCGACTTGATCTGTCATCGGAGAACGAGTAGACGTGTGAATGTGATCTTCCTCTCCGATTATATTCGATTTGACCGCGAGACTGGGATCAGATCTGCAGACAGGACACGTGGCGTGCGAGTAAAGCCAAGCGTCGATGCAATCTATGTGGAAGAGGTGGCTACAAATCGGAAGCAGCCGCACCGTCTCTCGCTCTTCGAATTCGTTAAGGCAAATCGCACATTCTAAATCGCCCGATCCGATCTTCGATTCCTTAACGGAGGAGTATGAGAAGACAGGGAAGCTCTCGACGACGGTGTTGTCAAGGCCGCCTAGCCGTGAACAACCGTCGTCAGCAGCGCGACGGCGGAAGTGATTAGGAGAGTCGGGATTGTAGAGCGCGCACTGGCGGATGTAGAATGATAGTAATCCGGTTAAGATAAATAAGGTGAGAAGAACGGCGAAGACGGTGGTCCTCGACGACGGACCTTGAACCGGTTCCGGCTCGTCCGGGCTCGGTAAGTGTGATTGCGCATTGATTTTCGTTTGCACGATGGAAGCCACGTGGATTATAATCCAACGGTGATAATTAAAACCATCGACTCCTACCATTGTTCATTACAAAGAGCTGAAATGTTGTTTTTTATGGGTTAACTGCAAAACGTAAAATGTTTAATCAGATTTGTTATTATTGACATATGAACCTAAAGACTATGATTATATATATATATAGAGAGAGAGAGACAAATAGATACTTAAGGTAGGCGATGACTGATGATGCCGAGAGTTGTCTCGACAAAACTTCATAAGGTAGAATTTTTTGACAATTTGACTTTTTTGACAATAGGCAAAATTTTGTCATATCCGGGGATTAGATAAGTTCGTTGTTAATAGTTTTTTAGAGCATTAATATCGGTAAACCACGTCTTAAAATTTTATCTATTTTTTATTTTTCTTATTTAAAAAATAAAATAAATAGAATGGGCCAATCGCGGGCCGCCACGTGTCAGTGGGGCCCGCAGAAAAAATAAGAGTTGCCTCTTAAAAAGAGACAAAAGAACCGTTTCTTGTTTTTCGTGTGGGACCCACACTCAAAATTCGGACAAAAACCTCTCTAAGAGGTGCCGGTATTAAAGCTCTTATTAGTCTTTGGCTGTTTAGTGAAACCACTTGTATCCACTAGCTAGCTAGATTGTGCTTGGCTTTATATGAGATATATATATATGTTTATCAACATCTTCATTACATATACACAAATTATTTGTCTCTTGGACAGGGCCATGTTAATAAATACTTTGAGCTCATGAGAAAATGCTTCATCGTACAGTTTGCCTTTTGCTTGATTTCAGACAGCAAAATACATAGACCAACATAGAAATAAAATACCACAAGTAGTGTTTCTAGTGACGTATAACAACTGAGAATTGCGATTATTAACGATATAATATCATAGCTTAAATTGATGGGGTAACTATAAACATGAAACTCATATATAAATGCGAGTAGACTTGTTACGAGTAACTAATGATAATATAAAATAATTTTGTTATTTAATTTATAAATTTGTGGGTTGGCGTGTTGTGTTATAGTATTATTGTCTTTTACGCTAATATCTCTCTCACGATAAGTTTTATACTAATAACCAAAGTAATTTTGAAACAAATGGAAATGACATAAAAACTCAAACAAATGTTTCATCATATTTTATACTATATAGGATTAATCATTTAAGCACTCTTACAAGTTACAATATTAGAAAAACTTGTTTAGCGAGTTGCTAAACAAGCTGGACCATTTTGTAGAAGAAAAAAACCAAACGTGAATATTAATTTCAGTACTAATTCAATTTTCTAAAAACTTAAAAAGTATTACGGTATTTACCACTCGTATACAAACACCGTCATTTCAGTGATTCGCCGTTAGATTTCTGCGATTTAACGGAATCTGAATTTGACTTTGAAACAAACAAACCACACCGCTCCACCCAATTAACCGGATCCGATTTCTCACCCGACCCGATCGTGTAACTGCTTCCCGCCGCCGTCATATTACCGTCGAAACTTCTCGTCCGTTTCAACCGCCGTCCTTTCGCCGCCATTATCTGCATCTTCACGTCGTCAGATAAACGTAGCGTAAACTTCTCAGTGTCCTCACTTAAACGACCCATCGAGTGACCTGTTGAATTCGATCGCGGAAACTTCCCGGCAATTTCAGATCTCGGCCGTCGCTGGTGGCTAACCGCTGAATCTTCCGTCGGATCAATGTAAATCGCGACGTGATCTCGAATCGGAGATCGAGTATTGGTTTTATCCGATTTGGCCGTGAGATCTGATCTGCAAACAGGACACGTGGCGTGTGAGTGAAGCCAAGCGTCGACGCAATCTACGTGGAAGAGATGGTTACATATCGGAAGCAACCGCACCGTCTCTTTCTCCTCTAATTCGCTGAGGCAAATCGCACATTCTAAATCGCCGGATCCCATCTTCGATTCCTTGATGGAGGAGTACGCGAAGACAGGGAAGCTCTCTATGACGGCGTCGTCAAGGCCGCTTAGCCGTGAACATCCGTCGTCGGCGCCGCGGCGGAAGAATCCAGGAGAGCCGGGATTAGATCGCAAGCAGTGGCGGATGTAGACGGAGAGTAATCCGATTAAGAAAAATAAGGTGACGAGAACGGCGAAGACGGTGGTCCTCGACGACGGACCTTGATTCGATTGTGACTCGTTGGGACTCGGTGGTGGGTGTGATTGGGCATTGACTTTTATCAGCGCGATGGATGCCACGTGGAAAATAATCCAACGGTTATAATTAAAACCATAGATGTGTGCCATAGTTCATTACAAACCGAGAGTATATTTATGCTAATTGCAAAATGTATAGTATGTTTTTAATCAAATAAGGAGATTGAGTTTATATACTTAAAGAGAAGAAAAAGCAAAGAGTTGTCTCGAAAATCTTCTAAAAGGCAAATTATAATAATTAATTTGACTTCTTGACAAAATCAAGGTTTTGTTTTAAAAAGGACAATAGGCAAAATTTGGTCATGTTCGGGTTATATAAGTGCGTTGCTATTTGCTAGTTATATCTTATCTATTAATTGAAAAGCATTATTGCAAATTGCCCTTTAAAAAGATTATAATTACAATACAATGCCACTAAATTTTTTTTACTAACATATGTTTATAATTTGGGTCAATTTACTGAATTTACAAAGCCCATACTCAGGCTCAATCGAATACAAATTATACAAATCATAATAACAAATACATATTTTAATTTGAGGAATTCACAAGACTACATCAATTCAACACTTCTTTCACAAAATTACATCTAATTCAATATTTCCTATAATTACACTTTTTAAAATTTTAAAAGGTTGATTTATCCTTAAAAAAACTATCAAAATTTAAATATTTTCATTTAGGTTCGGTAATTAGTGTTTACATTATAATATTAAAGAGTAGATTTTGTGTATGTAGGATTTATTTAGATTTAATTTTGAGTGTTTAGGTGTAGTTTTTAAAAATAACTTTGAAATGATTTATTTTGTAAAACGCAATTCAAAAGGTGTAGTTTTGTAATTCTCCTTTTAGTTTTTGTAACAGGTCGTTAAAAGATTATAAAACAAATTTAAACGAATGATAATGGTTATGAGATTAAATCGAATTCAATTTATGCACAAATATTTATGTGTAATTTACCAACGGATCAAAAAATAGCATAAATAATTCATAATATATAAATAAATTATATTCTAAATATAAAATTATACATAAATATAATTTTGAATTCTATATTAAATATAATTCAGTAAACTATTTTTAAATTTGTATGAAGACATCTTGAAAGGTATATCCCGGGGTAAAAATTTAAATATTTCTAATACGCGGATGAATCCCGCATTAAACCATACATCGCACAATCTACATGTTTTATTTAATGTATTTTATGAAATAAGAGACTATCTACATATAATCCAAGTCGGTGAAAAAAATTAATATATATAATTTTTACTAAATAATTATAAATATATAAAATTAAAAACTATATTAAATTTTGCACGTACGTGCGGGTGTGTTAATCTAGTTTTATTATTAATTTTAACATCAGCTTGATTAATGAAATAGTCTGTGTATCCAATAGCGCTAGATTGTGCTTGGTTTTTATATTGCTAATCATGGCTATCAACATGTTCGTTGCATATACACAAATTCTTTGTCTATTGGAGAGCGTCGACATAGAGTAACTTTGTAATGCCCCTATTTCTCTATATAAAATTTCATATACCTTCAAAAATCTCTTATGCCTCTTTTTTATTTTTTTAACTAAAAAAAATTCAAAAATTGACAAATCTAAATCCTAAACTAATCGAGGGGTCTTGGTTTAGGGTTTGCGAACCCAAATGGTAAGATTTTAGTTTCTAAACCCTAAAAAATTTGAAAAAATTTGAAAAATAGAATTTATAATCATGTTTTGATGATTTTCGGAAAAACTTTTTAAATTTGTTTTTTGATTTTTGAAATATTTTTATAAAAATTTTAAAACTAAATAAAAAATATTGTCGTTTTCAGATTTTAAAAATATTTTTTTTTGTGGCCTATAAAATTAAAAAACAAAAAAAATAAAAGAGTGTCTTATTAAATCCCTAAGACATTATTTGTGAAGTGATTTTCACAAAAATGCTTAGGTGTCAGCACCACATTCAATTTCAGCAAAAGAATGATGACATGGCCTTTACAAATAAATATAAACCAACATTATTTGTGAAGTGATTTTCACAAAAATGCTTAGGTGTCAGCACCACATTCAATTTCAGCAAAAGAATGATGACATGGCCTTTACAAATAAATATAAACCAAACGGGCCGAGAATTTTTAAGCTTTGGGCCGAGAATTTTTAAGCTTTGGGCCGAGAATTTTTAAGCTTTGTGCCGAGAATTTTTGTATGTATAAATTTTTTTACATTTTTACATTTACAAGGCGCGAGAAGTTACCTAGATAAAAATGTAAAAATTTAAATTTTCGCAATGATAAAAGTTTAATAAAAAAATCAGGATTCTCTAATAAATCAATAAAATAAAGTTATTAATATTTTTTTTATTTTGATTACGAACATAGAACTCTTGCATGATATAAGTAAATTTATGAAGATCCAAAAAATAGTCCTTTCACAAGAAAATTGTTAGAAAATAGAACTCTTTAACACAAACGTTTTCGTTTGATAATATTCCTTTAACGAAGCAATCAAACATATTTCTTTAGAATTTATAAAGATCCATAAAATAGTAGATCCCCATTTGTTTAAATTATATTCAAATAATGTTTACCAAAAATAACTAAAAGATCGTATAATATCTTTCCATGTTATAAATAATAGAGGAATTCACAAAACTATTATCCTTTCCTTTACAAAACTCTACCTAATTCAATTTTTTTACATAATTACACCCTTTCAAAATTTTAAAAGGTTTATTTACCTTTTAAAACTTCACCAAAATTAAAAACTTTCATTTGGGTTCGCTAATTAGTGTTTAGGGTATAGTGATTAAAGGGGTAGAGTTGTATGGGTTAGCTTAATTTGGATATAATTTTATGTGTTTAGGTGTAGTTTTGTGAATAAATTTTTAAAAGGTGTAGTTTTGTGAAACGTAATTCAAAAGATGTAGTTTTGTAATTCTCCCTAAATAATATTTATCAAAAAGAATTTTAACATACAAAGATATTTTAAGGTAGGATGTAACTTTTAATTAGACAATAAAGCAATTTTCGTAATAACTTTTACTAAAAATAATATTCATATATTTGTTAGGAAAAAATCATATTTGATATGATTTTCCAAATTATTATACGTTAATTAAGGGAGTTTTGCGAACAAAATTTATTGTCAAATATTTAGTTTATAGAGCCGAATTAGGTAAAGACATATTCACGGACCTTATAAATTTGTGGGGAAATACAAAAATACACCTTCCGAATCCTTTTTTACCTAATTTATCAAAATTATTTTCTTTTATACTCAAAGGCATAATGTGTAATATTGAGTGATTTTTTGGACATGTTCAAATCACTACTTCAAAAATAATAATATAGATAAGAAGATATACATTTATTTGATGGGATCGTATAATTCCTAGATTATATTTTTCATAAAGATTATGATAATTTAATTTTTAACTTTTTCTATTTTCGAAAATTTCCATATAAATTTGTTCTTATTTCTCCTATAATCTAGGAGTTATCATATATAATGTTAAAAATATTATATGGAGTACTTCTAACAAAGATTTTTGAGATTTTGGAAATATACTATTAACAAAGATTTTCGAGATTTTGGTAAAATACTATAACAAAGATTTTCGAGATTTTGAAAAAAATATTGTTTAAATTATACAAAATTATAATATTGCCCATGATACGAAAGTCTCGAGATAATAGTTGTAGTTCCTCGATAAAGTCTATATTGAAAACTAACATGGTTACGAGTAGACTAATTCACGACAAAAAATTACACTTTAAAACTGAATTTAATTTAGTAAATAAAAAAATAGTATAAATTTTATAACCGAAACAAAAAATAAATCAAATTGTAAATATTATTATAATAAACTTTAAACTTCATTATCATTATTCATCTCTACCTCAAACTATATTATTTTAAAAATTTATTCGTCGCGCACTGCACGAGAAGTCACCTAGTTAGAAGTATAGAGATAAGGGGTTTTGAGAAGATGTTTGTCGACTTATTAAAGAATTCTCTTTGTGGGCAGAAAAGGTCTCATCGACTGTTTTGCCTTTTTCCTTGATTTCAGACAAGAAAATACCAAAAACCAACAAAGCAAAAAAAACAAAACCACAAAGTTGATAAGTGGTATCCCAAGACTTGGCCAAATAAATAAAAAATTATATTTATAACCACACCAATAATCTGAGTGATGCATAACAACTGAATGTTTTTTTTTTTTTGATAATCCTGGTGTCCTGATCCTCACCGAAGTGAGTCCAGACTAGTCAGTTGGAGTCCGATGCGCGCAACGGTCTACACGTCCTGTCGGCACAGGGGACACATAGTCCAAGGACAGCTCCAAACTGTCGTTCCAGGGACGCTGCAACCCGTATGTGAATATCGCAGTGGCCGGGGTTCGAACTAACAACTCAATGTTGCGAGTGAGTTTTGTTAACATAAGAGATAAATTTTACTTTTAGGGTTTAAAATTTAGGGTTTAGGGTTTAATCCAATCGAGATGCTCTTAAAAGTTGGTCCTATGATAAATTAAATGAAAAATAATCAAAGTAAGAAAAAGGTAAGACCATCTCCAACAGAGAAACCCACAAAATTTCTTCACTATTCATTAGACCTATGAACAGTTCGTTTAAAAAAAAGAAAAATAAAATAATTAAAAATGCATCAATCATGAGTCGCCACGTATCCAAAGGGCCCACTAAATAGTTAAGATCCGGATTTTAAATAGGAAATATAAGAGCATAAACATTGCATGGTTTTAAAGGGTTCTTACCATGTGGGTCCCACACAAAAACTAAGAGACTCACCTTTCTTCTCTTATTCTGGATCCGATATTTACACTGCTCGTGGGCCCCACTGACACGTGGCGGCCCACGATTGGTCCGATATTTAACTTTAAAAAAAAAAAAAAAATCAAAAAATAAATAAAAACTCACCTTAGAACCCTATTGCATTGCACAAGGTCTAAGATTCAGATCTTAACTATTTAATGAATCCACCTACTAAGATCTTTTTAAGAAACACAAATGAATATGCTCTAATGAAGATTTGTTCTACTTTTATAACTTTTAGACCTTATTTTAAAAAACTTTATGTCATTTGTCAAACTAGGGGTGGGCATTCGGTTTTCGGGTCGGGTTCATTCGGGTTCGGGTTTTTCGGGTACGGCTATATAAAAACCGTTCGGGTTATTTATAAATTCGGTTCGGATCTATTCGGGTTCGGGTCGGGTTTCACATTTTTAACAAAACCCGACATGGAACGGAAATATTATTCGGTTCGGAATTTTCGGGTTTCGGTTCGGGTTTTTTGGGTTTTGGTTTGGATTTTTTGTAGTTTTTGGATTTTTGGTGAGAAATTCGGGTTCCGGTTTCGGGTTATTCGGATTTCGGTTCGGGTTAACCCCAAATTACCCACAAAAAAACCAAAATAGCTTACTAAAATCCAAACTACCCTATGAAAATTCACAATTTCCCTATTAAAACTATATAAACATATATATATTCGGGTTTATTCGGGTACCCATTCGGGTTCGATTCGGTTCGGGTTTTGGTCGGGTACCCAAATTAAAGAATTTTAAAACTCGTTCGGGTTTTTTGGAAATACGGTTCGGTTTCGGTTCAGATTTTTCGGGTCGGATTCGGGTCGGATTTCGGATCTCGGGTGAAATGCCCAGCACTATGTCAAACAATGAATAATATAATTTTTATCATCATTTTTTATTTAATTAAAACTTAAACTATAATAATAATAATAATATTTTATTAAATAGATACTGTTTTTTTGGAAACTTACTGATGAGGTTGGTCTGACATAACACTTCAACAACTATTGTATATTTCAAAGAGCAATATCTTTAATTTATTTTGAGTATATCTTCAAAATGCCTTGTGCTCCAAGTTCAATTTATATTAATCACAAGTCCAAGCTGATCCACTAGCTGTGTAATATTACCTTAAATTGTATAGGTAGGTAGGAAACGTGCATGTGAAGCTTGAAGTTGACCTATTAAAACTGGAAAATATACAAACAAATGGATCAGGCGGGCCTATATATAGATAATAATGTGGTCCATTATCTGAGACTGGGTCATATTGTAAACTATAGAGAGGCCTGAGTTCTCTATATTTACAAGCTCTTACATATTATTTTTTCTCTCCTTCTTTTTTGGTATGAATATGGAGATTATCTCTCCATGGTTTTATTCATAAAACAAAATTACAAACGAACAAATCTAGGGTACAAGCACCCCTCCTTGTCTTCCAACAAAATGTTATACATCATCGTTGGAACATTATTATGAGAATGAAACCCTAAAAGTAAGGAGAACGCATAGTTTACTAAACCATAGTTTACTAAACCATCGGCTAGACGGTTTGCTTCCCTATACACGTGAACGAAACGGACTATTCAGTCCCTAGTAATGAAGCCTTGGCACAAGCGTACCAGAAAAGACAAGGGATGCGTCTCTGTTATCCATGTCTGAAAGAACCCAACCACTACCTTCGAATCCACTTCAATGACCACACGTCTATAACCCAAATTTCATGCCATATACAACCCATAGTACACACCCCAAAGCTCTGCTTGTGGAGCCGAACAATAGCCCACATTAAGGCTAAAGCCCGCGCGCCATGACCATGTCTCGTCCCTGATAACTCCTCATGCGGTAGCTAGTCCTGGGTAGCCTCGTGATGTGCCATCCGTATTGACTTTGATCCATCCACTCTCTGGTCTTGACCATTTTATCCTCCTTTCCTCATTTCGTACTTGAGAGCTAGATATATCCGTTGATCCATACGCTCGAGCATACCTGATGAACCCAATTATGTAGAGACTATTATTTTTATTTTATTTTTGTCAACATTTGGGCCACAAAAGGCCGTCCCTTTAGCCAAACCTATACTATCGTAGGCACGGGGAATCGATCCCGGGTGGGGTGATGCTACCTGTCTCATGTGGACTTATGACTGCCACTAGACCAAATCACTTCCCCTAGAGACTATTATTGCTTAAATAAGATTTCTGTAAAAATTTGTTATTTGAGTTAAAAAAAGTATTGTGCTGCTGTTAATAATTAATTAGTCTTTCTTATTGTTACGTTATTTGAGCCCATGGTTTTGGATGGTCTTAAAATAATCAAACCAAACCCATATTGTCAGTACTGTCCCCTCACCCACAAGCCATTTTCCAGCCAACAATAACATACATCCCCCATATTGTCACATTAATGTTTTAATATATTTACATCTCAAATCAAATAGGATAAGGGAGAATTACAAAACTACACCATTTGAATTACATTTCACAAAACTACATCATTTCAAAAATACTTCACAAAACTACATTTAAACACTCTAAATTAAATATAAATTAATCATACCCACACAATCTTACCCTTAATACTATACCCTAAACACTAATTAACGAACCCAAATGAAAATATTTTAATTTTGATAATTTTTTAAAGGTAAATCAAGCTTTTAAAATTTGAAAAGGGTGTAAATATGTGAAAAAATTAAATTAGGTGTAGTTTTGTGAAAGAGAGGTTGATTGGGTGTGGTTTTGTGAATTCCTCGTAGGACAATTCTTATATATAGCACTAAACCCTAAATATTAATTAGTGAACCTTAATAGTATAATGAATTAGAAAAATGTTAAAACTCGTTTTTTGTATTTATGATATTTTTTAAAAGAGAAAATTTCATATTAATTCACCAACTAAATTATTATTAACTTTTTAATACACCAACTTTTTGATTGTCCAGAATAATACACCAACTATTTTATTTGTTCATTTTAAATCACGAACTATTTTACTTACTTATTTTAAATCACAAACTCAAATCATCTATCCATTTAACCAAATCACCGTTAGTTGACCGTCTATCCATTTCACAAGTTAAATTTAAAAATTGTTATTTTCCTATCTTTTAATTGTTTATGATTTTAAATTGTGAAAATATTATTTTTTGAAACTTTTGTTTTTGTTACAATCTTTTTATATATTTTTAACTTTTCTAGTTTTTTTACATAATTTTAAAGTATTTCTTTATTAAAATAACAAAATTTAGATTTTTTAAAAAAAATAAACCAACAGTCAAATAACGGTGATATGGTTAAATGAATAGATGATTCGAGTTTGTGATTTTAAAATAAGTAAATAAAATAGTTCGTGATTTAAAATGAACAAATAAAATAGTTGGTGTATTATTATGGACAATCAAAAAGTTGGTGTATTAAAAAACTAATAATCATTTAGTTGGTGTATTAATATGGAATTTTCACTTTTTAAAAAATAACTTTTAATAGTATTTTTGATATTTAAAAACATTTTAATGGTGATTTAGTTAAAAAAAATCTTTGTAATAGTAGTTTTCATATGAAAACATTTTTTGGTGGTATTTTAAGTCTTTTTATTAGTCATCAAATATATGTAGCTTAATTTATAACTTTATTATCTTACCTGAATTTATTAATTTGATTATCATTTGGTCATCAAATCTTCTGGCCTATCTTATGACGTTTTTCAGAAGATGGGATAATTTAAAGTTTAATTTAATTGTTAAATGCATTCTACGTATCTGGTTTTCTGTTGTTTAATAAGTCGCCCTAAAAAAATAAGGTTAAGCTTAAGTAAGCTGTGACGTTTCACAGATTCCGTTTTTGTCTGAGCCGAGTCGAGTCATATTATAAACTCCGTCCCGTTTCATTAGAAAACTTAACCATAGTTACATTTTCTTCTTTAACTCAACCCAAGTTTGGTTTATTTAAAGAAAAAGAAAGTGTGAAACCAACTTGCTCATTTGATAAAACAAAGAACACACACTCTCTCTCTCTCTCTCTCCTCCCTTTTCTTCTAAATAGTCCCAACATTTTTAGAATTTACTCAATCCATTCTCTTCTAAAGTTTCCTCTTTTATTAATGGATTATAACTTTCCAAGTAAAGAAACTCAATTGTGTTTAGAACTTTTGTTGTAATGAAACTTTAGAAAACATTAAAAAAAAATTAATACTCCAAAACAATTTGTTATGAAGAGACTAAGCAGCTCAGATTCAATGTGTGGTCTAATCTCTACTTCCACAGGTTATAACCATTTATTATTTTCTTTGCCTCTTTATTTGTTAATTGATCACAAACTCAATGGTTTACAATACAACAGATGAGCAAAGCCCAAGAGGGTATGTAAGTAATTTCCAATCCATGCTTGATGGTTACGAAGAAGAAGGTAACATACTCGAGGAATATTCCGGCAACAACAACAACAACAACAACCACATGGGTATGTCGGAGAAGAAGAGAAGGTTACGTGTGGACCAAGTCAAAGCTCTTGAGAAGAATTTCGAGCTTGAGAACAAACTAGAACCAGAGAGGAAATCGAAACTAGCACAAGAGCTTGGTCTTCAACCTCGTCAAGTAGCTGTCTGGTTTCAGAACCGCCGTGCACGGTGGAAGACAAAACAGCTTGAGAAAGATTACAACATTCTTAAAAACAAATACGACTCTCTCCGCCACAGTTTCGATTCTCTCCGCCGCGATAACGATTCTCTTCTCCAAGAGGTTTAAAAAGATTCAATCTTTAATTCTAATTTATAATCATAAAGTTTTAAACTTTTACTGATTTTTCATTTATTTTTTTGCAGATTAGTAAAATCAAAGATGAGATAAACGGTAACAACGAAGTTACAACGGAGAGTGATATCGCCGCCGTGATGGTAGAGGAAGTTTCATTGCCGAAAAATTTTGACAAGACGGATCCTACTCCGTCGTCTCCTCCTCAGTTTCTTGAACATTCCATAGGATTTGATTACCGGCGAAGCTTCACCGATCTCCGTGAACTTCTACCGGACTCCGTCGTGGAAGCTGGAAATTCCGAAAGTTCAAGCGCCGTTCTCGACGAAGAGAATTGCTCCGATAACGGAAGAGTAACGCCGTTAACTAGCGGGAGTATATTGCAGTTTGTGAAAACAGAGGAGAAGGAGGAGCATGAAGATTTTCTGAGCGGAGAAGAAGCTTGTGATTTCTTTTCCGATGAACAACCACCGTCTCTTCACTGGTACTCCGCCTCCGATCATTGGACATGATCATCATCGTTAAAAAATGATTCGAATTCTCTGTGGGAAACAGAGCCGAGGGCAAAAATAGAATAAATTATTAATAAGGAAATAAGTTAATTTGGGGTTAATAATTGTAATTATGCTTTCTCTATTGTATGGCTCTTCGTGTAATTAACTCCAATTCCAAATTTATATTCCAATTTTCACCCTTGTTCATTTAAATTTAACAAATATAACCTTTTCTTCTTATGCTACTATTTTTTGTAGTGCTAACAATAATTACATGTGATCTTTCGAATTAAGTAATCATTACTCAATGCATACTATTACTACTGACGATTTTAAAAAAATATAAAAGGGTAGAAAATGTGAATTTTAAAAGTATAGAAGGGGTGAAAGTGAAACTTGAGACAAATATGGGGAAAGGAAAAGGATAGAGAGAAAAGACGTTTGATTATTTTCTCTCCGTAGCCGCTGCTTTTCTCCCCACGACCACGACATCTCTCATTTCCTTTTTTTAAAATATTTTTAATAACCATTTAAATCAATTTTTCCTTTTTCTTCTTGAAAACTAAATTAATCCTAGAAAACTAAATTAAAGTTTTAAACTAGTGAGTAGTGATCACGAATCAACTATATATTTTGTCATTATAATTTTTATATGATGTGTATAATAATATCCCACGAATTTACTTTTTTTCCTCTCTCTTACGAATTTAGTTAATTTACAATAATTTAATGTTTGCTATTAAAAAAGACGATAGAATTACATCAAGATCGATGTGCTTTTAGTGTGTGTGTGGTGCGTATGTACGTTTTATAAAGTGGAAGCATGGGGGGTCTTGTTTTTAGACTTTTAGTGAATGATGGAAACATTCTCATCAGTCAAAATGCTTTTTTTACCATTGTCACGAATCATTTCTGAATTTGTGGCATTCAAATCACACAACATGACGTCGAAATTAACTATGCAAAATATATTATAAGGATAAAAATTAGACCAAAAAAGTAAATTATTATGCTACATATAGTATATATTTTATTCTCTGGTTAATTTTGCTAATAGTGCCTTTTGGCATCAGAAAGCAGGTGGGACCAACACAATACTGTGGCTTCTTTGGGACCCACTAAACCATGTGATGTGGGACCATTATTGCATCAACGAACATGTCGTTTTCGTCTTTGCCATCTGTCATTATCGACCCATTTTTCTAATTTATTTTACGAATATTTTATTTTATATGGGAAAATAAATACTTTGCAGGATAGCTGGAGAGGATAGACACGTGTGCACTTCTTTTCTTAGCCGTCCGATTCGTGACATCTCATTGCTTTAACTTCTTCATTCATATGTTGACACGTAAGAGTTTAGACAATCAAAGACGTTTTGAACCGGACGGTACAATACTGGTCTTAGGAACTTTTGGAAGATTTAAGACAACGATTTTATGCATCTTAAAAAAATAATACATTTTTCATGATTAGAGTCCAATTCAATTTAATCGCTTATATATGGATAGAGAAACTATTGTCTTAAAAAAAATAATTTGATTTTCTTTAGTTAACAAAAAGAAGCATAGCTTTCTTTAATATTCCCTTTGTTTCAATTTATTTGTAGTTTTAGCATTTTGCACGATATTTAAGAAACACATAAAAACATATTTAATTTCATTATTTTACATTAAAACAACATTAAATTAAATTAGTTTAGCCAATAACAAATCAATCTTCAGAATATGAATAATCAAAACACACAAAATAACAATTAAGTTTACATAGAAAAATGAAAACAATAACTAATTTTAAACAAAAAAAAACTCGTAAAACAACAATTAAATTGAAACATCCCTAGTAAAAAGAAGGTTGCAACAAAAGGATTGATATTAGGTAGATGCTATAAAGACTTTTAGTGTCCCTTTTAAAACCCTATATATTTTATTTTTCTATTCTATTGCGTATGAAGACAATCGAGTTCAATATTTTAAAGATGAATAGAATATATGATATTTTAATTGAATTTTTTGATATATTGAAAATATTATTTTCCTTTTTTAATCTCGATGGGTTGTGTTTTTCAACACTCTCGTGTTTCCGGGACCCACTTGTAGAAATTGAAATATGCTTTGATGGTGATAGGCGCGGGGAAACGATCCCGGGTGGGGTGGTGCTACTCTCGTTTTTCAACACTCTCGCCTTTTTTATTTTGTATATTCAGAATTAAATATGATTGATACATAAATTATTAAATAAACACGTAATTGGTTTTTAAGAGCATCTCGAAAGGGAAGTGGTCTTGGTCTAGCGGCATTCATAAATCATAAGTCCACAGGAGGCAGGTAGCACCACCCCACCCGGGATCGTTTCCCCGCGCCTACGATAGTGTAGGTTTGGCTAATGGGCCGGCCTTTTGTGGCCCAAATGTTGAAAAAAAAAAAGAGCATCTCCAAAAGAAACCTCAAAACTTTAAATTTGAGGTTTTTTGTCCTCCAAAATAAACCTCAAATTTGAGATTTCATCTTTCTTTTGCACTTTCATCCTTTCAATTAATAATATTTCACAAATATCTTTATTAACTTTTTAATTTTATCATTTTAGTACATAAAAAATTATATTTTGTAAATATAAACTTAATTTTCACATGTTAAACTAAAAGAAAGACTTTAAATTAAAATAAAAAAATATTAATTTAGTAATTATTTATTGGTTTAATAATTATTTGAGGTATATTTTATATTATCTACAAAAATTAAGAGATTTATTTAATTGTGAAAAATAGTAAGGATTTAAATGCAATATGTAAAATTAAGTTTGAGGTTTTTCTTTTGGAGATAAACACATGAAACCTCAAATTTGAAGTTGAGGTTTTTTTGGAGATGCTCTAATAATGAAAATTAATTTATCTTTTTTTAATTACAAGGTATGGGTCATTAGAAAGTCTCTCTCACCTCTCAGGTCTTTATTTATGGAAATTCTTATAATACTCAATTTTGGGAAGATTCAATTAGCCGATGTGATTAAATAATCTATTATATAATAGCACAATACTCTCTCAATCTAAGGCATCCACATCATCAACATAAATAATTAAAATAATTCAATTAAAAAATCATTTAATAAAACTCATTCAATATTTATAAAAATCATTCAATATTAATAAACTAAAATAAAAAACATTCAATATAATATTTAACACTAATAAAAACATGTATATCAACTTTCTAAAATGAAAATATATAATTTTTTTATCTCTTATACTAATTTTTTGGAATATATTACATATGTCCCATTATCTAAAATTTTCTATCTAAAAGCACAAAATTTAAAAGTTATAAATGATGTTTAACATTTATTCAAAACAATTAAAAATTAAGACTACATAATATAAGTGGTCATACTATAGTTAATAAATAAAAAATACCCATAGAAAATTGTGAAAATCAAATAAAATGGAACAAATCAAAAAACCTAAAACATTTAAAAAATGGGTGAGAGAGAGAATATTTTAAAAATAAAATAAATATAAATTTATAAAAGTTTAAATAACTATAATTTGGGATGAAAAAACTCCATATATACATACTTTCTAAATCTAAATGTTTGTACCAAATAAATATATGAAATAAACTTAAAAAAATTACGGAGAAAACAAAACCACATGCAAAACAAACAATTACATATACAAATAATTCAATAACGTTATAGAGAATACAAAACAAATATGATCCAAATTAATTGACGAGTTAAAACAACATACGTTTGAGAATAAACTAAAACATGCAAACAGAAGTTATTCGTAAACAAAATCATTTTCATTAGTTTAAAATATAAAATAGATGGAAAATATCTAAAGTTAAACCATATATCTATTACAAAAATAATAAACTTCATAAAACAAACCAAAACACCAAGTAAATTCAATGTAAAATTATTTTAAATTACTATAATAAATAACGAATATTCCGCGCAACGCGCGGGTTCTTTCCTAGTAATTATAATTTGCTTTCGATTTCAAATTTTAATATATTCAATATTTGAGATAAAAAAAAATACATATTCGATAGCTCATAGCTCCACACGAATTTAAACTTTCATACGCAATAGTAGACATTATGTTAGTATCAATCTTTAAACTGAAAGTGTCAATGTTAATTAACATTGGTTAGTACGTGATATTATAAACAATACTATGAAACTTTAGTACGATGTCATTTTATACATCATCATTGGCTGATTTCCGTAAAATTTTAGTGTAATTCCAAAAACATAAATTTAATAATTAAATTGTACTACTGCGATTCCACTTTACTAAAAAGTAGATGACACAAACAAAAGGGAAATACATTATATTGAATTAACAGTATAGACAAAATTCAATAACAAAACATGATAAATTATGAAATCAAATTAGTAAATACTAATACGGAATTAATATTTGAAAAAATAGAAATATTCGAATAAGAAAAATTACAAATTACAATACAAAAGGTGTGATTGGAAGGGGTTGTAGAAACTTTTTAAAGCCAAAATTTAGTCTACAGTCAATTTATAAAATCAATCAAGCTTTATCTTATATTAAAATCTTACAACTAAAAAAAAAAAAAAAAAAAAAACCATTTTTCTAGAGCCTAAAATATTGTGCTTTACAAATCTTTCAAATCAATATATCACAATACTGTTGGAATAAGCTTGAAGCACAAGCAATCCTAAAGAGATTAGGATTAAGAGATATATTTAGGAGTTATCTAAATATATCGTTATGGGAGTTATCCTATTAGGATTAGGAGTTATATTTCTCTATATAAGGAGATGCGAGGTGTTGCGATAACTTATGAGTTTAGAGATGTGAGAGATTTGAGAGATTGAGAGCTTTGAGAGTTACGAGAAGAACTTGATAACTTTAGGTTTTGAGTGATTTTCCTAAAGATTAATAAAGAGAGTTATTCTTTGTTAAATTGTGTTCTTACTCATCTCTAGATTCTATAATTGGTATCAGAGCAATGGTGGCAAAGGTGCAGATATTGGTAAATTTGTTCTTGATTTAGGGCAATTTGAAGAAGAAACAGAGGAAAATTTACCAATATCTGCACCTTTCAAATATCGTAATACACTACAAGAAATCACGACTTTTACCACGACCATAATCGTTGTAAAATCGTGGTAAAACGCAGTTTACCACGATTTAACGACGATTTTCATTTCGTCGTTAATCGATCGAAGTAAAAACCAAATCGTCGTAAAATCGTGGTAAATTTTACGACGACAAAAATTCGTTGTAAATTCGTGGTAAAATATTCGTTGTAAAATCGTTGTAATTGTTACAACGAGTTTACAACGAATATTTGGTTGTAAATTTGTAATTATAATAAATCGAAAATTCTTACAATCGTGGTAAAATCGTCCCTAATTAGGGACGATTTTACGACGATTGTAAGAAATATAAATTTTTCAAATCGTGGTAAAATCGTCCCTAATTAGGGACGATTTTACCACGATTTGAAGAAATATATATAATACAAATCGTCGTAAAATCGTCCCTAATTAGGGACGATTTTACCACGATTTGTATTATTATAAATAAAAAAAAATAAAATTAAAAATTAGAAGGATGCTCGCCATGGACGGACGTCCCGGTGTGGACGAGGAGATGTCCCGGAAGCCGAAGCCGAACCGGAAGCCGAGCCTTCCAGGAAGCCCTCTTCTCCGCCAACATCCGCATGTAGTCCGGCGGTAAGGTCTTCCCTCTCCTAGGAGCCATATATAAAGTACTCGCCAAAAAAACATTAAATATTTAAATAATAAACATTAAGTATTTAAAAATTATTTAGTATTTTAAAAACTAAACATTATATAAGTATTTTAATGACATTAGTATTTTAAAAACTAAATATTAAGTATTTTAATATTAATTATGTATTTTAAAAACTAAGATTAAAAATTAATTATGTTAAGTAATAAGTTTTAAATATTTTAAAAACTAAACATTAAGTATTTTAATAATTAATTATATGTTCTAAACATATAATTCTAAAATCCGAATCCTAAAACTAAAATCCGAGCCTAAAACTAATTCCAAATCCTAAAACTAATTTTAAATCCTAAAACTAAATTCCAATTCCTAAAACTAATTCTAAAATCCGGTTTTAAAACACATATATTAAAAATATTTACCTTTGGGGATGTTGAAAAAGAGTGAAAGTTGTAGAGTTTTAGAGAGAGAAAACTTTAGTGAGAGATAGAGATTTAGAGAGAATGAGTGAAAATGAAAAATTTTGGTCGACTATATATAGATTCAGAAATCGTCGTAAAATCGTCGTAAATTTACCACGATTTTACGACGATTACTTTATAAATCGTCGTAAAATCGTGGTAATAATTGACGTTGACAACCTTGTACAAACAAAACTCCTGAGGATTTGACGTTTAGAGTTTCATTTTTGGTCGTAAATACGTTGTTAAATTACCACGAATTTCCATCGATTTTGTGTGAATCGTCGTAAATTCGTGGTAAATTTACCACGAATTTACGACGATTTATTACACTAAATGGATTTTGCTAAAATTCATCTGCCATTTGACTTCATGTTGAATATAATTATGATATTGTATGCATATGAAATCATACTAAGTCATATGATTGTAGAAAAACAAGTTTTGGTAAAATTAGAACATATAGACATATTAACCACAATATATATAAGTACACTTTATCTTAAACTTTATAAATTCTAGGAATATGTAACAAAACTTATTGATAAGCAATTTTAACATTGTTGTTATAGTTATTCATTAACTTTAGAGGTCTTAAAGAGTGTTTGTACGTAATATAAGACATACTTTTGAAAATGTTTGGGGTTTAGGGGTTTATACAAAAAGACGTTGTAAAATAGTGGTAAATTTACCACGATTTTACAACGATTACCTTTAAAATCGTTGTTAAATCGTGGTAAATTTACCACGATTTAACAACGATTACTTTATAAATCTTTGTAAAATCGTGATAATAGTTGACGTTGACAACCTCGTACAAACAAAACTCCCGAGGATTTGACGTTTAGAGTTTCATTTTTGGTCGTAAATACGTTGTTAAATTACCACGAATTTCCATCGATTTTGTGTGAATCGTCGTAAATTCGTGGTAAATTTACCACGAATTTACGACGATTTATTACACTAAATGGATTTCGCTGAAATTCATCTACCATTTGACTTCATGTTGAATATAATTATGATATTGTATGCATATGAAATCATTCTAAGTCGTATGATTGCACAAAAACAAGTTTTGATAAAATTAGAACATATATACATATTAACAACAATATATTATAAGTACACTTTATCTTAAACTTTATAAATTCTAAGAATATGTAAACAAAACTTATTGATAAGCAATTTTAACATTGTTTTTATAGTTATTCATTAACTTTAGAGGTCTTAACGAGTGTTTGTACGTAATATAAGACATACTTTTAAAAATGTTTGGGGTTTAGGGGTTTATACAAAAAGACGTTGTAAAATCGTGGTAAATTTACCACGATTTTACAACGATTTCGTTTTAAAGCGTTGTAAACTCGTGGTAATCGTTGACGTTGACAACCTCGTACAAACAAAACTCTTGAGGATTAGAGGTCTTTAAAAGACAACGAATTATAAGATTATTCGTGGTAAAATCGTCGTAAATTTACGACGATTTTACCACGATTTGTGAAATTTACACATATCGTGGTAAAATCGTTGTAAATTTACGACGATTTTACCACGATTTGTGAAATTTACACACATCGTGGTAAAATCGTTGTAAATTTACGACGATTTTACCACGATTTGTGAAATTTACACAAATCGTGGTAAAATCGTTGTAAATTTACCACGAATTTACGACGATTGTTAATTTATTTTATAAAAAAAATTAAAATACATTATTTTCTTATTTATTACTCGGAGTCATCGACGGACTCATGTTCGTCCTCGGAGTCGGATTCATCAAATTCGTCGATCTCTTCGACTTCTTCTTCGTCTTCATTCACCTCTTCAGCCTTCCCTATTATGTGGATCAACGAGTAAGACCATGTCCGTGTTTAGTTCCGGCGAAGGAAAATCGACCGACGTGTCATTCCGTAGTGGTGATTCTTCTTCCCCGATTATGTACCCTCTCGGGGCAATTTTGATGACGGATAGCCAATGTATTTCGTGGACTTAAGACGCGGATAAGGAATGAAGCTTACTTGCTCAGCTTGCGATGCAAGTATGAAAGGCTCGAACTTGTTGTATCTTCTATTCTTATTGACATCAACGATCCCATACTTGTTGATTCGTACACCTCTTCCGATCGTAGGATCAAACCACTCGCACTTGAAGAATACGCACTTCAACATGAGCAACCCGGAAACGTTATTTCTATGATTTCTTGGATGATTCCGTAGAAATCAATGTCTCCTCTAACACAAACACCGTAGTTAACACTTGTTCGATGTCGCACGTTTTCAACTACCAGATTAAATGTCTTTAAATCGTTGTTAAAAAGTCCCAAAATCGAAGTTGTAAATTCGTGGTAAATTAGCAACGATATAGCGACGAAATATTCTTATAAATCAAAACGTCGGTAAATCGTTGTAAATTTACCACGAATTTACAACGATTTGGTGCTTAATCGGAAAATCGTTGTAAAATCGTCGTAAATTTACGACGATTTTAATCGTTGTAAAGTTTACGACGATTTTACGACGAAAACCAAAATCGTGGTAAAATCGTCGTAATGTCGTCGTAAGTTTACGACGATTATAATCGTTGTAAATTTTTCGTGGTAATTTGCGCAGATTCTTGTAGTGATACTTGTTTTAGAGCCGATCCATGAGAAGCTTTTGGATCGTGCATGTATCTACTCAAGACACCAACACTATAGGACAAATCAGGGCGTGTGTGAAGGAGATATCTAAGGCAGCCGATGCTTCTTCTGTAGTCACTCTCGTCGATGCTCTCCTCCTCTTGTGACTTTGACAATGGTGGCAAAGGTGCAGATATTGGTAAAGCTTCTCATGGATCGGCTCTAAAACAAGTATTACGATATTTGAAAGGAACAACAAGTTACGGTCTTATGTTTCCTCGATCAAACTCATCAAAGATTGTTGGGTATAGTGATAGCTCACACAACGTCGACGAGGATGATGGTAAGAGCACAACGGGACACATATTCTATCTTTCAGATTGTCTGATCACTTGGTGTACACAGAAACAAGATACAGTTGCATTGTCTTCTTGTGAAGCTGAATTCATGGCGACTACGGAGACGGCAAAACAAGCTATTTGGCTCCAGGAACTTTGTGCTGAAATAACCGGGAGAGAGTGTGAAACGGTTACTATTCGGATCGACAACAAATCAGCCATTGATTTGTCTAAAAATCCGGTGTTTCATGGTCGAAGCAAACACATTCACAAAAGATATCACTTCATACGTGAGTGTGTAGGAAAAGGACAAGTTAAAGTAGAACATATTCCAGGAGAGATTCAAAAGGCAGATATCTTGACTAAAGCACTTGGAAGAACAAAGTTTAAGGAGATGAGAGAGCTCATTGGAGTCCAAGATGTAAAGAAAAATAATTTCAAGCTTAAGGGGGAGAATGTTGGATAAGCTTGAAATAAACTTGCGGATCAAGTTTAGTAATATTTGGGAGTTATCCAAATATACATATAATTAATTATGTGAGTTTTCCTTATTTCTTTAGGAGTTATCTAAAGTTAGTTTTCCTTTTTGTTTTGGGTTTTGGAGTTATGTTTTCCCTATATAAGGAGATGCCAAGTTGTGGCATAACTTAAGAGTTTGGAAGCTTAAGGTTTTTGAGTTATATTTACCTTATTAATAAGAGAGTTATTCTTATTAAAGCTTCGTGTTCTTAATACGTTGAAACTATAATTGGTATCAGAGCTTCAGAGAGATCCTAAGAAAAGCGTTGTTCTTCTTTTGAGAGTAATACAAAAGAAGAAAATAGACGATGGGAAAAGATGAAGAGAAAAACGAGAAGACATCAACGTCGGTGTCAAAGATGACGGAAGGAGGAGGGTCCGCCTCCATAAAGTGTCCCATGCTAAACTCGAGTAATTACACGGTGTGGTCCATGAAGATGAAGATTTTACTCAAAGTGAGCAAGGTATGGGAAGTGATTGAGAAGGAAAATTATGACGAGACAAATAATGATATAGCCATAGCATTATTATTCCAATCGATCCTCGAAACACTCATCCTTCAAGTCGGAAATCTAGACACGACCAAAGAAGTATGGGAAGTTGTGAAAGCAAGGCATCTAGGAGCCGATCGAGTTAACGAAGCAAGACTCCAAACGTTGATGGCCGAGTTTGATCGTCTTAAGATGAAAGATACACGAGAGAATTGACGACTTTGTTGGAAAGTTGTTAGAGATATCGTCAAAATCCGCCGAACTCGGAGAAGAAATCAATGACCCGAAGATGGTTAAGAAGTTTATGTCGAGTCTTCCCCGAAAAAAGTATATACACATAGTGGCTTCCCTTCAACAAGTCTTGGATCTTAACAAGACAAGCTTTGAAGATGTCATAGGACGCATAAAGACGTATAAAGAACGTGTTGCTAATGAAGAAACACAAGAAAAGCAAGATGAACTAATGTATGCTAATATGGAGACTCGATATGATCATTCCAATCAGGGTTACTACGGTGACAACGAGAGGAAGAGGTAGAGGTGGACGTTTTTCATACGGAGGAAGAGGCCGCGGAAGAAACATAGATTTGTCAAAGATAGAGTGTTACCGGTGTGACAAGTTTGGACACTATGCTTCGTCTTGTCCGGATAAGCTACTCGAGTTACAAGAAGTTAAAGTCGATGGCAAATCTGACACTTATGAATCTGATGAGCTCATGATGCATGAGGTAGTATGTATGCACAATGGGAAGAAAAATTCGAGTGGTGTTCAATATTTGGAAAAGATGGACTTCGAGCTTGAGGGGGAGAATGTTGGAATAAGCTTGAAGACAAGCAATCCTAAAGAGATTAGGATTAAGAGATATATTTAGGAGTTATCTAAATATATCGTTATGGGAGTTATCCTATTAGGAT
Source organism: Cochlearia excelsa (assembly GCA_963556525.1). Classification (NCBI taxonomy): domain Eukaryota; kingdom Viridiplantae; phylum Streptophyta; class Magnoliopsida; order Brassicales; family Brassicaceae; genus Cochlearia; species Cochlearia excelsa. Next base: position 477,194 of record OY748331.1, on the reverse strand, counting down.
TAGAAGTTATATTTCTCTATATAAGGAGATGCAAGGGTGTTGCATAACTTATGAGTTTAGAGATGTGAGAGATTTGAGAGATTGAGAGCTTTGAGAGTTCTGAGAGAGAACTTGATAACTTTAGGTTTTGAGTGATTTTCCTAAAGATTAATAAAGAGAGTTATTCTTTGTTAAATTGTGTTCTTACTCATCTCTAGATTCTATAAATACTACGTATCAATGCTAACATATTCATACAAAATACATATATAACATATATTGTAACTATTATAGTTCATGATAACATATATACTATTTTGTTATATACGTATATATTATTTTTCAACTAATATATAATTTATTGGAAATTTATAAAGTATTTCATATATATGTATATATAATACTTTTATATACATATATTTGTGTGTATATATATATGATTATAATTTTTTTTTTCATTTTTTAAATGTTAGATTGTATTTTTATTTTGTTCTTTATTACATATGTGTATATACATAACATATTAATGATGTATAGATATTGTATAATTATGATACTTACTATATAATTTTAATTTTTTAAAAAATTCTACAATATTATTTACAGAATTATCAAACCAATCAGATTTTTTTTTCAAAAACTCAGGACCGAAAATTTAGATTCAAAATCTTACGGCAACAAAATCTAGAATTACAGCAAAAAAAACTACAGCAAAACTTCTACAATAAAAAAATCGAAAGCTAACGCTTCAACCAATCGGACCAAAGACTTGTCGTAGGTGACAACTTATAATAAGCTCTCTGCTTATTTGGCTTGCGCCGGCTTATACGTAAGAGAAAGAGCATTTCACATTATTTTTTATCATCAGAACGGCTAAAAATATATGACACGCGTTTGTTAACAGGTGGCTATAGTTTCTGAACATTAATTCGAATCAGCATTGATGGAGCCAATATATTAAATTTCATAATTATTCGGCAGTTTAAATTTTCATGAAAAAATAGTATTTTTTTTTGTCAACATTTGACCCGACCCATTAGCCAATCCTACACAAACGTAGGCGCTGAGAATCGATTCAGGGTGGAATGGTGTTATCTGCCTTATCTAGACTTATAACTACCACTAGACCAATGTCATTTCAAAAAAAGAGTAATTTTTAAAGTTTTCTTTTGTGTATTTATTTTCCTTGTTCACAACATGATCAAAATATTTTGTTTGCACCCATCAAAAATGAGAAAAAGTAAAGGGGAGCCCAACAAGTTTTTTTAATTAATGGGCTACTAAGCCCAGATACGATCCACTTTAACAAATACATTGTATTGCAATTATATAAGATGTTGAAAAACCACTGTTTTATAATTTTGCATTTAAAATGTTTAAGAAATTAACCAATCACAGAATAAACACAGAGTGTACAATGTATTAGTATTAGTTTCTTTTTTAATAATGCTAACAACCATTTCACTGTTTAGGTAACTAAAGTCTACTTTAATGCTAACAAACCTTTTAATTACTTTTTTCCTCTCGTATTCACTAATGCGAAAGCTTTACTTTCACTTATTAGTGTCAAACAAATATGTTGACATTATTACTTTATTAGTACTCCTTCAATCAACTAAATTTTCTTCTTTCTTTACTAAAGATTAACTTTTAATCTTTTTCTTCTTTTTCTTCTTTTTTGTTCTTTATGATTTTTCTTTTTTTTGTTATTACTTTTGTTTTCTTTATAACCCAAAAAATTATTCTAAGATATATGTAAATCTCATGGGGAACTCATAATGACATGACCATTTAAATTATGTAAACAAAAATTGTCACATAATCGGATAGATTGGTCTAACCAGCAATCTAGCTGTATTATCGAATATTCATAATAAAAATTAGAAATAAATTAACATATAATATAGTAATATCATCTAAGTATATCGTGAAAACCAGACGTTGAACCGTTCCAACGTATAAGACAAAATATTCATTGGAAAATTATAAAACTACATCATTTTAATTATATTTCACAAAACTACATCATTTCAAATGTACTTCACAAAACTAAATCTAAAACATTCAAAATTAAATTCAAATAAATTCTATCCACGCAATTCTACCTCCTTAAATATTATACCCTAAACACTAATTAGTGAATCCAAATAATTTTTTTTTAATTTTGGTAATGTTTAAAAGGGTAAATCAAGCTTTTAAATTTTTTAAAAAGTGTAAATATGTGAAAAAATTAAATTAGGTGTAATTTTGTGAAGGAGGGGTTAAAATGTGTAATTTTTTGAATTCCTCAATATTCAATAGTTTTGGATGACGATTTTCAAATAGCTACTAATTTTTTATAATTAAATCACCTTGGGCGTTTTTGTTTGTTTTATAGTCTAATGGAATGTGTTCATGTGATGTGTGACATAAGAAATATATAAATAAAACATGTCTTATATAGTTATATAGAGGTACAGTTTTGTAGCTAGCAAATAAAAGTTCTCACCTAATAAAAGCTTTAAACAAATGCGACGTACCATTAGGTAGATAAAACAAAAGTTCTTTTAAAATGAAATTATAACATATGTAATGATTATTATACGAACTATTAGCTGAATTTAGCACAAAAATCATAAAAGCAAAAAGACCATAGAATAGATGATTATTATTGAAAGTCAACGCGTTTGATGTATCAAACTCATGATGCAAATTAATATATAAAGTGTACCATTATGATTCATGATATGTATATATATATATATATATATATGAATATGAGTCTGTAAAATGCCAGCTCGTGTCACGATGATTACACAAAATTCTGCAAAAAATTCTTTTAGTGGGTTCGCGAGCACATGCGTTTCTGCTTATAGCGATGCATTCTTTTACAATTATCCAGCTAATTACACTTTCTTTTCTAAAATATTACTAATTTTCTACTTTAAATGAATAAATAAAGAATGTCAATTCTACCATGATACAATTGCAACTTTTTTTCAAAAAGTGAGAATTACAAAATTACACCGTTTGAATTGAATTAGTTAGAGTTTTGTAAGAAAAGAGAAAAATATGTAGTTTTGTGAATTCCTCTTTTAAAAAACCTTTTAACAACATTTTGAAAGAACTCCATTAACATTTATAGAACAAATAGTTTGTAGAGTAAAAATAATCATAGAAAAGAAAAGGTAAACGTAAAAAATATCTTCTTAATTTTTTCATAAATTTATAGGCATGACTAACAATAATTTGTTTTACAAAAATAGACTTACAATACTCGAAAAATATTATTAAATCAAGGGAGAATTACAAAACTATACTATTTGAATTACATTTCACAAAACTACACTATTTCAAAATTAGTTCACAAAAATACACTTAAACACTCAAAATTAAATCCAAATAAACTCAACCCACACAATCCTACCCCTTAATATTATACCCTAAACACTAATTAGCGAACCCAAATAAAAATATTTTAATTTTGGTAATTTTTTAAAGGGTAAATCAAGCTTTTAAAATTTTGAAAAAATGTAAATATGTGAAAAATTGAATTAGATTTTTTAAATGAAAAGATGAAAGGGTGTAATTTTGTGAATTCCTCTTAAATCAAAACATTCATTTTTTTCTTCAACGGCTTGTAGAAAGGCGTTTAACAAAAAAGTGGAAAAATAGGGACAAATATCGAAATATAAAAATTAAAATTAGGGGCAAAAAAAAGCACATTTATTTGGGGATTCTCTCATCTACACTATTCTCTCATCTACACTATTCTCTCTCTCCTCTTCACCGTCGTCGTTCACATTCATTAAAGTCTCTCACTTTCTCTCTCTCTAAGAGCCGATGATTAACGACGGCGGATTTCACCGGAACTGATCAGAACAGAACAGCTACACATGGCGGAGGAAGACGTTTCAAGCAATTTCAGAGCTTTGGTGGAGAACGCTGATCGAAAATTCGCGAGAGTTCGCGATATCCCTGCGTTTGGAAGAGCACAGAGTCACTACTTCCTCAAGGTATTCAAAGCCTATATGAAACTTTGGAATTATCAGCAATCTCATAGGCCTAAGCTTGTGGCTTCTGGTCTAAACCGTTGGGAGATCGGCGAGATCGCGAGCCGGATCGGTCAGCTTTACTTTAGCCAATACATGAGAACCAGCGAGGCTAGGTTTCTTCTCGAGGCTTATGTTTTCTACGAAGCGATTCTAAGGAGGAGATACTTTGAAGAATCTCAAGGGAAAGATCTCAGGGCTAGATTCAAGGAGTTGCGATTCTACGCGAGGTTTTTGGTCGTCTCTTTGATTGTAGATCGTAAAGAGATGGTTTTGCACTTAGCTGAGAAGCTTAAGGTTCTTGTTGATGAAAGCAATTTGAATTTTAAGGTGATTTTTATCTCCCCTTTTTGATTATATTCTCAGGCCTTTTTAAGAATTTTGCTTGGTTAAGGTTTTTTCGTTGCTTGCTTGTTCTTTTGTGTAGGAGACAAACTTTAAGGAGTGGAGGCTAGTTTTGCAAGAAATCAATCGATTTATAGAATCTGATACTAGCTTAACTTATGTGAGGCCTATACGTTACTGTGCAATGCTTGATTCCTATCCAGCTTCTCAGACATACTTGGCGCGGTTTCATGCTAAGAAACTGTTTAGGTTTCGTGATGCTCTCTTAGCGAGCTATCACCGTAATGAGGTACATAAACTTTGTATATAAAAAGGGTCATATGAGTTCAATTATGTTGTTGGTTTCATTCATAATCATTGTATGAGTTGGTTCCTCAGGTGAAATATGCCGAAGTCACGTTGGATACGTATAGAATGATGCAGTGTTTAGAATGGGAGCCTAGTGGATCTTCTTACCAAAAACATCCTGTTGAAACAAAGGAGAATGGTTTTGTGGTTGATCATACACTAACTTCTGGGATTATAGATATGAAATTAGCTGCTGATATGGCTGATCCATCATTACCACCTAATCCTAGGAAAGCTATTCTTTATCGTCCCACAGTATCCCACTTATTAGCGGTGAGTTTTATGCATATCGTATAGAAAAACCTCCTAGTGTTCACCTTTGTTATATTTTATCTTGATTTTTACTGGTGATATACTGGTAGGTCTTGGCAATGATGTGTGATGAGCTGTCTCCAGAGAGTGTGATGTTGGTATATTTGTCTGCTTCAGGTTAGTTTCCTTTTTTGTTGTCACATGGAACTTATGAAGTTGGTAAATTTTTGATCAAGTTATGTCAATGGTTATCAAGGTGGTCCTGCTCGCAATAATGCTGTGCAACCAGAAAACTTTGCCGGTTCAAGTAGAACATCAAAAAGCAAGCTGCTTTCCCGAGTAACCCAAGAACAGAAGAGTTACAAGTCAGAACCTCATAGCAATGGACAAGAATTGTCTGGTGATTACAATGAAGACCATCTCTGGTTTGGTCCTAGAGGAAGCTCTGGTATGTCCTTATCCTCGGATTAGTATATTTAATGTCTCCAAAGAGAAGTCTTTTTTCACTCACTGTCTTGTTGTTTTTTATTCAGGTTCAAACAGCCTTTACCCTGGTGATCTAATCCCTTTCACACGTAAACCACTTTTCTTGATCATTGATAGCGACACTAGCCGTGCATTCAAGGCAGGTTTGTTATAACTTTGAGTATCATTTCTATGGAGAGTCTAATAGTTTCTCTTAGTCATTGCACCATATTTGCTGACGAATTGTAAACACCAGGTTTTAAATGGCGCAGAGAGAGGAGAGCATGTTGGTCTACTTCTTTCTCCTCTGAAGCCATCTTTGGAGAGCCCATCTGCTGCTGATGACACAGCAGCATTAAACGGAAGTCAGTTTACTTTTTTCTTAACAGCTCCTTTACAAGCTTTCTGTCAAATGCTAGGCCTCTCAAACTCAGATCCTGACCCTGTAAGTGCTTGTGATTTGACATACCTTTAGAGTTTAAATGAACCACAATGCAAGAGGCTTATTAGCAATGTTCACAATCTTCAGGAAGTTTATGATGAAGCAGAGAACATACTTTCTGCTTCTTTCTCCGAGTGGGAAACGATTCTCCTGACTTCCAAAGCCTTGAATCTCGTGTGGGCACAGGTCTTGCCCGATGCATTCTTGAGACGGCTGATTCTCAGGTGAGTTTTTTCTTTTTAAAGTTTTCCGAATCAAAACCATACAAAGCATGGACTCATCATCGTCTCAATGTTGTGTAGATTCATATTTTGCCGGTCTGTGCTCACTTCCTTCAGCCGAACAGAGGATCCTGACCCGTATTTACCTCAATGCCATCCGAATCTTCCGGACTCGGTCTCACCATTGTCTAAACCGGTGCAGTGCTCGGTACAACGTTTAGCTGATCACTTGGGTGTTGCAAAATCTTTCCACTTCAACAACACATAAAACTAGTAAGACCCATGAGCCTCTACACCTATGTGGTTGAAGGTTTGTGGGTGAATAGGTTGGTTCTTCTTTTTTTTATATAGAGAGTCTGTATTTTTTTAAAGGTAGAAAGAAAATGTAATTTGAGGATTATTTGTTTTTGTTTTTGTTTTTTGGTTATGGTGATTCATTAGTATTGATATTTGTAAAAGATTAGAACCAGGTAATAATTATTAGCCTCCTCCCTTTCTCTTGTTAAAGATAATTGTTCTTCTTATGATCAAAAGAGGATCAATAAAATCAGTGCATCATTGCATAAAGAAAGTATGACACTGTTGTAGTAAAGATTAAAGCTTTACCCAAAAGTAGGAAAATATAATAAAGGCCAAAGAGAGTGGCTCTGGAGACGGACATAATCCTAGCCGTCAAATATCAAATGTGTATACGTAAGATCGAATCATAGCCATTCAAGTCCAATTTCGATTTTGGATTTTGTGTTCTTACATCTTTCTTCTTCTGGGCTTATCATTGATACATGAATTAACTCAGACGAAACCCAGAAACAATCCTTGAATTTGGGAAGCGATGTTGACATTGAAACCTTTGGTGATGCCTATAACATTAAAGCCTCGATTTTTATTCAACAATCCTCATCATCGTCGCATCCATTTCTGCAAATCCCCATCGAATCTCAAGACATATGCTCAAAAAGACGGCAAGGGCTCAACGAAGGAATCTTCCGGTGACGGAAACAGACCGGTTGGTGATAATGGTTCGAACAAGGATGGATTCGGTGGTTTCAATTTCAGTTTGGGAGATCTGTTGAAACCGGAACAAGACAACTTTGCAGCCGTTGGATTAGCTGGTGTATTGACTTGGGCTAGCCTTCAAGTTCTCTCTCAGCTTTTCTTAATCTCTTTCGCTATCCTTGTTGCTGCTCTCAAATACTCTTTCATCGCTGCCTTACTCATTTTCATCCTCGTCACTCTACTCTAGTTTCCCTTTATCGTTCGTTTCATTAGGATTTGTAACCAATTAGCTCTTGTCTTCTTAATGATTCATTATAAAAGACATGGATGTACACTGAGCTTGGTCTACATTTCATCTGCTCAATTTGAGTTTTAATCTCTTGTTACATTACATGTTATGTGAGTGATGTAAATTTTATCTTAAAAAAGTTAACAACTTTGATGATTCTGAAGCTAAATACACCTCTAAAAATGCATCAATCTATGCAGATTCTAACAATTGACTCAAGACAGAATCAGAAGCAATTCTATTGAAACATCAATGGCCATAATCAATCAAAATGATTTATTAAACTTTTATAGCGAGATCCAAAACAAGTTTTTCTCAATATCAAAGGACTAAAAGAAGAGTGATTTTTAAGAAGAGAGGTTTTTTAAAAAGACAGCTACTTTTTAGAAGATTTCTTCTTGGAGCTAACAGAAGCAACGACTTGTGGTTTAGGATGCTTCTCTGCTTCGCTTGGATCTAACCACTTGAGAGTATGACGATTGAAGAACGGCCAATTTGGTACGGTCACGAGTGTCGTGAGGACAACACCTCCTGCGTAAACCAACATCATCGTCCTAAACGACGCCGTCGCGTAACCAGCAACGAAAGACACCACGGCAGCGATCAATAGCAAGATCTGCATTAACCACTCCGCCAATTTCTGCCCTTGCCAATCCATTTCTGAAAATAAACAAACAAAAATACGATTCGATTTTGAATCCTAAATTGATAATCACATAATCGTACGGATCCAATCAATGGAGAGAATCATTACCTGCAAAATTAAGACGATATTGGATCTCTTCTCGACGAAAAATGGATTTGGGGGAAGAAGAAGAAGAAGACACCAAAATACGAAACGTATATGTTGGGTTTTTGCAATAAATGGGCCTTATCTCCAAAGCCCATTAAGTTACTGTCTGTTAAATGGTTCATTTTAGCGATCCGCGACGTTTTTATTTATCCAATAGGAATCGAGTATACTGCATTGGAGATTGATCCATATGAGATCTGGACCGTCGATTAGGCACAAGAAAGCACAAGTTGTGTGATATAGTCCGTAAGATTTAAAACACATTGAAAAGCCTTAATAACCGTCCGATACATAATATTCTTTTTATCATCGTCGTCTATAAATAAATATCAAGAGCCGCTCACGCGTTATCATTACCTTCGCTTATCTTTTCGCAACCGCAGATCAAATTTGAATCGAGAGAGAATACAGAGAGAAAGGTAACGTGATCTCTGAAACTCTTCTTCGTCGTGCATTGATTAGGTTCCGTTCTTGATCATCATCATCTTCTTCTCATGCTTATTCATCTTTAAGATTTAGGTTTTTATAGGTTAGAGTAGAATCGTTTCGCTTGATTTGAGAATCCGATTGTTTATTTGTCTAAGATCATCCTTCTAGGTCATAAATGTAGTAGTTTTTAAATGGATTTTATCGGTGTTTGATGATTAGTTTTTTGCCTTATTGTAATATCTTGATTAGGCGTTAATCTTTGCTGATTTTTACGATTCAATCTAGCAATTGAATGTTCAAAGTTAACAGTCTGAATCTTGTTTGTATAATGAGCAGATGGCACGTACAAAGCAGACTGCTCGTAAATCTACAGGAGGAAAGGCCCCAAGAAAGCAGCTTGCTACTAAGGTAAAATGCTTTCTCGTCTCGTCTCTGTAGTTTTGGATTGATACGTTTTTGGATTTGTGGTTGTAAAATGCGTTGTTTTAAATCTCAGGCTGCACGCAAGTCTGCACCAACCACCGGTGGGGTCAAGAAGCCACATCGTTACCGTCCTGGAACTGTTGCACTTCGGTATGTTTCTTACAGATATATTGTTGGTTCTATTGATAAGTATTGACAAACTCTTGTCTTTTGTTGTTGATGAACAGTGAGATCCGTAAGTACCAGAAGAGTACTGAGTTGCTGATCAGGAAGCTCCCTTTCCAGAGGCTTGTTCGTGAGATTGCACAAGATTTCAAGGTAATGTGGGATAGATTTTAAACTTGTTCTTGTTCATGATTTCGACTAATTTGTTCATCAATCTGACATATTATGCTTTGTGTGTTATCTCTGTGATTGTAGACTGATCTGCGTTTCCAGAGCCATGCTGTGCTTGCTCTTCAGGAGGCAGCAGAAGCTTATCTTGTGGGTTTGTTCGAGGATACTAACCTGTGCGCAATCCATGCCAAACGTGTCACCATAATGCCAAAGGACATTCAGCTCGCTCGCAGGATCAGAGGAGAACGTGCGTAAGTGATTCGAGAGAAACTGTTGTGAGTGTGGGTGGTTTGTTTCTAATAAGTAGATAGTCTTTTTGGATTTTAGGGGACATGAAAGCAATGATGTTGGTTTGTTTGTTATTTTCTTCTCTCAGTTACTTTGTCTAGTAGGGTATTGATTTGCTTATGTTTTGTGAAAGCAATATTGCAACGTTAAGCAATATTGAAACAACAAGACCTACTATTGTTGAATATGATTTTGTAAAACACTTATTATGTTGAATATCTTTGACATTGGTTTGTACGTAATTCTGCTTTTTGAACTCTTATTATTTGGGCTTTTTAGTTAGTGTCGGAAAGTGGCAATGTATCCGAAATACTTTGATTGATAAAAGAGAAAATGGTAAATCCGTGTGAAACTTGAAAAGAATGAATCATAGCCGTTGGGGTTTGGTTTGAGAAAACACAATGTAACGATGTAGTGACCGTTGGATGTGAGAAAGCACACAAAGACGAGCGTGTAGCGAATAACACTTTTTGAGTATTATAAATATAAGCAATTCAAAGGCATTGTAGCCACAAACCACTAACTTGAATAACAAAAAGTCAGCCCCCAAAGTAAGTAAAGAAGAGGTTTCGCGTCTTTTCATATACTTTGTTTTTTTAACTGCGATCAGATTTTTTTCAGACAGAGGAGTTTCAAATTATGTCCATCCCTGATAATATGTTCTTATTTATGTCATCGAGGATCCAATTTTCGTTTGATTATTTCTCGCTTTGTGGTTCTGTGTTGTTGATAGATAATTAGGGTTTGTTATTATTCAATTTTTTCCCCTTTCGCTTGATTATTATTCAAAGTTTAGAAGAATGATAATAATGATGATGATGGTGTTATTTTGTGTAACAGATGGCTCGTACAAAGCAAACCGCTCGCAAGTCCACTGGTGGAAAAGCCCCAAGGAAGCAACTTGCCACTAAGGTCTCTTTCTCCCTTTCTTCTTCTTCTTATATGATCTCCATAAAGTGTCCTCTTTTATTTTCGGAATTGAGTTTTAATCTTCTTCTTCTTCTTATTCTTCTATGTTTTCAATTTAGGCTGCTCGTAAATCAGCACCAACCACAGGTGGAGTCAAGAAACCACATCGTTACCGTCCTGGAACCGTAGCTCTCCGGTTTTGTTCCTTTTCTTAATCCTCTTTATTACAAGTTATATGTCTCATTTTCTTGTTAACAAATCATCCATCTTTTTCTAAACCAGTGAAATCCGCAAGTACCAGAAGAGTACTGAGTTGCTTATCAGGAAGCTCCCTTTCCAGAGGCTTGTCCGTGAGATTGCACAAGATTTCAAGACTGATTTGCGTTTCCAGAGCCATGCTGTTTTGGCATTACAAGAAGCTGCTGAAGCATATCTTGTTGGTCTCTTTGAAGACACTAACCTCTGTGCTATCCACGCCAAGCGTGTCACTATCATGCCTAAAGATATTCAATTGGCTCGTCGTATCAGAGGCGAACGCGCTTAAGCCAAAACCTAAGAAAACCAGAGTGGTCAAAGCAAGTTTTTAAGAATGTTAATTTCTTTCAGTTATGTATGTGTTTCAAACTCTGTTTTTAACTCTTTTGTTAAATTTATGCTCTTTTGTCACCGTTCCTCTCTGTGTCTCTTGGTTGATTTATTTCTTTATAATTAAAAGTTTGTGGATTTGTTGAATAATTAACAATCAGATTTTAGACTTTGGCTAAACATAGTAAATAATCATTGGGTTCAAGGGAAATACATCCATCTTTATGTATGGTCAAGATTTGATCGGCTCTCGTTTGTTTGTGCTGACAAATTATTAAGTAAAAATAAAAATCTTTCCCCTAAAAGCAAGGAAATTACGTTCTAAAACGTTGATCCTCCTTTTCTTTATTTGACTTTTTGATTTCTTTCCTTAAATAATTTCTTACTCCATTTTCAATTCAAAACCCATCCAAACAAAGTTTGTTGACATTATTTGATACAGAGCTCTTCTCCAAAGATGAAAGCTTCCCATGAGAGCAGAGAAGAAAGCGACGTCGTTTCTTTAAGAGCCGTGTTATCTGAGAAAGATGTCTTGTTGAAGAATCTTGAATCCGAGATTGAGATAGGCAAAGAAACAGAGAAGAAACTGATTCTTTCTTTGGAAGAACAAACAAGAGAGCTTGAAGAAGCCAAGATAGAGATTGCTTCTTTAAAAGAGAAAGTTGACGGTTCTTACCATAGCCAAGATTCTACAGAAGACGACGACAATAGCTCTGTTCAAGATTTCGATGTCGATTCCATGAAAACTGAGATGGAATCAACAAAGGAGAGTCTTGTACAAGCCCATGAAGCTGCAGAGGCTTCTTCTCTTAAAGTATCTGATTTGTTAGAAGAGATGAAATCTGTCAAGAACGAGCTTAAGTCAGCGATCGATGCAGAGATAACTAGCAAGAAAGCTATGGATGATTTGGCTTTGGCTTTGAAAGAGGTAGCCACTGATTGTAGCCAAACAAAAGAGAAGCTTTTGACCGCGGAGACAGAGCTCGAGGCTGCAAGATCAGAGTCTAAAGAGTGGAAGGAGAAGCACGAAGAAGCGAGGAAAGAAGCTGAATTGCTCAAGAACACGAGCGAGAGGCTAAGGATAGAAGCAGAGGAATCATTGTTGGCTTGGAATGGTAAAGAGTCTGTGTTTGTGTCTGTTATTAAGAGAGGAGAAGATGAGAAGAACTCTCTTCTTGATGAGAACAATAGGTTGCTTGAAGCACTTGTTTACGCCGAGAATGTAAGCAAGAAAGGTAAAGAAGAGAATCACAAGGTTAGAGATATACTTAAACAAGCCATAAGCGAAGCTAATGTGGCGAAAGAAGCAGCGGGGATCGCGAGGGCAGAGAATTCGAATCTTAAAGATGCCTTGTTAGACAAGGAAGAGGAGTTGGAGTTTGCTTTGAGGGAGATAGAGAGAATGAAGGTTAATGAAGCTGTTGCTAATGACAATGTCAAGAAGCTGAAGAAGTTGTTGTCTGAAGTAGAAGTAGCTATGGAAGAAGAGAAACAGAGAAGCTTGAGCAGACAAGACTCAATGCAGAAGGAAGCAGAACTAGTTGTTGTTGTTGAGAAGAAGTTAGATGAGAAGAAAGAGAGTAATAAGAAAGAGAAGAAGAAGGAGAAGAAAGAACATAGTGAGAAGAAGGAAGAGAAAGAGAAGAAAGAGCATCATCATAACACACATCAGAACATAGACAAGAAGATGATTGGTAAGACTTGTAGTTTCAGTCTCATGAAGCTAGCACACAATCACAATCATAACCATAAGCACAAGGAATCAATAGAGGAAGAGACAAGAACACAATCACAAGACAACAATGATGATAATAGTGGAGGAAACTCTCCAGGCTCTGAGTCTTATCTATTCAAAGGATCAATCTTTGACGTGGCAGAGACGCCACAAGCGCAAACACATCATAAGAGGAGGTCTTCGTGTACGTTTTTGGAAGAAGTAGAGACGATAAACGCAGAGGATTTAGAGAATTATGAAGAAGTAGGAGGAGAAGTAAACGAGAAAGGAGCAAGGAAGAAGAAGGCTTTTATACGTAGATTTGGTGATCTTCTTGTTAAGAGGAAAAGCATGAGTTTCTCTCACAAGAAAGAGTCTTCTACTGATTCACAAGACAAGCAGCAGCAGCAACCGCAGACGCCCACGTCGCCGTCGCAACCGCCACAGTCTCCTGAGCCATGAAGATAAATTGTTTTTGATCTGTTTTGAGTTTTCTTCTTCAGCTTTGATTGATTTTGTGTACATAGACAAATGTTTGAATTTGTTGTAATAAAGGGTTTTCATCATTTTCTTGTTTGTAGGCTGATTCCAAACTTTCAATTTAGTGTCTATAGGCCTTTCTTGACCCAATAACTCTTAAATTTATAATGTTCTCATAGTTTTGTTGAAACCTAACCATGGCTTATTCTTTGTTTTAAAATAAAATAATTTATTTACTAATTTCACTACTTATATATATATTGGTACTTGCAAGTTGCAGTTTACAAAAGAAAGGTTCCAAATACTTGAAATAAAAATAAAATTATTTAGATTCTTTTCCTCACACTGAAATCATGTAGTGCAAATTCTTTTATATAATGGTTTCCTGATATGTTTTTGTGGTTCTTACTTGTATTTTCTATTTATGCTAATTATTTTGACATACTTTACGCAATGTAACCAAATTATTACGCATAATGAAATGATATTTGTGGAAAAAGTATGTAAAGATTCCCACAAACTATGAGATTTATAATTATTTTTTTTTTCTTATTAAAAAAGGTTGATATCTGAATAGATTTTGGGAAATTATAATAATGTTACAAAACTCTTTTAGAAATAGGCTTCTTCTAATTATAGTATTGTGTGGGGGACCAACCAATACCACCATGTTATCAGCCAACAACTCAACGGTGATGGGCTTTTTACATCACAAACCAATCTGCACCTTCCACGTAACCTTTCTCCATTTACGCCTGAATAGTTACCACTACCTCCACTTGTCATGTTGTATCTTCCACGTGTACGAGACCGTATGTGGCCACGTAATGCATTTTGGGATTTATTCAATAATTTATGCTTATTTAATAGACATACAAGACGTTTAAACAAGAACCAATAATTATTTAAAAAGAAACCAGATAAATTTATACAATTCCGACATTGTTAATAGACCATGTAGCTGATCTAAGCAACATTCTTTTTGGCTATTTGTTTACGATATTTAATATTTTAGCCGTTGACCTGGTTGGTTAGCTGGCCGACACATAATATTTATATTGATATTTCATACTAATACCCAATTTTTATTCAATTTTTAAACTATTTTTATAAATGATCACGAATCGAAAATGAAGGCTTTTAAGACATATGTTAAGACGTAAATTCAAGATTAGATCTACACAGTAGTTCCTAATCACATGTATAATAACATATACTTATAAAACAGCTAAGTTTCGTAGAATTAGTAACTCTAAAGAAAAGAGACAATTATAAAAGCGAATAAACCCAATTACTCGATAAGAATGTTAACTTTTAAAAAAAATGGTTCTTCTTTGAACATATCTGATCATTAATTATCGTTTTGTCTTTCTCTCTAAATCGTATATTCTATGTCGAAAAAAAGGAAAGTATATTCTTTCTCATAAGATCGTACGTGCAATAAAATAGCGATGAAACAGACAACTAAATTGAACGGCTCGCGAGTCACCACCACCTTTGTTCATGTCCTTGTTGTTATCATGTTCTTATTACATTTATGACACGTGTTTAATGGGCCTTCTTTATCAATATATCGACGGCCCAATTCTGAAAGGGGCCCATAATAATTATAAAAAGCGTGTATCGTTAGGTGCTGACGGTATGTATCATACATACATAATGTATGTAAAAACATACGGTATTTGGTTCTTAAACGAGAGTTGTGTTGTGTGTATAAATAATGTTATATGCGACTCAACCAAACCCAAAAGTCTTTATATTCTCTTTTTTCTTCTTCTTCACTTTAATTAAACGACAGGAAGCTAAAACGACATAGTTTTAAACAGAGACACAAAATATTCTTTGATCGATGGATAGATACGACATCTTGAGAGATCTTGGTTCTGGTAACTTTGGAGTTGCCAAGCTTGTGAAAGAAAAAGTTAACGGATATTTTTACGCCGTTAAATACATCGAGAGAGGCGTTAAGGTGTTTTTTTTTTTATTATCTCTTTTCTCAAAATTAATATCGATATGTATGGCAAAAAGATTGATGTGAAACTGGTATGTTGACCTTAATTGTGTTTTAAAAAAATCATTTCCTTGTTAATTTTATATTTTCTGATAATACAGATTGATGAACATGTACAGAGAGAGATCATAAACCATAGAGACTTGAAGCATCCCAATATCATCAGATTCAAAGAGGTATGTAATGTATATATATGAACATGATCAAGTCTATGGATGATTTACTTAATTACTTAGTAATTATTATAATTATGCCGGTCGATGTATAAATAATATTGTTCTAGTTCTAGAAGATGGTTATAGACAGTTAACATATAATTTTGTTTGCCTATATATTGCCACAAATAGGCGTGCAAGTAGTTTTTTAGGACAATCTAGATAATGTGTATTATTTCATATGGTTAGAGACTTTAAGACCTCTTCTTACTTCTTAATCAGAGAATGTATATTTTTTTATGACAATGTATTATTTTTTACTTTTAACAAATAATATGTCCAACGGTTCAAAACTCATGACAGCGTATATATGTACAAATAGTCACGGCGTTGAAAATTTTGTAATTATAAAATTCAAGATTTTATAAAATCTAAAAATTCGGTAGGTCGTATATATCGATCTAGAAATAATAAATAATTATGTTGTCTATAATTAATTTGAAGGTATTTGTGACACCAACACATCTAGCAATAGTAATGGAGTATGCAGCAGGTGGTGAACTTTTTGAAAGAATTTGCAACGCCGGTAGATTCAGCGAAGATGAAGTACACTCCTTAATTCATCATTAATTACCAATTAATTAATTAATTATATAAGCACTAATTATATTTACTCTTGTAATTATATTTTTGTTTATAATTGTAAAGGCAAGGTACTATTTCAAACAACTTATCTCGGGAGTTAGCTATTGTCACTCTATGGTACTTATTAATTCTTTTTATGACATTTCATTTACTATTTTATAGTTGAAACTTTATGTTGTTAAATTTATTTTAATTGCAGCAAATATGTCACAGAGACCTCAAGCTCGAGAATACACTTTTGGACGGGAGCCAGTCGTCGCAGCTCAAAATATGCGATTTTGGATATTCAAAGGTGTTTTTACACATTTAATTTCATTGATCATAACATATTAAAGGTCTTAAATACTATTAACTGATAATAATAATTTATTTTTTTTGTTTTTTATAAATGTAGTCATCAGTTTTACACTCTCAGCCAAAATCTACCGTGGGAACTCCGGCTTATGTTGCGCCTGAGGTCTTGTCCCGGAAAGAATATAATGGGAAGGTACGTGTAATTATTTATTAAATTAATATAATTATTTATAAATTTTAATAACATCAACTTGTTTATAAAAAGTCGTATAAGTACTAATAAAGAAAATGAACTTTATAATATAAAAGATTGCAGATGTGTGGTCATGTGGTGTGACATTATATGTAATGTTAGTTGGTGCTTATCCCTTTGAAGATCCACAAGATCCCAAAAACATTAGAAAAACCATTCAGGTATATATTCACACAAATTTTAATTATATATAATCAAACGTTCACTCCACTAATTAAGACTTTTTAATTCTTTTCTTAATACTATATGTGAAAAATAATAATAAACTCTTATAATGTAGAGGATATTAAGTGTACATTACACCATACCGGATTACGTCAGGATTTCCCCCGAGTGCAACCATCTCTTGTCTCGTATTTTCGTCGCTGACCCTGACAAGGTATTTAGTTACTAGTAATATTTTACAAAAAAATTATCCTAGTCCCAACATTATTAATCTATAGATGAATTTGAAACTATGATAGAGAATAACCATACCGGAAATAGAAAAGCAAGCGTGGTTTTTGAAGGATTCTTTCCCTGAGATTCCAGAAGAGAAATGTGATAAAGGAGATAAGACACAAGTGGAATTACAAGAAGAAGATAAGTGTCGTCAGAGTGTTGAAGAGATAGTGAAGATAATAGAAGAAGCAAGAAAGGAGATTAATGGTGGATTAGGCTTAATTGATGATCTCGATGATAGTGATGATGCTGATATCTATGATGATGTTGATGAAGATGACGATGATGACAGAAATGGTGATTTTGTATGTGCTCTTTGATTTCATATCTCTATATATTAACATGCATACATGTGTGACTATGTGTGTTGTATCATTTGTATGTAGCTTGAGAATTATCAAATTATTTTGTGTTGCATGTTTGTATAATTAAAAACAATTAATCAAGTCAAATATGCGTTTTTGTATATATCTATTATATTGCTCTATGTTTAGTTAATATTATTTTAAGTATAACAATCTTTAAATTTGCAAATAGTTGCATATACTCTCATATTTGATTTCATAGTGATATGATTATATTTATTCAATTAGACACTTTTTGGATTAACGGCTCTACAATTTAACCTAATCTCACCAGGTTTCGTAGATAGCAAGTCACCCATCTTAACCATACCATCCGCAAACGCCTTGAAAAACGCTTGTTCGTTCTCACTAAACATTTGCACAAAACCTCTAGTCTCTGGAGAAGTAAACAACGTTTGGTCCGAATTAAGAAACCCTCTCTTAGAAACCAAGTCTTTGAAATATTGGTTATCAAACACTTTAGGAGTCGCGTCCATACCGCTTGTAACGTTTTCATTTCCTCCCACGGGGCACAATTTGAACATTTTCTCTTTGTAAATCGGTTCAAATTCAGGATCGGCTTTTCCTGAACCGGATTGGTTATAAAGCCGGTGTTGGAATATGATCCAAACTTGAAGCTGAAGTTTAATGCATCTTGGAAGGAAGAAGAATGGAAGATTGAAGAAAGAACATGTTATAAGGAGAAGAAACATATTTGGTTCAAGTAGTCCTAAGACTCTAGCCAAAAGAGAAGGTCTTGAGAATAAAGAAAAAAGGCAAAGACTCTAAGTGAAAGAGAGGTTACACTTTACCAAATTAGAAAGATGGTATCTTGTTTATATCATCGTCAAGCTCATCTTCTTCTTCTTGAGTCTTCACGATTCCAAAGAGAGAGAGAGAGAGGGAGCTAGAGAGAGAGAGGTGCTTCTTGGTTTATCTTGTGTTAGCTTTCTTATTCTCTTCTCTTGTTTTGTTCTTCTTCTTCTTCCATTGTTGTCTCGGGTTAGAGTGTTAACCGAGACGGAGTGTGTCTCCGGTGAAAAACACATGTAATCTCATTGATTCATAGTGGATCGGACGAGGGACCGGTTTTCCCTCCCCTGAGATGTAGCTTATCCACACCGGATAGTGAACTCAGGGTCAACAAAAATCTCTCTTGTGTTCTTTAAGTTATGTTCATCGTTAGGTCAAGATCCGTGAATCCAAGATAGATCTAGGTGAATCAAGCACAGATTCACAACAAGTGGTATCAGAGCCAGGTTCTTGTGATTCACATAAGGAGAAGACATCGATTGAGAAGAAACGGTGGTTTTGTTTCAGATTCGGCGAGATCGAGTCTTCGCGGAAGGTGTAACGGAGGTTTACTAGATCTGCGATGTTGTGAGATGAGGAAGAAGAAGAAGACGGTGGTTCTGGTAGAAGATGCCGGAGTTTGGAACAAGAGATTCTCGTAGTAAGATCCAAACCGGATCTGACGATTTTTTGGTTTAAGAAATCAAAGAGAATCAGTGAGTTATGTTTCTTTCGAAAGGTAACTCGGGTCTGTAACAGTTGTGAGCTTGGTGCATAAAGCTTGCTGGTGGAGCTGTTATGGTTACAAGATGATGAGATGTTAAGTTTCAGAGAGACTGAAGCAAGAAGGATCAATTACAAGTTTGTTCTTGATCTGCGTTTGAGAAAGCGAATTTAGGATGATGCGTTTTTTGAAAGATTTCACATATTGATGTTGGATTCTTGTTCATGAAAAGTATGAGTCACGGTTGTTTGGCTCGAGGTTATGAATCAGAATCGTATCACCGGTTCTCATGGTTTAAATCTTGAAGATATTGGTTTGTTTCCGCTGCAATCACAAGTTAACTATGTGATGTTCTGTGTAGTTGTTTCTAGTGTTGTTTCTGGTCTGCATGAAGAAGAGAATCAAAATCTTGGAAGAACACATATGGTTGTATGATGGCTTTACAAAGGATTTGCCAAAGTTGTACTGGGTTTCAGATTTTTGCTTTGGTTAAATCTGTGTGTAAAAGGTTTTGATGCAGTTTGTGTTCAAGTGTTTTCTGAAGTTCAAGCTGTGAGTAACACATGTTAATCTCATGACTAGGGGACGCCTTAGAAGTTGAAATTGTGTGTGGTGGCTGCTTAAACATCAGTTAAGGTTTATGGATTCGGGTTATAAAGAAAGTTGCAGATGGGTATGGAACAAGATCAAGTTAAGATGCTAGAAACAAGACATGTTAAGGGCTTCAAATAATTCAAGGTTGATTAAGCTTGAGGAAGATTCTCTTGCAGGATATGGTTTGTCTCAATCTCAACGTCTCGGGTTAGGTTCTTGTGGATTTGATAAGCTCAAGGTTATGATGACCAAGGTTCTAAATAGATCATCATGGAGCTTGTAACAGCTAGTTTGGGAATGTATGAAAGCTGTTGGATATGTTGGTGTTTAATAAGTGGTACTTGTGTGGTAAAACATATGTGCGTTTCTATTACAACAACATATTGAGAGTCATCAAAGTCAGCTAGATATGGGAACAAGGGACTTCATAAAGTAGTAGCTTGGGCATTGTGTGTGTTCTTGGCAAACGACATTAAAGTGTTTGCTGCAACGGGGATCATGTGCGGTAAGAGCTAAAGTAAGCTTTGGCGAGGTGTTGAAGTGATGAAAAGCTCAAGTTAGAGTTTTTTCAATGGCGTCACGAAGTTTTCTATAAAAGTCTGAAAGTGATGGACTTCTCATAAAACTGATGGAGAAATTAGTGCTAAAGAAATATAAAGGTAGTGAGTTCTTCTCGGTGCATGTGACTCAAGTTTATGAGACATGGAAGAAGTATTTGTTGGACTTAAAGGATATCTTGACATGGTGCGCTCAACATCAAAGTCTGCTTGACATGTTTCTTAGAGATGAGAAAGCATGTGGATATTAGCAGAAGGTACAAGTTTCTGTTTTGTCACAACATAAGTGTTGGTGAGGTGATTTGA
Organism: Cochlearia excelsa; assembly: GCA_963556525.1. Taxonomy (NCBI): domain Eukaryota; kingdom Viridiplantae; phylum Streptophyta; class Magnoliopsida; order Brassicales; family Brassicaceae; genus Cochlearia; species Cochlearia excelsa. The sequence continues at coordinate 456,753 of OY748331.1, read as the reverse complement.
AATGTCTAAGACTGAAACTTGTTTATGGATATATTGGTTCAAGTTTATGAATCAAAGAGTGATGGATGAGTTGTTATATGTCTAAGGGACTTGGAAAAGTCAGGCACTCGTTCTGTTTGACTATCTCCGGAAAATGTTTTTTGTGTCATTTAAAACATAAGAGTTTACAGTGAAACTGTCATGGTGGTTGATAGTGGAAAGCACAAGTTCTGGTGAAGAAAATCAAACTTGTTTAGCTTGGCAGTTTAGAACCGAGTTGAGAGCTTCAAAGAAGAAAGAGCTCTTGGTGGGTCTTATGGCATAAAAGGTTACTTTGATTGGCTGGGGAAAATAAGTTGAATAATGTATCAAGGTCTGATACATGGTTCAAGAAAGAAGCAGTTATGAAGAAGTAATCTTATACACAAGATGTATGGGTCAAAGTAACAGTGGAGAAAGGTTTTAACTCATATTGGTGAAGCTACTTTAGAGAGAAAATGAAATATGAAGATTTCAAATTTCAGGTGGAGCTATGAATGTACAAGATTTCTCAGATCATTTCAGAAGTTCAGTAATCTGAAAATAATTTGTCAAAGCAGCTCGGAAAGGAAGAGTTAAATGGATTTTAAGCTCATTGTTGGATATGATTCATAAGTGTTTGTGTGGGAAGACTGAAAAGTCAAGGGTGTAACAAGTGTCTGCGGTTTTTCAAGCATGATCTCGTCTCAATTTGCAGACTTCTGAAAATTCAGAAAGTATACTAAGGTATGATTTGGCTTGAGATGAAGCTTATAGAAGTGATAGTGGAATTTTCTAAAGAAGAAACAATATTGGGAACAAGTGCATTGTCTGCAAGGTTCGTCTCAAAGTTCATACACTTCTACAAGCTTGAATTTGTTATGCATACAACATAATAACTATGTTATCTCAAGGTCGTTATTTGCAACATGGGTGGAGACGTAGAAATGTTGAAAATACAGAGAAATCAAAACTGAAGGTGGTAAACAACAATCAAGGAGATATGATTGTGTTTGGTGCATCATAAGGAGACTTACTAGATCTTCTTAAAGGATACACTTGCTGGAAAGTCAAGTGAAGGTTCATCAGTGGTAACAATGTGTTAAAGAAGAGCTGGTGGGTGAGAACAATTTGTGTTAAGTCTGAAATGGACATCATGAGCTCAAGGTTTGATGTCTAAGATGCTGTAAAAGTATGTCTTTGGGAGGATCACATGTTATGTGAGTGAAAGATGTGGTTAAAGTGTACAAGTAGCGAGTCAAAAGCTGCTGGTACGATTTTGTTTACTCATGGAACTTGGACAGAAGAATTTGTGTCGAAAGTCTTCTCAACAAGGTGGAGTTGTGAGGCGTGTTCTGTTGGCGACAGCGGCGGTACAAGTTATTGGGTTCAAGACTTGGTGATTAAACAAATGGGTGAATCAGAGAATGGTTCAGGTTTTGAAACTTGTAAGTTTCTGGTTTTCTGCATATGATTCAAGTAGTTTTTTTGGTTCTAAACTCAGTGCACATGAGGAGAATCATAAGGTCGACAAAGAGAATCAGTTTTGCAGTAAGATAAAGGTTGGATACAGTCACTGAAACAGGTCTATGGTGTTTAACAGAAGCCATGGGGAGAAGTCTGTGTGATCGTTGAGTTCATAAGTGGTGTAGCTTATGGGAATTTCTGTTAGGTTAACGAGTTTGAAGGTGTTTCATATCTTGTTAATGAAGTTGTCTGGGAGGTTGTCTCAGGTATGAAAACTATGAAAGTTCAAGAGCATCATTGGAGAGTTGAGTTTATCACAAGTTTGTGTTAAAGCTGGTTACAACTTAAGAAGACATGGAAGTGTAAATGGCTTGGAAAAGGCAGTGATGTTGTCACAGCTTGAGGCGTTGAACATAGTGTCTTGTTCATTGATGGTTAAGCATGTTTATGGTGATTAAACTTGCTAAGTGTTCTGGATGTGTAAGGGTTGCTTATGCAGGTTTTAATGGAGATTTAATGCTAAGGTTAGAGCTGCGGTTTTTTCAAGGGTTCTAAGTGGCAACATTCAAGATGGTATACAAGCTTGGATCAAGGTGGAGATTGTTGGAATATGATCCAAACTTGAAGCTGAAGTTTAATGCATCTTGGAAGGAAGAAGAATGGAAGATTGAAGAAAGAACATGTTATAAGGAGAAGAAACATATTTGGTTCAAGTAGTCCTAAAACTCTAGCCAAAAGAGAAGGTCTTGAGAATAAAGAAAAAAGGCAAAGACTCTAAGTGAAAGAGAGGTTACACTTTACCAAATTAGAAAGATGGTATCTTGTTTATATCATCGTCAAGCTCATCTTCTTCTTCTTGAGTCTTCACGATTCCAAAGAGAGAGAGAGAGGGAGCTAGAGAGAGAGAGGTGCTTCTTGGTTTATCTTGTGTTAGCTTTCTTATTCTCTTCTCTTGTTTTGTTCTTCTTCTTCTTCCATTGTTGTCTCGGGTTAGAGTGTTAACCGAGACGGAGTGTGTCTCCGGTGAAAAACACATGTAATCTCATTGATTCATAGTGGATCGGACGAGGGACCGGTTTTCCCTCCCCTGAGATGTAGCTTATCCACACCGGATAGTGAACTCAGGGTCAACAAAAATCTCTCTTGTGTTCTTTAAGTTATGTTCATCGTTAGGTCAAGATCCGTGAATCCAAGATAGATCTAGGTGAATCAAGCACAGATTCACAACAGCCGGTTTACGATTGAGAAACATCTAGCTTCACCTATAGAGTGTGAACCAGACAAAGCAACCATGTCTTTTGTTGTAAGATTAAATCTTTTAAAGAGATTAATTAAAGTGGTTGCATTTGATCTTGGACTTGGCATGACGTCATCTGAATCTTTTTGACTTGCTGTTAAACTGTCTTTTCTTCCTAATTTCACTTCCCAGTACGGTCCTCCTGTCTTTTAATATAATATATATAAAAAATTAAAAACCAAATTATTAAGCACTAAGAAATTGAAGTAACTAATCAAATTAAATAGAGAGTAAATTTACTAGGGAAATTGCGTCACGAGAAGCCATGATGATAATATCTGCACAAGAAACTGTGGCGGGACAAGCCTTCTCTAATGCTGATTTAATGTTGTCTACTACTTCGAATGATCTTAAAGAGCCAATGTTAGAAAGTGATAGTTTTTCTCCTAACATTGTTGGTGTGTCATCCAATAATACAGATCCATCACATCCCTACAAAAATAAACATACAAAAACATTATGTTATATATATGACCATTAGTTATATGTGATTCTAATAATTTAGATGTTTTCTAAAAAAAAATAATAAAATGATATATATTACATTAACGAAACAATCATGAAATTGTAAACGCATAATGGAGGCAACACTTCGAGCTTCTTTAAGCATAGCTTTTCTCATCTCTTCTCTCACTATGGATTCAGCTTTAGGACATGTGTTACCGTAGAATCCTGGTCGGAGAATTTCTCCGGCGGCCACCGTGGTCAAAAGAAGTTGACAAAGGAAGATATTGATAGCTAGAGTAGTCATGATTCTGGAGTATCTTTTTTTTTGTTTTGTTTATTTCACATGATTATATAGTATATACGTTTTTTGTCTGGTCAAAACTCAACATTTATTCATAATCATTCCTAGATATTGATATTTATTACTTGTATTCTATAATAGTAGAAAAATGGTATCATTCGTTTTCTTGAGTGTGTATTGCTGTTATTTGGTTTGACTACAATAGTCAAAAGTACATTTGATTTTTGTAAACCTATTAAACTCTTTTTCTTTATTTTTTTTTTTTGTTAAAAACTCTTTTTCTTTATTTGGAGTCTAATATCTTATCTTTCCCTCAAACACAAAGACACATCAATTTTTTGTTTCTGTTTACATATATCCCATAGTAATAAAACTGTTGATAATATGAATATCACAAATTAAGGGGTTAATTTGGTAATTGTCAACATTTATATTGTTAAGCTCATTTTTTTAATTTTATAAACTTTTTATTCGTAGTTTTTAAAAAAATATAAAAATAAATATAAACCACATTTTTTTTAAATATAAATACAAATATATTTTTTTTTTAATCTAAATTACCTTATACTAAAATTTATATAATAACATTTACATGTAAATAAAAAGAACTTTCAAAGTTTCTCAAATTTTGTCAAGATAGATTCACAAAATTACACATAATTTAATTTTGGGAGAATCACAAAACTACACCATTTGAATTACATTTCACAAAACTACACCATTTCAAAATTATTTCACAAAAAACTACACATAAATACTCAAAATTATATCCAAATAAACCCTACCCACACAATCCTACCCCCTTAATACTATACCCTAAACACTAATTAACGAACCCAAATGAAAATATTTTAATTTTGGTAATTTTTTAAAGGGTAAATCAAGCTTTTAAAATTTTGAAAGGGTGTAGTTTTGTGAAAATATTGAATTAGGTGTAGTTTTGTGAAAGGAAAGTTGAAAGGGTGTAGTTTTGTGAATTTCTCTTTAATTTTTTCACATATTTACACTATTTTAAAAGTTTAATTTACCCTTTAAAAAATTACAAAAATTAAAATCTTTTCATTTTGGTTCGCTAGTTAGTAGTTAGGGTACAATATTAAAGGTATGATTGTGTGGGTATGATTTATTTGAATTTAATTTTGAGTATTTAATTGTAGTTTTGTGAAGTATTTTGAAAATGACGTAGTAATTTTTTGAAATGTAAATTCGTAGTTTCGTAATTCTCCCTAAAATCAATTAAAACCCAAAACCCATCGCTGCGACGCCGCCGGCTAAAACAGAAGAAGTAGCCGACGAAAAAATGGGAAGAGGAAGACGACACAGAGGCCATTCAAAGAGAATCCAAATCGAACATGTTCCAGAACCCATCAAATCCTCCGATGTTTCCAACATCCAAAACCGCATCTTGTCCAATCTTGATTTCGAGAACTATTACAAAGTATATACCGACTCCATGGATCTCAAAAAGTTTAGATTTTTAAAACAAGCAACACATTGTATTGTCATGTTTTTGATGTGTAGGAACAAAGGATAGTGAAGACAGAAGAGTGGGATTCGTTCATGGAGATTCTTCGTAAGCCATTGCCTGCTGCTTTCAGAGTTAACTCCAAGTATATGTTTCTCTGCTTATTTTACACTTCAAAGTTTAGATTTTTTTTTACTAAAATGTCAAAGCTTTGTTGTTTCTCAGTGGCCAGTTTTGCGATGAGATTCTTTCTATTTTGGAGAATGATTTCATTAAATCTCTTCAAGCTGAGGTAAATTCATGACTCATTGCTTATCTACTACACAAAGAAGCTACTTTTTGTCTCCTCAAGTGTTGTTTTTTTGTTCTTTTCTCTACTTACTTATTAGGCTATAGAGAGTGGTGAATTGGAGGCTATCAAGCCTTTGCCTTGGTACCCTAAGAATCTTGCTTGGCATTCTAATTTCTCGCGTAAAGAGATACGAAAAAACCAGACACTTGAGAGGTTTCACGAGTTTCTAAAGTTAGAAACAGAAGTAGGGAACATGACCAGACAAGAAGCTGTTAGCATGGTATGTTACTAGTGTGTAACACTCTTTAAACGCCTTCGTAGATACTTTTTTAAAGTTTCTGTGGTTGTTGTTTATGATCATGTAGGTACCTCCTCTCTTCCTTGATGTGCATCCAGATCACTTTGTTCTCGACAGTAAGTGATTTTTACATGACATTGTTCGAGATAGCTATGGACTTGAAGAGTAATGGTTAAAATTGATTCACGTGTCTTCTCTTCTCTTTTGTATGAACAGTGTGTGCTGCTCCTGGTTCCAAAACATTTCAGCTTCTTGAGATAATACATGATTCATCAGAGCCAGGATCATTTCCTAATGGAATGGTTTGTAATACTCAATTTTCGTTGATAGATAAGTTTCTTTTCTTTCTTTTAATTTTGTTGTTTGAATCAGGTGGTGGCGAATGATAATGACTATAAAAGGTCTAACCTTCTTATCCACCAAACGAAAAGAACGTGCACGACCAACTTGCTAGTAACTAATAATGAAGGCCAACATTTCCCTAGCTGCAACATGAAGAAAACCTTGTCCTTAGCATCTGCGAATTATCACCATCCCTTTGACCAGCTTCTCTTTGATCGTGTTCTATGCGATGTCCCGTGTAGTGGTGATGGTACTTTGCGCAAGGCTCCAGGCATATGGAGAAGATGGTTTCTATGTTTATAAACTTCCATACTGATATTTGTTTTATTCCACTTGTTTCGAGATTCTTATTCTTCGTTTATATGTGGACAGGAATTCGGGATCAGGCAATGGACTTCATAGTCTACAGGTTGTGCTTGCCATGAGAGGTAAGATTTTTATTGGTTTTCTCAAATGCTTCGGTTTTGCAGGATAAGTTATCTTGATTCTTGAATTGTCTGGTTTCAAGGTTTATCTCTGCTAAAAGTTGGTGGGAGAATGATTTACTCAACCTGCTCAATGAACCCAATTGAAAATGAAGCTGTTGTTGCTGAAGTAATTTACTAGTTTCTTTCTTCTTTTTCCAAAAACCTGTTATTATGAATGCTAATATATTGTTAGTATTCTTCAGATTCTGAGGAGGTGTGGTTGCTCTATTGAGCTTGTAGATGTCTCAGACAAACTTCCTGAACTTATTCGAAGACCAGGTCTTAAGAGGTGGAAGGTAAACAAAATTTGTTTTACTTTGAAGCAATAGGAAATTTATAATGAAACTTTTCATCTTGCTTGTATCTTTGTGGGTTCAGGTGCATGATAAAGAAGGCTGGTATAGATCTTACAAAGATGTTCCAAAATCGCAGAGAGATGGGATTCTAAAAAGTATGTTTCCTTCTGGTAAAAGCGGTAAAGACTCAACACGTAGCGGAAACAGCTGTGAAGAAATGGTGTCTATCTCTTCTGACGAATCAGCCGAGGAAGTCTGTGATCTTCCCCTTGAAAGATGTGTGAGGATACTGCCTCATGATCAAAACACTGGGGGATTTTTCGTTGCAGCCCTTCACAAAGTTTCACCTTTACCAGGTAAATTCGAAGAAGTTTTTGGTGCATAACCTCCCTATTTGATTCCATAATAGGATTCATGGATCATTTTCTTGTAGAAATTCAGGAGAAACAAAGTCAGCGGAGAAGTTTGTCTACAAGAAACGACAACTCACCTGAGAAGTCATCATATGAACCACTCTCTGACACAGTGGTTACTAAACCTGAAGAGAGTGCAGAGGAAATAGTTCTTGAAGAAGACGAAGAAGCTTCAGACAATGGCTCAAAGGCTGAGAAGGCAAGCAGCACAAGCAAAGAAGGCAACATAGAGTTGGCTCAAGAACTTGAAAGTATGGGAGACAAGAGACCAATGCAGGGGAAGTGGAAAGGCCTTGACCCTGTTGTTTTCTTGAGAGATGAAACAGTAATAAACGGGATCAAGAACTTTTACGGCATCAAAGATGAATCCTTTCTGATGTACGGTCATCTCGTGACTAGAAACAGCGACACAAGCAGCAAAGGCAGAGTGAAGAGAATATACTATGTTTCAAAATCGGTTAAGGATGTTCTTGAGCTTAATTTTGCGGTTGGGCAGAAAATGAAAATTGCCTCTGTTGGCCTCAAGATGTTTGTAAGCACACTATATTCTGGTTTGCTTTTGATCAAATATCAACTCCCATATGGCTTTTGTTAATTTTTGACTGACCGAAAATGCAGGAGAAACAATCAGCAAAAGAATGTGAAGCCAACTGTTGCTCATTCCGGATAACGTCAGAAAGTTTGCCTTTGATCCTTCCCTACATGACCAAGCAAATACTCTACGCAACAATGGCAGAATTCAAGAATCTTTTGCGACACAAATCAGTCAAGTTCCCAGATTTAGTGAACCCGCAGTTTGTCCAAGACGCAGCAGAACTAGCCATGGGATATTGCGCTGTGGTTCTTGTAGACGGTATATGTTAACTACATCTATATATATATATGCTTTGATCATGTGTGGGGGCAATATGGTTTGAAAGTGTTATGCTTCCGACAGGTACTGAGCGGATCGAGTCAGAAGAACCAGTCAAAGTGAATGCATCAACAATAGCCATTGGATGCTGGAAGGGAAAGGCTAGCTTAACCGTTATGGTCACAGAAGTGGATAGCCAGCAACTTAACCAGAGGCTTTCTTGATTCGAACAATAGCTTTTGATTGAAATATGAGTTGTTGAGACTGTGTACACTTCATCAGGCTCATTTCTAGCCCACTTCTTGATAAACTTGAATTTATTGTGTCTTAACCGATTAAAGGATTCCATTACAGGTTAATGATATAACTCAAGGCTGTGTTGTTTCACATTGAATCAAAAGCAACACTCTTTCTATTGGTGTCTAATTACACCATTGTTTAATGAACCATATCCCAAAAGAATATACAAAGAAAAGTTGCAAATCTCTCTCCCTCTCTCTCTCTCTCTCTCTCTATCACCAGAATCCATGAGGAAAAAAATTATATAATTCTTGTAACAACACAGATCAAGAAGTCTTACAACACGTGCTTGTCTTAGCGGGAATCTCCTGTCCTGGACCTGGGATGACAATCTTCTTACCAGCCAACGATCCCTGGTTAGTTGAATCGGTGGCGGCAGATGCGAGATTCTTCTTGTTGACCGTATTGAAGATCTCTGTCATTAGAGTGTTGAAGGAGTTTTCAACATTGGTTGCGTTTAGAGCTGACGTCTCGAGGAAAAAAAGACCTTCCTTTTGGGAAAACTCTGTGGCGTCTTCTGTGGGAACAGCTCTTTGATCTTCAAGATCAGACTTGTTTCCGATGAGGACGATGACAATGTTCTTATCGGCATGTGCCCTTAGTTCTTCAAGCCAACGAGGGATGTGGTCAAAGGATTCACGTTTAGTCAAGTCATAAACCAGCATTGCACCAACTGCTCCTCTGTAGTATGCACTTGTAACCGCTCTGTATCTGCATAAAGGGAACAAAAGAAGAATCAAAGTCACTACATCAAGAACCAAATGTCTCCATGGAAAGCAATAAACATTGATTCAATCATACAATGATGAATAGAACTCTCTCCATGGAGTAACAATTTCCACATAGCTTCCAGAGAAATGTCTGATCTAAAATGAGTAAAGACGAAGAACCTAATAACAATGTATAGAAACTGAGATCTGCGAAGTAGGAATCTAGTCAAAACCCAAGTCAATTTCAGATCTAGGAGGAAAGTTCATTTCAGAGATCGATTTACAATATCGGATTCAAAATTAGGGAGAGTACCTTTCTTGACCAGCAGTGTCCCAGATCTGAGCTTTGATGCTCTTTTGGTCAATGACGAGCGTACGAGTCTGGAACTCTACGCCTATGGTTGCCTTTGAATCCAAGCTGAACTCGTCTCTTGCGAATCTAGCGAGTAGCTGGGATTTCCCTACGGCGGAATCGCCGATTAGAACCACCTTGAACACGTAGTCCACTTTACCAGATGCGCCGCCGTATCCGCCTCCTCCGGCCATGTTTCTTATATCGCAGACGGTGAGCTATTATCCAACTTTCTCTCTCGCGGTTGTTGTGATACCTAACAAAACAAACTATGCTTTAGCTGTGAATTGGTGAGAGCGACAGAGAAATTGTAGAGAAAAAAAACAAAGTGGTGGATCGATTGATTTATTCGTTTGTGTTTTCATTGTGATCCTGTGTGCGACAGTCTTTGCTACTTGAGAATGATACAAGCCTCGATCATGACACGTGGAATCAAAAAGGCATTAACACACACGTGACTGAAATCTATAGGAAGCACAAGGGCATTGGTAGTGGGGGAACACTGTAACTAATAAAAGACCTTTATACAGCAGATTATATTTTGGATAAAGTGAGCGGGACACGATCATTATTTAGTGGGCCCCTAAAGCGTCGGCGCCGGGCTGTTATTTTCTTTACCGTTCGAATCTGAAAAGAAAAAGGAGCTTTTAAAAATGAAATAGATGGCCCATGAAGGTTTCGAACCCGCGACCTTCGCGTTATTAGCACGACGCTCTAACTAACTGAGCTAATGGGCCAATTTGGCTATAACATTTTATTTGAAGTTACTAATAAATAGTTAAGCTCTTATACTTGAGCTAGGGTACTAGACATAAAGACAGAGATTCTTATTACAACGGGTTTCATGTTTGAAGTCTGTAAATATGCCAAAAATAGAAACTAATCACACGGTTCAACATTAAGTTAACTTAAAAAACAAAAACATGACATGATCTTGATACAGCAGAACGGAGCAGGCTTAAGGCAGGTTTACACCTCCTAGAGAGGCACTTAGGCTCATTAAGACACTGACTCACGGTTCAAAGAGAAAATAAGTCTTGAATCAAAATGGTATATAGGAGAAAAAAACGCACTCAAGACAGACGCTGACTAGTGTTTCTTCTCTTCCTGAGCCGTTCTGCAACAATGAAGGCTAGTTCAAGAGACTGAGACGCGTTGAGCCTTGGGTCGCAGTGTGTGTGGTAGCGAGAGCTCAGGTCATCGTAGGTCACAGTTCGAGACCCTCCAATGCATTCTGTCACGTTCTGTCCTGTCATCTCTAGATGGATACCTCCCGCGTGGCTTCCTTCTTGCTCGTGCACATCAAGGAATGCTCTAACTTCAGCCTGTTAAAATAAGGCAGCAAGTTTTAGTCACTAGTTCACTACTATGCTAAATACATGTTATGCCTGATGGGATGTTTAGCTTATAAGGTGTGTACCAGGATGGAGTCGAAGGCTCGTGTTTTGAGACCACAAGGTGCTTTGATAGTGTTGCCATGCATTGGATCGCAGACCCATGTTACAACCTGGCCTGACCTGCGTACTGCTCTGATCAAGTGGGGAAGCTTAACCCTCATGTTTTCGGCACCCATTCTCACAATCACAGTGATTCTCCCAGGCTTGTTGTTAGGGTTCAGGATTTCAACAAGCTTGACCAGCTCATTCGGATCCATTTTGTTGCTCACCTACATCAAGTGTTTCAAATATTCAAGCTAATAATAACTCATGGTTACTCAGTGGCACCTCAAACCAGCTATCATTATCGAAATCAGTGGTCTTATTAGTAAAAAAAGAGCTACAATATCAAGCTTAAAATTCGTATGCTTTTCTGTCTTGCTTCATCACACCCTAAAGTTAATATCTACTTAATCCTTTGAGGTCGAGTATTTCAGTAGCAAGCTGCATATTATTGATCTATCTAGATATCTACGAGTTGAACTATATATCGTCTTTAAAAAGGTGAAGTACCTTAATACCCAGAGGATTAGCAATACCCCTGAGGAACTCCACATGAGCACCATCCAATTGCCGGGTACGCTCCCCGCACCACACCATGTGTGCAGAGCAATCATAGTACAAACCAGAAGTAGAGTCCAACCTAGTGAGAGACTGTTCATAAGGAAGAAGCAAACACTCATGTGATGTGTAGAAATCAGTTGTAGTCATGAGTGGATGATCAGTAGTAAGTCCACATGCAGACATGAACCCCAAGGCCTCATCGACCCTATTGCCTAGTTCCTTATACCTATACATCATTATGAAAAAGATAAAACCTTTAGGGCCTTACCAAATCCGAATCTAAAGAATCCATTCTTGTTCCAACAAGATGAGTGTGTACCTATCAGCTTGCTCACTTTGCTCAGCAAAATCAAGGTTCCACTGTGTAACCCTTTGAATAGCAGCATAACCTCCAGAGGCAAATGCCCTAAGAAGGTTCAACGTCGCCGCAGATTGTGTGTAAGCTCTAATCATCCTATGAGGATCAGGAGTTCTTGATTTCAAATCAAAAGTGTCACCATTGATATTGTCTCCTTTGTAACTTGGTAGCTTCACACCATCTTTCTCCTCAAATGGATCAGATCTAGGCTTTGCAAATTGACCAGCCATTCTCCCAACCTTTAAACACACACACAAAACTCATCAATGGAAGATTCTCACATTACAATCGATAAAATTCGAAAACTAATTCAAAATTGATTTGACCTTAATAACTGGAACTTGGCCACCGAATGTAAGAACAATGCTCATCTGAAGAAGAACCCTAAACGTGTCTCTGATATTTGTAGCATTGAACTCTTTGAAGCTCTCTGCACAATCTCCTCCTTGGAGAAGAAACGCTTTGCCTACGGCGGCATCGGCTAGCCTCTCTTCTAGGTTTCTAGCTTCTCCTGCGAAAACAATCGGAGGAAACGCCTCTATCGTCTTGAGCACAGACTCTAGCTCGTTCGCGTCTGGGTAATCGGGAAGTTGCAGTGCTTTCTTCAATTTCCAGCTCTCAGGCGTCCATTTCAATCCAGCAGACGGCGATGACGCGGCGGATTCTTTGATCGAAACTGAGTTTCTAGCTGGCTCCGCCGCGTGGACCGCCGTGACGAGATTGACGGATTTCGGCTTGGTGTTGACGGTGAATGAAGATTGACGGTTGCTTTGACGGTGAGGAAGAAGCGCGCCGCCGCCGTAGATAGATCTGGAGGAGAGAGAGGATGCGTTGGAAAGAGCCATTGAATTGCTCTTTCTCTTGATTTGGTCTTTTTAGAGAGAGAGAGAGAATGACAATGGAGGCGGTGAATGTGAGAGGAGAGAGAAGAAAAACAGAAGGAGAGGTATTTATAAGGTAGAGATATTGGTACGGAAGGGTTAAATGGGTATTTGAGGTGCGAAGCCGTCGAGGGGTGTTTTTCGTCAATATATTAGTATTTGAGATATTTCTCAGCTTTACAATTACACACACACCTGTTAAATAAACGTGTTTCACGTACAAAAATAAAGTTTAGAGAGTAAGCGTATTATATAGTTGTTGACTAAGTAATGACTAATATATTCATAGATATAGGCCTGGCCAAAATACCCGGAACCGAAAAACCGGAATCGAAGAACCGAAAAAAACGGTTCCGGTTCTGGTTTTGGTTTCACCCTAAATACCCGATGGTTCCCTAAGTTTAGGAACCATGGGTATCGGGTAGGAACCGGAACCGAACCGAATATCCATGGGTAGAACCGAAGAACCGAAATATTTTTATATACTTTAAGTAATTTTTATATTTTCGGGTATTTTTGGCTATTTTCTAACTTCGGGTATTTTTTATTATCCTATTCCGGATATTTTTTTGTTTTTGGGTATTTTTTTCAATTTTCGGGTTTTTTCATAATTTTGAGTATTTTTATGAACTTTTTTTGGGTATATTTTATGTTTTCGGGTATTTTTTTCTATTTTTGATTTGAAATACCCGAAACCGAACCGGAACCGAATTGGAACCGAAAATTTCGGGTATTTTTCGGTTCCTCAAACAAAGAACCGAACCGAAACCGATAGGAACCGAACCGGAACCGAACCGAAATATTGGAAAGTAGTGATTGGGTAATAGATTCAAGAACCGAACCGAACCGGAACCGAAATTTCGAACCCGAAACCGAACCGAATACCCGAATGCCGAGGCCTACATAGATATTTGGAAGTTAATATATTTAATAATGTGTTATGGTTAGTCCATTACAAAACTCAAAATGTTGACTGAAAAAACTTTTCAAATATTGAGAAGGTGACAAAAAAAAGAGAAATACTCTACAAAAAAAATAAAGAAGAGAAGACCGGAAATAAGTTGAAATGACATAAATAGCCCTTCACCAACCAAATCCACTAATCAGCAAGCAAATCGAACCATAGTATAAAATAAATAAATAAATAAATAAGAGACATTAATACACCCCCCCCCTAAGGTCATCACCTAACTCACACCGAATCCTTTTATAAGATATGATGGATTCATAGACCACGTATTTGCCACCATCTACCATCTCTCTATAAGAGAAACATAAGTAAAACTAAATTTATCTTAATGTTTAACTTAATAATGGGGATATATATATACATATATATGTATTTTCTAACTATACGAAAAATGAATAAACCGGGGATGAAAATGGACGAATATCTTGCATAAACCAATAAACTACAAAATTCAAATATAAGTAAATAGCATTACAATACAACACAAGACCTACACTGAGTCCTGACTTATAACATCCATAAAAACAAAAATTAAAGAGGAAACCAAAGAAGTAAAGACTTCTTCAATTTTCCTCTTAACTTAAAATAACTTTTCTTCTTCTTACTCCTTTTGCTTTATAATCTTCTCTATCACAAGAAAACACCACAAACAAAGGTTAATGAATCTATGTAAACACCAACTTTTCACCCTTTTTTCATCTCCTGCTATTAGCTACCTTGTTCTTGCTCATATCAGCAAGTTCCTCAACAAGTTTCTTCTCTTCATTACTCAATCTCTTTGGAATCTCCACTTGCACTCTCACTAACTGATCACCTCTCATCTTACTCTTGTTCAACACCGGAACTCCCTTTTTCGCCATTACAAGAGTCGTGCTAGGCTGTGTCCCCGCTGGTACTTTCAAATCCACCATCCCATCAACCGTTGGCACCTTCAATGTCGTCCCCAATATAGCATCTACATACGATATCTTACACGTATAGAGTATATTCGTATCGTCCCTCTTCAAAATTGGATCAGGGATCACCTCAATAACTGCGAATAGATCCCCTGGTGATCCGCCTCTCTTACCTGCGTTACCTTCTCCTCTTACTCTTAACCTACTTCCGGAATCCACACCCGCAGGAACTTTGAGACTAATCCTTTTAGTCCTTCTCACACGTCCGTCTCCTGAGCAAGCGCCACATGGTTTTGAAACCTCTCCTGTTCCGTTACACGGAGAGCAAGTCATGACTTGTTGGAATACACCGAGCGGTGTCCTCGTGGATGCTACTACCTGTCCTTGCCCACCACATGTTTTGCACTTAGTAGGTTTGGTTCCTGCTTTTGCGCCTGAACCATTGCAAGTCCCGCAGCTCTCTAACCGAGATATCTCTATCTCTTTCTCGATACCAAAGACAGCTTCTTTGAAATCCAAGATTAGCGAATAGTACTCGTCTTCACCATCGACAGCTCTGCTCCTTGCGCCTCTACTACCCATTCCACCGCCCATTCCTCCCATCCCACCCATTCCTTCGAACAATGACTCAAATAGATCAAAGGGATTACTGTAATCCTACAAAATCAAATAAAGATATAAAACAACATCAGCGACTTTATATACGAATGTTGAATCAAAATGTATTAGAGAAGAATATATATCAATATATATACCCCCATGCCTCCCATTCCAGCGCCTTTAAGTCCTGCCTCGCCATATCTGTCATATAGAGACCTCTTCTCATCATCTGATAAGATCTGCAAGAAAAAGAAAAACAGTATTTAGGCTTTTCAACTACCGGTGCAACGGTATAAAAGGAGCTAAAAGCATGCAAAGGTGACTATGGACTTCACCTCATATGCATTACTTATTTCTTTGAATTTATCTTCTGCTCCAGCATCCCTGTAATCAAAGTTTGAACCTTTAGTGGTTGTTTCAGGGTTATTCATCTTCTTCGTCTATGTATTCATGATTTTGAAGAATGATGGTCATATGTTAAATCTCTTGTTTAAATTTTTTCAAACAGTGTAATCAAGTACTAACAAGATACACATTAAACTTGATGCAGGAAGGTGAGTAACACATAAATACACCATATACTAGATGCTGAATTAAGCAAAGTTTTCCGCTTACTTGTTCACATCTGGATGGTAACTCCTAGCGAGCTTCCGGTAAGCTGCACAAAGTTAGCTCAAAGATAATCATTGATGATACATACACACCAATCTTGTGATTTAAGGGAAGTCAATGAAACAGGAATTTCATACCGCTTTTAATATCAGCTTTGGTTGCAGTTTTCGAGACTCCAAGTACAGAATAGAAATCCTGCAAAATTGAACACATACACAGTCTTTAACAGATGAACAAAATGACCCTTCACCAATCTAAAGAAAGGGGGATGTAATGTAAACATACAGTATCGGCTCTAACAATGAAGCGAGCTCCTCTACGAGAATGAGTATTGTTTCGGGATAGTCCAGTCAATGACAAGAAGGGCAAGGAGCCTTGTGAGAACAAACTCGACCTTGAACCTCCCAAACCATTTATTTGGCTGACGCAACTACAAAACATTTATCAACAATTATCACAATTATAAGGAAAATCTCAAAAAAATTGAGATATGTTAATAATAAAAGCTCTTACTTGTGTTGGTGAGATTTCAATCTGGTTGGATAGTAATGTTTTACAACAGCAAAGTGAGAAACAACACATGAGCTGCTTCCAAATTGTATAAGTGCCATTTCTTAAACTCCCTACAACACAAACAATAAATTCAATTTCAGTTCTGGCAATTTATCCAACAACCATAAAGACGAAAGCTTTTTAAACCCTAAGAAAGGTTCCATGAAATGAGATTCCGACCAGAGGACAGAGATATAAGACAGAAGACAAGAGTTTCATTATCAAAGAAGAGAGAAAGAGGTTGGAGAAACCTATGCCGTAATCGAATGGTGACGACGGGAGAAGAAGAAGAAGAAGAAGCAGCAGCCAGAGAGAGAGATAAGGAAAAAAAAACGAGTAGACTCAAATGAGAAAATGAGAATCTCACTCTAGCCCCTCTTATTTATTATTATTACAAAATTATACACTAAATTACTTTTTATTATTAATACAACCCAAATTACAAAAATATAACTAAACTCATACTAGTAGTAGTTTTGGTTTGGTTAGGTTAGGTTCGGCTTAGTATATAGCTTTAAGCCTTTAGGTTTGTAAGATTAGTTCATTTGGTTTAGTCATATTGGTCAGCCTTACTTTGTGGCCCACTAAATACTCTCCAACTATTTTTAGTTTGTAAAAAAACATAAAAGAGATTATAATTTAATGTTCTTAGATACATATTAAAAAAGAAAAACATGAGTTACCTAACAGTCTTTTTGTTCATAATTATATTGTATATTGGATTGAATGAAAGTTGCAGTCTAAACAGAGTAACAATTC
Organism: Cochlearia excelsa; assembly: GCA_963556525.1. Lineage (NCBI taxonomy): Eukaryota > Viridiplantae > Streptophyta > Magnoliopsida > Brassicales > Brassicaceae > Cochlearia > Cochlearia excelsa. The sequence continues at coordinate 439,828 of OY748331.1, read as the reverse complement.
AAAACCAACTTGTTCCAGGAAGTAGTCTCAAAGTCCATTGCAAATCAAAAGACGATGATTTAGGAATCAAATATGTTTCCTACATAGGAACTCCTCTTGATATTAAATTCTACGAGCATACTTCTGTAAGAACAAAGTGGCATTGTAGCTTATGGTATGGACAGAACTGGACTTTCTCTGCTTTGAACTTTAGAGAGGAGCCAATCTTCCTCGTTGTGGTCAGTCTCGCCTTTATAGTGCCAGAATCGATGGCATTTACTTAAGGAAAAACTCTGAACCAGAGGTTTACAAGTATTACTGGATCAATATCTGATTTATGACTAATTGTTTTCATCTTTTTTTTTAGTATACATATACATGATGATGGCATTGGCATGTAACAGTTATATAACAGGAATCACAGAGCTAATAGTAGAGAAACATACTTTGATTATTCATTGTGCTCGAAGATTATTAGACTACACTGTGCCCAGCTCTCTTCTCAACTCCGCTTTTCCTCATCGTCTCTCGTGCCTTTTCCGCGTGTTCCCACTTACCCGCAGCGCTGTACATGTTAGCAAGCATTATGTGATACCCATCATTCTTTGGATCACTAGCAACCGCACGTTCTGCCATTCGCATTCCCATCTCAAACTCCTCATGAGTCATACATGAGCTCAACAAAGTTCCCCATATAACCCCATCCGGTGTAAATGGCATAGACATCACTGTTGTTTCAGCTTCCTGCAAATTACCAGACCGGGAAAGAAGATCCACTAGACAAGAGTAATGCTTTATGTTGGGTTTCACGTCATACTGTTTCATCTTGTGGAAAAGTTCCTTGCCTTGTTCCACTAAACCAGCGTGCGTGCAAGCTGATAGAAGGGCCAGAAATGTAGGTGCTGTTGGTTTGACGTCAGACTCTTCCATCTGATCAAAGAGTCTTATGGCTGATTCAACGTGTCCGTGCATTCCATAACCTGAGATCATCACATTCCAACAAACGATATCCTTGTGATTTGCGGCATCAAACAGTTCTCTTGACTTTCCAGGGTGACCACACTTCGCGTACATGTCAATCAGAGCAGTTGTAAGAGAAAGATTCATCTCCTCCTCTGTTTCAGTGATATAACGATGAAACATTTGCCCTCTCTCCAGAGATCCAGTACTAGCACAAGCCGTGAGCAGAGTCACCAAAGTTATTGAGCTGGGTTTGAAATCCTCAGAAACCATTCTATCGAACAATGAAATGGCTTTGTCGCATTGCTCACAATGAACGTAAGATGCAATCATTGTGTTCCAAGTAACTATGTTCTTATCTGCTTCACAAAACATCCTCCAAGAAACAGTCAAATCTCCCATTTTTCCGTACAAATCAATGAGAGAATTGACCAAAGAAGTGATAACATCCAAGCTAGTTTTGATAACATAGCAATGTAACGACTTCCCTAATAGCACCGCTCCTATGTGGGAACATGAACTTATGACAGAGGCCAAGCTAGCAGGGTCAATTTCAATTCCAAAATCCTGGATTTTCCTAAATAATTCGATACACTTTACATCACACTTCATTTTACCATAGCCTTTAAGCATTGTATTCCATGCTTCTTTGTTTCTTTCTACGTGTATCCTAACGAACAGCTTTTCAGCCACAGACAGAAGCTCAAATTTGCAGTACATTGACAAAAAAGAACTGCATACAGTACTGTCTAAAGAAAAACAACGTCGTAAGACAAACCCATGAAAGGCTTTACCTTGAGAAACAAGCTTCATATTACCTAACTCATTGATCAAACAACTAATGACAACCCCATCTGGCTGTATTCCATTCTTCTGCATTTCCCAAAACATATCAAAACTTTCCTCAACGTTCCCTGACCTCGCTAATGAAGCTATAATCGATGTCCATGAAAACATATCTTCTTCACCGAGTTCACGGAAAGAAAGATAAGCTTCCGCTTGATTCCCACATTTCGTATACAACGAAAAAACCAAAGACTCAACAGTTTTGGAAGAAGCTAAACCATTCTTTAACACAAAGCCATGGAGACACCTTCCTTCCTCCAAAGCTCCCAAATTTGCACAAGCTGATAACCCACATTCCAATGTCCTGGCATTAGGCTTTACATCATCATAACCAACACTATGCATCTTGCAGAGATACTCAAGACCTCTCTCGCTCTCACCGTTCTGAACATGCCCTGAAATAATCGCGGTCCAAGCAACCACATCTCTCTCAGGCATTTCGTCGAACACTTTACATGCATCTTCTAAAAACCCACACTTTGCATAAAAATAGACAAAGGAGGATCCTACAGCACAGTTTCGATCAAAGCCTCCGTGTTTCATAACCAACCCGTGAACGAATCTCCCAACATCATGCCACGTAAGCTCCGCACAAGCAGAAACAGCCATAGGAGCAGTGAAATGATCAAGCGACTGACCAGACAAGAGCATTGAGAAAAAGAAAGACAAAGCTTGAGGGTAATCACCGTTTGAGAAATGTGCTTTGATAACAGAGTTCCATAGAAACACATCTCTATGACTAACAAAATCGAAAACTTTGGTAGAGAGATTGGGTTTTCCGAAAGAAGCGTATGATGAAATGAGCTTTGAAGCTACGAAGATATTGTCGGAGTTTCCTCCTGTGATTACAAGAGCGTTGTGTTTACGCAGAGATTCAAAGGTTGAGATTTGATCGCACAGAATCACACTAATATGACGATCGATATAGCTTGAAGAAGAAGAAGAAGAGATTGTTCTTACAGTAACAAAACTACAGGCTCGTTTCAACAGTAACATCACTCCTTTATTCTAATGGGCCTTTTTCTGAAATTATGATCATGTTTATAAAGTTTATTTACGAATTAAATTAAATTTCTAAAATAAAACAATTTAATTTTTAAATTAGTTTAGACACACACATGTTTTTTTTTTTTTTTTTTTGTTAAACCAGGAGGTTTTGGACTGAAACCCTTAATCCCTGCAGCCACGACAGCACTTTCGATAATACCAATTAATGACGTAAATCATCGCTCCCAACGCGGTTCGAACTCAGGAGCACAACATCACCAACGACTGCGCTTAACCGACTGAGCCAATCCGTCGTTAGTCACACGCATGTTTGTTATCAAAGAGATTATGTTAAATGGATTGTCTTCTTAATTATGATTTTTATTATATTATTAAAGAAAAAAAGAACAAAGAGGTAATAAAGGAGACACAGTACAAGTATCTCCCAAAAAACCAAAGACTAAACACACAAGTTTGGTCACAAATTTACCGATTATCTTATGGTAACCAGAAAATTAACCAAACTTAAATCGCAATTTTAAATTAAAAATATATACGACGTCGTATTACTTCACCGTAGGGTAAAGATGCTCAGGCAATCTCAGCTCACCAACCATAACCAACGGTTTAGCCAAAAACATATCATGACTAGACTCCACAAGCTCGACACGTGTCTCATCCCCCGCTAGCTTCCATGTGAATCCTTGAAGAAGTCTCGCGAGCATCATCGTGGTCAACGCCGTACCTAAAGCCGGTGCAGCACATCCTCTTTTTCCGGTACTAAACGATATAAACCGGAGATCGTTTTCGGTTAACGTAACTTCGGTACATTCATTTAAATGTCTCTCCGGTTTAAAGCTTAACGGGTCGGCCCAAACTTTTGGGTTACGGCCCAAACCGTAACGACTTAGAAGGACTTGGCTTCCTTTAGGGATGTGGTAACCTGCGACGGTTGTGTCGGAAAGTGCCACGTGTGGGAGGTTAAAGGCTGCGACAGGATGTAGACGGAAAGCTTCACGGAGGATTGCTTTGACGTAGTTTAGTTTTGGAATGTCGGATTCTTGGACTAGTCTTTCTTTTCCGACGACTCTGTCGATTTCTTCCATCGCTTTGCGGATAATCTCCGGTTTGTTCACCATCTCTGCCATGGCCCACTCCACGGCGTTTGATGGATTGTCTGGCGCCGCCATTACTAGCTCCTATTCAATCATAAAATTAAATTATATTTTTTATTAATTATCTTTATCATTGTATTTTCCTTGTAAATAAATAAATACCAAGACAGCCAATTAATTTTTTTTTAATATATCCTTTCTTTGACCAAAAATTCAAAGGGAATAAATCTCTTAAGAAAAAAAATTCATTTTAAATATTTTGGAATAAAAATAACCAAAAAGTGTGACTTGTAAACTATTTCGAATTAAAATCTTGAGTTATATATATAATCAAATAAATGTAATTAATGTGATTAGTATACCTTAATGGTGGGTTTGATTTCATCGGCGGTAAGCAAAGGGTTGCCTTGTTCGTCTTTGACCGATATGAAAATATCAAGAAAATCATCTATTTGAGTTCTTTTGCCTTCTCTCCACATCTTGATCCTTTCTTCAATAATCGGATCATGATACTTATCCATAATCGCACTCGAATCTCTCATGATCTTCTCGTGACCGTTAAGATCAAGCCCCGTTAGCATCGGTAGATAATCAGATACACAAAACGCGAATGTAAAGCCTAGTGCTTCAAACATAGCTTCCATGTGCTCAACATCTTCCACGGTCGGTGCACCATCTTGTGTTGTGTTTTGAGAGAATGTTCTTGTCCCAAACATAAGCTTCTTGATTGCATTTCCACAGTAATGCCTCGTCACAAACCTAAAATCGACCGAGCCAGAGTTTTTGACCATGTTGTATAGCCATGCGGTCAAGTGATCGTTCTCTTCTGCTCTCTTCTGGTGTAGCCACCTATGTCTCGAGGGACAAACGAGTTCGGTCATAACAACTTTCCTCATTTTCTTGAATTGTTCACCGAACGGTGTGATCACGCATGTTTTGTATCCGTTGGATAAGATCTTTTGCGCGTAAGTCATTGGTCTTGAAGCGAAGAGTGAGTCTTGTTGCTTGAGTATCTCACGTGCTATCTTGGGACACGTCACGGTGATCACGTGAGTGTTTCCTAGCTTCACGCAAGCTATATCGGTGTTAAGTTGCTTCATGATGCTATGGAGCCACCTGAAAACAGGACGGCTCTTTAGCATCGTTGGGACCATACCGATGATTGGCCATCCGGTGGGACCAGGAGGTAGAGACGGTTTCTTTTTATGGTCGGGACTAGTGACAAGTTTCTTGAGTAGCATCATCACTAAGGTTATAGCAAGAAAGGCTTGGAGTATCGTGAGGAGATACATGTTGGTAAACGAAGACGTTATAGTTGTAGTGGAAGTGAGATCAGAAGAGTTTGAAGTCAAAGTGTTCATTGTAGTTATTGTTACTTTGTAGAGAAGAGAAACGAAGAAAGATTCAAAGCTTGTTGTGTGTCTTTGCTTTCTCTGCATGGATAAAGAGGCCTCACCTTCCTATTTATATACAATATATGATTTTAGTTACTAGTAGTTGTGTGTTTGTATGAAATGACCATAATACCCTCATAATAATTAGGAAGGAGTGAGGAAAATGTTGTGGGATGTGGGTCAGGTCCATGTTGAGTACTACCTCCATTGTTGAACATTATATTAACAATTATGAAACCATTCAAATATTCTATAAGAGATATTTTATTAAAATAATATAATTCTTTTGGATGGGAATTTTAAAATGCTCCAACTGTTTTTTGTTGGTGACCTGCCAAAATTCCTCGTGTTATTTATGCACTTAATTAAACAAAAAAAAACTAGATGAACAACAACGATCGATATATATATTACTGCTATAATTTTTACCCTCAGTGATTATTCATTATTTACACATGAGTTACATTGAACCTTTGTTTACTAAGCTAGTTTTATAAATAAGTATACACTAGGATTTAACCCGTGGTGTACCACGAGTTTATGTTTTTTACAAATAGTTTTATATATATAAAGTTAATTTAGAAGTTTGTAATATTTTTTCTGTTTTTGTAAAATAAATTAAAATATTCAGAATTTCTAAAGAGTATTTTGTTCTTTTATTGTTTATGCAAATAAATATATAATGAGAATTAGATTTTATATAGCAAAATCTTAATATAAATTGTAAGTTGGTTTATTCCAAACTATAAAAAATTATTTTGGGCAAAACTTCCGGATCCGAAATACCGAACCCAAACCAAACCGAAATCCCCAAATCAATACCGAACTTAAAAACAAATAACTCGAATGTATAGGGAAGTTTACTACCATAATACCCGGAATCGAATCCGAACCAAACTCAATTTTTTAGAACTAAACTACTCTAACTACCCAAAAATTATTTAAAATAATAATAATTATAATTATATTTGAAGTACATAATTGGAACCAAACCGAAATTAAAGAACTGAAACCGTTCCAAAAATAAATAACCCTAACGAATAGAGAAATTTACTACATGAAAACCCGGAGGCAAAACAATTTTTTAGATTTGAACCTGAATTACACGAAATTTGTTTATGATAAAGTTTAATCATTATTTTCAAACGTTTTGTGATTTATCTAGAATTTTTCCAGAAACCGAACCCGTTAATTAATAATTGTTATGCTAGTGTTAATTGATTTAAACAAACTTTATATATGTTCAATTTAGGCGTTTATTTTTTTTGGTCGAAATATAGACGTTTATTAACATCTAAAATATTAATATAAATAAAAACTTATAATATGGACAGTGATTATATATAAAAACTAAACTATATACTTTTAAAAAAATATTTATATTCTGAAAAATTTTATAGACCTCCGTAAGAAAAATAAAAAGATTATATCAAAAATATCATAAATATGAAATTAGTGGTTGGTTTTTTGTTGAAAATCGGTTTTATTGTTTTTGTTGATATTTAAGTTAATTTTAAAAAATATATATATATAATGAGATATGTTTGTGTGTAAGTTTAACATAACTTTTAATCATATTATTATCCAAGATAAGAATAAGATTAATCTTAAGTATTTTGTTTGGATTTAACTAAATTACGGTTTTACCATTAATGAAATTTTTTCATCTTGTTTAAAACCAATGACATAGTATCTAGTTAAGTGAGTTTTTTTTTTAAAGTTCAATAAAGTACTTCAAAAATAATAATATAGATATTTTTATTATATGTTTCGTATAGCAAAATTTTAATATAATTTGTAAGTTGATTAGACCAATAATTTATTTTTATTATATTTAGGATTCGAAAATACCCGGATTCAAAATACAAACCGAAACATAATCGAAATACACAAATCATATTATGTGATTTACCCAAATTTATTTAAAATTATAATTATTTTGATTATATATATATAAATAATTGTTGTAAACATATTCTAAATATGTAATATAAGATTTAAATTTTAGTAGAATTGCAATTTCTTCTTTTTTGTTTATAATCAAACCGGAAATCGAACCCGTTAACATACTATTTTGTTTTTTATTGTTTGATATTTTTAACAAAAAATTGTTTCAACTCGTTTTTAAATTCTTAATAATATTAATTAAACTTGTTTTGATTTAAATAAAAATTTTAATGGTAGTTTTTATAAAAAAATCTATGTAATAATGTATTTATGTGAATTACATATTTTTATTTTGTTTTTCAAATATTTTTTACATAATTTCCTTGATATTTTTCATTTATTTTTGGAGAGTATTGTAATATTTCCTTATTTAGTTTTTCGTAATTAAATGTTCATAAAATTTCCTTTAATGCTTAATGGCATAATGTGTAAATAAGTGTGATTTTTTGGACATGTTCAAATTAGTACTTCAAAAATAATAATATAGATATGAAAGGAAACATAAATCATGAAGAAATGTTTCTTTTCATAGCATTCTTGTTGTACTTGAATTAAGACGTAATAAATTAATCCAACATTTCGATTATATATGTTACTTGATAAGAGTTATAGACGATGACATCAATTGTGTGTCTATATTTTTTGAATAATCTTAGAATCATGAATTAGGGTTAATTAAACAGTGTTTCAAACAAAAATGTTTAATTTTGAGGAAATTGGCATCGAGTAAGTTATTGGACTGATCGAAAACTATATAGAGTTTTAGTCAATTTGGGCTACATTAATTATCGACTTGTCGGTTTATAAATATATGACTATTCAACGTAACGTACATTCGAACATGACCACTTGAAACTGTTCTTTTCCACAATTTTAAATGTCGGCTAACTTGATAATTATTTGACTCTAAAATTCAATAGAATCCAATTAATACTTAACTTATCTTGACAATTAATTGGTTTCAAAGTCTTCTTACAAAAAAATATAATGGACAAACGGAGAGTACCAATATATATATGCGGATATACTCATTTGGGTGAATAAAGCTTATTTGAATTAATTATTAGTTGTTTTCCATATAATGTGTATGTATGATTATTTATATAAAATGGATGTTTTATCTTAGTAGTGATGGGCAAAAAGTAAATCGACCTAAATAATGTGAATTGATTTTCGACATGTGCTTTGCCAACAACCAAGGTTGTTATTTAATATTTTATTTTTATGTGTACACGTAAATATGCATGCAGGAGTTAACTAAAAAAACGTGCTTCATCCGCCAAATATTCTCACCTGTCATTTTTCACAAATTGAAACATATTTTATTCGAAGTTTACAAAAGTTGTGGTCGTTTGGGTGAATGCGTACATGTTTGGTAATACTAGTGGCGTAAAACTAATAAACCATAAAAGTATAAGTAATGACATAATAGGAAAATATGTGTCAATTATTCTAGAAAAATCATACATTTTAAAACAACCTTTTTTAGAAAATCCTCTAAAACACGGAGGGAGTATATGTCTTTATAAAACAAGATTTGAACGCAGAGCCTGAAACCATTCATTCTCTATCAGACCATGCACGAATGACATAATAGGAAAATATGTGTCAATTATTTCTATACATAGTATATGATATGACAAGATTACATTATAAAAAAATATCAAATTTTAGATTTTACAAATAAATATATACTTAACATAAGTACAAAAATTTATAAGAAGTATAAATATTTTTATACATAATTTTTATTATATTTTTAAAAAAATTCAAAAAAAATGAGATATATTTAATTCCGTCTGGCCCGCCTAAATCCGTCTGATCAACGTCTAAATCCGCCTAGTCAACGTCTAAATCCGCCTAGTCAAAGTCTAGTCCGCTTAATCCCGCCTAAAATCCTCTTAATCTACCAAATTTACTCATCCGCTTAATACCACCGATTACCCTAAAATCCAATCGGTTAAGCTCCGTCTAGCGCCTAAACCGCTTTTTTGAACACTCATAATTAGTAATGGAAGTTAATTAGTAAACATATATCATGATGTCAATATATCTTCAAGTTTATTAAAGATCAATTATTCAGTGGTTTATATATATTAAGTTGGTGTTGATAGTTTTACAAGTAGAGATGTGCTCTATGTTAATAAATAATTTGTTTTGTATATATATATATATATATGCATTTAGAATATATATTAATCATTTCAAAATATAATACTTCCAAGTTGTAATACAACAAAATGACTCATTAAGTTGTGTTTTATGTTACTAATTTAGATTAACCGATCTTTTTGTTATGCGCATTCTTTCTTGAAAAATGATATTTTTAGTCTTATATGAAATTTCATGTGTAAATTAATATGATGAGCTAGTACTTTACGTTTTCTGTTGAACAACATATTTCACACTAGATGGAGTGATATATATATATATATATATGTATATATATAACAAGCTGTTAAAGAAATAAAAGCTATAAACTATTAATTAAAGCTTGTTTAATTAGTTGTCTACAACACTCTCTGTGATTGTCTCAATGATTGAATAATTAGTATGGTTTCGGGTATTCCTCTATCTCATTCTTAGCTTCTTCTTTTTGCATATATAATTAAGCTAGCAAGATTTAGAGCATCTTCAACCCTACTCCATTTTGGAGTACATCTCCATTTTGGAGAAAAAATCATGAAAAATTCACAAAACTACACATTTTCAACCCTCTCTTCACAAAACTACACCTAATTCAAAATTTTCACAAGTTTACACCCTTTCAAAATTTTAAAAACTTGATTTACTCTTTTAAAAATTACCAAAATTAAAATCTTTTCATTTGGTTCGCTAATTAGTGTTTAGGGTATAGTATTAAGGGGATAGAATTGTTTGGGTATTGTTTATTTGGATTTAATTTTGAGTGTTTAGGTGTAGTTTTGTGAAATATTTTGGAAATGGTGTAGTTTTGTGAAATGTAATTCAAATGGTGTAGTTTTATAATTCCCCCAAAAATCATCTCCAATCTCACTCCATTTCCTACTCCAAAATGGAGAAAACCACTTTTCTATTCTATTTATGGAGAATTTTTAATCTCTACTCCATAATGGAGATGAACTATTTTAATTGCACAATAGTCCTTCAAAATTTATATTCATTTGTTTTGTTATTAATTTATGTTTTAAATCAAGTGTTTGTTATTTGTAAACTAAAAAATATGAAAACAATATTTTTTTTGCAAATAAATATTTAACTAATTTTAAAATTTCAAAATACAATAATAACACAAAATAAACATAAAACTTGATTTTTAAAATACAACAACAAGAAACCAAAACACACTAATGAAAATAATTGAATAATATCTATGTTTTATTTTATGATGTAATGTAGTTTTAATTACATGGTTTTATTAAAATAATATTATAATTTTTATTAATTTTGTAGAAGATAAATAAATAAGGTTAATTTTTAAATTATAGAAGTTGGAGACAATATTTGTAATTAATAAGAAAGTGAAAAAAAAGAATATACTTAGAATATTCTTTTATGGAGTAGAAAATGAAAAAATACATTGGAGTAAAATTCATCTCCATTTTAAAGATACTCCATTTTGGAGTAGAAAATGGAGAAATACATTGAAGATGGTCTTAGGCGCCACAATCTTTAGTCTCTCTATAAAAAAAATGATATCATCCAATATTTCACTAATCGAATAACATCATATTTGAGTAACCAATAGTAGAAATCTAATAAACTATCTGTCATCTCTAAATGAGTAGCTTCTGAATGTTTTATGCATACATTGCATTGTATCGTTTTTTTCTTTATCAAACTCCATGGTCCTAAAAAAGCCATCTATGAAATACTTTTTTTTATAGCAATTCATAACAAAATCCTTATATATTAAAAAAAACCTAGCTAACAAGCCTGCCGTGTCGAGTGATAATATATATGGTACGTAGTTTAATAACGAAGTTGAGACAAGTTAAATACAACGAAGTCCATTTTATTAATACAACATTATACAACACATACACTTGATAACATTTGGAGAGCAAATTAAAAAAGCAAAGCTTTATAATGAAACTAACTAAAGGCTATTCAGCAAATTAAAAAAGAAAAGAAACTAAAATACATATATATTTGAGTATTTTTCTCTCCATCTCTCTCTCTCTCTCACTTTATATTTAACTAACACAACTGAAAAACAATTGATCGATAGTATGATGATAAAGCGAGACAACGTCGTATCATGTCTCAAGCTTTCTGAGAGAACCCGAAAGATAGAGAGATCTAGCAATCATTTAATTAATTAATATATATATATATATATATAGTTTGTGAGGGTTTATTGTGAGGTTAGCCCTCAAGGTAACCTTTGGTGTGGAGATAAGAGATGATATTCTCAGCCATCTGACGTGGGGAACAAGAATCATCCTCATAATCTCCTGTGTGTTTAAGCACTACCTGTTTATTATATTATTATATACACACATTAACCACATCAATACTAATATTTTAACTTTTTTTTAGAAAAAAATATCACTTGTTGAATCACACATTATATAATTAAGACAGAACCAACCTCGCAGTTTAAAGGTGCCTCGTATGGGTCGTCGATTCCTGTGAATCCTATAATATTAAATAATAAAGTCAACGGGGTTAGACATCTTTTAGTGCTAATTAATATTTTTTTCTAAGATTACCTTTGATTTTGCCGGCACGTGCGAGTTTGTACAATCCCTTTGGATCTCTTGACTCGCACACCGAAAGTGGAACGTCCATAAAAACCTAACACACAATTTTATTAATACAATTCGTAATAAATATACTAATTATATATACATGTATATTATACGAATGAATAAATCATATAATTAAAACGTACCTCGATGAAATCTCCCTCCGGTAACAATGACCGGCATGCGGCTCTGTCAATACGGTAAGGAGAAATTAAACTTGCTATACAAATTACTCCCACGTCAGCAAACAGCTTTGCCACCTCACCTGAATCATTAATTACTTTTAATCAACTAATTAAAATTGTGGTTACTTATTTATCGAAAGAAAGTAAATAATAATTAGTTAATGTGTCTATATATGTACCGATCCTGCGTATGTTTTCTGTACGGTCCTCTGTTTTGAAGGTAAGATCCTTGTTAAGACCGTGACGGACATTGTCACCGTCGAGTGTGTAAGTTAGTTTGCCTCTTTCAAACAATGCTTTGCTTAGAGCACACGCTACTGTGCTTTTACCTAATAATAAGACAAACCATCATGATGAGTTTTTGGCCGCAAAACGCAAAAACGCGATTATAATAAAACAGAGGGAGGAAGATAAAGAAACCTGAACCGCTGAGACCAGTGATCCAAATGACACAACCTTTTTGTTGAAGAAGTTGTTGTCTATCACATCTGCATATTGAACTCTCGTGCCAAACTATATTGTCTTCTTTCTTCTTTTCTCCAATATTGTTTCTCTCCTCTTTCACTTTCCAAACAAAAACACATAAAAATCACATCTTTTGTGTTTAAAGGATCTGTTAATTATATGAAAAAAAACAGAGAGAGAGGGAGAAAGATGGAATACCTGAAAGGGCGGGAAAATCGGCGGTGAGGGAAGCTTGAGCAGACACATTGACGGCGGAGATTGGACGAAAAGAAGCTGCTTTCGAGGCCAATTTCGCGTTATCCGCCGCACCCGACGTCGCCGGAAGCCTGATGAAACATTGTCGTCTCTGAGAATCGCCGGCGACTCCTGGAAGAGAACAGAAGATCGACGGTGGCGATGCTCTGATAGCTAATCCTTCCATTGATTCTGATTACGATTCAAAAAGAACCACAGAAAAAATTGCTTAGATAAAACGACACCGTTTTCTATGTAATTTGATAGAATCAATTTAGGAATAAAGCACGTTTGTAATAAATCGATGGTTAAGAAAGATGGATTAAATTGAATATTTATATAGGAGAAGAGGAAGAAAACTGGTGAGAAAGGGACATTATAATAATGGCGTTACCAACATTTAGAGCACGTGCATTAGTGTTTCTTAAAGAGATCTTAGTAGGTGGGACCCGTTAAATAGTTAAGATCTGGATCTTATATTTCCTATTTAAGATCCGGATCTTAACTATTTAGTGGGCCCTTTGGATACGTGGCGAACTATGATTGATGCGTTTTTAATTATTTTATTTTTGTTTTATTTTAAATTAAATGTTCATGGGTCCCAATGAATAGTTAAGAATAAGGTCATGTGTATATTCCTCCTCAATAAACACATGACCTTATTCTTCCCTTCTTCATTTTCTAAAAAAAAATATTCCAAACAATTTAAACTTTTCAACTTTTACTAATGAGAAGAAGTAATTACTAGTTAGTTAAACTTAAAACTGGCAAATTGCATATTTATTAACTTTTTTAAAACAACAAATTGGGTTTTGGTATGTGTGCATGGATAGTCAGTGTTGCAGACCAATCCTTTTGGGAAATGATTATGATTTTTATTTCCATCTACCAACCTACCAATATTCCTTCACAAACCATGTGATTTGTAAGCTATATACTGTTTTATATATATATATATATATATACTTGCTTTATTATTCATTTTGTATTCATATTGTTTGTTTTGTTGTTCCTACTATGCTCTTAATATTAGAATTCAAGAAATATTCTATCGTTGAACTTGCACACATATTAAACTCCAATTTTTGAACAAGTTCAATATTACCAACTGTAGTCCTTGTTTGATTTCTTGTTTTGGGTCAATTCTCTTACTAATATTTTTAAGAATTAGTCAGACAGTCAAAGTCAAAGCAGGCGGTTCCATATTTGCGTGTAAGCTTTCCGTATCTGGGCTGCTATTTATATTGGGCCTTTGTTACTCATAAAATTAATTGTATTCCAATAGTACCACAAGCTCATCAGCTATTCCTACAAAACTACGAAAGAAAAGACAATACCAACAACATGTGTGTAATTGTAACTCAACTTCAAAACTTATCACACACATATGGATGCAAAGCCAAAAGGGTTTATAGAAAACCGCACAAAAAATCAAACCTTGAATTGAGTTCCCCTCGACATAGTTTTACATGTAAAGCATGCTTCTTTTTGGTTAATTCATCATCATGATAACAAAAACAACATTTTTCTCCTGATATTGAACTAACTAGTGTTCTGTTCTCTACCAAACCCTGAAGTAAAGCACAGGCAAAACTATGGTTACATAGACACACTTGTTTCAAAAAGACTGCTTTTTTTAAAAGATATCTCAAGCTTGAATTAATTGGTACCTGATGATTTGATCAAGAATCTCCTCCATCGTCTCCGGATATGGAAACCAAAGAAACCCTTTTTTCTTCAGGCAAAACAGACCAGTTAGGCGAATGCACGGCTCTCAGCCACAAGAAATCATCTACATTGGCCCAATTCTCCGTCTCTTCCTCCAAATCCGCCTTCTTCAAATCATCCTCAATCCCTTCATAGTCGAAAAAGTAAGGCGCAAATCTGACTCCATTGCTGTCTTCGATTATGGGTCGACTCCTTACTCTCAAGTAGAAATCACTCTTCCTTGCGCAATGGATTCTGATCTGATGCGAAGCCAGAACAAGAACACAGTCTTCTACGTCATCTATCAGAATCGAACCAATCACAGGACCTGTGTAGACATGGCAGTTTCTCAATCGGTGAAGGAAGAGAGCGTTCACTGTTCCTCTTAACTTTACTCGACACGAATCGAGATCAGACAATGTGAATTCTCCTATGGAGGAGCCTTTAAAGCTTTTCAACAGAGTCTCTCCTTGTTTGTTCCTAAGTCCCGGAGAATCACGAACGGGGAGTTTTGGATGTGAAACAACGACGTCGTTTTTCACAAGGGTTTCGTTAAGTTTGGATTCAGGCTTTTTAGAAGAAGACGATTTGGTTTTGAAAGAGAACTTCTTCTTCGGGACTAACTCGCCGGAGAGACAATCTAGACTATGTTTGAGATCAGACACAGCTTTAAGAGAAGATCTAACCTCATACGAAGGAAGGAAATAGGAGTTCTCGGCGAGAAGCTTCTCGAGATTCTCGATCGCTGATGAGATCTCTGCGAGATCTGATTTGAGTTTGGAGGAATCAGAAGATGTAGAAGCGAGTCGTGACTCGGTGATTCGAGACTCGATGGATCGCTTGGAATCGGCGAATCGGGAGAGGAAAGAGGAGGTTGATTCGATTGTTGAAGAAGAGGAAGAGGAAGATGTATCGGATTTACGAGATTGGTGACGAGCAGAGAGGCGTTCGAGCATGTCATGGTGCCTCTTCTGCAATGACGGATCGGTGGCGAAACCTTCGTGGCTCCGATCATCGTCTTCTTCTTCCATCGTTTTATCAAACCTTTGTGACGGCCTTTACAAATCGAAAGACTAGGATAATGTTAAAACGGTGGCGTTTCAATCAAATGGAGAGGACAAGGATAGTGTAAATTGCAATGTTTTCCCGAACGATGTTGAAGTGTGATCATAAACCTCGAGTAATATGTAAATTACATAAATGGACACACATACCATCACGTGTTTTTTCTCTAAAATAATATTTTTTTTTTTGTAGAGAAATTCACAAAACTATATCAATTCAATCATTTTTTCGCAAAATTACACCTAATTCAATTTTTTCTACTTTTACATCCTTTTCAAATTTTAAATGGTTCAATTATGTTCTCAAAAATTACCAAAATTAAAATATTTTTATTTGGATTCGCTAATTAGTGTTTATGGTATAATATTAAAGGTGTAGGGTTTTGTGGGTAAAGTTAATTTCGATTTTATTTTTAGTAATTAGGTGTAGTTTTGTGAAGTGATTTTAAAAAGGTGTAGTTTTGTGAAACGCAATTTAAAATGTGTAATTTTGTAATTCTCCCTTCTTCCTTTCTTTTACAAAACTCTACATAATTCAATTTTTTCGCATATTTACACATTTTCAAAATTTTAAAAGCTTTATTTTTTTTTATTACATCGAAATAATGAAAGAAACTAGACCACTTCGTTGATGTTGTTAAGCCAGCTTGGGAGGGTGTCGCTCACATACGTTGTACGTCCTAGACTTCTTCCTGCCCGAGCCAGCCTATCTGCTTGCATGTTCCTTGTTCGTGGTATGTTCTTTATCCGAAAGTGTGGAAAGTGATCAAGTAAGGCTTCAAACTCTTCTAACATGGTGGAAAACGCAGGCCACTCAGTGGGAGCCTGCAGGATTGCCACTAATGTCGTGCTATCTGTTTCAAATATCTGACAACCAATATTTCTAGCCTTTATGACTTCCATAACCCAAAGTAAAGCCTTGAACTCTGCTTGTAAGGGTGAGAGGCTCCGTCTACTTCCCTTGAATCCCATCATGTAAGTCGAGCCGTCATTGTTCCGGCAAATCCATCCAACCCCTTCCATTGTCTCCGTGTTTTTCCACGAACCATCCACTTGACACACTTTACATGGCTCCGTTGCTTGTATAGTATCAGTCACGGTGAAAGTTCTAGTAACTGGAATATTCTCCTCAGAATTTTGTGCATCAAACCATGCATTTGATTCCTTACTTGCATGATCCACGATCTCCGGGGGATCAACATCCACATCTTCAAACACTTTTCGATTTCGTGCTTTCCATAAATACCACAGTATCCATGGGTAACATTCCACTCCTTGTTGTTGTCCTTGCCCTTTAAAAATTATCAAAATTAAAATCTTTTTATTTGGGTTCATTAATTAGTGTTTATGGTATAATATTAACGGGGTAGAATTATGTGGGTAGAGTTTATTTGAATTTAATTTTTAGTATTTAGGTGTAGTTTTGTGAAGTTATTTTGAAATAATGTAGTTTTGTGAAATGTAATTCAAACGGTGTAGTTTTGTAATTCTCCCAAATCGATTTGAATTAAGTGTGTGTTTACAAAGGTGTATTTATCCATAATTCATTTAGTTTGCCCCATATTATGTGAAAATGAAAATAATATTATATAAAATTGTTTACATAATATTTTTTATCTGAAATTTTTATGTGGTGATAATACAAACTATTTAAGACCATGCCAAAACGGTTTTAGTTGTTCAATTGAACTGTTTGTTCAAAGATTGGCTTCTTTGTTGGTGCGCAACAACAAATGCTCTTGCCTTGAAAATTTTCACAAAACCAAGTAGTAAAACCTTGGTCATTGCAAATTTGTTTGCATTTTTCAGTACATGGTCCATAACAGAAGACTTCCTGACTAATCGCATTTGTTTGATCTACACAATAATAAATTAAAGATTAGTCGAAATGAAATGAAATCTATAAAACCAGAAAAAGACATCAATAAATTGTTATATATTTAGAAAATTAAGCTTTGAACAACATAGTTATTTTTTTAGAAATTTCGAAAAAACAATGAGTAACCTGCAATGACCAGCAACAAAAATAGTGCGATGGCACTAACAACAACAGATCTGGTTTTCTCCATTTGTTACTAAAGTATTTGGTTTAGTAGTAGATGTGTAACGTGTTTGTAAATATTTTCTTATGTTTGATGTTGATGGAGTTTGTTGAGATCTAATAGGTCTTTATATAGTTAGTTGATGTTAAAAAAATTCGTAACTAAAACGTAGAACCAATTTATTCTTCATGATCTTGAATTTATGACTAGCAATATATGATGTTTGAAAGTTGACTAACAAAAAATAAAATGAAATGTACCACATAATTTTGGTAGGAAATAATCTTAAGGATATTTGACTTTTTTCTCTTTGTAAGGAAATAATTACAAAAATTAAAACACAACAAAATAGTAGAAAATGATTTTAGTGATATAAGTCTCTTACTATTTATATACGTACGATACTAAGTTACATAATTTTTGTTTGTTATAAGAGAAACATAGGATGAATGTCTCAACGCAAACATGAGGTGATAGACTCATCGCAAGACACAACCCTGCAACGATGACATATTAATCTTTCTTCTATATGAGTATTGATTTTACAAGGAGTATCTTAAATTAACTGTAAATTGATATGTTTTATGCAAATTATGCAAGGAGTACTAAGCTAGCATTTTTTGCAACCATAATTGTTAAGGGTGGGCCCAAGCCCACTCAGGCCTGGCCCATTCCAGGAGTAACCAGAAGAATCCATCGGGCCTTATTCGGCCCGCCGAAGTCAAAGTCCATCAAAGTCAAGGCCCACCGAAGTCAAGACCCATTTGAAGGGAGCATGCGCGACGGTGACATCGGTACGGACCGCCATGACCGACACAGGTGACGTTTGTACGGCGGTTCGGCCCGGACGGCGAGAGATGTCGGTACGGACTCGCAAGACGCAGAAGTCAGCCGAACGAGCATTAAATGCAGGAGCATGCTCGACAACCGCATTAAATGCAAAGGCATGTTCGACAAAGCAGCTTTCCGTATGTCGAGCATGCGCCGAAGAGATCCCACCAAAGAGCAAAACCCCGCCAAGTCTCCGAAATCTCCACTATAAATAGAGAGTTCCGGCTCATAAGGAAGGGATCCGGAATTTAGAGAGAGAATCTATAGAGAGAGAATAGCAAGAAACATATACTTTCACTTCGACATTGTATCAAACAATCATTCAATCAATAAACAAACGAACTCCGAGTTCTTAATCATATTTTCTGTTCGGCACTTTATAATTTCACTTCGGCATTTATCTTTACTTTGACTTCGGCATTATCTGTTCGTCTCCATTATCACTTAACGAGTTTTCCGACCCCACTTCTACAACAATCATCTCGGTTCGGTATCTTACCCGAACCTCGTTTTAACATTTGGCGCCGTCCGAGGGGACACTTCGGGGAAAAACTCTCACGCTTACGATAATTCACGAACGGCCCGAAGTCAAGAAGAACATCAACATTTCCAGCTACAATGACAAACCAAACAGAGAACGCTTCACACAGACCAATCGTCCTACAAGCTGCACTAGCCGAAGCACAGACATCGGCGATCCCAGTCGATCACACACCAATAGCCGCAGAATCAGAGCTCCACACGCCAACAGCGGTTCGTACAACTCTTGTCGAACCAACCCGCGAACCAAGAGTCACCATAGCCATACCGAGTGCTGAGCCGACATTAGCTGCCGAAGCTAGTCGCAACGGCCAAGACGGCCGATCAGAAATCGCCGAACTCCTCATCGACCTAATGGACAAGGTGGACACCCTCACCAAGTCCACAAACGAACGATTCGAGGCGCTCTCGAGCGAAAGATCTCAAAACCCAAGACCAGTTGCCAACTTTTCGCCGAACATTCAGAGAAACTTGTTCGGAGGACCCTCAACGAACGCGACTCAATTCGCGACACGGCAAAATCGAGCCATCGGTTTCTCGGCCCACCGACGGGACATCTTTACGGGACTCATGACCCGATGTCAATCTACAACACTCCGCAGTTCGCCCACCAGACTGCCGGACCTAACACTCATCAGCGAACCCCGCCGTTCGCCAACCCCCAGGTTGCCGCGAACAACCATCTCTTCCAAGACGCACCAACATTCGCCCAAACCGGGAGGGATTACGAGCTGGAAAGAATGCGCCAAGAGCTGGCCGAGATGAACTCTCGAGTCCACGAAGCGACAAGCGCGGCACCTGAGATCGGCCGCGTCCTAAGAGAAGCACAAAATGTCCCCTTCACATCGGACATCACGCGTTTCCGTATTCCGCATCCCGGGAAAATCACTATCCCGAAGTACGACGGAACGAAGGATCCCGTGCAACACGTTACCTCATTCACCATATCGATGGGAAGGGCACGGTTCGCACCCGAACCGAGAGACGCCGATTCTTGTCGGCTCTTCGTCGAAAACCCGACGGGAGGAGCACAACGATGGTTCAACAGGCTCATGCCGAACTCCATCAGGAACTTTCACGAGCTCCAAACTGTCTTCCTCAAACACTACTCCATGTACATCCACAAGGAGTTGTCCATCGCCGACTTGTGGAAGATGACGCAGGCGGAAGGAGAATCGCTTCGGCTATACGTCGAAAGATTCAAGGAGGTCGCCTCCAAAATAAAAGTGCCCGATGATGTCGCCATCGAAGCACTCGCGCAATGGAGTTTGGACCGAATCCCAATTCTTCCGCGAACTCACGACGAATTTGCCGAAGACTTTGGAAGACGCGTTGCATAAGGCGACGGCGTATATCAAAGCGAAGGAAGACATTGCCGGTTTTAAGAAAAAACGAACGGCGAAGACCGTCCCAAAAGAAAAGGAGAAACAAGAGGAACACGGGAACCGCGACAAGCACTACGACGCGGAATACAAAAGCCGACACCCCGAGTCCACTCAATCGAGGATGTCGAGGAACGGACGGTTTACAACGTCAACCGTCCCGAGTATAACCGGACGGGGAACGGTTCGGGATATCCGAACGAGAGGGAACTACCAAGAGAGGAGTAGTTCGGGAGGATATCGCAACGGACCGCGGGGTGACAACCCGAACGGAGGCTCATCGAGCCAACAAAACAATGACCATCAAGGAAGACACGATGCGTCCAAACATTGCAGCTTCCACGGTCAAGACGGCCACTCTAACGAAGAGTGCAGGCATCTGAGGAGCCTACTGATGCGCGAATACATGGCCGGACAGGTCAAATTGCCAACGGCGGAAGAGATAAAAGCCGCATACACATACAACCGAACCCAACCAGCGGCAAACGGGCAAGCCGAACGCAATCAGACGCGAAACCAAGACTCGTCTGACAAAAGAGAACGGGAAGAACTCCCTGGCCCACCCAAAGTCGCTCGCAAAAAGATCGGGATGATCATGGGAGGCCTCGTCGACCGCAACGACTCGATCCGGTCAATCAAGAGGGCCGAACGCGGAGCCGTAGCCGCGGTCAAATGGGCACCCACGGCCGATGTACCGTCAAACGCGGCGAAAGAGATAACCTTCACCGAACGCGACACGACCAGCGTCGCCTTCCCTCACAACGACCCCTTGGTCTTGGAGCTACTCATCGCAGACCGCGAAGTAGCCAAGGTTATGATCGACACGGCGAGTTCGGTCGATCTCATTTTTTACAAGCACTCTGCGGCGAATGGAGTTGAAGGATTACACGATCAAGCGGAATCGGAAGCCTTTAACCGCCTTCAATGGCGAGACAACCATGTCACTAGGGACCATCAAACTCCCGAGTGCATATCGGAGGAGTGACCAAGCCGGTCAAGTTCGATGTCATCGACACTCCGGCTATCTACAATGCCATCATGGGAACTCCATGGATCCACGCGATGGAGGCCATCCCATCAACTTATCACCAATGCCTCGAAGTTCCCGGGCCCAACGGGAACGGTAACGATCCGAGGAAACCGGCGCATAGCGCGAAGCCGTTTTATCGCCGAGCTTAAAATCAGAAAGTCCTGCGCGATAACTCGGCCCGGAAGACGAAGAAATGGCCGAAGCCTTTCAGTCGAAGGTAAACATCACGCCCTCCGATCCTTCAACATCCATTTCGGCGACGCAATACGAAGAAACAACAAACGAAGAAGCCCCGAAGTTGGACAAGATATTGCAAGTCAACATCGACTTGAGCGATATCACGCGATGTGTCGGCATCGGTGCCAACCTCGAGCAAACGTTGCAGGACAAGCTGATCGAGTTCTTAAAGGAGAACTATAAAACGTTCGCATGGTGTACCGAAGACATGCCTGGCATCGACCCGAACATCACCTGCCACGAACTCAACGTGGACCCAACTTTCAAGCCGATCAAGCAGAAGAGAAGAAAGTTGGGACCAGAGCGCGCTCAAGCTGTAAATGACGAAGTCGAACGACTCGTAAATGCTGGGTCAATCGACGAAGTGAGATACCCAGACTGGTTGGCCAACCCCGTGGTCGTAAAGAAGAAGAACGGCAAGTGGAGAGTTTGCGTCGACTTCACCGATCTCAACAAAGCTTGTCCGAAAGATAGCTACCCGTTACCCCACATCGACCGAATCGTCGAAGCAACGGCGGGGAACGAGCTCTTATCCTTCATGGACGCTTTCTCGGGCTACAATCAGATCATGATGCACGCCGAAGACAGAGAAAAGACTTCGTTCATCACGGATCGGGGTACCTACTGCTATAAGGTCATGCCGTTCGGCCTAAAGAACGCGGGGGCAACATACCAACGATCGGTGAACCGCATGTTCGCCGACCAACTAGGCGAAACAATGGAAGTATACATCGACGACATGCTAGTCAAGTCATTAGCCGCCAAAGACCATGTCGATCACCTCGCCACACGCTTCGCAACACTCAATCAAGTACGGGATGAAGTTGAATCCCGCGAAGTGCACGTTCGGCGTGACTTCGGGCGAATTTCTTGGGTACATCGTCACTCAACGGGGCATCGAAGCAAACCCGAAGCAGATCGCAGCCATCAGGGACCTTCCCTCACCCCGAACAACTAGGGAAGTCCAAAGACTGACAGGAAGAATTGCCGCACTCAACCGGTTCATATCGCGATCTTCGGACAAATGTTTACCCTTTTACCAGCTCCTGAAGGGTAACAAACGCTTCGAGTGGGATGAAAAATGCGAAGAGGCATTCGCACAGCTCAAGGAGTACCTCTCCACATCACCGATCCTCGCCAAACCAGTCGACCAAGAGACCCTGTACCTCTACATCGCCGTATCAACTTCGGCAGTAAGCAGCGTACTGGTCAAAGAAGATCGAGGTGATCAGCAACCTATATTTTATACGAGCAAAGCCCTCGACGGTGCGGAGAGCAGGTACCCAACCTTGGAGAAGTTGGCCTTGGCAGTAGTCAGTTCGGCACGAAAGCTCCGACCATACTTCCAATCCCACTCCATAGTCATCCTCACGAATCAGCCGCTGCGAACCATCCTGCACAGTCCAACACAGTCGGGCCGAATCGCCAAGTGGGCAGTCGAACTCAGCGAGTACGACATCGAATACAAAGCGAGAACCAGCGCGAAATCACAAGTCCTTGCCGACTTCCTGATCGAACTACCACCGGAGATGACAACGACATCAGAGAAGAACACTTGGACACTTCATGCCGACGGGTCTTCTAGCCAAGCATGGATCCGGCATCGGCATCACGCTCAAATCGCCAACCGACGAAGTCCTCGAACAATCGTTCGGACCGGGCTTCAAGGCCTCCAACAACGAAGCGAGAATACGAGGCAATGATAGCCGGCATGCGCCTCGCAATCGAACTCGGAGCGAAGGAGCTCGACGCATTTTGCGACTCACGGCTCGTTACCGGCCCGGTTCGGCGGCGAGTTCGACGCTAAAAACAAAAGGATGGAGGCATACCTCCAAGTCGTCAAGGAACCGGCCAAAAAACTCCAAGCACTTCACCATCACCAAAATACCGAGGGCGAGAAAACACCTCGGCGGACGCACTCGCGAGCCTTAGCTTCGACGTCGGACCCGACCCTTCGGAGGACGATCCCCATTGAATGCATCGAGAATCCGAGCATAGCCCTTCCAAAAGGCGTATGCATAATCAATCGAGACGTCGAAGAAACAGATGAGTTCGACGAAGACCTTCGTACGCCGGACTCACCACTAAGAGAAGACCGTTGCACTCAAACCCCTGAAGGACCAAATGATTGGCGGCAAGAAATAATTCGATTTCTGCTGACCGGCGAATTACCCGAAGGAAAGTGGGAAGGCCGAAGACTCAAGTGCAGAGCGGCCCGCTATACCCTCCTCGACGACTGCCTCTATCGTTGGAGCGCATCGGGAGCCCTCCTATTCTGCATAACGGGCGACGAAGTCGACCGGGTTATGCGAGAAGCCCATGAAGGAGCGAGCGGGTAATCATTCCGGAGGACGCGCATTAGTCCTCCAAGTGAAAAACCACGGCTTCTATTGGCCGACGATGCGGAAGGACCGCGCCGACTTCGCCCAAAAATGCGAGAAGTGCCAAAGACATGGAGACTTCATCAACGCTCCAACACAACTTCGAGTTCGGCAACGGCGCCTTATCCTTTCATGAGATGGGCCATGGACATCGTCGGACCTTTGCCGTCTTCGAGACGGCGAAAATACCTACCGATCGTCACCGATTACTTCACGAAGTGGGTAGAAGCGAAGGCATACGCGAAGATCGACGCAACAAGGGTCCGGAATTTCGTCCGGAAATACATCATCCGCCGCCACGGGCTCCCATACGAGATCGTCACCGACAACGGAACCCAGTTCACTTCGGCTAAATTCGAAGGGTTCTGCGCAAGATGGAACATCCGTTTGAATAAATCAACCCCGAGGTATCCACAAGGGAACGGACAAGCCGAAGCTACAAACAAGACGATCATCGACGGCATCAAAAAAAGACTGGAAGAAAAGAAAGAATTTTGGGCTGACGAACTAGAAGGCGTCCTCTGGTCACACCGAACAAGCCCACGCAGTTCAACAGGGCGAACACCCTTCTCACTTTCCCATGGAATGGAGGCCATGTCCCCTGCCGAAGTCAACGTCCCCGGCATACGCAGAACAATGCTGACCCAGCACCCGCTGACGAACGAACAGATGATCGTCGACCAACTAGATCACGCCGAAGAGCAACGGCATCACGCCCTACTCCGCATTCAAAATTATCAACACCAGGCGGCAAGATATTACAACAAGAAGGTGAAGGGAAGGCATTTCGAAGAAGGCGATCTGGTCCTCCGAAAAGTGTTCGAAAACACAGCAGAAAGGCCTATCACGAAACTCGGAGCAAAGTGGGAAGGTCCATACCTCGTCTCAAAAGTCGTTCGGCCTGGCGTCTTCGAACTCATGGAGATGTGCGGTAAACCGATCCCAAGGTCCTGGAACGCGATGCACCTCAAAAGGTTCTACCACTAGAAGCAATAGCGCCGAAGATCGTCAACACCAAAGTCTATAAATGCCGAAGACAATCAACATAGAAGACAACAAAAGCCGAAGATCGACCACAACGGCTTCAAAAAAAAAAATAATAAAAAAAAAAATAACGAACTCCGAGTTCTTATTCAAAAAAAATGTAAACCGAACTACGAATGGCTTGATCCCTTATTGGGTACGTAGGCAGCCTTCCAAAAGGCGCATCTATGATAATAAAAAAAAAAAAAATTTCCTTAATACGAGTCCCGAACTCAGGAAACACGAGCTCAGCGCTCAGACAAAAACGAACTCCGAGTTCGGTCACACAAGCTCTTCGCTTATACTAAAACGGGCTCCGCGCTCTAATTTTTAAGCCGGTCTATTCCGCAAACTAATTAGCCACTATCTTAAAGTGCAGTGGACTGATCACCCACCTTTTTGCAAGGAAGATATCTACGAACTCATGTTCAACACTTGCAGTGGCCCAATCCGAAACCACAAAAGCCGAGTACCTCGCAATCTCGAAAAACGGTTCGTAGCATTTGCGAACTATGAAAGAAGATTCTATAAAAAAAAAAAAAAAGAAAGAGAAGATGAGTTCGGCATACGAAGGAGTCCGAAGACGAACCAACAACCAAATTTTCACGTATCGAATGTCGAGAAAGCCGATCCCAAAAACCAACCCGAAAGAAGAAAGGACGTATGAACAAAAGAAGCACGATAAAAGAAGGAAGAAAATATGTATTATATTTAATGAAGAAAACAACAAAGCCGACCCCAACAATCGGCTAACAAAGATTACAAATAAAAAAAAAAATAATAATACAAAAGAAGACCGATCACAACGATCGGCCCAAAAAGTCTTTGGCCCTATTCTCCGGCCACTTCATCACTGGCCACGTCAACTCGGGTCACTTCATCCACGACCTCCTCATCTTCGGCCACTTCGTTCCCAGCTGCATTAGCTTCGGCCACCTCCACTTCGTCCTCAGGCTCAGAAACCTCCTCCGGAACGCCGATCTCGATATCGGAAGGCAGTACGAAGTCAGAAGGCTCATAGGAAAGCTTATCCCTATCCTCGAGCCGGCGGCGAAGCTTACCCTCCTTCTCACGACAATGACGCTCAAAGATCGGAGGAGTGTCTATCGCGTCTCGCGTCTTCGAGCTGCTCGATCGTGCCGAAGACCCCCCTCGGTTGATTAAACCGGAGGTATTTGTCCGCAATAGCGACCTCTTCGTCGAGGTAAGCCTTAAGCTTGCCGAGTCGGGCTTCGAGAGGCATCCCGAAGCCTATCAAGCTGAACCTTCGCCGCAGCAACATGCTCCGAACGAGAACGACGAAGTCGAGCAAGCTCGTCGCTATGACGAGCACAAAGCCCATCACATCGCTCCTTCAGAACAGCGAGCTCGACAGAAACAACCTCCAACGCCAGGTCTCGAGCCTTAGAAGACTCGGTCACAACCTCGAGTTTCTTCTTGAGATCGGCGTTCTCAAGCTCGACCTTGCTAAGTTTCTCCTTCAGCTTCTTCGACTTCTTCTCCTTCTTCAACAGCTGAAGATCCTTCTCAAGACCGCTAACCTTGGCCAAGGCAAGATCCCGCTCTTCCTCGGCCGATGCCTGGCCCTCCCGGGCTGCGTCGAGGTCCTTTTGGACCGAACCCTTCTCATCGGCAGCCGATGCAAGGAGCTTCTCGTACGAAAGATTCAATAGGGTCCTCTTGTAAGCGACCTAACAAATACCGAACGAAAGACAAACAGTCAACAAGAAGATCCAAATATATAAAAAAAAGAGGTGCAGCAAAAGCAAACTAAGGTAATAAAAAATCACCCTCTGCTCCAACCGAGCAAGTTGCGCAATCTCCTCCGCGAACACAAGACCATTTGGAAACTCCTCGCCGTGAATAGCGGAGTAGACGCCGTACTGAAAGCTGGCGCTGGCCTCGGTATGATTGACAAAGGGCATCGCGCCGTTGTAGAAAAACTCGAAACCATGGTCATTGGTCTCACTCAACCGATAGCCAAACTCCTCTTCGGCGAGTGGAGCCTCGGATCGAGATGGACCTCCAGACAGATTTGCGGACCCCGTCATCTTCTCCGCGGTCCCGTCCTCAAGTCGAACCTCGGCATTAGTAGACAATGGCTCCACACGAGCCCTCTTAGAAGAAGAGCCGGCCACTTCGCCCTCCACCGCCTCCAAAGCCCTCTTCGCAAGATACGCCTCCCTATTAAAAGGAGACGTTCGCGCCGCCGTCAGCGATGGCGATCCTACCTCCGAAGTAGGAAGTTTCGCCTTCGGCGATAACGATTTCGCCTTCGGCGATAACGACTTCGCCTTCGGCGACGAGCGACTTCGCCTTCGGCGATAGAGACTTCGCCCCGGGGACAACAGATCGCTCCATCCGAGTGGGAGAGCTCACTCTTGGCGGAGGTGTGGCAACCTCCTCATCGGCCGGCCTTTCTTCCTCTTCCTCTCCGGCAAGATACTCGCTCCCGAAGCTCATCCTCGAACACGCCGGGGATATCATCGAGATCCAACATCGCGTCAACCTTATATTTTTCTTGAGGTGGAAGAGAGAACGAACCTGAAAAAGACGTTCGGTATAAAAAAAAAAAAAAAAAAAAAAAAAAAAAAATACTAATATACATATACATGTACCGAACGTACCTCCTAACGATTTCAAATAAACCTGCTGCTGCCGAACAACCTCAACCCAAGGTACTTCTTCCTTTTGAAGAAACTTTTCTTTGAACGGCAAGTACTCCGAAGGGAAGGGATAGATCGGAGGACACTTGGCTGAAAAAGAACAAGAAAAATCATTAGAAAATCAAAGAAAAAAGAAGGGGTTCTCGCAAATCCCTACCGATGAAAGGAGACCACTTGGTCTGATACACCCTGTCAACATCCAAAACAGATGCCCGGTTAACCTTGACAAAAAAATACTTCTCCCACCAAGACTGAAATTTGACGGAAGTGTCCGAAGTCAGCTTGAAACCCGGCTTCCAGCAAATAGACCACGTCCCTTCGAGAGAATAGTTCTTGCTGACACGCGAAATCTCTTCGAAAAGCCGAAGAGTCATCTCAACCTCCATCTCTTCGGCCGCTACCATCGCCGCGATCAAATTTCGTATACACGGAGCCGTCGACCGGGAGATAGCTATCATCCGTTCCTCGGCAAAAGAAATAAGCAACCGAGGAAGCGGAAACCAGAGCCCCGCCTTGGAAAACATATGTTCGTACAAACATATGTAACCAGGAGGGCAGTTCCAGGGCCTCTGATTCGGCTCCGGCATAACCAACTCCGGCGGCTCGCCGGACTCCGAAAGGGTTCGGAGATTACCGAGACTCCCCGATAATCCGCTCTTCGATGAGGTGAAGAAATGGATCGGCCTCGTCGCCTTCGGCTTTTTCTCCTTGGGGATCTTCGACTTCGTTTAGTCCCGACAGGATCCGGAACACTCTTCGCCGAAATTTTCAACCTCTTCGAAGGGATCCTCCGAGCTTGACCACCAGGTTGAGAAGACGAGCCCGGTGCCGAAGGCGGAATAATCGGCATCATCGCCGGCTTCGGAACGCCGGCGCGATCGGTCGCCGAACCAAGCTGCAGGAGATAGTCTATCTCCATCGCGGCTTACCCGTTCGTTCGGCATGGGCAACGGCTTCGACCTTTTTCTAATAAGACGCGATGCCGAGCCAGAGGAGGTCGAACTCGTTTTGGAGGATGAAGAAGCCATAACAAATGTACAAATTTTAGAGAGAGGTTGAAGAAGAAATTTAGAGAGAGAAAGTACCTGAGAATTTGCGCGAGAATGAAATGGAGAAATGAAACCAGAAGAGAGGTTTTTATAGAGAAATATGGAAGACGAGGAGGCGCCATCGAAGGGCGCGAAACGAACCACCATCATTACGATGACGTGGCATCCCCCTATTCGCCAGGAAAAAGGCGCAGCTTCGACGACACGACTCCGAAAATACGAAGCGACGGGAGCTCATCATTACGATGACGTGGCCTCCAGCGATTCGCCAAGGAACGACGCGCGCCCCCCAATGTACCGCCAAAAACTTTAAATAATTACACAACTAGGATGACGTGGCAGCCATTGACTCAACGAAAAATGGTGCGCATTGGTGACATGGGATTCAACAAATCGACGTGGCACTCCGGTGACGTGGCATTTACCGAAGCGATCGATCGCCGAAGACAATCAAATCGCCGATGGTAACTCCTAGAACGCGCCTAAGGCCGATCTCTTTAGTTCGCCTCTCCTAAAAAGCCGAACTGGGGGAGGGACTAATGTTAAGGGTGGGCCCAAGCCCACTCAGGCCTGGCCCATTCCAGGAGTAACCAGAAGAATCCATCGGGCCTTATTCGGCCCGCCGAAGTCAAAGTCCATCAAAGTCAAGGCCCACCGAAGTCAAGGCCCATTTGAAGGGAGCATGCGCGACAGTGACATCGGTACGGACCTGCCATGACTGACACAAGTGACGTTTGTACGGCGGTTCGGCCCGGACGGCGAGAGATGTCGATACGGACTCGCAAGACGCGAAGTCGGCCGAACGAGCATTAAATGCGAGGAGCATGCTCGACAACCGCATTAAATGCAAAGGCATGTTCGACAAAGCGAGCTTTCCGTATGTCGAGCATGCGCCGAAGAGATCCCACCAAAGAGCAAAACCCCGCCAAGTCTCCGAAATCTCCACTATAAATAGAGAGTTCCGGCTCATAAGGAAGGGATCCGGAATTTAGAGAGAGAATCTATAGAGAGAGAATAGCAAGAAACATATACTTTCACTTCGACATTGTATCAAACAATCATTCAATCAATAAACAAACGAACTCCGAGTTCTTAATCATATTTTCTGTTCGGCACTTTATAATTTCACTTCGGCATTTATCTTTACTTTGACTTCGGCATTATCTGTTCGTCTCCATTATCACTTAACGAGTTTTCCGACCCCACTTCTACAACAATCATCTCAGTTCGGTATCTTACCCGAACCCTGTTTTAACAATAATGAAATTCAATTGTTACTAAACTGAATTCATTACTAAAACTAACATATAAACCGAACATTTTTGCAATTCCATAATGAAATTCAATTTTGATATAGTAGTTCTATACGAGTTGCTAGAGTATCTAACAAATACTTTGACGTAGGTGGTAGGTCTTATAGAACTTACAAATAACTACAAATATTTTTATTATATATTAGAAAGAAAACGAAGTAAAAATATTAATAAGTAAAATCAGTTGGCAACAACATGGGGGTAAAATCGAGTACTTTTATAAATTACACGTTGATTTTGTAAAGTTTAATACTTTAGAGGTGTTATTTGCAAATTTGAATAAGAAGGGATGATCTTGATCGTCAATCTCCTCTACAGAGTTTCATTCATTTGATTTTGCTATTAACGGAGAAAAAAATAAAAGAAAAAAAGAGGATTTTATTTCATCTGAAATCATCCGATCGAATCGAAGAATACGCAAAGAGGATAATTACTAATCTGCCTCCAGAGTCAAATCGGAAAAGACGACGGTGATACGGAGGCTATTTCTAGGGCTGATGGGCGCCGCGGGCTCCAAACTCGAGAAAGCTCTCGGCGACCAGTTCCCTGAAGGCGAACGCTACTTTGGTTTCGAGAATTTCGGCAACACTTGTTACTGCAACAGCGTCTTACAGGTCTCTCTCTCTCCCTCTCTTCTTATCCCTCTCCCTCTCTCTTCCACACAGTTTAGTTGCCTGTAGATTCAACCTATCTCGGATTTGACGTGTACGGCTCTTTTTGGTTTTTGTTGAATTAGACCAAAACATGTAGGAATCGTATCTGGGTTTGACCTTACTAGGTCAAATTTGCTTCCAAAATGTTAAATTTGATTTGGGGTTTCTCGAGTTATTAGCCCCTTTTCTAGTTTGAAACAAGAGGGTGTATATAATCGTGGGTCTTTGATTAAGAATACGTTAAGCTTGTGTGTAGTGAGAGCATTTAGAACTTGTTAAGCTATCAGAGTTTGTGTTTCTAGTTTCTCGCTGTGTAATTGCTATTGTGGTTCTCTCTGCTATCTATGGATATCAATGTGTTGATGCTTCACTTTACTATCGATCTCTACTGAATAGTTTGTGTGTTGAATCTCTTCTTCCAGGCTCTTTATTTCTGTGTTCCCTTTCGTGAACAATTGCTCGAGTACTATACGAGTAATAAAAGCGTTGCTGATGCTGAAGAGAATCTTATGACCTGCCTTGCAGACTTATTTTCGCAGGTACTTATGATCTTTGGTTTTCTCTCTTTTCTTTTTTTGTTAGTTTGACCTGCCTGGCTAGAATAAAAGTGTTCTTACCATAAGTATGCTCATTCCATAGATAAGTTCACAGAAGAAGAAAACAGGTGTTATTGCGCCTAAGCGGTTTGTACAGAGATTGAAGAAACAGAATGAGTTGTTCCGTAGTTATATGCACCAGGTTATTATTTGCAAAGATCTCTTCTTTTTGTGGCTTATTTTACAAAAGATTGGAGAAAAACAATATAGATTTCATTGAATTGGCTTCGTTATTCTCATGTAGGATGCACATGAATTCTTGAACTACTTGCTGAACGAAGTTGTTGACATACTGGAGAAAGAGGCAAAAGCTAAAAAAACTGAACATGAAACCACATCATCATCATCTCCCGAAAAGGTTGCAAACGGGCCAAAAGTTTCTCAGGCAAATGGTGTGCACAAAGAGCCTATTGTTACTTGGGTGCACAATATATTCCAGGTCAGCTATTTTCATTGAAAACATTAACCACTTGTATGGTGTGACGAACTAGTGCTTGTTTTGGCTAAATATAAATCATGGATATGTTGTATACAGGGCATACTTACCAACGAGACAAGGTGTCTACGGTGTGAGACAGTGACAGCAAGAGATGAAACGTTCCTGGATCTAAGCCTTGATATAGAACAGAACAGTTCAATAACTAGCTGTTTGAAAAATTTCAGCTCCACAGAGACGCTTCACTCTGAAGACAAATTCTTCTGTGACAAATGCTGCAGGTAAAAATGTTGATTCTTTGTCTCATCCCATTGACTGAAATAGTTAAAATCCTCAGCTTTCCTTTAACAGCTGCAACTAAGTCTTATGCTTTTTGATTCCTATAAGCTTACAAGAAGCACAAAAGAGGATGAAGATCAAGAAACCGCCAAACATCTTAGTGATCCATCTAAAACGATTCAAGTACATGGAACAGCTAGGCCGGTACAAGAAGCTATCTTACCGAGTTGTCTTCCCTCTGGAGCTAAAACTGAGCAACACGATGGAACCATACGAAGACGTGGCATACTCTCTGTTTGCAGTGGTGGTCCATGTGGGAAGCGGACCAAACCATGGTCACTACGTAAGCCTAGTGAAAAGCCATAACCACTGGCTATTCTTCGATGATGAGAATGTTGAGATGATTGAAGAATCAGCTGTTCAGACATTCTTCGGATCGTCTCAGGAGTATTCGAGCAATACTGATCATGGTTACATCTTGTTCTATGAGAGCCTTGGACCAACCAAGTAACCAAAGCAGAGGAAGCAGAAGAAAAAGAAGACTTTCTCTTCGTTTTTTTTTTTATCTTTAACAACTATAACTCCTAGTAATGTTGGTATATGTTTTGTGACTTACAAAGTCACAATTTCAATTGACAGTAACTTGTTTTTCTTTTCGTTGGGTTTTCTCCCAAAGATATTTGGTGAGTTTTTAAATTTGGACAAGTTTATCTTTTTTAACTGAAACTTGTAAAAGTTAGAAAAAGCCATGTACAGTCTTTGTATCTTTTCTTACAAACAAATAATAAAAATGAAGGAATAAGGTCAGAATTTGTTGCATTTTGGATACAATTTTGAGACGTGTTGACTTGGAGAACAGAATGTGATGAACAAAAAGTCTCCTCTTTTGAAATGTATTAGGGTCTAAAGACTGTTATGGCCTAGTAAGAATAAATGGGCCGAGAGTGAAATTAGGGCTCGTGAAAGGCACTTTTGTCGTGAGAATGAAGCTACTATAGAATATATAATATACAGCCAAAACTCAAAAGAGAGAGAGAGAGAGAGAGTTTCACGGGGATAAGCATAAGCTGACGAAGAAGATACAGCCAGAAAAATAAATAATTGCACCACCCGTGAGTTATAATGTCCTTTTCTATATGTTGTTTGTTCTCCCCACATTAATACTTTCACATTTTATTTTTTACAAATTTTTAAAGTTTCAAAAGTTTCTTCCAAAACTGTGACTTACTATATCCTATTTTTTTAGTTTATTTGAGTAACAAGAGTCAATAAATTTTCAAATGCTGGCAATGACAATGGGAAATAAATGCTAGTGATCTATTTACATTTTCAGCAACAACAAAAAATTGAATAATGAGAGATGGGTGTAATTTATAGGGGAAATTAGGTGTAGTGTCATTTTTAGAAAGTTAATTAAGTAAATAAATAGGATGTTCTGTTCATAGGTAGAATTACTTTTGGGCCCCCAATCTAACAAAATGTGTTTTGCTTGCAAATTTTTTTGTTTATGGGTTGCTGAAATTTTCTGACACAAGACCTCTCTCCTGTCAAGTCACTTTCTGACACAAGACCTCTCTCTCCTCTCTCCTATAAATAGTCACCTATAAATAAATAATAGTTTGTTTATAAATACTCACCTATTTATTATAGTTACAAATATATCATATGAAATATTTCTAAAATAGTCATCTATTTATTATAGTTACAAATATATCATATGAACTAGTCACCTAAATAGTCACTTATAATTCCACACCGTTTTCCTTTTGTTTTAACATTCACATGAAATTTCCCTTTGTGAAACTTGTGGTTTATAAATAGTCACCTATAAATAAATAATAGTTTGTTTATAAATACTCACCTATTTATTATACTTACAAATATATCATATGAAATATTTCTAAAATAGTCATTTATTTATTATAGTTACAAATATATCATATGAAATATTTCTAAAATAGTCATCTATTTCAACCGTATAGGGTAAAGGGTTTAGGGTATATTGTATATGGTATAGGGTTTAGGGTTTAGGTTTTAGGTTTTAGGGTTTAGAGTTTAGGGTTTAGGTTTTTGGTTTTGGGTTTACCTTTTAAAAATAATAATCACCTATTTAGTTCAAAATTGTGGTTTATAAATAGTCACATATAAATAAATAATAGTTTGTTTATAAATAATCACCTATTTATTATAGTTAGAAATATATCATATGTAATATGTAATAATAATCACCTATTTAGTTCAAAATTGTGGTTTATAAATAGTCACCTATAAATAAATAATAGTTTGTTTATAAATAATCACCTATTTATTATAGTTAGAAATATATCATATGTAATATTTCTAAAATCGTCATCAATCACCATCAATTTTTAAAATCCTGGTTTTTAAATAGTCACATAAACGTTAAATAGTTGGTTTATAAATAGTCACCTATATTGTTCTAAATAGTCGTTTATCAAACTGCTTATGCTAAGTTTATTGGGAATAATTTATCAAGTTAATTATTCATCAAGTTAATAGATAAATATTATCAATTTATCAAATAACCAATATCTACTAGCTGTATTTTTCAGATTTTAGAATCTTTTCATTGACAAGATAGATAGAGGGTAGTTTGATATTAAAAAAAAATTATACTCTCTCTCTTACTATTTTAGCTAATTAATCTACTACTTTGTCATTCCACCCAATTTTTACCTCAATAGATAATATTCACCTAAATCGTCCTAATTTATATTGTTGGTTACTGTCACTCGAATTATTGTATACTACCAACCATTTTATCAAATATTGTTTCCCAATAACATATAATATGTTGGACATTACAAAAAGGGACAACTCATAAATAGTAAATTATAATTATAACATATACTTAACTTTTTATGATTTTATCACGCTATGTACATACAGAACCTAAAAATTAAAAAAAAAGTACAGACATGCATTTAGTGTCAGAGCAATTAAATAAATGTAATTATTGTGAGAAGAGATGCCATTTTTGGGTACATAATTGGAAAAAATACTAATGAAATCTCAAATCAAGTTTAATACCACATTGATAAAAAGGTATAAAAAGTAAAAAATAAAACAAGGGGTATTTTAGGTAATTTAAAAAGTGGAGGCGGAGAGTGAGGAATTGTCGTTATCTACCTTGATTGTTTTGTTAATGTCGCAATCAGATGAAGAAGAAGAAGAAGAAAGTAGGCATAGCATTCACAGGCGAATCGCTTCCAGGCCCATAAGAGAGCGTTTTATTAAGCTTTTCTCTCTCTCTCTCTCTCTCTCTCTCTCTACTGCTACTTCTTCTTCTTCTTCTTCACTCTCTCTCTCTCTCTCTCTGAATCTGCAGCTTCGTACATGCATTGTACTACACAGCATAAGTAGTCAAGCTTCGTCTTCCTCTCTTGAATTATCTTCGTCTTCGATTCTGTATCTCTCTCTGATATGGCTTCTTCTGCTGATTTCTTCCCACAGGTTCGTTTGATTCTTACTCGATTTAGGTTTCTGTTTCTTCATCAGCTCTTTTCGATGCAAATCTGATGCTAATGGATTTTGTAATCTTTAGATTTGTGTGACTTTGATGCTTATATATGTATTTGAACAGGGAAAGCATCAATTAGCAGATGTGAGTGTTAAAGGCAACAACAACATGAACACAGCACAATCCAAGTATCCAAGCTTCAAGTCACATAAGCAGCAGCCTAGCTTTAATGATGGTATCAAACATACCTCCATAGGTATAAAAGCTACTAAGTATTAGTCAGAACAAAACATACACTAGTGAGTGAAAATGATATGTAGTTTATGATGCAATGCAGATGTGTTTCCTCTTCTTGTTAAGGAAGATGATGCTCCATTTCCTTTGAAAGAAGACCGTGGCATCGCTACTTCGCTAGTGAGTTCTTTTGTGGGATAAACCCTCTTTGAGATTTAGGAGTTTCTTTAGAGTACTAGTAAATTACAAACTTTGAAAGAGGACTAATATATGCTTACCAGTAGCATTGTTATTTACCATGTGTTGAAGTGTGCTAAGTCTTTTAGTCTTTGCCCTTTGTATAGGTCCAAGACGTGTGTACTATCTCAGTCCTACCTGATGAAGGAAACACAATACCGCAACGTACCTCGCAGTTTACTATCTTGAGCTTCGTCAAGTCTCTGCTTCCATATAAGAATCAGATGTTGATTGATGCGCAACTCAATTGTCAGAAAACACAGAACCGGATCAATGTGCTACTGGGAGGCACAGATTCCTACCAGTCATGCGTTGTGGACATAAATGTCGAGAAAGGGAATGGTGGTGAGACTGTAACTTCCCATGACAAAGTTGTTGGAAATGTGAAATCCGAGAGTGTAGTAAGTTCTATATATTAATCAGCTACAGCATATCAAAATATGATATCTGCATGTCTCACTCTTACTATGTCTTTTTACAGCATATGCAAAAGGTATTACAGAGACAAGCTAGCTTGAGCACTGGTAAGATAACAATACTTGGGTAAAGTTGCACAGTTTAAGGTTTGTGTAATGTGTTTATGCACTGAAACTTGAGAGGAAGTTCTGTTGCAGATAAAGCTGTCTCCGAGAGATGCCATGATGCACCAATGAACAGGTGGAGAAGATACAAGCGTGTAGCTTCATTTGATTCAAGGAAAATCGTCATCCTATTCTCCATCTTGTAAGTATAATGCATATAAATCTGTAAATGAGTATCATATGTATACTTATGTGAAATGTATTGGATTGTAGATCAAGTGTGGGAACTTTGATATTGATCTACTTGACACTGAGAGTGAGGCAAAACGGAGATAACAGCTTCAATAATCATATGTGAAACTGTAACATCTCTTTTAGCCTCTTTCTCCTTTTATTTGTCTCTGTTCTGAATCTCCTTCACAAAACTCATCTTTTGTTCCGAGTTTTCATAATGTTGACGAAGTGAACACTTTCTTTGTGAATAACACTTGCCAGTGCTTAGTGCCTAGTAAACATTTGAATAGAGAGGATAAAACATTGTACTGCTCAAACCCAAAATAGTTTCATTGTGTTGTTTGTTACAAAAAGCTATAGTTAAGAACATTCATACTCTTTCTCTGGTTTACAATACATTGTGGAGTGAGTTGAGTCTAATAAGATGAAACTCACAAACTTTCATGATACCTTTTGTTTGACAAAGTATTAAAATGGAGTAATGTTTTCTGTTTGTTTGTTTGTTTGAATCAACAAGAACAGCCACCACCACCACCACCACCGCCTTCTTGTTGTTGAGCTTGGGATGAATTTGAAGTGGTCTTTAGGTTGACATCAACCATATCCTCTGATTTAGCCACGGATGAATAAGAATCAAGACCAGGTAATGCTGCAGCAATCTTACGGAACAAAGCCTGCGTAAATGACTCTCATGTGTTAGTGAAACCAAAATCAAACTCACTCATGTCTATAGTTCTTCTCAGTGGTGGTTATGTTTTAGAGTGTACCTTAATGTTGAAATTTTCTTTGGCGCTGGTCTCAATGAACAAGACTTCATGCTCTTTAGCCTTACTCTCCCCTTCACTGATAGATACTTGCCTGATCTCATGAACAAGAAAAGAAGCCCTGTTAGGATTAAAAAGCATGAAGTGGGTGATGTGTTTTGTTGTGGGTTACCACCTTTTATCAACAAGATCAGTTTTGTTACCAACAAGGACAATAATAACGTCCCCTGTTCCTCTTTCTCTGTGTACATCATCTATCCATTTCGATATGTTCGTAAACGTTGTCCTATCTGCCAAAATCAAACACAAAGTATTGGATTGAATGCAACTATCACCTTCCCAATACCAAAAAAAGGTGGATATTCTCACTAGAGACATCATAAACAACAATGGCGACAGAAGAATCTCTGATGTAGCTTGGTATTAGACTCCTGAATCTTTCTTGTCCTGCCGTATCCCTTTTTTCATAATTGCATCCAACAACAACACAACAAAACAAACCCAATCTTGTAAGAAAACTAAACTGTTGTGTTGTAATAAGAAGGAAAAAAAACAATATATAAGATTGATATGTGACACAGACCATAGCTGCAAACGAACAGTTCGGTCTTCGAGGTACATAGTTTTGGAAAGAAAATCAATACCAATGGTAGGCTGCAAATGGAGGCAAGACAAACACAACAAATAATTAGACGACCATAAAACAAGAAAGAGATTCTCTGATCACATGCAAGCCAAAATTGACCAAATCAGATCTTAAATTGTAAAAGAAGAAGGGGGGAAAGAAAAAGGAGAACCTGGTAAGTGGTGTCGAATTTGTCGTACATGAAACGTGTGATTATGCTTGTTTTCCCCACTGATTGATCTCCCAAGAAAACTAGCTTAAACTTTGCTAAAGCCGATACCGACGCCATTTTTTGGTGAAGAAGAAGAAAGTGATAATCCAAATCAGAGGAGATTCTAAAAGTTTTGTCTTCAAAGAAAGAGAGCACGACGACGAAGACGCGGTCGTAACACAATATATTGAAAATTCCCCCCAATGCTTACGCCACGCGCCATTATCTTCCTTTTAACACCAAAAAAAGTCAACTATTTTCGCGGACTATTTATATCCATTTTTTCTAATGTTTTTTTTTGTTTGTATTTTCTCTGATTCCTATAATTTCTTGTAAATCTATGTACTACACTAAAATCATCTTATGATCATTTCATTTTTCAGACAAAAGTTTATGAGCAAAATGCAAATACCATTAGCTAAATGTGTTCAAATAAATCACAAAAAGTAACATATCAGAAATACATCATCAAAAAAATCTTATTACTAGCAAAAAAATATCACAGAATCTCTTAAGAGAGCTTATAACGATTCAGATTCACGATCAAATCTCATCTCTTTTTGACATAAACTTCAATAAAACAGAAACATAATCTGATAATCCATATTATAATCTGCCTTCATATAGAAGAAGGAACCCTACTTACCACCAAATCTCATGTTGCTCCATGGAAACTTCGCCCCCGCCGCAGCAGCCGCTTTCGCCGGAGAAACCGACCTATCTCCTCCTCCTCCGCCGCGACGGATTTTACCTTTCCCATAACCACCGATCTCTCTCTTCTCCTTCTGATCAAGCCAATGACTCTTCTTATCATCTTCTTCCTCGACAAAGCTGGATCCTTTAACTTTACTCTTCCTATCTTCCTCAATATATTTCACAGGGAACAGATCCTTTGAAATCGACAATGGGTTTTTGAGAGTGACGTAAGCCTTCTTGTAATCAGCTTTAGCTATCAATAACCCACCACGCTTCTTCTTCTTACCGTCCATGTTCAAAGTGTTCACCTTTTCGATCTCGAATCCGTACAGAGACTCGAGGACTCTCTTGATCTCTATCTTCGTCGCCGATGGGATCGTTTTTAGAGCGAACTCGTGGATGTTCGTTAGTTTCGTCGGCATCAGAATCTTTATCGGTAAATTCGCGAAATGAACCACTCTTCCTCCCAATCTCCCCGCCATTGCCTCTTCTTCTTCTTCTTCTTCTTCTCAGATAGGTCAAGAAAAATGAAATTAAGGGTTTTTCTTCTACCCTAAATTCCCTCTTTGCTTATACCTTAATGGGCTTTTATTGGGCCTATTGCTTAAGTGGTTTTCATATTTTCAATTCTTAAACGGTCACGGTTTCAAAACACTAGTAATTATTGTTTTTTAATGATAAATAGTAAATTATACGTAAAGGTAAATATCCAAAATCAAAATGTCAATGATAATCTTTTTCGATGATAAATATTAAAATATTAATAGTTATAAATTTTTGTAAATAAAACATTTATAAAACCAAAATACAATATATTTTGGATATATACTTCAAATTTAAATTCGCGTTTAACGCGGATTGTCCAAATTCTTTTTATCTCATTTTATTCTACACATTATTTTTATCCATAAACATTTCTTCTTCCATTCCGTAAATTTTTATCCCGCGCCAAGCGCGGGTAACTTTCTAGTTATGAATCTAAAATCATTACAATCAGGTCACAGAGTTGCAAAGAGAGTGTTTGAGTTGTGTGTGTGTTTTAGCCACTTACAAGGATTATAGAAAGACAATCTTACATTACATTATTACTACACATTTACAGAAGAGAAAAGCTCACTTTTTAAAAAATTTGATTTTCTATGATATAAATGGTTTGTTACCACCTGCAAACCCCAGGCTCCATGGTTTTGGTGAGAGCTAGAATCTCATCATACCTTGAGCCATACACAAATCCCCATAGCTGCAACAACCAATAAAAAGAGCGAATCAAAAACTGAATATTTAGAGGGTTTTAGTTTCCCTTTGTAAAGGAGGAGGAGAGATGTTAAAGTACCTCCACTTCCTTAACATCAAAGTCCTGAGATGTTGCGAGACAAGAATTTCCGTATGTCTCTGAGTAAGCACTTGATCCGCTTTGCCTAAAAGAACACGATGCATCAATCGAGTTTAGGAGAAATGGTTTGATTGTTTGTTTGCAATATGATGGAAGTGGAAATAGAACTCTTAATAGACTTTGTTTTGGTTATAAATCTTACAGCTCACTGTCTAGGTAGAGAGCAAACCGTCCACCACCGCCAAGAGCTAGAAAGTCCTTGGAGCATAAAGTGTAGAATCGATTTGCGCCTGCTCAAGTGCAAACCGTAATTATAAGAAAAAGACTCCAAAGATCTCTATGCTTCTGAGCAATGCATAAGGATAATAATAGTACCAGTAGGGCGGTGTATTGCGGGTTGTCCAGACTTGTCTGTGAAAACAAATGTACTGTTTGTTCCCTAACACAAACCCAAAGACTAAGAATGTCAACTAAAGTGAAAAGAAAGAAAATTTGATAGATGGGATGTAATAAAGATTGGGTATTTGGAACCACACCTGATACTTTTTGTCAGTTGGTATCAAAGGTGCCTCTACAAGACCACCAAAAACCGAACCTTTCCTGTCTCCAACAACCTGAAACAACAGTGGTTGCATTAGAGCTCCATAAAAGATCCATACTTTAGCAAACGAAACCAACAGTCTGAGTAAGAAACGGAATCTTATTTACCAGTAAACTGAGACCAGGCCAGAGGAGGCTTTTCCGGTACAGCGTTGATAGTGAAATACCGTGCCTCCATGTACTAAAACAGCAGCAGATGACGCAATATAATCACATACACAAATAGAATTAGAAATCAAACTATACATTGCTTTTCAATGTGTTCACATACCTATAGAGCAATATCCATTTCCTCCCTTGAACAAGCGCAGGAAGTGAAGCATAAAGAGAACGTCTTGACTGGTCAGATAAAAGCAAAGAAGGCTCTGAACTTTCAGGTATAATTGCTTGTACTATTTTTGATTCCTCTTTCACAGTATTGTCCTGCACAAGCTTCATTTCCAAGCCACCATCATACTCAGTCTCTTCACCACCTGGTTTCACATCAGAGTTTCCTTTTCGTTCCTTGATACTAGGAAACTTAACAGCCTGATAAAAGTTCCTCAAATGTTGTTTATACTTAGATAACAAGCTCTTCTTTGCAACACCACCAACACCAATAGTTGTAGTAGTCTCCTTCATTGTTATAGCATTCACTGACGATGAAGATGACGAAGATGATGATGTATCGCTTGTGTCTGCCTCTGAATAGTCTTTTTGGTCCTGGTCGTGATCGGGTTTTTTGTCTTT
The DNA here is from genome assembly GCA_963556525.1 of Cochlearia excelsa. Taxonomy (NCBI): domain Eukaryota; kingdom Viridiplantae; phylum Streptophyta; class Magnoliopsida; order Brassicales; family Brassicaceae; genus Cochlearia; species Cochlearia excelsa. The sequence goes on along the minus strand of OY748331.1, from coordinate 398,092 downwards.
GGGATCAGAGGATAAGAGTGAACCAAGGAAAGCAGAGAAAGAAGAAGTGTCTGGTTCGTCTAATAAACCCTTTGGCTGCTCCTCAGTGATAGACTCTAGCTGATTTGACTCATCATCATCATCATCATTATCCTAATTCAGATAATTTTGAAAGATTGACACAAGAGTTATATAACCAGAAAGATATTTAAAAGAACTCATTGAATGATCACACACCTACCTATAAAATACTAAAATTTCTCAATCAAATTCACACACTTTCCATATTCACAATCTCAAAAGAAAGAAACCCAATAACACCAAAGAACCCAAAAGATCAAACCAAAGATAGAAATCTAATATCAAACCCAAAGAACCCTTTTTTAGAAAACAAACAATTGTTGGGCATAGTCAACAACAACAACAACAGAGAAAAAGGTGAGATTTTTAATACCGGAGGAGGAAGAGGAGGAGCAGAGGAGGAGGAGGAGGTTTTATCGGAGATGGGATTAAGAAGACCGGCGGTGAAATCGGTGACAAAGTTCACTGCTTTGCTTCTGAATGATTTGTGTTGTTTACCCATTTTATTCTTCGCCTTTTAAAACTAGTAATCCTATTTTTAGCTGTGAAAAAATTAAAACTTGGCAGATTACAGGCAGATCTTTCTTCTTTTCTGTAAATGTCTACACACAACATATTGACTCATATCTCTCTCTCAGCTGTTGTTTGATCATCTTCCTTATTAGCTATTCTTACACTTTTTGGTAACAAATTCTCTTCTCTCTCTGTATATCTTATCCTATTTAATTTTCACTCTTGAGAAATTTATATTTCTATGTTCTGACGAGGTTTTTTGTTGTCGATAAGAACAAACGTTTTTGATACGACCTAACTAGAAAAACAAGATGGAGTCTGCCTGCCTGCTGGTGAGAGAAGGTGACGAAGAATTCTCAAAAAGTAGACTTTACGCCTTTTTCTTATTTTAGTAAGTGTATATAATATATAAAATATTAAAACCAACAAAAAGACTCCATGGCCCAATGGATAAGGCGCTGGTCTACGAAACCAGAGACTCTGGGTTCGATCCCCAGTGGAGTCGTCTTTTTAAACTTTTATTTTTAGACAAAAACGACATCGTACATTGCAGCATAATAATACTCTGTTTCGATCATAGAAGCAAACAGACAGTGTCCACAAAGATAACAAACACCAAAAGGGTTTTTAAAACAATCCGTACTCAAAGAGCTTCAAGCGTGTTTTTTTCCGACATTTCTCATTACATTCTTCTAAAGAACCTGAAAGCAGAGATGACCTGAGATGTTGTTATACCAAAGAAATGCTGCTCTCACCACCAGGTGGCTTCCTCACGCCGCCAAAATAGTCTCTTGATTCTGACTTCCCGTCTGCGAATATATTGTTTCCGCTCATTTCCCTCAGTTTCGCTGTGCTTAACTGCTTATCCGCAGCGCCACCTGCTGATTCACCTCCTTTGAATATACCGTTGCCAGTGAGTTCTTGAAACTTCTGGTCATGTATCTTCTTCGATGTCTTCACTACAGGTTCTTCGCTAAACAGTATGTTGCTTTGCCCTCCTGCTGGCTGTTCAAATAAAAACCAATGTTAAAAGTTAACATATTTTAGCTAAAGTTTCAGTTTTTACTTTCAAATGATAGATTTAATTTACATTGGAGACTTTGACGGAAGTGCGTAGGTTCCTAGGTGCAGGCTCTCCCATGTCTCTATTGCCTCTAGCTTCTTGTTGTGCAGCGCCAGCGGCTAATGACCGTGGCTGAATCTCTGTTGGAGGTCCAAAGATGTTGTGACCGCTTATCTCTTCGATCTTAGCATTTGATATCTGTTTATTGCTTTTTAGCTCTGCCTCTGTAAGCAAGTTTCCGCTGAGCTCTCTTTGCTTGGCAACCTCTGTTAAAGTGGTTGGTTTCTTCGGGGATACATTCCCGTCAGCGCTGAATGATATCTGACTCATCCCATTCAGGGTTTGCTGCAATAGACATTTACATTAAACGAAGGGATTACATATATATATATATATGGGTTTAAAGCTTCTGTTAAAACATAAGAAGACAAAAAAAAAAGTAAGGTACTTGATAGTAACGAAGTCCGGTCTTTGGATCAGTAGCATCGGATTCGGATCCGCCTTTCGACTTATCAGCGAATATGCCACTACCAGTCATTTCTTTTAATTTGTAACCTGAGCAATTCTTCCTGAAAATATAAGAAGCTTAAAATCACACTAAAAGATAACATAGAAAGATGTCTAACATTAGATAAATGTAATAAACAATAGAGATCAGTGTTATATGCATAAGACATATGTAATGGGTGGGGCTTGGTTGATGAACAAAGGAATGTAACTAAAAAATATATAAAATTAAAAACTCTTAATAGAAAGACAAAAGAGAGTTGACCAATCCCTTTCATCAGATTCAAATGATAGTAACAAAAAAACTGTATTTTTTTGAAAAAAGACAAACCGCTTTCAGAAGCAAGATTTAAGATTTTAAAAATCTTTACATATATATATATATATATATATATAGAGAGAGAGAGAGAGAGAGAGAGAGAGAGATCTGCTTATGAATCAATTTTTTTTAAAAAAAGAGATTGAAGGAGAGATGAGATAATTACAGCTTATTAAGTGACTGAGCTTCTTCATCAGTGATCTGACCGCCACCGCCGAGAACCTTACTTATTCCATCTGAAGGCTGAGAACAATAAAAATAAAATAAGAAAGTTTAGAATAAGAAAAAAAAAAGAAGCAAAGAAAAGGGAACCTGGTGAGAACGAGGGGCGGAAGCGGTGGACTGGTTGTTAGAATAAGGAGGAGGAGGAGGTTGTTGAGTTTCCGACCATGTTAGTAGATCCGCGGTCGATGTGTGTGGCTTTCTTATCGCCGTCTCTCTCTCCATTCTCTCTCTCTCTCTACTTTTCTAGTGGTGGAATATATTTGTTATTTTTTTCTCTGTCTCTTTTCTTGGTTTGAAATTTAAACCCACGCTAAGATAAAGAAGAGAATAGAAAATTACAGTTAATAAACGATAAATTAATACCAACAATGGAAACAAACTGTACATTATTTATTTATGCCCTACTGATTTGCTGAGTAATAACTATTTATATATATGTTGTTTCTTTCTTCAAGTTTACCCATAGGAGGAGTACTCAAAATGCTCCACCATTTCAATTATACCACCACCACCACACACTTGCATATAAATTATTTTCAAATCTAAACGAAATAAGTAACATCGGCACATTCTCTTCACATCCTACTTAGGGACCGTGGAGGAAGAATCAAGGCACACTAACATTAGTACATTACCATATCCCTTGTGGACTATATATATATATATATATATAGATTGCTTGCAATATGGACTAATGGCTTTAGCTTTATTATTGTTGTTTTAAGCTTATAGACCTTCTTTATCTGTCTTTGATGAGTTCTCACTCTGTTCTATCGAACGTAGCTCCCAGTTTCCTTCTCCATCAATCAGCCTTAGCTCCAATGAGTGGAATGGTATCAATGCCGGTCGCTGAAGATTTTGTCACATGAGCTATGAGGTTTTGGTCAAAAGATTTTCGATCGTAATATGAGTGAATGAAGAAATAAACTTACTTGTGATGAGGTTATGAAAGTGACACCCATGTCTCTTGCAACCCTGTAGAGCTGTTCCTCCACATCAACACTCGTCGCACTGCAAACCAAATATCATATAAATGAACAAAAAACTAAAAGATGATTTCAAACTACACGGAAAATTCAGGAGAATCCTTTGGTCATTACTTGGTGCATTCATCAAGGATTCCAAACTTTGGTCTGTGGAAGAATAAACGAGCCTACAACACAGACAAAATGGAACCAAAACAACTCAAGATCATTCACACCATATGTCTGGTTGTTGCAGTCCAAGAGAGACTTACCATGCCAAGTCTCTGTTGCTCTCCGAGAGATAATATATCTTCCCAGTTGGTAGTAGCATCCCAACCACTTTCATCTCTTTCCAAAAGATAAACTAACCGCACATTCTCCAGTATGGTTTTCAAATGAACGTCCAGAATGCTTCCAGCTTCTGTCGAGATTTCTCCTGTTACTTACCAACAATAATCCGCACATATGAGAAAGAGGAAGATCAGATAACTCCAGGGGGTAAGAGATTAGTCTGTTATATTTGTGTGTGGAGGCTGGAGACGATTGATTTGAGAATCAAATTGAACTTTTAAAGTAAAATGAATCTTTGGACTTACCATTAGTGTACAACTTTGCTGCCCGTTTATCAGCTTCTTCTTTAGATAAAGGGTATATAATTTGATCTCTCAGAGTCCCTAGACATGTATAAGGTCGTTGCGGGACAAAAAAGATTCCATTCCCTGACCCAAGTTCTTTTATATCCAATGATGGTTTGGCGAGACTTCCACATACAGTGGGCCAGATATCTCTAAGGACTCTAAATATAGAAGTCTTTCCACAACCATTTGGACCTGAAAATGTTGCTAATGTTAGATTTGGGCTATTGCAATGAGAGTTCCATGACTAAGATTAGTTTACTAACCTGTGACGAGAAGGCTTTTCCCTGGAACTATTTCGCATGACAATTTGCTAGCCATCAATTTCTGTGCAGGTGTAATGATATCCACTTCAGAAAAAGAGATTACATCTTGGGAATCAGAACGACTTGTGTGATTTTCTGAGGTAACACCTGAAAATGGTTGAATAAAACAAATATGAAACCCCGGAAACAGACATTCTCTAATCGCATAGGTCTAACCTATTAAATCCTAAGCATTATGACTACATATATATACATAAAGCACCAAGATTTCATAGTGCCTTGCTTAAAGTGTGTGACAGTATATATATTGTAGTACCTGACTCAGAAGCTTCCAAAAACTCATCGAGCTCACAAATTCTGTTAATACCACCAGAGAGCTCAAGGAACTTCTTGTTCAGTTCAAGAATATCACCAAACGCCATAAAGCTCTGAGAGACAACAGAAGCTAGATACCGCAATGCATGTGCCAACTCACCTAGTATTAAGGACATCATGCCAGAAAGAGTTATACACAGAACGTTTACAAACTTAAGTGGCCCACTTTGACAAGTACTGGTGCGAAAATGCGGTGAAAATATTTGTACTAGAATTAAGTGTGAAGATCTTCACCTTGCGTAGATACAAGTGCTCTGTCTCCCTTGTGTTCTAAGGCATACAACAAACTCAACCCCCAAGTTACATTATTGGGAAGTTGCTTAGTCACAAAATCATCAAGTATGCCATACAACCATTTCTTCCTCAAGAGCATGAGAGAGTGGTCCAGTAGTGCCCTGAATTTCATGTCAACCATCTGCTCCATGAAAGAAAAAACATAATAGCAGATTAAAAAATAAGACGAGCACACAAATGAAGCTGCATTTGGCGTGAAAAAGGCCACTATCATATAAATTAGTAAATATTTCCAAAAATCCTTGTTAGCTTCACTTCTAGTAGCTCTGCTTCATAAATAGCTAGCCTAAAATACAATAGCTATAGCTAGGGAAAGTTAAGACACTTACAGCTTTTTCTCTAGCTCCACCTCCAAAAAATGCAATGGATTCAGCATGAGTGTTCAGCCTCTCGTGCATAAACCTACATAAGCATGAAGCATTTGGTCCAGATGGGCAGATAGTCGATGTAACGCAACCATCTGCAAAATGAAAGGAACCTAAAAAATTACCTAAACTTCCCCTCAAGCTGCTGTTCTTCACCGGCCAGATCACCAAAATCGGGAGCAACACGTCGCAGAAAACCCAGACCAAGTAACATATATGTGTAAAGTATGGCAACTCCCCTCTGACCAGTCAATAGCTTCATCCTCCATGTGAACCTTCAACATTTTGTTTTTGCATAATTATAATTCAAGCCAAGAACCATGAAACAAGTATCAGGAAAACAATCCAGCAAAATGTACTTACCAGAGAATGTCTACCGATGGCTTTACCATTCCAGTTAGAAGCCCGGACAAGTCAGTGGTTAACTTTTCCAGGTCACGAGTGAGTCTCTGGTCTGCATCAATACTATTGCCTGACATGTGGAAAACCTGAAAACATATGGACCCAATGAGATATTTAGTGTCTATAATTTTGTGACATCAAATTACGCGAAAAGAACAAACAAAAAGCCTCTAATGAAGCATAGACCAACAACAAATAAATATCCGTTTCAAACTGGTATGAATATTTCAGAATCTTAGCATATTTCTGACATAGGTGCAAATAACGTATCATGCTTTCTTTTAACCTTTCGGTCAAAGTTGCACTGAATCACTCAAGCTCATAGTCATAATTGACAATGCATGAATAAGGCATATTAGCCATGTAGATTTAAATTGACCTTGTAAAACGCATTATTTCTCAAGTAATTCCGTAGCAGATGTTGAGTCAAACGAATCCTCCACCCTAAAGCTAGCCTTTGCGTTAGATGCCTGAAAAGCATAACAAACATGGTTAGGTGAAACTACATCAGCATGAGGTTTCTTAAAAGTTGCAAAATATCTTCTTTTTTTTTCACCAAAGTTGCAAATAATTTAAGACAAACAAATACCATGACTTCGTTTTTGTTAATAGGCAAGAAAAGAAAAAACAAGATAATGAGGTTTTCCCTCTAGCAATTCGCCATGCATATAAAATGAAAGCCTACCTTAATGAAGGAGCAATGACAGAAGATGCACCACTTTGGAGAACACTTAAACCAATCAAACGAGCAAAAGCTGCTTTATCTTGCTCCAAGACATACTTAACAGTGGTCCCTGCAGAAATCATATGTGGTTGTTAAGATCTATTTAATGAGTCATGTTAGGAAGGTAACAGAATGAAGTATGTTTACCATTCAAAGAAGCTATTCGGTCAGAGATCAGTGTTCTTGAGACGACAAGGCAAGCAACAGCAAGCAGTTGTACTCCTTGTTTATCAAATAGAGTGGGTATCTGAAACGTAACAATGAATTGGTCAGCTATTTTAGAAGTACAATATCAACTACCATTAGCATTAATACAGGACGGATAAGTTAGCCAAGTGGAGCATAGTTGGAATCCTAAGGAAGCTAAAGAAACACACTGAAATACAAAGACGGATGGAATGCAAGAGAAAAATTGTATATACGTATTCAGCTGAGGAATGAAAATCTACTGTTTTCTAGGTGAACAAAAGTTGGCACAAGTAGTCTCAGTAAAATTCACATAATAACTCAAGCTCACCAATATATTTAACATTGCGGCTACTCTTGATGGTAACGCCCTCGGGGATGTTTGAGGTTGAGGGAAACGGGGCAACACAACACTTTTATCAACAGTAGGTGATTTTGCAACCAGCTGTGTCAGGTATGACTGAGACTTTGAGTTAGTATTGGCGGATTCCTACATAGCACCATGTAACAAGGTTATAGCCACCAACAAACAGCCTTCAATGATAATTAAATCAAAGAAAATTATAGCATAAGCTTCTGAATACCTTTCTAGCTGCTGCAAAAGCTCGTTGAACAACCATCGCATCATTTTGTCGATTTGTATCTGAACCTTTCACTGAATCAATTCCAGTGTCCGATAGAAGTGCAGAGTCATCCCTGAAGATTTAGTCATTTGAATAGGTAAATACAAACAACTTTATTAATCCTCACAAACATGGTTAAGAAACAATTCAAACCTCTTGTAGTGAACATTCCATCCCCCTTCTCCGTCTAATGACAAAACAACATCATGGAAAGCAACAAGGGCTGGACGATGGGAGATTGTTATGCAAGAAGTTCCCATAGCTCGAACTTTAGCAGCAAAACGTTCTTCCATATCAGTTGTCACAGCACTTGTGCATTCATCAAGAATCGCAAATTTGGGTGTGTGGTAAAATAGTCTGGCCATCCCCAATCTTTGTTGCTCTCCAAGAGATAATTCATCACCCCAATTTACCTCTTTGTCTGGTTGGTACCGATCCAATAAATATTCTAGATCAACCTACAAGCAAAAGTCCACAAAAATAAGCATAACATACGTAACTTGACAGAAAACAAACTTACCACACAAACCATCCTACTACAAAATAGAGAAACTAGGATACCAACATTTTTCAATAGCTCCACCATTCCAGACTCCGTGAGTGGCTCAGTCTCTTGATCAGAAGTAAGAGGATATATTAACTGGTCACGCAATGTTCCTACTGCCATATAGGGCCGTTGAGGTACGTAGAAAATTTCCTTGTTAAGATCAGAACCAACTCCTGGCTTCACAATATGGCCAGACACCAGGGGCCATAAACCTCCTAATACTCGGAAAAGGGAACTCTTGCCACTTCCATTAGGACCTACGATACATATTGTTGAACAAATAATCAATGGGAATAATTATAGTGCCAGGAAAGAGGAAGTTAACATAGCAAATATGAAACAGTCCAGTTAATCAACACCAGAAAATGATGTGTTGCCACATCATTCCACCAACACCCAGTCTTTGAACTCAACATGAATGGTCTGTTTAGGCATATCAAATCTAGTTTTGTCAATGGTTTTATTGCTATCCTTGCACAAGACAATAAGAATTACTTCTTCCAAAATAGTATTTCAAATTCACAGTCCCATATTTTTAGACAAAAAGGAGTACTGATTTTTTATCTTTGCTATTCAACTCAAGGATCACATACCAATATAGTACCAGCATAAGCTATTCTATCGATTAGTTTTGGAATGGAGCAGGTTTAAGATAGGCATGAACACGCTGTTACTACTGCGCAAAATAACCATAAAAGGGTAATTGATAGAATCCTATGTTCCCTGGATATACAGCGCTCACCTGTAATCAGCAGATTAGACCCTTGCTCAACTCGAAGTGTGAGATCCTCCACCAAAACATTTCCCGTTGGAGTAACAACCTGAAGTGCATGGAATAACATTAGGATCACGATGTTTTGAGAAATGATTACAGTACATAAATATGTATGCCAACTACCTTCACATCGGAAAACTCAACATAGTTAGCTTCACTGAGGTAATTTCTGCTTCTATTTCTCTGGAAAGAAATCTTATCATCGCCACTGAGTTCTCTAGAAACAGCCATCAACTCGTGGATTCGATCAGCTAAACCACTGCCGGAAGCAACATCTCAATAATTAGAAAGCATAGCCACCACAGGTGTACAAAAAAAAGATATCTTCACAGATATTCAGACAAACAGCTACACAATGTTTACCATTGTATTAAGTACGAGATCCAACATAAAGCATTACCTGAGTCGGTTGAGCCGCCTGGAACTTGTAGAAAGTGTTCCCAATGCCTGGAAGAGAGAAATGATGACACTGGTGTGATATCTTATATTGCTTAGCATCTCCGCTCTTCCTAAGGTCGAGTCATCAGGTCTTAGATGCCCAGAGAAGAATGGTTCGATAATCAGAATAACTGCAACTGTTGCACCAAGATACTTTAGCAGGAAATCTTGTATCATGCCAAACCACCAGTGATCATGAAGCACTACGCTCATATGGCTGACAAGATTCTTGAACTTCTGTTGTATATGAGATTCTTCCCTAGTTTCCCCACCATAAAATGCTATGCTTTCTGAATGAGTCCGTAAGCGTGAATGAAGCTGCCGGTACTCCCCTTCCAACTGTTGTTCTTTGGACATCAATTGCCCAAAAGAAGGAGAAAAATTCCTTATGGCAGTACCGGCCCCCAGTACATATGCCTACACAACAACTGTATAGGTTAGTTCATAAACAGCAGAATGAGAGAACTTTCCTGTGCACGGATGTAAGGAAAAAGCATAAATATGTATGTAAAGTCAACATTGCAAGCATAGACAATTAAACAAGAATTACCAGTATCCAGAATATGTATTTTGGACTAGCATATGAACACAGGCGCCATGCATACAAGATTCCATCAGTAACTGCAGTCAAATCATCTAGTATAAGGTCGCTCAACTCTGAGGAGAATCTTGGTACATCGCTGGCAATCCTTTGCTCGGGGTGCGTAATCCGACCATCCACATGTGATATTTTATAGTATACCATATTCTGAGACAATAATGAAGAACGATTGAAGTAATTTGCAGCAGTGTGAAGTATATACTTCAGATGCTTAATTGTAAAAAGAGCATACTAGCATGAAGAACTGGTAAATAAAATAAATGCCTCTATTCAGAAGAGAGGACAGTGGTTACCTCAAAATAATGAGAATGGATAAGTTTCGTCAATATCTTCCTAAATCGCAAACTCAAGGCCCCAGTTATGTACTTGGATGTGGCGTGCGTTGTCGATAGCATGAAACACAACATAATGTTCTCAGAGATAAGACGTAGAAACAGTGGCGCACGCCGTAAGAAAGCAGCACGGAACAGGAAACCTTGTACTTTCGCCAATCTATTGCTCAGAGCAGTTCTGAAAACCTGCATATTTGTAAAATAACATATTTAAAAGGTTCCCACAATTTAAGTTTGTGTCTTTCAGCTGGAAAACTGAAACACCTGGAGTTCTATAACTGTGAAGCAACAATTTGTAATTGGACATTACCATGGATATCAATATATGCACAAGACTTTCCAGCAACAAAAAGGTCAAAAAATCTTAGTAACCCACTATACACAAACTTTTATATAGATTGGGCAGAAACATAGACACAAGAGCACAACTTAACAACAGAAATAATAATAACAATGAGTGAGAGAGGAAATGCATTACCACAGTGGCCACTAGTGCCAATAGATCCCTGGCACCCATTTTGCCCATATGAGAAAGAAGAATAGCAGTCAGAACCTGAAGAGACTTTAATCCTCCTCCTCCTTTCTTCTTCTTCTTCTTCTTATCCTTGGTGGTTACTTTTGCATTCTTATCCTTCCCTTTAAAGATTTCAATTGCCTTGTCATCGTTATCGCTCTGACCATTGCAACTACGCCGTGAAGAATCAAGCCTTGAGGAGCTAACCCTTGATTTCAAATAAACAGCAGCAGCTCCACTTGCAGCCACCACACCAGCCGCAAGCAGTATAGACTTCCTATCAAAATTCAACACACAGGACAATCAATAGAGAAAAAAAAAAAAGCCACAAGAAGAAGAAGCAACACAAAAGATACAAGCAGAAGCTGCAAATAAAATTGTTACCGTCTTGAAGCTACAAGATCTCTTCCCCGCTCTGTTAACTGTAGAAGCTGAAGAGAAGGCATGGCTTGAATTTAACACAGAAACCACCTGAAAATGAAATCAAAAACTCCATGGTCATGATAATTAGAACAATCAAAAAGAAACGATTGGGACCAAACAGCGATTAAGCTTTGAATCTATGTCTACCTCTCTTACCAGATTCTTCGTAAGCTATTGAAAATCGGAATCGCAACAACCCACTAAGCTAAAAAGCTCGTGCGCCTTAGGAGAAGAGACGTCTCTAAAGACCAACGCAACGGAACTCTCAACCTCTTAACCCAGATCGAGAGAGAGAGCCGAAACTTGGGCAAAGAGAAGAAGATGATGACGCTTCCTTTTACACGTGTGAATGCTACAACTCGTGCCAATTTTATATTTTGTTTTTCCTTCTTTTTTAATCACTCTTGTTCTTGATAATATTTGATTTCGTTACGAATAGTCTATAATACTATAAATATATATTCTTAACATAGACACTTAATTTTTTAAGAAAAAAAGAAATTCTTACGATATGATTTCTTTCTTTTTCAGCTACTTTGAATCTTAATAAAATTAAAATGTTTAAATAAACTAAACAGTATATATGTGTTTTATTATTTGAAAATGAATTTTTAATAAAAATACAGAACTATATGCATCATAATAATGCATGGAACTGTCGAGTCCTATGAACCTACCACTATACTTCGTTTGGTATGTTTGTCTTCCCATTATTGGAAATTGTTGTTTTATTTGTGTGTAATACCTTAAATATGTATCGTCCTATCTCTTTATGACGTCAAAACAAGTTAATTTATATTTAATATTTGCTTTGAAAAATAAAATTTCACGATGGTTGATAACACTTCAAATAAGACATGTGAACAATCAAATCTCATATAAGTTTGAAACGCTTTTGCGATACATAACAAAAGAAACTTTATGGTGTGATTTTTTCAGTTTTGCCAAGTGAGAAAGTGCAACTTGTACTGCCGCATAATCAAAAGCACACAAATCAATATGTGATGTCTTTCATACCTTGTTCTGACAAATATGACATCACACTTTAGAAAGTTAAAAAATTTAAGACTAAACATGCCTATGGGCCTTAATGTTGATTTCTTACACAAAATGCAAAACGTTGTGGGCTGTTTTGTTACGTAGTGCCTTAATATTAATGTTAACCCAATAGAGGACGTTGCGGACTTTTGTGTTGGTGTTTACCGGTCTGCTACAAAGTTACCCGCGCCAAACGTGGGATAAATATTTACGGAATAGCGCGGGATAAATATTTACGGAATAGAAGAATAAATGTTTATTGGTAAAAATAATGTGTCATATAAAATGAGATAAATAAATTTAGATTTCATGTGATCCGCGTTTAACGCGGAGTTTAAATTTGAAGTATATATACAAAATATATTTTATTTTGGTTTTTATAATGTTTTATTTACAAAAATTTATTATTATTACTATTTTAATATTTATCATCGAAAAAGATTATCATTGCCATTTCGATATTGAATATTTACCATTACGTATAATTTATTATTTATCATTGAAAAACAATAACTACATAGTGTTTTGAAACCATGATATGACCCGTTTAACAATGAAAAGTATGTCAATCCGGTCTCTATTCGACATAAAACTCAGACTATTAAAAACTCGGATAAAACCACTGAATTTTCGGGATGTTTAATCACTCTTTCATGTATAAACTTATCCGAAATTTTTTTGCTCAAATTTTGAGATGAGTCGTTAATTATGTGTTCATGTTTTGTCATTTGACATGAATTTTGGTGTTGAATACAATTTTACAAAATAATATTGTTATTTGTAAATGAACAATATGTTTTATTATTATTTTGAACTTTATGTGATGGAATATAACATATAAATATTATTGAGATCTATTTGAAATTATAAATTGTGTTTTTTATGGATTTTTTGATATTATGACTCATCGGTTGAACCATAATTAAAAAAATTTAAAACACTATGTAGTTATTGTTTTTCAATGATAAATAATAAATTATACGTAATGGTAAATATCCAACATCGAAATGACAATGATAATCTTTTTCGATAACAAATTTTAAAATAGTGATAATAATAAATTTTGTAAATAAAACATTATAAAAACCAAAATACAATATATTTTGTATATATACTTCAAATTTAAACTCCGCGTTTAACGCGATTACATGAGATCTAATTTCTTTTTATCACATTTTATACTACACATTGTTTTTACCAATAAACATTTCTTATTTTATTCCGTAAATTTTTATCCGCGGGTAAGTTCCTAGTATTAAAGAAAATAAATTGAAGTTTATTTTAAAAAACTCCATACGTAAATATTGAATATGGGCTAAAAACGAGTGGCCCATATGATAGCAGGTTGTATGTACAAAATGCTCTTTTAAACCACCAGGCAGGCTTCGACACACTCAATATCAGTATCGTCTATCTACCGACACAAGTCACACTGCAACATCCCAGCTCTGTCGGTAGCTTTCAAATGACTTAAATACCCCCCCCCCTTCTCGCGAAAGTCTTCTACTCTACGATTCTCTGGACCCTACCTTATTAAATTTTGACTTTAAATACTAACACGTAGAGAAAACTTTAATTTATCTCGCCGTCCAAAAAACAATATTGTTGGAGTTTAGTAAAACTAACTTAAATGATGTAAAAAAAAAAAAAAAAACTAACTTAAACAAAGTAAACACATCTCCAGTTATTTACTAGTGCTATCAAAAAATAACACTGCAACGGTCTCTCTATTTTTTTATTAATTACTATAACGACAAAAAACAAATATAAAATTTTATTTCACAATTTATCTGATTACTTATTAAATACACTTTGATACTATAAAATTCTCCATCTCCACTAGTAATTGAATTTCTGTTGCATTTTCAGCGAAAATGAGCCGCATTTTTTAAAATTTTAACTGTAAAAATACAAAGAAACAAAAAAAAAAAAAGATGAAAAATTTCAGTTTTTCTTTCCTTCGTCACCGCTTTCTTCCAAGTACTCTTTCTTCCTCCTCTCAGCACTAGACAACAAACAAATCAGAAGAAAACACGTGGCGTAAACACCGTGTATTTTCCAATTCGTTTTAGGAGGCTGACGTAGCACCACCCTATGAAACACCGCCACGTAATAATGCAAACCAACAGCGAAACCAACAAATATTTGGGCCAAGCCCAATATCTTAAGGCCCAAACCACAATCAGTGGAGAAGACGAGGACGAGATACATGAGAAGAAGCAAAAGGTACAAGACGTAGCCTAGGGTTTGCAGGATCTGCAAGCACACGTACGTCGAGCTCGACGTCGCGTAGAGAAACTTGAGCGGCTCGATTCCGGTGACGAGCGAAGAGAAGCAAAGGATCGTGAAGTAGATCGATAAGTAGATTTGGATGAAGATTAAGATCTTTTGTAGCGAGAAGTAAGCTTTGAATCTGTTGAAAATCAACGAGACTAAGAGGAGAGGCACGAGGATGAAGACGAAAGAGACGACGGAAGCTATGGTTTGTGAGTATTTGTTTCCAAAGTATGGTTTGAAGTTTTTGGTTATCTCTTTGTTTGCTTTGTTGATGTAGTTTTTGGATGTTGTTGAGATTCGTTCTAGATCTGGGATTAGTGATCTTTGAAATCTCGTTGGTAGATCTCTGAACTCGCTTACGAAATCGTCGTCTTCTTCGTCGTCGAGCCAGAACGGTTTGATTTCTTTCTCTGCTGGTTTAGATTTCGTCACTGGTTTTGAGGGTTTCTCTGAGGACTGTGTTTTCTTCTTCTCTGAAGAAGGAGGAGGAGAAAGTTTGGAGCTTGGGGTTTGAGTGGTGGTTTTGTTCTTGGACAGATCTGTTGATTTCTTTGTAGAGGAAGAAGTAGTGGGTTTTGTAGAATTTGAGAGCTTTTTGAGCTCTAAGCTTGTCTTGGTCGTGTTAGAAGAAGATTTGGTGGTGTTAAGTTTCTGAGACATACCCAATGAGGTTTTGGCTAGTTTAGTTTGGTTCTTGGCAGAGGAAGAGATGGGTTTAATGAGCTTGGTTTGATTCTTCTTACTACTTGATGTTGATGAATCAGAGCTAGTAAGCTTCTTCTTCTTAGGAGGAGGAGGATTGGTTTCATTATCATCATCATCTCCCATTTGCAGATCTTTCACTAACAATCTTCTCACTCGAAAATGAGGATCTAAAGCAGCTTGTGTTTGTTGTAGCTCATCATGGACAGAAGTTTCTGATGAGGCAAAAGTAACAAAGAAAGAAGAAGAGGTAAAGAAGAGAATGAAACAGAGCAACAATAGTACCTTACTAAAACACAAGTACTTGAGTGGAGCCATTATTTTTTGCTCTCTGAAACCTAGGAATCACTTCGCTGTTTCAGACAGATCTAAAGACAAAGGATCGCAAGCTTGTCAATATATAGAAATATAGTAGAGAGAGAGAGAGAGAAGCATTGGTGACAGTGTGGCGTATGTGTCTATATATATGAGTGTTTGTGTGTGTGTGAACGAAAGAGAGAAGATGGAGACCAGAGAATTTACTCGTTTTTGATAATTTCAATGTACATTACTATTTAACCTCACCGTCATGTTGCAGATTCTCTGCTACTTGTCTTATTTTTTTTATATATGCTTCTTAATTATTGATTTTGTATTTATGTGATTGTTCAAGTTTGGTAGGTAATAAGTAAAAAAACCGAATACTAATTTTGTAAAATTTATTATACATGTGATGAGTTAAAACAACTGCAATCATTTGGGAGATCTAAAAATTTGAACAGTCGCTTTCTTAATATTAAGAGACTTCTTTTGTGGGTTATACATACCATAACCAAATATTCATACATTTTCTATATTAAAAACAAAAGGAATTTAATCATAACTACTCTCACAACTTCTATCTGATTTGGAATGTGAACCCATAGTCAATGACTTGAGACGCTATTTTCCACTTAAAAGAAATTAAGTGTATACACTAGTATCACGTCTAATTTTGTTTGATTTCTAAGACGAGTAATAGTATCATGTCTAAATTTGTATTTGCAACTATCATGATTCATGCATGTAATGTATGCATAAACTTAGTGTATAATAATTTCTATTAATCGAATATGCAAAGAGACATAAACTCTTAATCAATGTGTTGAGAACAAAACATGAAAAGGAAATTAAAAGAAAAGCATAAGAATTTAATGCGAAAGTGGGAAAGTTGAGATCACTCACGTGGAGGACCAAAAATGACACTTTTTTATCAACGCGCTTTCATTTTTTATTTTTCCTAATGTGCTTATCATATTAATGGAGTATGTAATAAAATTATATCCTCATGTGCGTTATTTAGTAACTATAAGTTGTTTTTAGTAACTGACTACTTGCAAAATACATAATAGTTAACACAAGCAAATGTTGAATTCTTTTTTTAGTGTATAGTATATAATCATAATTCGAGTGTAAGACTTAATTATTTAATTAACAACATGCTACTTGTGTGTAGAGATAGTCACATGGCATGTGTGCTTAAGTTTGAGTTTTTATAGTTTTGAAATCGACTTTGACAAATGTGTGGAACAGTTAAATCATTTGCTTGTATTCGATGACTCATCATAATTGAATTGTATAAATTAAATTACTGAAAACACATTTAACTCTTTTGAATTCAAATAAGCAAATACTAATATACAGTTAACCATATGACATTTTATCAATTTTTGTGGAAATTATCCAAAGAAAAATACTCAATTTAAAATGGAGAAAAGAAAGAAAACTCTAACTAACCCACCTCAAGATTAAATAGCAAACAACTAAAACCCAATAATGATAAAACTCCAAATTTCTTAATAATAAAATATTCAATTCTTTAGGGAACTATGACAAACACGTATTAAAACATATAGTGAAGATAATAATGACTTGCTGTCTTTTCGATTAGGCAAGTCAACGATCAACGACTTTTGACACCATTACTTTTTGGATTAGTGAGTTTGGTAAAAATTTAAAAGATGAAAACATAATCAAATGCACATAAGTGCGATAAAAACTGACAAGTGAAAATACTATTATTACGAGTATAGTTTTTGAAAGACAAGTCAATAGTAAAACTATGAAACGAAAGTAATTACGGAGTAGCGGTAACTAATACTAGGTAATTTAGTTTTATCGAAAAGTAATAATATTAGTCAAAAGAAAGGTGAATCGTTGACCAAGATGGTCTTAGAATATGGTGTACCAACCTCTGGAACAGATCCCAAAATGTGAATATAGACTTTAGACTCGCAGGGATTGGATAATAATTGACATATTTTGGCACACTGTATTTAATATATTATATTTAATGTAATGCGAATAATATATATTTTTTTCTCTGGATAAACATATATATTTGTATCAGTAAAAAGTATGGTTTAATATCCTTGCATTTAAAGAACCATTCATCTGCATAACATTAATGTTTTGGTCCACTAAAATCGCTGGATCCTATGTAAATAGTTGCAGAAGCTAGAAATGCGTATACGCCTATGCATTTATAAATTTCAAATATGTGTTATCTTATCACAAAAAGTTTTAAATCTAGTATTTTTCTCATATGAAAAATTTACCTTTAACGAATCTAAATCTATGAAAATTGCAAAAAGCTTTTGTATAGGAAAAATACTTTTTTTAATATGCTCAAATAGTAAGCAGGAGATGCTTTAAAATTGGGCTCATTTGTAAGAGCATATTAAAACTAAATAGCCCAATAAACAACAAGTTTTCATAGCCCAAAATCGTAGATAGCCATTGTGGGGCCAACACACTATATTTTATCTTAATGAAAAATCAAAAAAATAAAGAAAAATTGTTGTAATAAAAAAAATTCAAAAAAATAAAGAAAAATCAAAGGAATCAATTCTCTTTACAATATGAATCTACCAACGAAGTCTTTCATAAACAAAATCTTTTTATTTGTTTAGATAAAGCAAAGGAAAATATTCTTACTTACCCTACACATCAAAATTTTCTTCATAAAACTAAACAAACCCCCCAAAGTAACCTCCAACACAAATCTACACTTAACTTCTATAACAAGTTAAAACTTGCAACTTCACAATAAATACACACACATACATTTAGGTCTAACACATTGAGAAAAAAAACATAATTCTATATGGAGATACAAACATTTCCTAACGAAATAGTCTTTTTCGATCTAGAAACAAACGTGCCAAACAAACAAGGACAACATTTTCACATCCTAGAGTTTGGCGCGATAATCGTATGTCCAAGAAAATTAGAGGAGCTACATAGTTTCACAACTCTTATAAAACCTAAAGACTTATCGGTTGTCTCATTAAGATCTTCAAGGTCAGATGGGATCACAAGGGATAAGGTTATGTGTGCACCAAGTTTCGAAGACGTGGCTGAGAAGATACATGGTTTGTTGAACGGTCGGATTTGGGCAGGACATAACATTAGAAGATTTGATTGTGTTAGAATCAAAGAAGCTTTCGCTGAGATTGGTAAAGATGCGCCTGAACCCTCAGGGATTATTGATTCTTTGGGGTTATTAAGTGACAAGTTTGGTAAAAGAGCTGGTAATATGAAGGTATATATATATATTCAAGATTCTTTGTTAATAATGTGTATTTAGAAATCTAATTAATTAGGCTTAATTTGTTATACAAGATACAATAGAGATTGATATTTTTTGGGATAGAAATTAATTTAAAATCTCTTTGTATTGTCTTTTTTGGTTAACATGTTGAAGGTCTTTTTTGAGACTAATTTGTTTTAAAAAGCTTAATTTGTATTATGTTGTAGATGGCAAGTTTGGCTGCCTATTTTGGTCTTGGCGTGCAAAAGCACAGGTACTTAAATTATATTTGTGTGTAATAATTAATGTTACATATTTGAAAGATAAAATCTCACACATAACACATAAATATGTCAACAATTGTAGGAGTCTAGATGATGTTCGAATGAACTTGGAGGTCCTCAAGCACTGTGCAACAGTGCTTTTCTTGGTATGTAGCACTTTCATAATTTCATATTTTGTGTCTTTAATTTATTATCCATTATTTCAAATATTGAGTACATATATATATATATATATATTATATTATCTACAAAATTATATAGGAATCTACACTTCCCAATCAATTGGACGGAAAGTGGCAGAGTTCTTCAAAGATTATGACAAGAAGTCGAAGTAATTACCAAATAGGCCAAAGGCCAATGCCTTACTCCAAGGGTAGTCTTGGCAAGGTATTAATTAGTTTTGTCTTTCTCATCGAATTATAACGATTTTATAATAAGGTTTTATTATATTTTGGTTTTAAAATGTTCATGTTTTGTATCAATATATGTATACAGATGACACAGAACGTGAAGAATCTCTTAGCCAAAGCTCCAGGCAATCAAGCTCTTCAAAGCTTCATTAAACATTCTCATTCTTTGCTTAGATGATGTTTCTCCTCCGTAATTAGTAATTCAATTTTTATTTTCTATTTCGTAAACAACTTGTATATATTTTATCTTTCTGGTTACTACACTATATATATACATATATATAGTACAAAAGTTTCAATCGAGAAAACTATTTATTTTTTATGGTGGGCACGGACCGGATATCCGGGATTTTGGAGGTATCCGCGATCCGCTCCGCTCCGCCCGGATCGACAACCTTACGATCCGTATCCGCTCCGTGGCTAGGCGGATATCCGGGTGTACGGATATCCGTTAAAATCCGAATATTCGCCGAATATCCGCTCCGCCCCGTGATTTAAAAAAAATTGTAAAAAATTTGAAACTTAATCTAAAATATCAATATTTCACAAAAACCTTATAAATTATTGTTGAATAAAAATAAATAAAATTTATAGGAGATTAACTAAATAAATTATTTAATTGAATTTGAAAGAAATGCAAATTTAAACCTAAGTTGTTGTGTTATCCAATTGTTTAGTTTATATTTCTTTTAAATTATTTATTAAATGTTGGTATTATTTAATTTTATAATATTATCTTTTAATCATTTTAGTAAAATCATTTAAATAAAAAGATTATTTCACTTCATAATACTTATATATTGTTTATTTGTTTGTGATTTATGAATTCTTTCTAATTTACTCATTTAATAATTATTTTCTACAAATAGATATAAGAATTATGAGATTTATATATGTAATTACCAATATAAAATAAATATATTTATATGTAACGGAACGGAGCGGATATCTGACTTTTAAAATTTTAGTATTTGTTATTTGCTTCGCCTTTAACGGATATTGATACTTAGTATTTGCTTTGCTTTGTAAGATAACGGTTATCCGGATTTTTCGGATCAAATCGAGACGAATCACGGATCGGATCGAATATAACGGATATTTTGCCCACCCCTAGTATCAGCATCACATGGTATTGGTACACAAAATATGTCCACATCATTTTTTTTATTTCTATGGAAATAAAGAATTATAAATGTGTCTGCAGTCAAATTTATAAGTTATAACTAAGAGATTCGCCAAGTGTTAGTGGTCAATTGGTTAGAGATGGGTTTGATACGTTTTAATTTCGATTTTTCGGTATGCAAAAGTAAATCACATTTACTTGGATACCATATTATATAGGTTTTTGCTTTTGGTCCACATAAAAAACTATGAGATTCAAGTGCTATTATCATAAACATCAAATCAAATCGTTTACAAAAAAAAAACATTTTATCAAAACATGCTTTAAAAGTTGAAAACGGAAACCAAATTAATTATATTCTTATTATAGCTTCAATAATAGTAGGAGAAATGTCTTATACACATCAACATCATTTATATGAAATAATTAAAAGAGTGTAAATTTAAGAAAGTGATATAAAGAGAAATATATGTGGCGTGGAGATAAATAGAAAAAGGCAATAATAATAAAATGGAGACAAATGATTAACTTACAAAACGGACCGTATTGCCATTGGCCACAACCGTACCTATCAAACTTTTTCATAACCATTCAAAGATATGTCCAAAACATGTTTCTGTATTTTTTGTCCATTAAAACTAAATTATTAATTTTCGATTTAATATAAAACTAAATTATTGATATTTGGACTCTCTATTTAAATCTTTTTAGGTCGACTGGAACACTAAATTTTTTTGGGGTCAATGAGATATATTTATGTCGCAATTGCTGAAATGCATATATCTTTTAATTTAACAGCCACATCAAAATATATAAATATGCAATATATTTTGATACGTGATATATGTACGCATACAAAGATTGATATTTGGATCGAAATTTTGATAAAATGGAATTATTTGAATAGAGAGAAATGTTAATGCACATCTTGTATCGTATGATCACTCACGTGACCTGATCCCGAAACCTAATTTTGGCTTTTTTCAACGACATCCCACGTTAGTGTCTCTGCTTTCCTTTAGGATTATTTGCCCTGACTTCTCTGCGTGCTAGTTTTTTATCAGCACAAATAGTATCATTTTCCCTAATATTGAACATATTGTTTAATACTGATCAAATAAAAAAAAAGTAAAATATTGTCTAATAGAACACTATTAAAGTGAACGCACCTTGGCCTAATGGTTAAAATTACTAGTATACTAAACTATACGATATACAAGTATACTAATAAAATTTAAAATGTTATACGTCACATTGAAGATTTTAGAGTGTCGATGTTTATGGATCTTGTTCATCCAATCGCATAATTTGCAAAATAGTCACCATAATAAGATTATAAATTCTAGTGATGATGTAATCAATGATAAAAAAACACTTTTAAAAACAAAAGGCATCATGCGAAAATTATTAAACTGAATTTAAAACCAAATCATAACTAGACTAGAGAGATTTACATATATTTAATAAACATTAATGTAATTTTTAAAGTAGGGATGAAAGTGGGCAAGAAATAAAGATTAATATCCATAAATTATCAAAAAATAAAAAATTTATGTCAATGATTTACACAAAAAATAAAAGATTTATTTCCTTAAACTGAAAACATCCTATATATATTAATTTTATATATATTAATTAAATAGACACTTTTGAAATTTGAATAAATATTTCAAAAAGTCTATAAAATATGAATTAAAAAGTCCATAACATTGATTTTTTTTTTGCAAAAAGTCACACAAGTTGATAATAAAAAATATATGTTAGTTTAAACATTACTTATAAATAACTCATTTGTGTTTTAAAGAGTTAAATAAGTTTTATAAAATTAAGAGAAATTCACAGAACTACACCAAAAGCTTCCTTCATTTACAACTTTACACCCAATTTAAAATTTTCACAAAACTACACCTACTTCCTCTGTAAAAAGACCTCATTACCCTTATTTAATTAGGTTCTTATTTTCTTCTTTTGCCAATAGAGAACACGAAGAAGCTGAAGAAGGAGAAGGAGACAGCCGATAATCGCCGATATTCAGACGACGATCTCGAAATCTGAAAGCATCTTCTCCGTCGCAGTCGTAGGTATCAGCTTCTCCGATCACGAATTCGTCTTCTTCTTATAGATCTGAAATTATTTTCACATACAAAGATCTTGTAGATCTTGTAGATCTTGTAGATCTTGTAGATCTTGTAGATCTTGTAGATCTTGTAGATCTTGTAGATCTTGTAGATCTTGTAGATCTTGTAGATCTTGTAGATCTTATAGATCTTGTAGATTTTATAGATAGAGAAGACAAATAAGCCTAAGAAGAAGAATAACTTCACATACGACGATCTAAGATCTGAAACTATTTTCTCAGATTTATAATTAAAGGTAATTACTCCTCCTTTTCATGGATTCTCCATGTTAATGAAATAGATTGAATAATTAAGAAATTGATAATTAAGAGATTAGGTGTATGAGCAGAAGCTTGAATTAGGTTCAAGAGCATTTGCTGTCATACATTTTTGATATATTATAAATTTCACAATCTACTATTATAAGTATTATAAGCTGAACCATTGTTTGATGTTGATAAGTAGTATTATAAGTATTATTGTTGATGCTGAACCATTATTCTCTATAGGGCACATGCTTTAAAACGAAGATAGAGAGGACGAAGTTTCAAATACGACAATCTCTAAGATCTGAAAGTAGCTTCTCAAATTTATAATTAAAGGTAATTACTCCTCCTTTTCACGGTTTCTCCATGTGAATGAAATAGATTGAATAATTAAGAGATTATGAATATGAGTAGAAGCTTAGATTAGGTTCAATAGCATTTTGCTGTCATACCTTTTTGATATATTATAAATTTCACAATCCTACTATTATAAGTATTATAAGCTGAACTATTGTTTGATGTTGATAAGTAGTATTATAAGTACTATTGTTGATGCTGAACCATTATTCTTTACATGACAGATGTTTGATCTCTATTGTGTTTGTGGGCAGTGGAAGTCAACAAATTCTTCTTGGGAATTTGTTATTGATGTTGATAGATGTGGTTCTCTTACCTCCATCAGCCAAGATATGTCTTATGGAGACTAGTTGTGTAGCTGCAATTTGATTTATTTTCACCATTTATGTGGTTTCATTCAATTTTTAATGCAAGATTTGTCATAATATACTAGTAAGACTTCCAAATGATTCAGATGTTATAACACTTATAACACTTATAACACTTATAATAAATGTTATAAATTCTATTAGCTTATTGTTTTTTACTTTCCACGTGTACATGTTTGTTACCCTATTTAATGCAAGACTTGTCATAAGATACTAGTAAGACTTCCAAATGATTCATATTTTATAACACTTATAACACTTATAATAAATGTTATAAATTCTATTAGCTTACTGTCTTTTACTTTCCATGTGTACATGTTTGTTGCCCTATTTAATGCAAGACTTGTCATAAGATACTCGTAAGAAGAGATGAATCTGTAGAGGAAACCGCCGACGAAGAGAAACTTTAGATCTTTTGATATTTTACGATATGGGCTCCGTTTATTATAAATATTATAAGTGTTATAATTCATTCTATCGTTTTAAAATGGGCTCCGTTTATTATAAGTGTTATAAGTGTTATAAATATTATAACGTTTTTTTTTTTTTGTAATAAGTGTTATAAAACAAACTTCTCAAAAATATCAGATAAATGTTATAAGTGTTATAAACCAACAGTTGTTGAGATTTCAAAAAAGTCCAGACCTAATCAAGAAGAGAAAGCTCAGACATCAGATAAATGTTAAGATTTCAGCAAAAATATCTGATGCTAGTTTCTTCCTCAACTCTGATATCTTCGCATCCTTGAACTTCAATAAGTAAGAGATCCTCATAGCAATGCATTCCAAGAGCTTCAGGGACACAATTCCTGAATCTGTCTGACAAACCTATCATATTCAAAAAACAAAAAAAATACATTAAGTCAATCTTCCAAAAATATGTGGAAACAATTGAATCATTAAGTCACCAATGACTATTATATACGGTGATGTATCATAACTATCATATATAATTTAATCATTAAGTCAAGTTAGGTTCAGAATTACACTTTATAACTAATACTTTATGATACTGTTACATTTGATTTTATACAACTTATAACACTCATAACATTTGCCATTAAAACGTTGTAACATATTAGCTGGTGAAACAGTTGAGTCATTAACACACACAAACCATCAATTTAAAGTATTATTCTCTTTATAACATTTATAACATTTTTACCTCTTTCTTGTTTCTCTTTTCCAAAAGATTATGGATGTTATCAATCCTAATGGTTAGGCTGGTAACAATATTGATAAGGATATCTAGTTTTTCATTAACTAAATCTGCATTCATCTGCCAAAAAGTAAAATCCATTAAAACACATCAATTACTAAATGGGAAATCACTTATGTATCACTAATAACTCTTATAACTGAATAAAAAATCCATTAAACACATCAATCATGCTGAAGCGAGATCGAGAAGATGAAGCTAAGGTGAGATCTAGACGATGTAGCTACGGCGAGATCCAGATCTAAACGACGATGAAGAAGACGACGAGATCTAGATTATGAAGGCGAGATCTAGATTATGAAGGCGAGATCCAGATCTAGACGACGGTGAAGAGACGGCGAGATCTAGGTTATTAATGTGAGATCCAGATCTAGACGACGAGATCGATACGGCGACGATGAAACGATGGAGAAATCGAGATCGAGATAGAAATTGAGAAGAAGAAGAAGAAAAAGAAGAAGAAGAATAATACAGAGGAAGAAGAAGAAAAATACAGAGAAAGAAAAAGAGGAAGAAAAAGAAGAATAATACATAGGGTAATATTGTCTTTTTGGTTATGAAAGAGGTGTAGAATTAAAAAATCACTTTCAGAAGGTGTAGTTTTGTGATTGTCCCTAAAATTAATGATTTATTATATCATCATAATTGACCTTAATACATAATTTAAAATTCAATTGACTTTGAGGTATTAATCGGTTGAAAACGGGTTAACAATTTAACATAGATTAATCGGTTGAAAACGGATTAAAATAAATTAATCAGTTGAAAACGAATTAAAAACAATTTCAAATTTATTTTTTTGCCAAAAATTAAAAATATTTATGTGTATTCTTATATAATATATACTTATAAATTTATATTTCGCTTTTGGCACTGGTCAAAAAAATCTAGTACATGATTAAGAGGAATTCACAAAACTACACCCTTCTATCCCTTCCTTCACAAAACTACACCTAATTCAATATTTTTACATAATTACACCTTTTTACAATTTTAAAAGCTTGATTTACCCTTTAAAAAATTACCAAAATTATTTTTTTTTCATTTGGGTTCGCTAATTAGTGTTTATTAGATAAGAATTAGAGAAGTATCTAGGATAGTTTATTCCTTGTATATCCTCCGTTTATTTAGGAGTTTCCTAAGATCTCTCAACCACATTGTACTATAAATATTGTGTGATCAATAAACAAACATTCAGGGAAAATATAATAACTTTCATGGTATCAGAGCAAGTTTGATCCTCTGACATTAAAATTCTCTGCGTATTCTTCTTTCTCTTCTCCTCTTCTTTTTTCTTTCATCTCTTCTTTTCTTTTCTTTTCTCATCAAGTTTATATGGCTGATGATAATCCAAATCCGATAGCTGATGATAATCAAAATCATACAGAACGTGCATATGGCGTCACAAACATCAAAAATCACATCCCTATTCGCTTAGACATCGATGACGGCAATTACGACGCTTGGCGTGAACTGCTTTTCACTCACTGTCAAAGTTTTGACGTTTCTGGACATCAAGACGGATCCCTACTCGCCGCTAATGATGACGACGTCGCTTGGAAAAAACGAGATGGGTTAGTTAAACTTTGGCTTTACAGTACTATCTCAAGATCTTTTTAAAAGCACCTTCAAAACAGGAGGCACATCACAGGAAATTTGGCTCCGATTGGAAAATTTTTTCCGGGACAACAAGGAAGCGAGAGCAGTCCAATTAGATCACAAGCTACGCACGATGGAAATTGGAGATCTAACGATTCATTCGTATTGCCAAGAGTTGAAATCTCTTACAGATCTTCTCGCTACGGTAGACGCACCAATTTCAGAGAGGACATTGGTAACATATCTTCTCAATGGTCTTAATGACAAATACAACAACATCATTAACGTCATTATGCATCGCCAGCCTTTTCCCACTTTCGAAATTGCTAGATCAATGTTGCTCCTTGAAGAAATTCGACTTGGCAAAAGCAAGAAAACAAGTCCTTCCAACGAAAGCTCATCTGCCTCAGAAAAATTCCTCATTGCCACCGATTCAGCCACAACCGCTGAGCAGAAACCACCTCAACATAAGAATCATCAACAAAGATTCAATCGGAACAGAGGAAGAGGAAGAAGTGGTTATCGCGGAAGAGGTCGTCACTATTACCAATCTAGGCCACAATACAATCAGTGGAATGCTCCTTACTGGTCTGGCGGCTATCCGATACAGCAATACATCCCGTGGACACAAATGCAGGGCCTACCATTTCAGCAACATGGTCTCCTCGGACCGAGACCGGCTGCTAATCAACAAACTGCTGGTGTTAACAATACAATGCCAACCACAGACTTTGATGCGGCGTTCAACACAATGACTCTTATGGATCCATCGGACAACCAGTGGTATATGGACTCCGGTGCGACTGCTCATCTTGCAAACTCGGCAGGTAATCTTAAGTCTCTCTTTAAGAATAACATCGAAAACTCAGTAATCGTTGCTAATGGAGAACAAATTCCAATTAGACTTTCCGGTTCAATGGCTTTCCCCACAAAATCTCGTCCTCTTTCCCTAAACAGAGTTCTTGTTACTCCCTCTATCATTAAAAACATAATTTATGTTCGTCGTTTCACTAAAGATAATTCTTGTTCTATTGAATTTGATCCTTTCGGTTTTTCTGTGAAGGATCTTCTTACGAAGAAGACAATTCTCCGCAGTGACAGCACAGGCGATCTCTATCCCATTCATTCTCCTACCAATAATGCTTCTTCTTCACTTTCAACTTTTTCGGCAATAACATCAACGGATTGGCACAATCGTCTGGCTCATCCCGGCGATCAAACGTTGAATTTTCTGATTTCTTCTAATGCTTTATCTTGTAATAAACATGTTTCTTCAAAACTTTGTTCTTCTTGCCAATTTGGCAAACATATCAAACTTCCTTTCCATTCTTCTAACACCACAGTTGCGAACCCGTTTGATATTGTCCACTCGGACATATGGACCTCGCCGATTCAGAGTATTAGTGGTATCAAATATTACCTTATCTTTCTTGACCACTATTCTCATTTTCTTTGGGTATACCCTCTGCGATATAAACATGAAACCTTCTCGAAGTTCTTGCATTTCTCAAACTATGTAAAAACTCAGTTTGGTAAGAACATCAAGTCACTTCAATGTGACAATGGAGGTGAGTATAACAACACTCAATTTCACAATTATTTCGCAGACCATGGTATCACCTTCCGTTTTTCGTGTCCTCACACATCTCAACAAAACGGTAAAGCGGAGAGAACGATACGTACAATCAATAATGCAATGCGTAGCATTCTCTTCCAAGCTCATCTACCATCTTCTTTCTGGGTAGAAGCTTTGCATACGGCAGTCCATATCATTAACCTGCTACCTTCCAAAGCAATTCATAACAAAGTCCCATTCACAACTCTTTTTCGAAAACATGTATCCTATTCTCACTTAAAAACATTTGGCTGCTTATGTTATCCTAACATAAACCACTCTAACCTCCACAAGTTATCCCCAAGATCCTCTAAATGTATCTTCCTAGGTTATCCACATAACCAAAGAGGATACAGATGTTTAGATCTTTCTACCAACAAGATCATATTCTCGAGACATGTGACTTTTGATGAATCTCAATTTCCATATAAAAACTCGGCTGTAACTAAAGATTCAGATTACGACTTCTTATCGCCGGACAGCGAGCCTTCAAGCCTGTTTCGAACAATCTTAGAAGCTCCCTCTGCAGTTGCCACATCGACAACTGTGGCTCCCACTTCTATAGATCAGCCAACTCACACTGCACCTGCGGTTGTTGAGGCTCCAAGGCACCCCATGACTACACGTTCAAAGCATGGAATCACTAAGCCAAAACAGATTTTCTCTCTAGCATCTACTACTTGTTCTCCACTACCAAAAAGCCATTTATATGCTTTGCAAGATCCAAAATGGAATCCGTCAATGGTTACAGAGTACGATGCTATTATTAAAAGTAAGACTTTTGATCTTGTCCCGAGACCAGCTAATACTAATATTGTTCGGTGTATGTGGCTGTACAAACACAAGTACGACGCAGAGGGCAACTTTAAGAGTCATAAATCACGCCTTGTCGCGAATGGAAAATCTCAAGCACAAGGTATCGATTTTGACGAAACGTACAGCCCGGTGGTAAAACCAGCGACGATACGCACCGTCTTCCATCTCGCCCTCACCAAAGACTGGCTGATTCATCAATTAGACGTCCAAAATGCGTTCCTCCATGGCAAACTTGATGAGGACGTTTACATGTTTCAGCCACCCGGATTTGTCGATAAATCCAAACCGCATTACGTTTGCAAGCTAAACAAATCAATATACGGGCTCAAGCAAGCCCCAAGAGCTTGGAATGCAAGATTTGTAAAATTCATTACAGACAATGGGTTCATACAATCAAAGTTAGATTCAAGTTTATTTGTTTACATGAAGGGTGGACTCATTGCATATCTCATCTTATACGTAGATGATATTATAGTTACAGCATCTACAACTACTCTACGAGATACAATCATCAAGGTCTTGAGCTCGGAGTTCCCAATGACAAACCTCGGCCGCGTCAGTTCATTCCTGGGAATATCGGCAAAGTTCAATGATAAAAGAGTCTTTCTCTCACAGACAAAATATGCGGAAGATATCATAGAACGAGCCGGTATGAAAGACTGCAAACCATGCTCTACACCGGTGGACATGAAGTCTAAACTTGCGGCGAATGACGGCAAACCGGTAGCGAATCCCACTGATTACCGCAACTTGGCAGGTGCTCTCCAATACCTCACTTTTACTCGGCCAGACATAACCTACGCGGTACAGCAAGTTTGCTTGTTTATGCATGATCCGCGTGAGAGTCATCTTCTAGCCATCAAGAGAATCTTACGTTACCTGCAAGGAACAAAACAAATGGGACTTCACCTTCTCAAACGTCAAACAATGAAGTTAACAGCCTATACAGATGCTGATTGGGCAGGCTGCCCGTCAACGCGTTGTTCGACTTCAGGTTACTGTTTATACATTGGGGACAATCTCGTATCGTGGTCCGCAAAAAGACAACCAACAGTCTCAAGATCAAGTGCAGAAGCAGAGTACAAAGGCGTTGCAAACGTCGTCGCGGAAGCTTGCTGGTTACGCAACCTTCTACTTGAAATGGGACAACAAATACAGAGCGCAACAGTTGTCTATTGTGATAATGTGAGTGCAGTCTATCTTTCCTCGAACCCTGTTCAACATCAAAGAACAAAACACATCGAGATAGATATTCATTTTGTCAGAGAAAAAGTACGAATGAGTCAAGTACGCGTTCTACACATACCATCGTCATTACAGTATGCATACATCTTCACCAAAGGGCTTCCATCCTCTCTATTTCACAGCTTCCGATCCAGTCTTGGCGTGAGAGATCCCACGCTGCAACTGAGGGAGGGTATTAGATAAGAATTAAAGAAGTATCTAGGATAGTTTATTCCTTGTATATCCTCCGTTTATTTAGGAGTTTCCTAAGATCTCTCAACCACATTGTACTATAAATATTGTGTGATCAATAAACAAACATTCAGGGAAAATATAATAACTTTCAGTGTTTAGGGTATAGTATTAAAGGGGTAAGATTGTGTGGGTAGGGTTTATTTGAATTTAATTTTGAGTGTTTAGGTGTAGTTTTGTGAAGTAATTTTGAAATGATGTAGTTTTGTAAAATGTAATTCAAATGGTGTAGTTTTGTAATTCTCCCTATGATTAAGTATGAATATTTAATGTGACATTATTTTTTCATGAATCTTTTATGTGACATATGTACGTTACTGTTGCATCATAATTCACGTGTCAAAACAAGTCAATAATTCCATGGACCTTCATAAACCGAGACAAGAAGTCTTCAAAACGGTCGTACTTTGCCTTTTAACGACCGTTTGTTATATCGTTAACTGCTTCACGTGCTATCACTTGAACGTGACATACACGCGGATAATAACTGGGGCGCGTGTGTTTCACTTTGCGTCTTCAGCAAATGAGAAAACACCGTCGTTAACAATCTGTAACGGAACTAAACGGTCCCATTAGCGACGGAACACCGTCGTTTAACTAATCAAGAGTAACGGAAAGTAACTAACGTTCTCACCTTCTTCAAGTATATTCAACTACAACGTGGTACCACACATAAATAAAAAACGACAAAAACACACCAAATTAGCAAAACGACGCTGCGTTTATGGACCAGGGTTCCGACTTGTCACTCTACTTCTCTCTTGGGCCTCTCACGTGTGAGACCCCACACGTGTGGCTATCTATTAAACATGCATTGGGTGAAAATAAACCACAACCACTAAAAAAACGCCACGTGTACATCACTCCTTTAGTGTGATTGTTTCCCCCCCTCTATATATACTTGCTCCTATAGAGAAGCACAAACACACACAAACATAAGTGATCTAAAAAAACCAGAGAGAAAAAAAAAAAGAAAGACAATTTTTTTGATAAAAAAAATGTTCATAGAGAGCTTTAAAGTAGAGAGCCCTAACGTGAAATACACAGAGAATGAGATTCAATCTGTGTACGATTACGAGACGACGGAGGTTGTTCATGAGAACGTTAATGGCACTTACCAATGGATCGTTAAGCCTAAGACCGTCAAATATGATTTCAAAACCGATACTCGTGTCCCTAAATTAGGGTAATTTCATATCAAAAATCTCTCTCTTTTTTTTTTTATTATAAAGTTTCGATTTTTAATTTAGATTCCTCGATTTCTCCGTCTGGGTCGATCTTAGATTCACAAAATTTTGAACATTTTAAATTGGATTTTATATTATTATGTGAAAAAGGGTGATGCTTGTTGGATGGGGAGGTAACAATGGATCAACTCTCACCGCCGGTGTTATCGCTAACAAAGAGTACTTATTCTTTCTTTTTTCAATTTAATTATCAAAACTCATTTTTGTGTATTTATTGTATATTTTAATTGAAAAAATAAATTAAAATAAAAACAGAGGGATCTCATGGGCAACGAAGGACAAAGTGCAACAAGCGAACTACTTTGGGTCATTAACACAAGCATCATCTATTCGTGTCGGATCATTCAATGGTGAAGAGATCTATGCTCCTTTCAAGAGTCTCTTACCAATGGTACCAATCTTATTATTCAGTTTGTGTCTTAATCATGTTCAGATAGTGTCTTAATTGTGTGTTTAATTTGTTTTTTTTCAAAATTAGGTGAATCCGGATGATGTGGTGTTTGGAGGATGGGATATAAGTGATATGAACTTAGCAGATGCAATGGGGAGAGCAAGAGTTCTTGATATTGACTTGCAGAAACAGCTTAGGCCTTACATGGAGACCATTGTTCCACTCCCTGGCATCTTTGATCCTGATTTCATCGCTGCTAATCAAGGCTCACGTGCTAACCACGTCATCAACGGCACCAAGAAGGAACAAGTAGACCACATCATCAAAGACATGAGGTAAAGACCAAAGTTGGATAGTTATTGTTTTGTAAGAAACAGAGCTCCTCTGTTTTTCTTGATATGTGCTCCTATGTTTCTTGATGTGTGTTCCTCTGTTTCTTGATGTGTGTGTATGTGATGATGTTGAATGTTAGGGAGTTTAAGGAGAAGAATAAGGTCGATAAGATTGTGGTTCTATGGACGGCTAACACAGAGCGTTATAGCAATGTGGTCGTGGGGCTAAACGATACAATGGAGAATCTTATGAAGTCTGTTGATAAGGATGAGTCTGAGATCTCTCCTTCAACACTTTATGCTATTGCTTGTGTTCTTGAAGGCATCCCTTTCATCAATGGAAGCCCTCAAAACACCTTTGTTCCAGGTTCATCACATTCTGCCAAGCTTTTCAACATCGCAAAGTAGAGAATTGTGACTGTTTTTTTATTGATTTAAATGTGTATTTGTTTGTTGTTAGGTCTTATTGATTTGGCAATAAGAAACAATGTTTTGATCGGTGGAGATGATTTCAAGAGTGGTCAAACCAAGATGAAATCTGTCTTGGTTGATTTCCTTGTTGGTGCAGGAATCAAGGTTTTTGTTTTAACTTGTGTATCAAGTTAACTCTTTCTTGTTATCGAAGAAACCTGTCTAAAGACTTGATTGTGTTTGTTTGTTCTTAAACAGCCTACTTCAATTGTGAGCTACAATCACTTGGGGAACAATGATGGAATGAACTTATCAGCACCACAGACTTTTCGGTCTAAGGAGATCTCTAAAAGCAATGTTGTGGACGATATGGTTGCTAGCAACGGTATCCTCTTTGAGCCTGGTGAACACCCTGACCATGTTGTTGTCATCAAGGTAAAACCTAGAGACCACAAAAATACACCTAAGACCCTTTTACAATTGGCATATTGATACAAATTTTACGCTGTTTGTTTGTGTAGTATGTACCGTATGTTGCGGATAGCAAGAGAGCAATGGATGAGTATACATCAGAGATATTCATGGGAGGGAAGAACACAATTGTGATGCACAATACATGTGAAGACTCTCTTTTAGCTGCTCCTATTATCTTGGATCTTGTTCTCCTCGCGGAACTCAGCACCAGGATCCAACTCAAATCCGAGGCAGAGGTTCGTGTGATGAGTTTAACAAAGCCATTCAATCTATGTTTTCATCGAACCATGGTTTTAATTTTTGGAGTAATGTTTTTGATTTGGCAGGGGAAGTTTCATTCTTTCCACCCTGTGGCTACCATACTAAGCTATCTCACCAAGGCACCGCTAGTGCCGTCGGGGACACCGGTGGTTAATGCCCTCTCGAAGCAGAGGGCTATGCTGGAGAACATCCTTAGGGCTTGTGTTGGGCTGGCACCGGAGAACAACATGATCTTGGAGTACAAGTGATCAATAAAGCATTTTAAAAGAACTTTAATCAGTTTATAATATAAAGACGTTTGTGTTGCTTTGGTTGGTTTTTTAAAATTATGAATGCTTTGTGTTGTGTTTGCAAATGTCAAAGAGGTTTTACTTTGATTTTTGTAGGGTGTGAAATGACTTTGTATTTGTGGTAATTAATCCGAATGGGGTTTAGTATATTTTATTAAGTGTTTCAAGTGTGGACCATAACAAGCAAAAAATTCCAAAACATATTGGTCATTTTCATGATAATTCTATTTTAAATTTAATTATTTTCAAGTGTGGAATTTGGACCAATTCTTGATTCAAAAACCATTAAAAAAGGTTTAAATATTTCTATTCCACCATGGCATCATCAATGACCTCAATGAGTGATTAGTATTAAAAATAAGAGAGACTGATGACATAAATAGTTTAAATTAATAATTTGGGAGGGCTAATATAATTGGAGAAACCCTAAATCGAAATAAATATATGTATTTCCCTTTAGTTATACAATGGTTGATGATTAATTAATCAATAGTTAGTAATGAATACAAAATGTTATGACTCGAGAAACTCCATAAGCCAAGCCTTGAAGTTTGGAGTTGAGAAGACGAGTGAAGAAAAAAAACAAAATTATATAAATAAATAAACTAATTATAAACCTATATAATATCTATAAGCTATACTACAACGATCCATAACATTAATATTTAATTTCCTTACTCTTCAATCAATTATTGAGCCAAAAGATAAAAAAATTTAGTACATAGTCAAAAATAATGAAACAATTCTTCCTCAGTATGTAACAATTACAGAATGAAAATATATGTTTCAGTGTATCTTCTTGATTTTTCTCTTTTATATACTATACTAAAATAAATAGGAAATTGTTACTCTCACTAAGCACTCACATTAAATTTGATTAACTCTACGCCTCATTATTAATTATCATACGCTTTCATCGTCATGAGAAAATGACCCCCCCCATTTTAATTTCATTGTTTCAACTTTCAACCATTTTCTCTAAATTCTACCCAATATTATTTCTCGAAAAAAATATTACTCCATAATCTCCAATAAAATACGAAAAGGTTGTGACTTTTTAAAATAAATATTGTACTTGTATTAATTTAATATCTTAATTACCGTGAGTTGCATACGGTTTTGAGATTTCTTGATAATTTAAAAAGAGATTCGTGGTGCGCTTACTTCAACTTTCACAATCTCTTTTAAAAATACAAAGTAATAATTAATCATATCCTTGAACTAAATAAACCCCCATATTTATAAAAGGGATAAAGTAGACTAATTATTAACGTGAAACTTTAAACTTATATATAGTAAGTAGGACATGAAAATATGGTTTCATTTCAAGCCTTTACATTATGATAATAATTAATTATTATCAGCAATTACCACAAAGTTACACCATACGTCCATACCATAACCACACTGTCCACACCACACAAACTTTGATAGTAATATATAGCTAACTTACTTAGACCATTCTTATCGGTGTATCTACACCTACCTCTTAAGGGTGGGACCTATTTAATTTATCAAGATGCACTTCTGAAAACTCTAGAATTAGAAGCGCCTCTGATTATTATTCGCGGGCCCCACTTCCACGTGGCGGCCCGCGATTGGTCTACTTTTTTTTTTTTTTTTTTTTTTTTGAAAAATGAAAAATAAGTAAAAAGTTAAGAGGTGTTTTTTTGTTCTGAGCGATATTAATGATCTTAAAGCCATGCATATATTATTATTTAGTTTGATGGTGATAGTACGACGCCGTTTTGGGTTTTGCCTTGGTCGTGGTCCATTTGTTGTTCTCTACATTCAACGCTACAAAACGCTGCATCTCCTCTATATAAACAATATACAAAAAAAAAAAGAATCGTCCAAAAATTATAACCATACGTTAAAGAACAAAAAAAATTGGAACCATAACCTAAAGAATTAGAAAACTTGTACCAGCCAGTGATGAAATTTAATAGTAACAAAAAACGATTTTACCAATAAAAAATAGTCATCAAAGAGCCTAGCTAGTCTTTATTTGTTGTGGTGCTGAATATATTTGTCTTTAGCCAGAATTTTATAAATATATAACTGCATGTAAAATGAAATTAAAGCAATTTTAATATTTAACAATAATATGTAACATACTTACTTGTACATATAAATATCACGACCAGGAGCTAAACGGAGTTTGCAAAATCCACAATTTCCAAGAAAAGACGACGTCGACGAAGGTGATTTCACGTCCTCTTTTCTCTGGCTCTGTTGATTTTCCGGCGAAAACATGGACAAGAACCGCTCATCGTAGGTATGATCTCCGTCGTCTACCACCGCCATAGCCACGTCATGATGATCATCAGCCTCGACGGTGAACCTCTTTATGCTTGTTGTTCTTTGCATTTGTTGCCGTCGTCGATTCCCTATCAACATACTATTATTATATAATTATTATATTGTTTTCTAAAATATTCTCAAGAAGAAAGAAAAATAATTCAAGAGTTTTTTTTATGATGTAATGAGATTATTTGTTGCTTGAAAGGGGGAATTTGTGTGTTACCATGCTACTCCCTTTAAATATATACGCAATCATACGCTTCTGTATGATTAGTACTTTAATTAATAATGCTTACGTATTTTCTCCTAATATTTTTTTATCATAGTATAATATGATATCATTAAAGATTCAATTAATATTGTTCCTCATGTCTTTATTGGTAGGCCAATAATTTCAGATATCTGGTCTGTGGACAACAAACATCCTCCCCCTACTGATTTTTTGGTTCAACGAGAAGAAACTATTAATTCGAAGTTTTTTCTACATATTCATTATATATTTTTAATTTTTGTTAACCGAAATGTTCAAAGGGTTATTCTTTTAATTATTTAGAAATTTTAAAAAGGATTAAATAATTAATAATATTAACTTTCAAAAAAATAAACCTTGAACACAATAAGTATCAACTATTTGCTAACAGTTATATTCAGTGAACTTTTTTTTAACAATTATAATATGCAAAATGTTTAGTTTAATGATCCGAAATTCTTTGTCTACTTTCACAATAATTGAACATCGACCCTTTAAGCATCCTATAAGGTTTGTATTGAGCCTATTGGGCCATAATAATGTTAAAGGAGGTTATTATAAATAGCCCAAATAGAGGCTAAATTCTGTTTCGGCTTGCAAAACCAGGACCGATAACGTTTTCGCCGTCCCATGGGTATGTATGATTTTAATGACCACAACAAAAAATATAAAAAAAAAAATTAAACTAACGTATTACAATATATCAAATACTGTAATACACACTCGAATATTAATTTTAAATTAATTATACAACATTACAACTGATGAAATTTTGACTAAAAACAAAAATTGTCAGCCAACATACATATCACTATAAATAATATACTATTATTACCCAATTGGAGTAGATTAATAGTGTAAGTGTTTGTAACTTTTTTTTTTGTTAAAAAAGTGTTTGTAACTTAGTTATAGAGATATTAGACACACATTATTATACGCGTGAAACTTTAAATATGTGTTTATGATATACATTCATGTGATAGAGAAGGGCACGTGCATGCTTGGTTGAATTCGGAAGATACACCAACTTTAATTAGTCTCGAATTAAAATAAAAAATAGTATAATTAATGTTTTTTTTGTTAAAAGTATAATTAATGTTTATAATCATATATAGAAGAAAAAAGAGAGGGTTATTAGGGTTAATCAATAATGCAAGACACGTCGAAAGTGAAGAACTCCAACGCGAAGCTTACTATGATCTAATTCTATTTCTTTACAATTGTCACAATCGATTCAACTACTTTATATATATCCAGTGGCGAATGTAGAGTGTTAGCAAGAGGTGCATTTGCACCCCATAAAATATTAAAATTAGTCTAATTTTGTTAAGGATTTTGAAAATGCACCTATTGATAAAATCTAAATTGTAGGCTATTAAATACTTTTGCACCGGATAAATATAATTTCTAGATTCGCCCCTGTTAATATATCCGTTGATATCCTTCGAGCGATTCCATTTTATATACACGATTTTATAAAGTTTTATTTTTAAAGGTTAAGTATCTAAAAAGGATTTGTCTTTTCATCTTATTTGAATAGTTAAACAGTTAATCATTTTCTAAAATAAACAAAAATAATCCGAGATATACATCACTACTAGTGATTAATATATATTCAATATTATAATGACATATATTATGAATTGAATGTCGCTTAGACATATATAAATTAGGGGTGGGCAAATTATTCGTTATATCCGATTCGATATTTGCTTCGATCCGATTTGTAAAATCCGGATATCCGAGATAATTCAAAGCAAAGCAAATACTAAAATATAATATCCGCGGAGAACAAAGCAAATAACAAATATTAATTATTAGAAGGTCGGATATCCGATCCGCTCCGTATCTTCGTATATTACATAATATATTACAAATATGTATATTAGGTAACAAATATATAATACTTATTATATATTTTCATATTTTCAAGTCAAGGAAAATAAGTTAAACTTATACATACAAAATAATTTAAATTATAATGGGATGAGTTTTTATCTTGGTTATCCTTATTTTTAACGTTTTTTCTTCTATTTTAGTTTAAAATTAGTTGATTTTACTTATTTTTTTATGTGTTTGATCATTTTAACAAAAACTAGAGTATTTTTGTATAAAATTTATTAGTATTTTCGGCTTTATGTAGTATCGAAATGAGTGATCCGAATATCCGCAAATATCCGCAAATACTCGTAAAATTTCTGGATATCCGAGCATCCGGATATCCGTATTTTTCCGGAGCAAAGCAAATCACAAAATTAGATATCCGTAGATACCAAAGCAAATCACAAATACTGGAATTTTTAGCGGTATTCGCTCCGCGCCCACCCCTAATATAAATACATACCGTGACATAAATACAATTCAACCACACACACATACTAGTGCATGGTGTCACATTTATTACTAGGTAATTTCGTTTTCAATTTAAATTCACGTCGCGTGAAAACAAGCTGCGATGATATTTGATATTTAGTAGTATAAAATAAAAATTTCAGATATGTTAAAAAGAAGATTAATATATCAACCTCGCAGCTTTATGTAAATTATCGAAAAAGTGTCGGTCCATTAAAGGTCTGAAGGCTATTGAAGATATAAAGAGAAGCCACCCAAATTTGTAGATTGGCGACTCTTGGAGAAAATAAAAGAGTAACCTAAGACATTCTCCATTTTTAACACTTAGACCAACTCCAGAGGAGTGTCTTTTATTTATTTTATGTAGGTCTTATTTTTAAAATATAATAAAAAAATGCAGAAGTGATGAAATTAAACAAGACCGGTGTCTTTTATTAGGCCAATAAGAACTGTAATAAGAACGACACGTGTCGCAAGTTGAGCATTTTCCATTTTTTTTTGTCTTTTAGACTCTCTTTCTTATTTTGTTTCTTCGTTTTCATCGAAGAAAACCGTTGAAGAAATCCTTCGATCAAACTCTTCCTCAACTACAAATCGAAGGAAAACGGGGAATCCAATGCATTAATTTCAAAATTGAAATCGGGATTATGGAAGGCGGAGGAGGAGGCGGCGGCGGAGGAAACCGCCGGTGGAGATTTTTGGTTATCGGAGTATTGGTTCTCGTTATACTCTCTATGCTTGGTCCTCTCCCTTTCTTACTCGGCCTTCACAATAGCTTTCGCTCTCCAGGTGTGTATATATATATAGCTTTGATTCGATCTCTAGTTTCAGATCTGACTTATATACCTTCTTCTTCTTCTTCTTCTTCTTCTTCTTAAAACTCTTCTCTTTGCTTAAAATCTCAAAGCTTTATTGTAAAATCTAAAGTTTTGCTTTCTCAAACGCTCTAATGAGTAAAGTGAAGAAGAGATTCAACATATGTTGATAAGTTTAAGACATCTTCGTTTTCGATTTAATGTCTTCTTATTGACTTGTCCCGAGGATAAGATTGATCTTAGCTTTGTTTATTGAAATTGGTTCAATGTATTGTTTTGTCTCACGGATGTATGATATGTTTATCACTTGCTCTAAGCTGGTTATTAGATTTTTATGTCAGGTACTATTGTCTGGTTTGTATGCTATTTGGTATTAAAAATTGTGTCTTTTGTTTGTGCTTTGTTATGAATTGTGTGTGTTGTTTATGTCTACTTTTAAGGAACCGAGAGGTTAAGAGAATCAAGAAGAGTATAAAAGAGGGAAATAACTTAGCTTTCCTCTATCAAGATATCAATGAACTTGAGCATTCTAGGCAGGTTAAACTTCCAAGGGAAATAACTTAGCTTTCCTTTACTTCTAAATGTATGTTCATTCATTGGCCTTTTCTAAGTTCAATTGCTTTTCTGTTTCATGAAGATTGGAGCTGAGAAAATGCAGAAAGATATCAAATATGTATTGTTTTTGGACGATGATATTATGGTTTGCTTTGAAGCAGAGAAAGGTGTGTGAAAGGTGTTACTTTTCTAAGTTTATGTTTTTCATCGTGATGTACTTGTTCCTGATTTAAACTTATCTTTCTCATAGATAATGATTACGATGATGTTGTTGTTTTGGGCGCTATTGCTTGGTATATCCTTTTCTTTACGAATTTTAGATGCATCTCATTATCCTTATTGTTTACTTTTTGATTACGAACATTGTTGTTTACTCTCAAAGATTATGTACAATTTTGTTATCTCATCAATTGGCTTCTTACCAATGGAGGGTAAAAAACATCAAGTGTCTTTGAAAGTGTCTTCAAACTAAATAAATAAAAAAAAATGTGTAAAAATGGTTTAAGAAGACCTTAGAGTGTATATCCGATGGAGATGCTCTTAGATATCTTTGTTTTTAAAGTAACAACGTGCTTCTTTTTCTATTTATTTTTTAATATACTGAAAAATATAAATAAAAAATATTTGCAAATATTCAGTAGATATATAACCATGCAATTAGCTAGATCATATCTTGATGATATATATAAATGAGCTACTTATATTTATATATTCAAACATTTGCAACTAGTGTAATAGCTTTTGCTTTTCTTGTTTTCTTAATCATGGAAAAGTACTCAATGATTGGGAGCATTTCAGTCTAAAAAATATCATTACACTAATTTTGGAACCCAAGAAGGTATAGTTATTATGGCTTATAGTATATAAATATTCTTGATATCACATAGTAATAAGTTACATTAATTGTTTATTGTAGATTCATGTAATTTAAGGAACCGATTAACTATACCAAAATAAAATTTGATTAAAATACTGAGTATTCTGTTCGTAATTGGTTGGTTGAGAATTGAGATGAGAGATAATTAGCACATATATAACTTTAGGTATCTACGAATAAAAATAAAAGCCTAAGCTTATGTTGTTTATAAAGAAATGAGAGCAACTTGATAGAAATAGTGAATTATTTTTGAAAAAAAGAATCGTTAACTTTTTTCTTCTCAAACTAAAGGCTATCAAAATCATTTGAAAGAGAATATACATCTTATATACATCATACATGGTAAAATAAGTACTTTAAGTTTCTATAAAGATGATTTTTATGTTTTGGTGTTTTTAATTGTTTGTTAGTGCAAAAGTTAAAACTATATATCAGTATTTCTTACATATTTAGAATTTTTAAAACACCGCAAAAACAATTTGTAACAAAAATACAATCACAAATTTTCTCTAAAAACACTACTACTAATTTAGTAATTTTCTTTTATTAAAATACCATTAAACAAGTAACTAATGACATAGCCATAGCCTGTGAACACTTTGAAGTGTCCACGTGGCAGACTCTAACGCTTGGGGACCACAAATAAGGGACTTAATTAAATGCCGAAAAGTTTGGAGAAGCGGTTGCCGTTAGCAGTTTAGTCAAAGGGCATTGACTTAAGTGTCAAACATTTGTTTCTTCCTTTAATTTCAAGTCTTGGCCTAAAAGAAAGTAAAAAATAAAAGTTTTTTTATATACTCTTTTTCCATAATTTATCACCATTTTTCCATAAAGTGCATAGTCCTCGAATTTACTTAATTGGTGGTTTACAATAAGAGTTTGCCGCATCCATAAATGTCATGTGATATGTTCTTCTAGAGAACCAAACATTTACATATTATATGGTCAGAGAATATCTAAGGTATTAACATGAGATTATTAACCTGAAACATGTATATAATTAATTAATTTTCATTAGATTGTTCTACATAGTACATATAGCTTTGCTACTGTCTTGAGAGTGTATGTGAATTTTTTATCTCGCCATGCATTGTTTAACCAAACTTTGATAAAGCGTACGTAATTAATTAGCCTAAGTTAAACTAATAATCCAGCTTGACGTAAATAAGAACTCGATAACAAGCTGGGATTAACGAGTTTGAGACAATTATATGCATATGGATATGATACTATTAATTATATATATATATATATATATATATATATATATATATATATGCTTCTCGTATATATGGATCCACATGTTAGGTAGAGAGACTCTTGATTCGTTACACGTGAGATGTCTGTTCGGAATTTTGCTTTGAACATTGCCTAAGTTAATATTGTCATTTGGTTTGTACATTTAATTTAACACACACACACATATTCTATAATTCATGGAGATTAATTTTGTTACACACTACATGATTACGTTTTTTCATGTTAGCATCAACAAGTATTAATTAAAAGTTATTCCAACTGTTATAAAAATGTATTGTTTTAGAAATTAGAACATTGAATTTATATTTAGGTTTAGGTGCTACTTTTGGATGATGACGATTTGTGATTTGTGGAGCAACCACAAGTAATATCAAAATGTCATATTTTATTTCTGTTACGTTCGAAGTTTGAATTTTTATTGTTATATATCCAAAATATGCTAATTATTAATAAGTTCCAAATCCAATCAAATGTAAATCGAACCGTATGAAAGTAGCTAGTGGTCATAAGAATAATCTTAAGAGTATATTTAGTCCTAAAATCACGTTTGCTTTCTTGAGTTTCCTTCTCTTAGAAGTTACTGAGAACCATATTCAGATTCTTCTAATTAACTTCCATATAATTAAATCATGATGCATGCATACGCGTGGGAACATAATTAGGAGCGGGCAAATTTTGGATATATCTTACTAGTGTAATATCGTACTATATGGTCTTAATTAACTTATATGGTTAATAAATTTAATACTAGTAATTGATCTATAGAATATCTACGTTATTGTGGATGAATATGTTTTCGGGTAAATTGTTTTCAGCATATCCATTCTTGAATACTTTGCCACACTAGTATGACCAGTGGCGGAGGTAGTGTGGGTTTAGGTGGGTCAATTGTGAAATTTTAAAAATTTGGTTTAGTGTGTATTTAATTTTTATGTTAACCCTCCTTTAATTTAATTATTGATCCATACCAATTTCAATTCAATTAAAATTGACTAACAAATTAAATATTAAAAATACAAATCTAATAACATTTATGATAAATAACTTTAACACAAAGATAAGTTTATGAAACCAAATAAATCTTAATTAATAATAATCTAATGAGATCACAAAACAAAACTATTTAAATTTTCTCTTCTTTTTGATTCTTTATTTTATAAAAGTGTTTTAATTTTTTTAACTATTTTTGTACCAAGTTTAGAGTTGTTTAATGTTTACAATCGTATTGATCTAGTTAATTTTATTGAAAAACTTGTGTGATTAACAATATAGTATAAAACGATTCTAAAATACGAGTGTATATCAAATACTTCTTTCAAATGTATATATTTGTGACTATATTCACAAATTTTTATAAACTTATATAGTTTTTAGGCAAAAAACTGTTTTTAGTTTATCGATATAAAGAAAAAAATTGACTTTGTAAATTAAAATCCTGAGTTCACCACCGAGAAGACGCGTGAATAATTTTAATTTTTTTGCTTTTGTATTATCTTTAACTACTAATAAAACTATACAGTTTTCTCACAAAAAAAATTATACTGTATTATAATAAAATATTATTATGACCCCGGTGAATCTAAAACCTGGCTCCGCCACTGAGTATGACTCGAACATTGAGAATATCTATTAGTGATGAACAAGTTACCCACGTGGCATTTAATAAGTTTCAACACCTAGAAACTATATATAGCTAAAGAAATTGATAAATGGAAATAAAAATCACATGTTAGGGACCGTGATTGGCTGATTGCAATACTTAAGTCTTTAATTCGTAAACCTCTAAAATAATTAATGGGTAAGGAGATGAAGTGATGAACTATTTTTAAAATATGTAAAATCCTTTAAATATACATATATACATTTTGTATGATGGTTCTTTTTATTATGGATTTTTTCCCATATAAGATTTGGGCTATAAAAAATTAAATATACAAGAGATAGGATATGAACAAGCCAAATGAATATCTTAGCATAACTCTCTCTAATGGTGACAGAAAAAATAAATGCTCTTCGTTATACATTTAATTTGTTCGGTAGAGAAATAATAGATTTATAGTTCTTATATTATTAGAAGTATTAGTTTGTTTTTATATTTCTTAAATAAAAAAAGATTATTATAAGTATTTGTGTTATAGTATTAGTGAAAAATAAACTATGACCAACTACCAAGAGAGGAAAAAAAGCATATGGGAGGGGGACCACGTAGCGGTTGCTGGGAACGCTGCACGCTAAATTAAACTTAACGATCGGTGAGAGCGGGAAAGCCGCTTTTATGGGGCCCACTAACCATATTAAAGGGACCCACACTCAAATGGGTTCCAGCGTTCACACACACAAACCACAATATCTGATTTTTTCTTTTTCTTTTTTTAGTTAAGTTAAAATGTTAC
This sequence comes from Cochlearia excelsa, assembly GCA_963556525.1. Lineage (NCBI taxonomy): Eukaryota > Viridiplantae > Streptophyta > Magnoliopsida > Brassicales > Brassicaceae > Cochlearia > Cochlearia excelsa. The sequence continues at coordinate 353,512 of OY748331.1, read as the reverse complement.
CCAAATTTTAATAAAATTTCTCTTTTTTATTTTCCTATAATAATTTGTAACTATAAATTCAGACCATGCCTCTGTCTCTCTCAAGCCCACACAATTTCTCACTCTCTTTTCATAACTCAACTCTCTTCACCTTCCGTCTCAAACTTTCAAAAACAAAAAAAAATGGGTAAATTAAATGAATTCTCGAGTTTGTTAGATTAATACATATACACACGAAATGTTTACATATTTTCCATATATATATATATATATATAATCTCATCTAGTTGTTTTTATGTTATTTTCATTAGTAAGATTCATTGAAGAAAACAAGAAAGTACTTGTGGATAAAGAAATAGGAAACAAATCAAACACGACGGATGCACCAAAGGCAAAGAAGAAAGTACTTCAAGATCTTATAATTATAAACAACAATGGAGGAGGATTAGTTAATTCTTGGGTTGATTCTATGAGAGCTTGTTCTCCTACTCGTCTCAAATCTTTGTTGAAACAAAGTTCTTGGCACGTAAGTGTTATTATATAATATCATATTAACATTTAATTAATTAATTACTACATATATATAGTATTATTCTTTGATAATAAAATGAGGTTTGTTGTATATAATTTTTAACAGACAGAACATCCATCAGCAATAGATATGTTTGAAGAGATTCTTCATTTGTCTGAAGGAAAACAAATAGTTATGTTCTTGGATTATGATGGCACTTTATCTCCAATTGTTGATGATCCTGATCGTGCTTTCATGTCTAAAAAGGTTAAATTCATTTCTTAATTAAACTTATATATAAATTAGTACTAATTCAAGAAAATGTTTTAACTTAAATGTATATTTTTGTATGATTTTTAGATGAGAGGAACCGTGAGGAAACTAGCAAATTGTTTTCCTACGGCCATAGTTAGTGGGAGATGCAGAGAAAAGGTATATTATACTTTTAAACTAATATCATGTGATTATTAGTATAGTTAAATCAAATATTCAAAAATTAATTATATTTTTTTGGAATTTTTTTACAGGTTTATAATTTTGTGAAACTAACTGAGTTGTACTATGCTGGAAGTCATGGAATGGACATCAAAGGACCAGAACAAGGGTCCAAATATAAAAAAGTAAGTTTTTATAAATATTTTTAACGTAAATAAATCTTAGAAAACTGAAAAACCAAACCAATAATTTAATATATATATTTTCTCATGTTAAATTGTTATTATAAAATGATAGGATAGTAAATCTCTTCTTTGCCAACCAGCTACAGAGTTTCTCCCTATGATCGACGAGGTCACATTCTCTTTCAAGATTTAGTCTCATATATTATTTAACTAATTTTTACTACAAAACTAACTGTACATATATTTTTATAAATTTTTCAGGTTTACCAAAAATTAATGGAGAAAACAAAGTTAACTCCAGGAGCCAATGTAGAGAACAATAAATTTTGTGTCTCTGTTCACTTCCGACGCGTCGATGAAAATGTAAGATAACATCTTTTGATATTCATATATATACAATATAAAATAAACTAACCAAAATTAAATAAATAAATAATTAAATTTATATATAAACAGAACTGGAGTGATTTGGCTAATCAAGTTCGATCAGTAATGAAGGATTACCCTCAGCTCCGTCTTACTCAAGGAAGAAAAGTAATAAACTATTTATTTTTAACGTAAAGAAATTATTATACTTTATTAATGGACTAATTATGTTTTGTATGATCGTTTCAGGTTTTGGAAATTCGTCCTGTTATTAAATGGGATAAAGGCAAAGCACTCGAGTTTCTATTAGAATCACTTGGTAAAATCTTCATTAATTTAATAACTAATTATTTAATTCCATGTAATAGTTAATAGTATATATATCAATAGTATTAATTAATTAAATTTAGTATTGCCTTGTGTAGGATATGCTAATTGTACCCACGTTTTCCCTCTTTACATCGGAGATGATCGCACAGATGAAGATGCATTTAAGGTATATCTATAAGCCTTTAAGAATTACGGTAATAATAAATTCAATAATTAGTGTTCAATGATCTAATTAAGTAAATTTAATATATAGATATTGAGAGAAAGAAGACAAGGCCTTGGCATTCTTGTATCTAAATTTCCAAAGGAGACTAACGCTTCTTATTCTCTACAAGACCCTGATGAGGTATTTTAATACAATTCGTTATAATTTTTTTTTCAAGTTCTCACTACTAATTAATTAAGTGTTTTAGAATTTCTTATGTATTTTGGATATAATAATTATAAGCTAAGAATAGTTTTTGTTTTCTTAATTATTCACAGGTTATGGACTTCTTGCAACGATTAGTGGAATGGAAACAATTGAGATCTGGAGCATGATGAATCTTTTTTTTAAAAATAACTTGTTAATTTAGTCTTTCTTAATTGCTTTTATTGTACTAAATGCATCTTTAACAAGAAAAATTTGTACTCAACGTAGATGTCCAAAAATTATTAAGAAAGTTGTAGATCCATTCTCAAATAAACAGTTCAATCATATGTATAGTTATAAATTTAATCACATTAGTTTGCAAACGTTTCTTATACTATAAATTAAAAATCACATGTTTTCTGAAACAATATAAACTTAAGATAAAGCAAACTTCATCGTATGGAATCTATTTGCAAAGAAGGAATCTTTTATTTTACTCAAGGAATCTTTTATTTTACTCTATAAACTTGAGAACAATATAAAATATTCTATGATGCAAAACTTGGGCTGAAAGATATACTGTCAAAGTGATACTACCTACCTATGATCTTAATTAATTAAGTCTTGATTACATTGTTTAACTAAAAATAAAATCATTCATAATTATACGTAACCAATCATATTGGGATGGAATCTTTTGTGACATAAATTTGTCCAAGTCTTATTAGTAATCCCAAGGAAAAAGCACCAAAAGAGAATCTCTGTGACAATACTTGGAAGTCAATGTTGACTATTTTGTGTAAACCGAGACCTCGTCCATTTTTGCTGGTCACTAAATTTTAAATGTTTTAATGGAAAAAAACATATAAAAATGTAGCATATTCACATTGCGTACGTTGTCATTTTCATGTAATTAGTATTATTAATTTTCATCTACAATTATGTTTTACATTGTCACATATTTTTTTTCTTTTAATTACAACATTATTACCTATCAGTAAATGAAGTCGGTTGAGTCGTGAACGTGGGAGCAAAAGCACAATAATCTTAAGAAATTAATACCATATATATTCACAAAAACATATTATATAAAAATGTTACCCCATTCAATTAAAATCATGAACATCGATCCACTTTTTAATTAAATATAAATCTTCATTCCTGAATTTGAAATTTTCATATATTTTTCAAAATTTTAGCATCTAGGCTAGTATTTGTATTGTTACAAACTGATGTAGATTGATATTTGGATATCTCCAAATATATCTTTATTATCTCCAAATGTATTTTTATATCCGCGGTTATCCCTAGTTATCCGGGTATTCTCAGAATCAACGGATCTCTAGTTCTATCTTTTACGCTTCCGCGCTGCACCAGTTGGTATCAGAGCCGCGTATCTTTGATTTCTTAATCGAAGAACGATTCTGGTTGTCATGATGGATGACAATTATTATCCCATCCGAGACAAAAGTCTATTTGTTGAAAGAGAAGAGAACCATGAGATCTATCGAGAGATTTATGGTGATCCGATTTATGATATATATGAAGACGATGTCATAGTTATTGATTTCGTTTTTAGAGAAGATGCATTCGAGAATTTGACCCGTTCAAAATCAGGGCGAAATCAGGTCAGTACGAATTTCGGGCAGAATCTGGTTTATACGAATTTCGTGCAGAATCAGATTCGTGCAATATTCGTGTCAGATCAGGTTTGTGCAAAATCCGTGTTGAATCTGATATTTGCAAATCATAACTTTAAGTTGGAAGAACATTGTCAATGGAGGAGAAGAAGAAAAGAGAATAACAAAGTTTTGCATCTTCTGAAGGAATTTGAACCCGAAGACCACGGTTAAGATTCGGGACGAATCTTTCTTCGACGGAGATAATGATGTAGATTGATATTTGGATATCTCCAAATATATCTTTATTATCTCCAAATGTATCTTTATATCCGCGTTTATCCCTAGTTATCCGGGTATTCTCAGAATCAACGAATCTCTAGTTCTATCTTTTACGCTTCCGCGTTGCATCAATATCTTGACTCATAGAGAAGAAGAAAACAAGAATTTTTAATAGTTATAACTTATAAGTTATATGCTCCGATTGGTAACTGCGGTTTTCGCGGTGCGGAACTAACGAGTTGACAGGTGCGGTGCGGTTCAAGTGCGGTGCGGAACTAACGAGTTGACAGGTGCGGTGCGGTTGAATAAACGGTGTGGAATAATGTTTGATTGGTGAAATAATAATAAGCGGTGCATAATTATGTTAAAACAATATGAATTATAGTTATTGTTATTTTTTTTTTTTTTAACATCAGATTTATAATATTAAGAAAAGTTTCCTGAGTTGGTTGCCCAACATGGAGGAGAATTACAAATAATAGAATCAAACGAAGTTTTAATTCGAGCGCTTTTTGCTAGAATGGTTATTTTAATGGTTATTTTTATATAAAAGGTTTAATATTCATATTCATGTAAAGTTATACGAGAGTATATTCTAAGATTTTTAAAAAATAATATATAAAACAAAATAAATATTTAAATGATGAAATACATTAAAATCGTAGAATATAAATTATGATAAACAATTCATTTGAGGTAAATTTTAAATATTATATGTACAATTTTACGTTAAACATTTTCAGAATTTCCCTGCATTAAATTTAGATAACTTTACATTGTAAACTAAATTATTGTATAATTTATTACAATTGTTTTAACATATTAATGAAATTAATTAAAACAACGGGAAAAAATTGTACTATAGCGTTTTTTCACCTATACACACCACTTGGGGTGCGGTTCAAAATTAGGCAGGCACTATCTCATTTTACTTGATGCAAAAAAAACTCATTTTGGTTTATAATATTTTAATGATAAAACGATAACCGTCCCGCAAATGTTAAATTGTTGTTGATTGGTAACATATATGTAGACCCCACCAAAAACCGTCCCGCACTTGTGAAAACCGCGCTCCCCAATCATAACCATAATATATTTATTACGTACAAGTAAATTAATTTTAAAAAATACTATCCAATGCGGTCAATAGAACTTCTCATTTTTAAAAGGCGGTCCATCACTTTTCTTCTTACAAATCCACTTTTATTTTTGTTAAACTTTTTTTTTTCAAAACCGCAAATAATTATAAAGATGCTTGATTGGTAAACAAAATGCGGTTTCCCAAAAACGCACTTGAAATCCAACTTGATTGACTTGTTATATCGTAGACGTGGACTTTATTATAGGCGTGTATGTAGCCATGCTAGACAACGAAGAAAACATTTTGTTAATGATTAAAAAGTAATTAGGTAAATCATTATCGTTTACTAGGCTATGATTTATATGGTCTTTAGTCTCACGTTATTAGCTGTCTAGTTTTGAACAAACCATTAGTGTTACTTAACCCGTTTTTCCCGACATGCCACAAGAAGATCATTGTGAGATTTGTGGCGTATTAGACCATCTTCAACAGAGAAACCCACAAAAATTCTAAACTATTCGTTGGGACCCATGAACAGTTGGTTTACAAAAAAAGAAAAATAAAATAATTAAAAACGCATCAATCATAGGTCGCCACGTATTCAAAGGACCCACTAAATAGTTAAGATCCAGATCTTAAATAGGAAATATAAGATCCAGATCTTAACTATTTAATTGGTCCCACCTGCTAAGATCTCTTTAAGAAACACCAATGTATATGCTCTTAGTTTATAGTTTTTAGGTAAAATATAAATATTTCCAACAACCCTAAGTTCTTATAGGGATGTCTCCTATGCCATAGAAAATATTGAAAAATCCTAAGCTAATGGCCCGTGAACTTTGAAACTTTTTCTGAGATATTCCAATCAAACAACTACCGACACGTGTTAATCATTGGATTTAACTAATCTATTTTTCATAGTATTCAAGTTATTCAATGAACTTCGGAGTGCATAATTTAGGTAAATCACACAAGCCCTAAACTAAGCTAAGATTTTTTTTTGTTAAAGAATCGATAACCTGAGTGGAATAAAATTAAAGACACTATATAACATCATTAAAACTTATGTTTAGCTTATTTGTTTATCAACAAATCTTAATTATCATAAACAGATCTCACGATAATCAGATTCATATAAGGTGATATAAATTAGAGAGAACAATTTTTGACCGTACATTATATATAACTAGATCGATGAAATCTCGCGTAATACACTAGTAAAAAAAATACCCATACCCACGAAAAAGCCACGAAAATTTTTCGTGGTACGGGGTAAAAGCCACGAAATGCCACGATGAACAGTAACAGACTACCCATGAAAAATTTCGTGGTTTTTTCGTGGCTTTTTCGTGCTACCCACGAATTACCCACGAATTACCCACGACTACCCACGCAAATTTTCGTGGGTAACGTGAAACCCACGAAAATTTTTGTGGGTAGCGCAAAACCCACGAATTACCCACGAAAATTTTCGTGGGTAGCGTAAAACCCACGAATTACCCACGAAAATTTTCGTGGGTAGCGTGAAAAACACTATAACCACTAATTTCTTCGTGTGTACCTAAAAACCCAATATTATTATGTTTTTGTTCACTATTTTCATGAGTTTGTTCACTATTTTCATGAGTTTGTTCACTATTTTCATGAGTTTGTTCACTAATTTTTAGGTTTGTTACATTTATAAACATATTATAACGCGTTATTTGTTAAACGTTATTATTCATTACTCATATAATAAAATATCACAATACATAACAACTTTATTTTAAACGCGTACAAAAGATGGAAGGAAAATAGTAAATATTAAAACGACATAAAGAGTTCGATGTTGAACGCGATCATTATTTGTAAACATTGACGAATCGAATGTTTATTCATCGTCTGATTCAGGAACTATTTCGTACTCGTAACCAGTTGTTCCTTCATCTGCTTCATCCGGTGTAGATGTTACAGTTGGTTCGTACCCAGCGATCATCGAACTAGCCCCAATTATCTGTTTCAAAAAATATTTTAGTTTGTACTTATAAGTATATATATACTAACAACCTTAAGGAGAACCTACCTTGACAACGCTTCGCTCAGTGATGTTGAGGTACTTAGAATTCATGTTAAAACGGGTTACAGATACATTCTTTAGAATGACAACTGCACCTACACCAGTGTTGACTTTGTATTCGTCATTGTTGAAGATGTTATGGTGCATGGTTCCCTCGATTATTCCAGACGGATCTTTTAAGGTTATTAGAAGGTCTCCTTGGCCGCTGGGGGACGAATTGGAAAGCATAACGACAACCTGAAAAAATGATTACTTATAAGAAACATCGTATATATATCTTAAATGAAATAATATTGGTAGACAAAGGAAACCTTTTTCACTTTGACAAACTGCGAACGAGGGCATTGTATTTCTGCAATTTGGGTCCAAAATGGTGTGGTCCTATTGTTATGAGTACCTATATATATTATGAATGATATAGTTAGTCATCTACAATTATTAGTATAATGATAAAAAATTCATTTTCGTGTATACCTTCGCGCAACATGTAATCGATAATAGAAGTCCACCGAGGACTACTAAAATCATGGTCTCCCTTTTGTGGCTCATTTCGCCTTCAACATTAATATGATCGGCGTGCCAACGCATATGTCCCGCAGTTGATTGACTTTGGTATAATCTTTTCAAACGATCGGTAATGGGAAGATAAAACATTCGCTGTTTTGGAATCTTTTTTCCATGAGCATTCCACGGATGATATCGATCACTAAGACAAAACCGACACTGATCGAGCGTCGCATCTTCTCCCCGCCAAAATAACATGCAATTGTTCTCGCATACATAAATTTTATGAACGGGTAAGCCTAGGGTCTTTGTAATTTTTTTTGTTTCGTAGTACGACTCTGGAGCAGTATTCGGGCTTGGTAGAATCCTTTTGATAGTACTAGCAATGTCGTCTACAACACCCGCTGATATATTGTGCTCCGTCTTCCAACGTAGAATACATGACGCCAAATATAATTTAGAATTCTCCGTTTTGCAACCTTCGTATAAAGGTTGATTAACTTCCATGAATGCTTCATATGACTTGTCTACGCCTGCCGGAATTTCAACTTCTTCACTATATCGCTGATCTTGCATCTCTGGAATATCATGAACATCTTCGAATGCTTCATGAAATGTTTCTTGTACATCAACATGAGGATGATGATAACGTTCACGGTTGGCTCTTCCATCAAATTGTGTTCCAACAGAGGATTCTCCCGTAACCATGAAAGATTCTCCATGATTACTCCAAACATAGTAATTGTCTTTGAATCCAACTGTGTAAAGATGACGGGTCACCACCGTCGCTGTTTGATGCTTTACATTCTTGCATCGGACACATGGGCAAAGGAGTTTCCCGGTTGCCTGAAATGATGGTTGCTGACAAGCAAATTCCATGAACACGGTAATCCCAATACAAAATTTTTTGGTGACAGTATTTGTTGATGGATCAATCCGGAGATCCATCCATCTTTTAGAATGGTTTGAGAAAGACATAACAAATTTTTAAATGATTTGGAATTACTAGTGTTATGTGTTACAAATTATGAACATATAGACAATGTATTTATAATACCATGAAAAATACGAAAATTTAACACCTACCCACGAAAATTTTAATGGGTTTTTCGTGGGTACATATATGCCACTTGCAAATATGATACTATATATGAAGTGACAATTCATATGAAATGACAACTCCCTGCAAAACCCGCTCCGAAAAGTACTCTTACCCACGAAAATTTTCATGGCTTTTTCGTGGGTATATATGCCATTTGCAAATCTGATACTATATATGAAGTGACAATTCATATGAAATGACAACTCCTACCCACGAAAATTTTCATGAGTTTTTCGTGGGTACATATGAAAAGACATCACCCTGAAAACCCGCTGCGAAAAGTATACTCCCACCCACGAAAAATTTCATGTGTTTTTCGTGGGTACCGCACTACTAACAAAAACCCACGTTTTTATTTGTGGATCATAGAACTCTAGAAAATCTTTATTAAGTCTATAAATATAAACTTGTTTGAGGAAATTAGTAAATACAAAACATATAAAATAAACATGTCGAAGAAAAATGTTAATCGCTCAGAGGAAGATAAAATAATAAACACTTTCGTAGAGTCTTTACCAGAAACATACAACCATGTTTCTTCCACCATTCACTTCAGTAACCCAACGAACAAGAGTCATGGTTCTACTTCACGTGCTCCACCTAAGCCTCGTAAAGCACGCTCTCCAGTCCGTGATGAAAAAAAAGTACTGAAAAAACCCAAATCGACCGAGGTTGTAGATGATTTCGAAGAACCAAATCTGATTTTCAAATGTCCAAATGACTATTACGGTTGTTGTGACAAACACATGTTAAAATTTGAGCTGGATCATTAAGAAACGTGTTTAGTTATTAATGCACCACTACAATAAGTGCATATATGCATGAGTTTTATGTTTGCTTTTATTAATAATATGTGCATCATTAAGTAGATGTGCATCTTTATGTAACAGTTTTATATGTAATGCTTTTATTTAAAATATTGTATCAAAGTTTGAATTATCTTATTTTGTATTAATTTGTGCTAGTACTAGTTGGACAACCAATACACTCCAACATGATTTGACAATTCATAAATGTATTCTCACTTTTTGGAAAATATCTTAATTTAACTATAAATACATATGATGGTGTGTGTATATCTTTAACATATATCAAAAAAAAAATGTCTTCAAGCTCAGATAATGAAAACTCTGAATCAGAAAATCCACACGTGTTTATTCCTCTTCCAAAATATTCATGGGAAACTGAAACTCAGTTTGACGAATTCACTCAAGAGATACCAACTTACTCATGGGAAAATTAAACTCAGTCACCAATCTATGATAAAAAAACAAAAGGTCATGACTTTGACCGGGTCACCGATGATGTTTTCTGTAAGGAAATTGAAGAGCTACAACCATCTCAATTAAAGTCAGATACTTACGGTGGAAGTCCTGTAAGTGAATCATATGGTCAATACTATGATGATGATTTTGCACAAAGACCAGAAAACCCTAACTTAAATCTAGATCTTGATGCAATCCAAAGGGAATTAATTGTGTGACGATTTTACTGATACCTACGGTGAAAGTTCTTCTAAGGCTTGCAAGGATCATTACTATGATGATGATTTTGCCCAAAGACCAGAAAGCCCTAACTTAAATTTAGATCTTGATGCAATCCAAAGGATGTGTGACGAAGTTTTATATTCTCCAGAAAAAAAACAAAAAGGAAAGAAAAGAATATGATAAGTTTGTAGTCTAAAATGTTTAAAATGTTTAATATGTTTAATATTTAAATTCTCTAATGCGTCAGTTTATAAGTTTTAACAAGTTCTATGTTTAATTATTAAGTAATGTAATGTGTTATATTAATAAAAAAAATAAAACCTTACATAATGTTTTATTTTTTTTATTAATATAACACATTACATTACTTAATAATTAAACATAGAACTTGTTAAAACTTATAAACTGACGCATTAGAGAATTTAAAATATTAAACATATTAAAACCTTACATAATGTTTTATTTTTTTTAAGTATAAAAAAGCACCCACGGAAATTTTCGTGGGATTTTCGTGGCTTTCATGTACCCACAAAAATTTTCGTGGCTTTCTCATACCCACGAAATCATACCCACGAAAATTTTCGTGGCTTTCTCGTACCCACGAAAATTTTCGAGGCTTTTTTAAGTACCCACGAAAATTTTCGTAGCTTTTTCGTGGGTACTTCCGCCGCTGGTTATCACTTTTTGATAAGTTTTTAGAAAATCCGGCGATTTCAGGCGATTTCTCCGGCGATTTCAGGCAAAACTCCGGCTATTTCTTCAGGTTAACTTATATATGTATATTTTGTTGTTTGAATTTTGATTGTTGTGGAATTATGATAATTGTTGTTTGATTTTGGTTTTTGATCTAGATCTTGTTGTTTATTATGTTTTTTGACCATTATATAATGAATGTTGTTGATTATGTTTGATCTAGATCTTGTTGTTTAGATCTTGTAGTTTGATCTAGGTTATGAATGTTTAATTAGGAAAATATAAAATATATATATTATAAGGACATAAACAATTATAAGGTCATTCATAATTATAAGGTCATAAACAATTTAAACTAAAAATTATACAATTGTAACAATTTTCTCCATTACAAATCTTAGGGATTTTGTCTTTCTATAATTGTTTATTTTACTTAAACTTTCTATTGTCTTTCTATAATATGTGAATTTCACTTAAAATATGTGATTTTTACTTAAAATATCTTTGTTTAATTAACTTAATATATGTGAATTTTAAAACACTAATTTCAAAATATGTTTTCTTGATTAGTGTTTTAAAATTTGTGATGCCATGTTTTTTTACTTAAAATTATGTTTGTTTGTTTGTAGTTATGTCTTCGTCTAGGGGTACACAATCTCGTTCTAGTAGGCCGTAGTTGGGTCTCCCCCAATCTGCCTTAGGTGCTTCTGGTGATTATCGTTATCGCTTACAAGCGGTATACCAATCGCCTTATTGGAGATCGCAGCCTTGCCTCCATCCTCAAAAGGAAAATGGAGCACTATGGTATTTAATCATCTTATTTTTTTTGCAATTATATATATATATATATATTATGCATTGTGTTATAAAATGTATTTATGACGTTTTACAAATTTTTATTAAGGATTGGGATCGATGACTCGGTCAACAATTTTATTAGAAAGACGTGGCAAGGTAATTTCTGGGATCCTTGGAAAAATTGGACCGACGTTAAAAAAAATCAACCCGACAAAATTGAAAGCTGGTGGGGATCATTCGTGGTAAGTTACAGTTTTAAAATATTTAATCGTTTATTGTGTAAACTTTTATACTAATAATTGTGGTTTCGAGTTGTAGGCAAATTATTATTGGGATCCCTCGCACGAGGACCTCGTCTTTTTCGAGTGGAAGGAAAAGACAAAGAAGGGAATCGGGGAGGAAATAAGTAGGAAGCACATAAAGGGAGTGCGACATACTTATATCAGCGATGAAGATTGGGTCCGCCTTTTGGCAGAGTGGAATACTCTCAAAGCCAAATTGAAAAGTCAGAAGGCATCAAGCCGTTAGACTCCTATAGACGGGAGTACAATGCATTTCCACTACGGCGGCCCCAATTCATTCTCGAAAATCAATTATAATTTGGTAAGTTTAATAAATACACTAATAAATACATACGAATAAATTTATTTTCGTTACTAATAGTAACATTAACGTGTACATTTGAATTTTAACAAATACAGCAACAAGAGGATCCCCAATCCCGGGATCACTCTCTTCTTGATTTAGTCAAGAAGACACATCGACGCCCTGATGTCACCTTCAGTGATCCCTACATTGAGGGAATCGTTAGGGCGGTTGAAGAAGAGGCTTCTCCGTACGAAGGTACGTCGAGTACGGCTTATTCACCGGGTGAAGAGTCTTATACGCAAAGAGTCAACCGTTTATACTTAGAGGTAAATCTTTTTCATTTTCTATTGCTATAATTTTTGTATCTTTTGTTATTGATGATGTAATGTTTAAATATGCAGAAGGTCAACCCGAAATACGGAGAGGCCTACGGCGTAGGTAATGCGAAGACGCAGTTCTATCAACCGTACTGCCCTTATCCGTCATCGACACAAAAGGATATCCGCGGTGAATTTGAAGCGTTTGAGACTAGCACTCAAGAAAGGTTAGATCGCCTTGAAGCTGGAAGCTCGGCGGGGTCGGGTCAAGTCCCACAGGACCCAGAAGACCTGAGTCAGGGCACGCTAGACCCGACTATAGTGCCGCAAGGCGGGATCCAGCTCGAGGAGTTCAACACAACCCACCTGAACTCGCTTGGGAATTTTGATTATAACATGTAGTTTTTTGTATTTTGCAACTATTTTTTTTAATTTATATAACTTTGAATTTTGTTAAACTATTTGCTTTGCGGTTTTAATTTTAAAATATTATTGTCTTTCTAATTCTGTTTTAATTTTAATTTTTTATTTATAATTTCATAAATCAAAATTGGATTATTATTTTTTTTAAAAAAAATTCGGCCTACCCACGAAAAGCCACGAAAATTTCTACCCACGACGCTATACCCACGAAAAATTTTCGTGGGTTTTCGTGGCTTACCCACGAAAAATTAGGCAAAAAACCCACAAAAATTTTCGTGGGTATCTTGTTTTTTTTTACTAGTGATACGCGAACAAATTACATAAAAACATTTTATAATTATATATTCATAATGTTAGTAAATTTGTATAGTTATATTTAGATTTAAACGGAAACTAATATTATACCCGTTATTTCATTAACAAATAAATATAAAGACACACAACAATATATAATGTAGTAAATAGTAAATAAGTGATTTTTACCTTTTTCAAAAAACATTTATTTTAAATTAATAATTGGATAGTGGATCTATGAAGATAACAAATAAGTTATTATAAAGATTTATTTATTACATTTCTAATTTGTTAAATTTTTCTTTTCTATGTTATTTTCCTTATTTCTGATTATTTTTCATTTTATAAAATGTCTACGTAACAATTTTAATACACATGTCACAATCTGAACTAACCTTACAAATGTCACGATCTGGTGAGTTATAATTATGTTTATGTTTCAAACTCACGTTAAACGCGCTTAGTTTTATTAATAAGATCTAATATTACTAAATAAATAAAAAATACTAATTGTTTTTGGGATCAAGATTAAACAAGATTTAGTCAAATTTTCTTTTCATTTTTTCTAGGGATATTTGGCAAAATAGTCACTTTTTTGGGTATATTGCATTTTTCATTCTCCTAGGTTAGGGTTTTAACCTAATTATTAATCAACGCGTGACTCTAAACAATATCATAAAACTTTGTTGGAAAGAAGAAAAAAAGTAAAGAGTAAAGAGTTGGAATCCACTAGAAAAGGTAAGAGAGATTCTCTGTCGTTTTACCTTTTTTTAACTTTAATTTCCCAATTGTCCTTTAAAAAGAAATATTTCAGCTTCCAATTATTGGCCGACTTAAATTTATAAATCCTATAAGCACAATAATAGTATATGCATTCGACCAATTATTGTTCGCCGTAACGTTTCCCATTTTTAGACCTTTTATTATACATATAGGTCAATTTTAAAAGATTCATTCCTTCGAGAAAGTATCAAAAATGGTAAAAAAACATATTACTAATAATGCATGCCTTCTATTAAAATTTATTTTAGGATTAAGTGAATTGCAAACGTATCCAAGTTAACAAAGGCTTCACTTTCACATTTAAATCAAAGTTTGGGCATATGTGAAAACTAGACTGGAGTTAGTAAAACAATAATCAACGATAATTAGAGCAACAAAAAATAGATAAATGAAACCTTCATCAATTAACTAATTCAATTACATGTTAACAAAAAAAGGTACATATTTTTTTTTTTTAGTTAATAAAAAAAGCTACATATTCACATCTAAAAACAATTATACAACTCTTGCTTAACTGAAAAAAAAAACAATTACGTATATAACTCTTGCGCACTATCTATAATAATACCTCATTTGAAGTCTCTACACTTTGAGAAAAAAGTGAAAAAAATTATATATATTTGTCAAGAAAAAATTGACCAGGAACACATCACATGACCAAGATTCCTTTTTTCATGAATCATTTTAAGATGTTTAAGGAATGACTTTCTAACACGTGTTGTCTAAGTGATGTGTTCATAGTAAAGTCATATATGCCACAACTATTATATATATATGTGTGTATGGGAAGTTCCAAACTCTTTGGTAGCATGTGGAAGCATGTGACTCAGATGCCCTCATTATAGGGAGCAAAACTTGTGTGTCGATATTTTACTTGAACAATCATCTCTGACACCTTCTTAAAATTATGGAAATTTTCTTGTTGTGTTCAAGTCAATATTTTTACAATTTAACGTTTAACTGATTTTTAGTGGATGATGATGGCTGCTAAACTACATAAATCAAATAAATAATTTAGTATCTTTAATTTATTAAGGGAATACTGCCAAAGAAAGTACAAGACGTCAAGAACCATTTAAAGAAACACAAATTAAGAGAGATTAGTAGAGGCATGGGTTCCAACGAGACCATGTGGACTTGTACGAGGACAAGTTTCAATTCGTCTCTTTTTATTTCCAATTTTGTTTAGAAATATTGGTTACGAATAACATAATATAAAGCAAAAGGTGAAACTACTATACATTTTTAAAATGGTTCGGAATATATATGATGAGTTGGAATTTATTGAGTTTTATCCCATAACATACTCTTACACAAAAAAATAAAATAATAAGTACATTATTCGATTATATAATTCATCTTAAAACATGTTATCAGATCAAACTTTATAATTAACAAAAACAAAATCTTCTACACAAGAAGTTTTTAGCCAATTATTCTAACGTTATTTTTAATTAATTTTCTATATAGTCGTTAGCTAGCGGTTCAATATAATTCCACTTTCCAACTAAAGCTTATTATTTTTTTTCCAAAATTGCATTTAGAAAGTCCTAGACATTTTTGGGGTTTTAAAAAGATTTTCTATTGATACCCATGATCTAATAAAAGCTTACAAAATGCCTTATGGCCCATTTAGTTTTGCACAGCCCATTACAAATAGATTTTCTTTTTGTCGGATACAAATAGGAAAAAATGTCAATTAAAACGTCAACTTTACAAATTCACCAAAAAAGCATGAACTTTCACGTGAACCATTTAAATCATGTATTTTTCGTTGACTGGCGTTTTAAATCATAAATTCTTTATTATCGGAACAAAAAGAGCACAACCTAAACAAAAAGTGTCCAAAGTTAAGTCTATTAACGCAATAGTTTGACATTGTTTGAGGTTTATTTGAAGAACCGAGCACTTCAATTGGCTGAAATTGAGCATACTGTCAAATTTACCGTTAACAGATTCAATTTTGTTCTCTTTTTGTCTCAGTAAAAAAAAATTCGTGATTTAAAACGTCAGTCAACGAAAATAGATGATTTAAATGGTTCACGTGAAAGTTCATGTTTTTTTTTGGTAAATTTGGAAAGTTCATGATTTAATTGACATTTTTCCCGATACAAATAGGTTAAGATAGGGAATTTGACCCGTATGACATTGACACATTTAGTGTTAGTGTGTTCTCAAACATTTAAATGAATTCCTCACTAACAATATTGCTTATAACTTAGCTTTCATGAACAAAAGAATTTATTTCAGACTAATGGTTGTTTAAAAAATATATCTAAAAAGCAACAATGCACAAAAGAACACAGAAAAAAACGCATACATGGTGATGATATTAAAGTCTCAAAACAAAAAGCATGATTAATTAGTAACCATCCTAAACATAATTAATCAAACCCGTTTAACTTCACAACGACAGAAAACATATGAATTAGGAACCTTAAGCACACTACTAGCCCACTCAACTTTCCCATAAACTTCACTATTGTTTTTGCGCCTTTCAAGCGCAACCACGGCACACCAAATATGCTTCTCTTGAGGGTGATACGGTACAAACTTCTCCCACAATATCAATATTTTGCCACCATAGTTTGCTGTTTCAACAATATCATAACCTCGACGACTTGCGTTGAATGCATCCAAACCCTTGACCACTCTCCATTCCTTGCTGCAATTTTTGTCATACCAATAGCACAAATAACTATTACAATGGTACAATACATCACCTATCTCGCACTTACTTATCTTCTCATTAATCATACCTTTTATTTTTGAAACCTCCCATTTACTACTTTCTTTTGGATCATAAACATATTTTATCCCTTGTACACTCTTAACGTAAATCTTTCCTTCAACAACCGCCATTTTCTTAACATGTAGCTCTCCTCTTATAGGGCCATGCAAAGTTTCCCAAGTTTGAGTCTTTGGATCAAATACTTCTGCCCAATATGCGGAGTCACGTGCGGCGTAACCTCCTATTACATATAGTTTATCATTTAAGACGCAAGCAACAGCATTGGAACGAGCTACGGTCATGCTAGGGCCTTTACTCCATTTGTAAGTAGTACTATTGTTACGGACCCGCATGACAGAAGATGGATTAGTATTATATTTTTTAATAGCGTATGATACCGAACCAACCGTGAATATGAATCTTCGTGTACGAGGAGAATAAGAAGAAGGTATTGGTACCAACAAAGTAGTATTCTTCTTCTTGTTGTTGATGATGTTGTTGGTTAGGGTTTGATTAGGTTTAATATATAGACTAAACCAAGAGGGACATATTTTGTTGGGCAATTGTAAACACACGTGAAGGATGTTTTCACGTGTTCCAAGGTGTAACCGCGCAAGGTAGAGACTCTTTGATAAGATGATATCACGAAAGGTTTTGCATACTAAGGTGAGTTTAGGGTAGTAAGATTTGGATATGCGTGCTAAGCAGCTCACAATGATTTCATCGGGGAGAGAAAAGAGAGATGGAGATTGATTTGTTTTGCTCTTTTTATGCGGTGGTTTTTTGATATCGGAGGAGTTCATATCGACGGTGAGGCTGAGTAGGTAGCAAAAGTAAGATAAATGTTTCTTTTTTTAATAGAGATTGTAGGGTAAAACACGAATTAATAAGTACTATATGATATTGTAATAATTATATATATATGTTATAACCTTTTTGTTTCTTAATAGGAAACTGACGAAGATTTTGTTTGTTGTGGTTCTATTGGGCACTTCATATATATAATAGGATTAGGTCTTTTTTCTTTATACCACCAACATTTTACAGTTTTCTTGTTATTTCCCCTTGATTTGGTCAAAGATATGGAAATTTTGTCAAATATATCAGTATGTTCAAAAATCGATCAAAGCCTACTTAGAAAAAAACAGAGAAAATACATTACATATGATGGACACCATAATTTACTTCTAAGAGAAAATGAAATAGTTTTGAGTGTGAATAATTTTATTTAGTGAACACACTGTCACATCTATGTGACATAATCTCAACATCCATAGCATCTAATAATCCTTTTACCTTAACATCATGGCGCAGCGTAAAGATAGGTTTGTTAGCTCGATCGAGAGAAAGAGATTCTCAAGAGACCTAACTCGCTCAATCAAGAAGTTTATTCAACTCCTTGAGACCGACTTCCTGTTTTGATGACGTTAATCGAATCAAGACAAGGTTTTAAAAGCTAAAGCTCTCAAGTTTATTCAAATCAATTCGAGAAACCATAAGCCTAGGACATGGCTTTATATAGTTGTAATCGTAATCACATTCCGATTAGGATTAGGAAAACTAACTTATCTAATAATAGAAAATATGCAAAAGACCAAATCAATAAAAAGGAAAACAAACGTATAAGGAAAACATGATCAAAGGTTATGTTTTGTCTAGGATGCTGCTCGCATCGGGTCCCCCGAGGTGAGAAGGATTCGACCTCGAATCAAGGGCGGGGTCGGGAGGATGATACTTAGACAAGTATTTGACATTGAAGACATCGGATGTTGAAATGTCTTGTGGTAATTCCAAACGATAAGCATTGTCGTTAATGCGTTCAAGTATCTTTAGTGGGCCAATCTTCTTCGCCTTCGACTTGTTATATGAATTCGCGGGCATTCGATCTCTCGTAAAAACCGCCCAAACTAAGTCTCCTACCTCGAATACTAAACGACGTCGATGAGCATCTCGCTGCGGTTTTGTATTTTGTTGTCGTGGTTGTAAGGTTGGCCAATGTGTCTTCATGAACCGTGTGTAGTGTTTCCACAAATGCAGCTGCCTCTCCATGGATACGAGTGCGATCCGGTAGTGTAGATAGATCTACAGGAGCTCGCGGAACCATGCCATAAATCACTTGGAACGGACTAAATCCCGAACTTCTATTAACTGCATGGTTATGTGCAAATTCAGCTTGCGGTAGTCGACTATCCCAAGATTTTATTGATTCTCCCACTAGACATCGAAGTAGATTACCCAAAGAGCGATTAGTTACTTCTGTTTGCCCATCCGTTTGTGGATGATATGCCGAACTCATGTCAAGACTAGTGTTTAACAACTTCCACAACGAACGCCAAAAATGACCAAGAAATCTTGAATCACGATCAGAAACAATGGAAGTAGGAAGACCATGTAGACGGTAAACTTCTCTAAAAAACAATGTTGCTACCTGAATTGCATCGGTCGTCTTTTTGCAAGGTATAAAATGAGCCATTTTTGAAAATCGATCAACGACCACAAAGATGGAATCAAATCCCCGTTGAGTTCGCGGAAGACCTAAGACGAAATCCATACTAATATCAGTCCATGGTTGTGTGGGAATCGGCAAAGGCATGTATAACCCGGCATTAGAAGCATGCCCTTTAGCACGTTGGCAAGTAACACAACGTTCGACATAACGCTCTACATCACGTCGTAAAGATGGCCAAAAGTATGATGCGTACACGAGCTGAAGTGTTCTATCACGACCAACATGTCCTTCTGTATGTAGTTCGGAGATTAGTTGTAATCTTAAACTACTTTCCGGAATACACAAACGATTATCTTTGAAAAGAAAACCATCGTGTAATGTATAAGATGAAGAATTCCCAATTGTTATAGCTTCAAATATCTTTCCAAAGAATGGATCGGTTGAATATAGATCAATCCGCGAACCAAAACCCGTCACCGTGGTATGTAGGATGCCGAGAAGAGATTGTTTTCTACTCAATGCATCAGCCACTCGATTTGACACTCCTGACGTATGCTTAATCACAAACGTAAATTGTTGTAGATATGCTATCCATGAGGCATGACGTGAAGAGACCTTACTTTGTGTGCTTAAATGTTTAAGCGCATCATGATCGGTGAAAAGAACGAACTCTTTATGGAAGAGGTAATGTCGCCAATGTTTAACGACTTGTATTATAGCGTAGAACTCCACATCGTATGTGTTGTATCGAAATCGCGCCCCTGCGAGTTTTTCACTAAAGAATGCTATTGGCCTTCCATGTTGACTCAAAACTGCGCCTATACCAGTCTTTGATGCGTCACAATGTAGTTCAAAGGGTAGAGAGAAGTCCGGTAAAGCTAAAACAGAGAGCCGAACACAACTTCTCCTTTACTTGTATAAAGGCTTGCTCGGCTTCACGTGTCCAAAGAAACTGACCCGTTTGAATGCAATCCGTAATGGGAGCCATAAGACCACTAAACTGAGGTACGAAACGCCGATAGAAAGAGGCAAGCCCATGGAAACTTCGTGCTTCCGTTAATGAAGACGGAGAAGGCCAAGACTTGATCGCAGCCTACCTTTCCGGGGTCCACCGCAAGACCTGTTCCGGACACTATATACCCGAGAAAATGCACTTGAGTGGCACCAAATTCACACTTTTTTAATGCTGCAAAGAACTTATCACGTCGCAAAATCTCTAACACTGCACGTAAATGCTTCACATGATCCTCGCGAGACAAGCTATAGATGAGAATGTCGTCAAAGTATACAACCACAAATTTCCCAATAAAAGGACGTAGCGCCTGATTCATTACTCGCATAAATGTGCTTGGCGCATTAGACAAGCCAAAAGGCATAACCAACCACTCAAAAAGACCTTCACGTGTTTTAAACGCGGTTTTCCATTCATCGCCAGGGTTGATACGAATTTGATGATATCCACTTTTCAAGTCTAATTTTGAAAATATTGATGCTTTACCTATTTGATCGAGTAAATCGTCAAGCCTTGGAATTGGAAAGCGATAACGTACTGTGATTTTGTTGATGGCTCTGCTATCAACACACATTCTCCAACTACCATCTTTCTTTGGAATAAGCAAGGCGGGAACCGCACAAGGACTAAGACTTTCTCGAAGAAACCCCTTTTTTACTAGATCTTCAACTTGACGTCGAAGTTCTTCGTGTTCGCTAGGACTCATTCTATAGTGAGCTCGATTAGGTAAGATGGCATCGGGAACAAAGTCAATGCGGTGTTGAATGTCTCGCAACGGCGGTAACCCGATTGGTAAATCATCAGGGAAAACATCAATAAATTCTTGAATGGTCGATGCAAAGTTCGAGTGCAATTTTTCTTGAGGTGGCGCCGTTACGGGGATCGTAAAGACGATGAGAACCACACCTTCACTACGCATTTCGGTTTCAAACGGAACTTTTTGGAGTAAGAGAACTTGTGGAGAAGATGTCGGGACAATTGGAGAGAGTGATGGCGTCAAGACAAACTTTTTATTGTTAAATGTAAAGGTATAAGTGTTATTATACCCATCATGTTGAACTCGCCTATCATATGCCCATGGGCGTCCCAAAAGGAGGTGACAAGCATCCATTATCACCACGTCACAATAAGTTTTGTCTTTGTAAGATTCTCCAATCGAAAAGGTTACTAACACACGTTTTGTTACCGGAAGATCCTTGCTTTTCTCCAACCACGAAAGTTTATACGGCTTTGGATGTATTTCGGCGGTAAGGGCGAGTTTAGAAACCGCATCTGCCGAAATTACGTTTTCACAACTACCCGAGTCAATAATGAAAGAACATACTTTGCCATTGATAGTACAACGAGAGTGAAAAAGGTTGTTGCGTTGTGGATGTGGCTCCTCTGTTTTAGGGGCAAGACACGAGCGTCTAAGCATAAGCAAAGGACCGAGTCGGCTCCTAACTCTTCTGCGATATCCGGGTCGTTTGCATCATCATACCGCGGCTCATCATCACCTTCCACTTCCTCAAGTAACAGTCCACGACGATTACGCGATGGGCATGCCGATTGTCGATGACCCCGTTCACCGCAAGAGAAGCAACGAAAACTAACGGAGCGTTGAGGTCTTGCCCGCTCTATCGCTGGAATTGTGTTTTCCGCAGGTAAGTTTGTGATATCCGGAGCCGGGAGGGAAGACCGGTTTGTAGCGGCTCGGTTAGGCCGAGAAGACGAACTCCAACCCGAGTAAGAGGCTCGTGTTTGAGTTTCTATTGTCGAGCTTGTTGATGTGCTTCCGACACGGACAATGGACGAAAGAGATTCAACGTATGTTGAATTTGTTGTCGCAAACCTCCAATAAAACGAGCTATTAGTTGAGACTCGGAATCTTGAATATCAACTCTATCGATCATGAGGAAAAAATCGGTGGCATATTCCTCAACGGTTCTTGTTCCTTGACGAAGATTTTGTAGTCTTTGAAACAATAATTGATCGTAGTTGAAAGGTAAAAAAGTTTTACGCATAGTTTTTTTAAGTTTATCCCAAGTAGTTATTTTGGTTTTACCAAGGCGAGCTCGTGATGTTTTGTTTTGTGACCACCATGCGGATGCTCGATTTCGGAACCTCATAGTCACGATGGGCACACAACCGTCGTGAGGAATCCTCTTAAAGTCCATAATAGCTTCAACTTCCGTGAACCAATCGAGTAATGCTTCGGCGGATTGACCTCCGTGATATTCGGGTATCTCGAACTTGAAATTTCTTTCCCGGCGAGGAATATTATCGTCGTCATTGTTTTGACGAATAACACGATCGTTACGGTTTTGTTGTAATGCCGCAAACGGGTTCTCGTTATTATCGTCCTCTCGCTTCATCTTCCTCTTCGTTATGGAAAGCGACGATATCGTCATTGATGATGGGTTGTCGAACTCTTGGTAATGTTAAGGCCGCCACGGCGGTTGTAAGTGTTTGAAGTCGGGCTTGGAGAGCGGCAAGTGTTTGACGAGTAATTTCGGCTTCGTGGGGGGAGTGACTTTCTTTGGACGAGCCATGATGGGAAAAGAAAAAAAAATTACGGAGCGTAGAGTGGCTCGATACCAACCCGGCGCAGCAGTAAAGATAGGTTTGTTAGCTCGATCGAGAGAAAGAGATTCTCAAGAGACCTAACTCGCTCAATCAAGAAGTTTATTCAACTCCTTGAGACCGACTTCCTGTTTTGATGACGTTAATCGAATCAAGACAAGGTTTTAAAAGCTAAAGCTCTCAAGTTTATTCAAATCAATTCCGAGAAACCATAAGCCTAGGACATGGCTTTATATAGTTGTAATCGTAATCACATTCCGATTAGGATTAGGAAAACTAACTTATCTAATAATAGAAAATATGCAAAAGACCAAATCAATAAAAAGGAAAACAAACGTATAAGGAAAACATGATCAAAGGTTATGTTTTGTCTAGGATGCTGCTGCATCACATCACATGACACCGTCACTTCTTTGTGCCGTGGGGAAGAGATTCAAAGAATGTTGACGATGGAGTGGTGGTGGAGGTGAAGTAACATGGGAGGTAAGAGGTGAAGGGAGATCATGAGGAAGACTATTTGTGGGACGGTGCCACGTGGAAGATGGATCATCAGGTTTGTCGATGGAAATCTAGGTAGAGGTCGGAGGTAGATGTGGCATCTCCATGGTAAAAGAGTGTTGTAATGTGACGTAGAGAATGAGAAAGAGAAGAGACTAAGTGAGAAAATGAATTAGTGTTTTGCAATGCATGGAGGAGCAATATGTGGTTGTAGTTTTTTTTATTTATGTTTGCATCCCAAAAATTACTATTTGTGACTATGTGAGTTGTGACAAATAACCAAACCAATATACTTTTTGTGATATGTTTGCTAATTTGTCGCCAACTAAAAATAATCAAATTATGTCTATGAAGCCCAATATACTTTTTGTAAAATTGTAAAGCCCGTTAAGCCCAATCTTTTAATTTCGTATCAACTTTCCATTAATCCAATTTCAACTACACATAATAAAGAAACACCATAAAGAGATGAGCTTGGGCATCAAGAAAAAAAATGAAAAATATTTTTCTTTTCTCTTCATCAAGAAATAAAATAAAATAATTAATAGGAGGAGAATACGGATTTTTGTCAAGACGAAATCGGTAAAATATGGGTCTAAGCGATTCTCAGTGGAAAGCTTTTTCAATGAATTGAATAAAAAAAATTATCCAAAAAAATGATAACATGTCGTCGTCTTCTACTTCAATCTTGCAAAAACGGTGCAAATCAAGCTGTTAATTTACTCAGAGGGTTAGTCAAATATTCTTAAAAA
The DNA here is from genome assembly GCA_963556525.1 of Cochlearia excelsa. Lineage (NCBI taxonomy): Eukaryota > Viridiplantae > Streptophyta > Magnoliopsida > Brassicales > Brassicaceae > Cochlearia > Cochlearia excelsa. The sequence goes on along the minus strand of OY748331.1, from coordinate 329,323 downwards.
CCCTTCTCCTCATAAACCCTAATCTTTATTCTTCTTCTTCTTCTGTGTTCTCTTTAGGGTATTTGAATAATCAATCCGCGTAGAAACCCACTTTCTCTCTGTTGATAAATGTGTGAACTTTGATTCTGATTTGAAATGCTTTCTTGTTTGGTTTTGTTAAATTTCAAGTCTTTTATTGATATATTACATTGAATTGTGTTGAGATTTTGTATGAAATTGTAGGCGTGGACCATTTAAACGAATCCAAGCATTCAATTACAGTAAATCAACAAGAAATAGCAATGGAACATCCCAAGATGCTATAAGAACTCAAGCTCAACATCATTCTCATTCTCAATCTCAAGCTGTTCCTCGTTCCCGTGCTCGTTTCGCCGTTGTATAGCTCTTTTCTAAAACCCTCTTGTTGCTTATTCTGATACAATGGTGTAATGTAGAAACCAATCCTAATGATATGTTTGTCTTTTGTCTGCATTTTCTTCAGCCAGCACTTGTGCTTGGATTCACTGGTTTTATATCGTTTCTTCATTACAACGACGAAAGAAGAGCTGTTCCTAAAGGTATTAAGAGACTTTGATTGATGGTTTTTGACACATTAGATTGATAAAGTTTAGATCTTTACTGGTTTTGACTTGTTTCAGGACAAGCAAGTAGCAATAGCGGTTGTGGTTGTGGCTCTAATACTACGGTTAAAGGTCCGATTATCGGAGGTCCATTCACGCTTATAAGTACACAGAACAAGATAGTGTCTGAGAAAGACTTTTCTGACAAATGGGTTCTACTCTACTTTGGTTACTCTTTTTCACCTGATGTTGGACCCGAGCAATTGAAGATGATGTCTAAAGCCCTTCATAAACTAGGTTAAAAAAAAAACCTTTAACCATATTATTACTAGATTACATAATACAACGTGTTCTCTTTGTTACTAATGATGCCTTTTGTGTTTAATGTGAATCAATAGAGACTAGTCATAACCAGAAGATTCTCCCTGTCTTTGTAACTCTTGACCCTTTACGAGATACACCTTCTCATCTCCACGCCTACTTGAAAGGTCTCTGTTTTTGACCTTGTGTTTGCAGCTAATCTTCTCTAAGCTCTCTCTGACTCTTCGCATTGTCGTTTTGTAGAATTCGACAGTAGAATACTTGGATTGACAGGGTCTGCAAGTGCAACGAGGCAAATGGCGCAAGAGTATCGTGTTTATTTCAAGAAAGTTCAAGAAGATGGAGATGATTATCTTGTTGATACTTCTCACAACATGTAAGGAATCTTCTTTCTCAAAATCAAAACTTTATTGTATTGTTCACAAGAGCTAAATGTTGATTTTTGTTGTTGGTGTGTAATAATAGGTATTTGTTGAATCCAAAGAAGGAGGTTGTAAGATGTTTTGGAGTTGAGTATAATCCAGATGAACTCTCACAAGAAGTTCTTAAAGAAGTTACTTCTGTTTCACAATAATCTTATTTTTGACCAAAACACATAGAGAGAGAGAGATGATTACATACTAAGATGCTTTTTCTTGTTGGTGAAATTCATTTGACGATTTTGCAAGTTCTTCTATTTGTTATTGGAAAATGAAATTTATTTATTAGAGATTCCAAAAATGGCATGGATGAAAAATTCTATTGCCCAAATTGTATTTGTGTGGGGCCTGTGGGCTAACATAAAGCAATTACAATACATACATTCTCTATATTGGGCTTTAATACATGTGTATGTGCAATATTAGGCCCAAGAGTTACAACTTATTATCGTACTACTAAAAATAAAAATAAATAATTTTCGAGTATTATGATATTACTAGGATTTCTACCCGTGCTACGCACGGAAGTATATTTGATTAATAAAATTTACCAAAATTTTAGTTTACTACATAAATACTTTATTATAAAAATATATTACTATCTTTTGTTCTTTAAGAAAATGTGAATGAAACTAATATATAAGATTTAAACTAATATGATATAGAAGTTTTAAAGTTCATAGTTTCATATATTACTTTGGTTTTGACTGAGAATAAAATAAAATTAAGTATATAATTTTTTTTTGAATTTGAACATCCAAAAAAAGCAATCAAAATACCTTAAAATTTTCTTCATGCTACAATTACCACTTGTAAAGATTTGTCCACCCGTCAAAATGTTAGAGTTAGTGTAAACAACAAAATAAAGAAATTATGAATGTGTTGAGCATAAATTATGATTAAGAAAAAACAAAATAAATGTTTTTAGAAAAAGTAACTACCTAATTTTAAATATTTACAAATGGTAATTGTAGCATGAAGAAAATAATTTGAAAATTGTAGAGATGTGTTTAATAAATGAGTAAGGTTCATGGTGAAAAATGAAGAATAAATAGTTAAATCATGGTGATCTTTTAAGAAAATAGAGAAATTTATGTAGTTTTGTTGTTTAGAAAAGAAGGAGGGATAGATAAAATGTTAAATTTTGGAGGAGAAGTTACAAAAATATTTCTTGTATTTTGTATTTTTGTAGAATATAATTAAGTTAATTTGTCAAAAAATTACATCACTAACACGTTGTTAATGGGAGAGAAAATTGAGGATATTAGTAATGTTTCCTATTTTTGAGTAAAATCATTTCTTGTATAATTTTTTTTTGAAAAAAATAAATATTTTGAAACACAAGCCACATGGCAGAATTTGATTGACCATGTGACTTGTGGTTTATAATATAAAAGATATATGATATCGGTTGGATTTTGTGTCAACATTATATAAACTATTCATATATGTGACTTTTGTCCGAATGTGTTTTCCCACAATCCAAATTCAATTAACCACTCACTTTCATCACACCCTTCTCTCACACGTGTTTAATACACATCCCTTTAATTAATCTTTTTCAAAGCGATTTCATCTCAATTTTGGGTAAAATATTTTTAATTACACTACAATGTCTGATCATTTAGAAATAAAGTAAATTTGGACAACATTTATTTTTAAAAAAGTGTTGGTAACCAAACAAAACTAGCTAAGCCGTATAAATAAAGTGAAAATAGGGTTATGGCATTTGGTTAATGTCCCCATGCATATAGTTTATTTATTTCCTTTCAAGATACTAAAATTTAACATTATTGATTTTTTAATTTTCTTATCGAGCTTTTAGCATCGATACAAACTTAAAAGTTGAAACCATTATTCGATATCAATAACTAATGTTATTCTTGTGTTACTAATAATTAATGAATCAGGTGAAGAATCGAGTAACAATGATTATTTTTATTTACATGTTTATGCGCATCTTTTGAATTTGTGATTTTGTAATCATTCAATGATAAAGAGAAAATAATACAATATCTTAGTGGAAATTATATGATTACATTTTTTATTATTGTGATATATATATATATATATATATATATATTCTTGAATCGGGTCCAAGTTAACTGACCTAATTATGACATCATACAACAAGAGATTAGCTGATCATTAATTGAACAACCCATACACCTTTAACTATTTTTCCTAGCTACACAATCTACATAAACAATTATTTACACATAGGTGTATATATTTTATATACTTGGAAAGAAAAAGGACCGAGAGCAAACAAATATATATGTATTTATAACTAATTAAAATTCATATCCATTTTAAAATATTAGTAGTGACCTTTTTATGGATAAATTACTAGTAATATTTACTTTTACAATTCAATGATTTTATGTTTACATGCCAACAAATAACGAAGAAACTAAAAAATAAGACTCAGAGACATATACCCTCCTATAGTGGTTGTAAAAACAAAACAAATCATTATACAAACCAAATATCTACAATCAAACTCCATAACGAATAAAATTTAATATAAACCAAACCTTAGATAATATATACATGCATGAATATATAATAACTATATAATATAATATAAAGAGTAGACAATAGTGGATGGTGGTAGTGGAACCACTTAATGCGATTTCACCTTCCCTGTTTTTTCTCCAATTTCACTCAAAAACAAAATAAAATAATTACAACAAAAATCATGTCACACGCCAAATGGTCTTATTTTACGATACTACCCTATCTCACAAACTCCCTTCACAATTAAACTCAAACTAGTTTATTCCATTTATTTTCTTACGTTTTCTCTCATCAAAATATATCATACAAAACCAACTACTTGTTCTTGTTTTGTTCACAAGTACTTCGATGGAGTCCGGTAATAGTAGTAGCATGCAATCTTCAAGCGGTGGAGGTGGTGGAGGAGGAGGTGGAGAAGAGTACGATTCACGCGCCGCCGATCAGTCAATCTCAGCTTTCTTTGACCACCACGTCTCATCTATTCCTCCTCCTCCTCAACAAAACCACCACAACCTCCTCCACTTCGACCACAACAACAACAACAACAACATCTCTCTATTACAACCACAAAACTACTTCAACAACAACAACATATTCTTACCCGACCCGACTACTCAACCCGACATAAGATCCTTCACCGCCACGTCATCATCACACCCTCCTCCTCCTAACAACAACAACAACAACATAGGAGTAGTAATCAAGAAAAGCAAGAAAAGGTCTAGGGCATCAAGAAGAGCACCAACGACGGTTCTAACCACTGACACTTCCAACTTCCGAGCCATGGTTCAAGAGTTCACCGGAATCCCATCTCCGCCGCTTTTCAACACCAACTCCGTCGTCAACACCACGCGCCTCAACGCTTTTCTTGGCTTGTCTTCTTCTTCATCAAACACTAATTACAACAACAACAACAATCTCTTGTTAAGACCTTTTGCTTCAAAACTCATGATCCCAACGTCTCCTCTCTTATCCACATCCCAAACTCAACAATATCAAAACCCTAATAATAATTTTGAGAATATGAATCTACAATCTCTTCTTCAAACTCAGATTTCAAACCCTAGAAGCAATGAACATGATCAGTTTGGTCTTGATATGTTGCAGACTCCATCTACTACTAATCCCACGGCGGCTAACGGAAACATAGTAACCACCGGTGAGAATGGAAGTTATGGTGGTTCAGATCATAATAATGACGGTACTAATTGGTTATGTTCATCTTCCGACCAAAGAACATGAAGAGATTTATTTTTATATATAGTAGTAAGTTGTCCTAATTATTTAATCAAAGGGGTAATATTCTCTCTTGATATGATTATTCAACAAATCAAACATATAGCACATACAGGATAATGAGGATACTCAGTTTATAATTTCTCCTTTCGTATAATCACTTTCTAGAGTTAGTTTTATTTTGCTTGTAGGGTTTGTTAATTATTCTATGCTTGTTATGTTTTATCTTAGGTTTTTTCCATAACTACATGTTGGTGTGGTATTTGTTGGCAGTTGGATATCTTCTATATTGTATTTTTTTAGCACTGTCAAATTCAAATTTTATTATTATATATGTGACATTAAATGGTGGTACTAATTATATTTAATAATCTTATTTAAAATTGGAGTGAATGGTGGCGAGATTTGTGGAATCTTTGACGGCCGCCGGATTCATAAGTAATTTGGGGACAATCATATTATTATATAATAATAGTTAAAGTAATAATTTGAAAAATTACTGCTGATCGATCTCCCATGTGCTTAATTAGTCTTTTTTTTCTTTTGGTGTCTTCTTTCGCATCATCTACATTTAGAGTCAAGTTCCCATTATATGATTATTTTAATTCAATTACGATATTTATTTTGTATTTACAGTAATGTCATTTGCTAATAATGTATCTTAAAAGAATTACAAGCGTTACTATTTGACAATGAGATTAGTTTGATAATGGTCGTAAAAGAAATCATGAGATTTGATGAAGATATCTTTTGCTTGTTCATGTGTACAAAAAGCTCAAATGATTTTTGATTTGTCTGTTGCACGGACCAGTTACACTTATGTTACCAATGCACGACATAACTTATACATCACTTACATAATGATATGTATGTATCTTTATGTAAAAAGGAATATTATGATGATGATGGTTATTTATATATGGTGGACCATGATACTGATCGCTATTTGACGCACTGATGTGTGTTTGTCTACATATTCATATGAACAACGGATCATGCTATTAAGATCCGGTACACCGGAGTAAAACAGATCGGAGAAGAAGATGAAGACTGGAAAAGTTTGTTATCCGTCTTTAATCTTTTATTATTATCCTCAAACTCAAGTTTATTAATTGTCTCTAAGCTCACTTATATAGCTTAGTTAATACACATATTAAACAAGGATATGATAATCCATATAACCAAACACCTAATTAATCCAGCTCCATGTATCCTAATATGCCCCTCTCAAGTCTTTAGTCTTCAAATCTTCTTTAGGAAGGTAAAGACTTGACAGTGACATCTTCTTTAGAAATCCATGATAAGGACCAGGATGTAAGGGTTTTGTAAGGATATCTGCGTGTTGATTCCCTGTAGGAACATGTAGTACCTTCAGTTTTCCTGCCTTAATCTGATCTCTCACCGTATGGCAATCAACCTCATTATGTTTTGTACGCTCATGAAACACAGGGTTCATTGAAATGTTAAGAGCAAACTTATTATCACCAAATAACTTGGCTGGACAAGTCACTGTGATCCGCAAATCCTTGAGTAGTTGTTGAATCCATATCAGCTCACATGTAACCTGCGCCATACTACGATACTCTGCCTCTGTACTGCTTCTACTTACTACACCTTGTTTCTTTGACTTCCAAGCAATAAGAGAAGTCCCCAAGTAAACACAGAAGCCTGTAACAGATCTGCGTGTATCTCTGCAATTTGCATAGTCTGCATCCGCAAATGCATTCAAGCATAGTTCTGAATGAGCAGAGTATAATAATCCTTGTCCTGGATTTGCCTTAACATACCTCAACACTTTATGAGCAGCTTGAAGATGTATATCCGTTGGAGCTGAAAGAAACTGACTTAGCTGATGAACGGCGAAAGTGATATCTGGCCGTGTAATGGTGAGGTAAAGTAGTCTCCCAATAAGCTCTCTATATGTAGATGGATTAACCATGAGTTTACCCATATCTTTAGTAAGATGTAGACTTGGATCCATGGGAATGGAGCTTGGCTTACATCCTGTGAGTCCTACATCTTCCAAAAGATTGAGAGCATATTTTCTTTGACATACAGAAATTCCAGCATCTGATCTTGCAATTTCCAAACCAAGGAAGAATCTGGCTGGTCCAAGGTCTTTAATCTTGAATTCTGACCTTAATAACATCTTTAGTTTGTCAACAACGACATCATTATTACTCGCAATGAGTATATCATCGACATATACCAGTACAGCAATAAAGTAATGAGGTCCTTCTTTGACAAACAAAGTATTATCAGCAGGTGACTGAATGAAGTTTGCTCCAAGCAATACCGAAGAAAACCTCTTATACCATTGCCGAGAAGCCTGTTTAAGACCATAAAGAGACTTTAAAAGTCTACAAACAGGATTAGGTGGCAAGACTGTATTTGGTGGTGGAGTATATCCTTGTGGTAAACTCATGAAGATCTCCTCCTCTAAATCTCCATTGAGAAACGCATTAGACACATCCATTTGTGTCAAACTCCATCCTTTTGCTGCCGTAAGAGCAAGTAGTAGCTTCACGGTTGTCATCTTAGCAACCGGTGAAAAGGTTTCTAGGAAATCAATACCTTCCTGTTGCGTAAAACCTTGAGCTACAAGCCGTGCTTTATGTCTCTCCACCGTACCATCAGGATTATATTTGAGTGTAAAAACCCATTTACAACCCACAACATTCTTACCCGGAGGTAATGATTCCATCGCCCAAGTCTTAGCTAGTTCAAGAGCCGACATTTCCTCATTAGTAGCCTTAGTCCACTCTTCTGATTTCATGGCCTGTGCAAAGGTTTTTGGCTCTGTTTCAAGGCTAAAAGAGCAGATATAAGTCTGAAAAAGGGGTGTGAATTTGTCATAAGAAAGGACTGTATGTAAAGGGTAAGGGGTAGTGTGTTTAGGTGGTAAAGATAAAGAATGGGTAGTGTGTTTAGGGGTAGTGTGTTTAGGAGTTGTTATGGTTGAAAAAGGAACTAGAGAACACTGATACTCAGATAAGTAAACAGGAGGCTTAGTCTGTCTCTTAGGCCTAGCATTAATATTTGGAACAATATCTGTATCATGTGTCTCCATGTTTGGTGAATAGGTCTGAATACTAGGGTCAGATGTTTGACTAGGTACATTAGATATAGATGTTTGCCTAGGTACACTAGATGCAGATGAAGATGATGCATGTAAATCAGATTCAATGAAATCAGGTAATGGCATTGTTTCTACAAAATGCAAAGGAACAGGCAAAGGCAATATTGTATTAGGAAACATATTTACAGCTTCAGAGAGCAAATCAGTAGTTTTGAAAGGAAAAATAGTTTCATGAAAGATAACATTTCTAGAAATTGAAACAGATCTAGACTCTAAATCAAGCACTTTGTAGCCTTTATAACCTAAAGGATATCCTAGAAAAACACATGGTTTTGCCCTTGGAGAGAATTTGTGCCTAGTATGTGTATTAGTGGAAGTGTAACACAAACAACCAAAAACTTTCAGTGGATTATAATCTGGAACCTTATGTAACAAAAGCTCCATGGGTGATTTATGATTTAACAAAGGTGAAGGCATCCTATTTATCAAGAAAACAGCAGTATTAACACAATCACTCCAATACGGTAAAGGAACATTAGACTGAAATAACAAAGATCTAGCTACATTCAATAGATGTTGATGCTTACGTTCTACAACAGAATTTTGTTGTGGAGTATAAGCACAAGAAAAATAATGAATCATGCCATGTTCTTTGATCAATTCATGAAAAGCTAACTCAGGAGCATTATCGGATCTAATGGCCTTTATTTTTGAATCATATTGAGTGAAAATCATTTTCGGAAAAACAGGGAAAAACTTTTGTAACTTCGATTTATTTCTCAACATATATATCCAGGTAACTCTAGTACAATCATCAACCAAAGTAAGAAAATATCTATACCCTTCTATTGATTCGGTATGAAATGGTCCCCAAATATCCATATGTATTAGATCAAAAGGTTTTTCAGACAGATTATTATGAGAAACATAAGCTAAACGTTTCTGCTTTGCTAAAGGACAAATTGAACAATGAGATTCATGAGGTTTTAAAGAAGGAATGAAATTGACAAGTTTTTGTAAAGCAGCTTGTGATGGATGACCAAGGCGATGATGCCAAAGAAGTCCATCACCTAAAAACCAGCAAAAGAACATGTTTCAGGAGTTGATGGTGAGAGGGTTCTGTCTTCTTCATCAAGAATGTATAGATTGTTGTAAAGTTTACCCCTCCCAATCATCAATCCCTGTGAATGTTCCTGAATAAAACAACATGTTGCAAAGAAATGAGCAGAACAGAAAGATGATCTAACCAAACAGCTAATGCTAATCAAATTGAATTTGAAATCAGGAACATGTAAAACATGATGCAGAGTTAATGTTGAAGTGATTTCTATTGTACCAGTATGTGTGATAGGGACCCTAGTACCATTTGGTAAAGTAACGATGACACATGATACGAGTATTAATTCTTTAAACATAGCTATTTCTGAGCAAACATGACTAGAAGCACCATTATCTATTATCCAAGCATCAGGGGCTAGAATTTTATGTAAAGAGGTAAGGGTATGGTTCTGGAAAGTGAGAGAATGGTTTTCAAAAGTAAGGCTGGTTGATGGAAAAAGGAAATTACCAGAAGAAGAAGTTTGTGCCATTAGACCATGTTCAGTAATCATAGGAGTAGGACTTTTATTGATTTGTGAAGTTGATGTTGACTCTTGAGCTGAAAACTGTGCTTGAAACTGTGAAACCAATTGTTGTATCTGTTGTGGAGTATAGTCCTGTATCTTCATCTCTGTTCCATTATATCCAGCAGGTTGAGTCACCATTGGTAAAGAGGAACCATGTTCAGGTATGTAAGATGCAGCTTCTGTATAGACATTAGCAATAGCATTAGTCTTAGCATATGCATTAGGATGCTGAATCATTGGTTGCATCCTAGGTTGAGCTTGCTGCATTGGCATCCTAGGTTGAAATTGATTCATAGGTGGCCTGTAGTTGGTCTTGTAACCTGGTGGATATCCATGGACTTTAAAACACTTCTGAACAGTATGTCCCATCTTTCCACAATGAGTACATATAGGTCTTTGTGCAGGTCTAACTGTGTTATAAGCTGCTATATAACCAGTCTCTGCAACTTCAGAAGGAACAGCTTGTACTTGAAAAGCAACACTTTCCACCTTTGAAGATGGCTTCATAGTCCTCTGCCTCTCATCTTGAGTAACAATGTTAAACGCCTCTTCAATAGATGGAATGGGCTTTAACATCAAGATATGGCGTCTTGTCTGCTCATACGACTCATTTAATCCCATGAGGAATTTGGTAACTCTACTTTTCTGTGTCAGAGTTTCCCATTTTGCAGCAGCATCACATTCACATCTTCCACAAGTACAAACTGGAAGTTCCACATAGTTCTTATGTTCTTCCCATAAGGTAAGCAACTCTGTATAATATGCTGAGATGTCTAAAGACCCTTGTTCTATCTTGCTTAGACGTTGTTCAATATCATATATCCTAGGTGCATCATCTTGCTTAAACCTAGTAGACAAGTTCTTCCATATTCCCTCAGCAGTAGAAATATACAGTAAACTATGGCCTATCTTCTTAGAGACTGAATTCATCAACCAAGTAGCCACAATATCATTGCATATAGACCAAGTTCCATAATTGCTATGATCTAAAGATGGTTTAGAGATGGTACCATCAATAAAACCTAGCTTGTTACGAACATTGAGAGCCATCCATACAGAGCGTCTCCATGAATGAAAATCTGATGCTGTATTAAGCCGATCTGAGACGAGATTAAGCCCTACATGATCGTTGTGATGAAAGTAATACGGATTCGCATAGTGATCTGCTTGATATCGCGATGAATCTGTGGGTAACGATTGTTGATTTTGTGTAGATGAATCCATCATGAATCAAGATTCAGTGAAATCGAAAAGAAATTTGAGACGATATTGAAGAAAAGAGAGAGAGATTCGTCAATCTCAGAGGTCAATCAAAGAAAAAGAAAAGAAATCAAAAAGATGAAGAAAATATGAACAGCGACGAAGAAATCTTGAATCGCCGTGAAAATCAAACTGAGAAAATTTGAGAAAGAGGTAATCGGAAAACTCATCTCCGTCTTAGGGAAGGAAGCGGAAAAAGCTTTGGCTCAGCTCTGATACCATATTAAGATCCGGTACACCGGAGTAAAACAGATCGGAGAAGAAGATGAAGACTTGGAAAAGTTTGTTATCCGTCTTTAATCTTTTATTATTATCCTCAAACTCAAGTTTATTAATTGTCTCTAAACTCACTTATATAGCTTAGTTAATACACATATTAAACAAGGATATGATAATCCATATAACCAAACACCTAATTAATCCAGCTCCATGTATCCTAATACATGCCACTACTCGTTTTCACAGATCAGTGATTAGCCACTTGGTATGGCCATTATGTTACTACCCAAAATGATTAATTATATTCAGGTTCCCTCTATATTTGTGGCTTCAAAAGTTAGATAGTTGGTGCAAAAGAATATGAATACAAGTAGAAATTTCAAGTTCGTTACAAATCTTACATGGGAAATCAAATGAGATAGGCCCTAAGATTGGCATATATAGACTAATTTATTTATTGTCAATCGATTTATATAAATATGTTATATATCAGTATATGTAGGCTATGTAGCATATGTTATATATCAGTATATGTAACAATATTATACTTCCTTTGACAAAAAAAATGTAGCAATATACTTCCATTGTGTAACTTCCTTGTAAGTTTTTTGACAAAAGGATATAAACCAAACACCCAACAATAGAAAGTGATATCGGAACTTAATTACGCTAATTGTAAATGATACTCAACGAGTAGTAATTTTTTTAAAAACGCATTTATAAATAACTTAAAGTGGGTCCCGCAAGCATATCCAATTTTGTGTGTATATTTTCTCTTTACTACTCTCAGACCAAACGCTTAAGACTTGCCACAGATAAGGAAAAGAAGAGAACCCAACGAAGAATCAAAATAAAACCCAACAATGGCGATTTCTACTTTGACACTCACATCATCTCTCTACACACGTTCCTTCAGACCAATCACTCCCACCTTCTTCTCTTCTCCTTCTCCTTCTTCCTCTTCTTTGACTTGTCTCTGTTCTTCTTCTTCCACCACCTATTGCAAACCCATACCCACTATTCTCGCCGCTAAAAATCGCGTTTTTGGAATGGGTTTAGCGTTTCTAGCCGCCTCGATTCTCTCTCTAACGCCTCTAGACGCTGACGCAACGAGGATCGAGTATTACGCCACCGTTGGTGATCCACTCTGCGAATACAGCTACGCAAAATCTGGACTTGGGTTTTGCGACATCGATGTTGGGTTCGGTGAGAAAGCTCCACGTGGCGTATTAGTCAATGTAAGAGCTTCTCTGGCTTATTTGTTGAATCCAATTTTGGTAAAGTTTGAAACTTTTATGTGATTTCAAAGTTTGTGAGAGAGAGAGACAGGTTCATTACACGGCGAGATTTGCAGATGGGACATTGTTTGATAGTAGCTATAAGCGTACAAGACCACTTACTATGCGTATTGGTGTCGGAAAGGTAACAACACAAACATAACCCACTTTGATATGATCAAGAAACCATGTTTTGTGAAGTAAAGTGTTGACCTTTATGGGATTTGATTATAGTGAATTCACATTTTATCTTAATTTGAAGTTTAGTTTCTTTCATTACTCTTTTTTGTGATTTGCGTTGATCGAAAACATCGGTGTTTTCAGGTTATTAGGGGACTAGACCAAGGGATACTTGGAGGAGAAGGAGTGCCTCCTATGCGAGTAGGCAAGTCTTGTGTGTAATTTTCTATGGTTTCAATGTCTTTGTTAGAATTAAAACATATATGTCGGTGGAGTTTTTGGTTTTATAGGAGGTAAGCGTAAACTTAAGATTCCACCACAGTTAGCTTATGGACCAGAGCCTGCAGGATGTTTCTCTGGTACTTACCAAATCATTCCTTAATACACATATACATCTTTTGCTCTATGATCATAGCAATGAGTAAAAGTTATATGTCGCGATGGTTGTATTTTGTTTTATGCAGGGGATTGTAACATACCTGGCAATGCAACTTTGCTATATGATATCAATTTTGTTCAGATATACCCTGGAAGTGATACAAGATGAAAACCAAACTCCAATTTTTTCGTTTCGGTAAAGGAAGAAAACAACTATGTATATGATATGTATATCACCAGGTGACTCTTTTCGGATATGACATTTATTTTACAGTTTCTATAACATAAGACATTGATGATAAGCCCAACTAAAAGCACAATGTATAGCTTTCTCTTAAAGAACAAGACATATCTCTTCTACCGCAGTCTGTTTTTTTCAGTTGAGTTATGACCTTTGAAAATGATCATGTACTCTTAACTTAGGTGGATAAGCGTGTGTTAGGTTAGATTCAGTAAAGGTAAGTGATGCAGTTTTTGTCATAAAGATGTGTACATAGTCTAGAACAAAGTTGTGGAATTGTGATTCTTTATCATCGTCATCTCTCTCTGTTTGGTCCCCTCTCCACAACAATTCGTAAGGCCAAAAACATGTAAAAACTTTGGTTCTTGGTATGGAAAAAGAAAGTGCAGGAACTAACTATTGTGTTCTATTTACAGATCAATGTAGATTCTTAAGAGCAAGAATCAGTCCTTCAAAGAATGATATGGAGGATATATGTATAGAAACATTAGATGTTGTGTAGTGAAACATACCACATTTAGTTTTGATGTGTTCTTCTTTACTACTCATCTTTTTGGATTTTTCTTTAAATTTGCATAAAAACTAAAAAGAGAGAGATTTGGTCAAAAGGGTTAGAGTTTTGGTATCCCAAAAAGAGCATGTAACACCTAAACCAAAATCAAAAAGCTTCAAAAATTAAACCTTTTTGGGTAAAAGTAATTAAACTTGGATTTGTATACCAAGAAAATATCAAAAGAAAATAAATACAATGATTACTTATAATATCCATTGATTAGACATTTATTAACGTTAGTATACATCAACAAAATGCACATGCAAACGAAGACAACAAAATTACACCAATATTAATAACCCATATTTATACATTCATAATCTCCCATATAGAACACAAATTTCATTTTATTAATGATTCTAATGACTTAAGATTACATAATAGAGCAAGCATTAGGATTATCATCACTAAACATAGAAGTGTAAGAAGGGTCATCGTAGTAAACAACCATAGTGTTGTTCCCTGTGTTGTTAACTTGTGGTGGTTCAACTTTTCTAACGTAACCAGGTGGTGCCTTCTTGTCATAAGCTTGAGCTATGTATGGATGTGCCACCAAGTTGTACGGAACGTAAGGCCATATCTCAGCTTTCTTACCACTCGCTTTCGCCTTTTTCAATACCTTGCTTGCTTCTGCGTAGCCAGTCACTGTCACTTTTTGTTGCTTCTTGTTTATCTCCACAGTTTTCACTCCTAATTACATATGATAAATTAGATTTTAAAAGGATTTATATTATGAAAACATTGTAAGACATTTTATATTGATATTATAGCGTTTATAAAGGTTTATATGAGAAAATGAGGAGTTAGTTATACCTTTAAGAGAAGAAAGAGAGTTTTTGATTTTGAGGACACAACCATCACAATCCATTCTAACTTTGAGTTCCACTGTCTGAAATGTCTTCCTCTTACGATAGCTATGATGGCTTCTTACTCCATTTCCTAATAGTTCTGATATATACTCCAATGTTCCTCCAACTCCCATCTTCTTGATTTGATATCTTTAACTTGTCTTTTTTTCAAGAAGTTAAGATAAAGCAAAATTAGTAGTATATGTTCTTCTTCTCTCTTTATGTCTCTCAAGATGTGTTATGTGTTTTGTATGGATTTTTTTGTTTCAATTTGCAATGAGTTGTTAACTAGGTTGTCTCGACTTATATAGGCCTAGATATTTTAATAAAATAAATTACTTTTGAGTCTATTATGGTGTTTGTTGTAGGTGTAAAACGGTTAAGTATAATGCTCGGAGTGAAATGGATAGATCGTTCGTAATTGGTAATGAAAATGGTTCGGAGTTTGTATGTGAAAAGGGGTCGGAATTCTCGTTGTGACAACTATGGTTCGGAGTGATGGTTCGCTAGAGATAGCGAACGCTTTTTATATTTCTAAAGACGGCGAACAAACTGTGGCAAAGATGCCGAACAGAATACAGGCAGAGGTGCCGAACGTGAAAATAGTTTAAAAGTGTCGAACTAAAAAGATAGTGGATTTGAGGTCTTTGTTTCTCTCTGTAGATCTCTCTCTCTAGGATCCGGATCCTTCTCCTTGAGCGGGATGTCTGCTATTTATAGTAAATGTTCTTGTGGACGGACTTCCTCAGTGCGCGACCTCCGCACTGTTCCCATACCGCTGAACAGTGTCCTATCGTAGGATCGCTCGGTTCGGCGCTCATAAATGCTTTGTCAGAGCTGTCGTTCGGCGCTCATAAATGCGCGTCAGAGGTGACGTTCGGCGCTCATAAATGCGCGTCAGAGGTGACGTGGCGCAGTTCATCCGCTTCTGGACCTTCTTTCCGATTGGGCCGTGTTTTGTTATTTGGGCTTATCGTCGTGGGCTTCTCGAACGGGCCCGGTCATGTTGGGCCTTTCAGGCCCACCCATAACATTAGTCCCTCCCCAATTCGTTTCGGAGAAGGTGAAACGATTCGTTTGCTGACTTTGGCGTGTTTGAGAAGTCTCGCGTCGTTTATGTCTAATCGTTGAGTGCCACGTCATACTAGTTTTGGAATGATTGTGTTCCTTCGCGTGTTTCGATGGCGTCTTTTCGTCTTCCTTCGTTCCTCCTTAAGTACTCCTCCTCTGAGTTCATTATTCTCATTTCTCCTCATTTCTCCTCCGCGTGAATTCAAGTACTTTCTCTCTCTAAAACTTCTCTCTAAACTTTTATTTTTCTTTCGCGCTATGTCTTCCTCTTCATCGTCGGGTTCGGAATCATCTTCGAGTTCGGGATCTTCTCTATCTTCTGCTCACCTTCGTCGTTTAGAGGCTCGAGAGAGAGGATCTCCCAGTGCGCGAGCTTCGGTGAATTCTCGAACGCTTCCTCGGCCTGACTCGGCCCTAGATCAATCTTCTCAGAGAATTCCTTCGGTTTCCGGCGATGTTCAGCCACCTCCTTCCGTTAGGCAAGGCATCGAGGTTCCCTCTCTAGTGGACGAGGAGTTTACTCCTCCACCGTTGGTTCGGCGGGTTCGTACTGAGAAGACGCTGAACGCTCCTGTGGTCGGAGAGGCGAGGAAGCCTAAGAGACCTCGGCGAATTAATTCGTTTGCTTCGTCGAGGAGCAGTTTCGATGATGGGCTCGGTTCGATTCAGGATATTTCAGGGGCCCGCGAACCTTTAGAGATAATCCAACCGGAGCCAGGCCAACTTCCTTGGCATTGTCCCCCGGGGTATATTTGCTTGTACGAGGCGGCATTTACTGAGTCGGGTCTGTGGTTTCCCCTGCCTCGTCTCCTTATTGCCTATTGTGAAAGAAGAGAAATGGCCGTCTCCCAGTTGACGGCGCCGTGCCTTAGAAACCTAGTAGCCGCTATTTTAGCGTCTAAAGAGCTCGGGTTCGAGATGACTCCCGCTTGCTTTGACGAAATCACAACGACGCAGGCGAACGCTTCGCTACCGGGGACTTACTCTATTTGTTGGCGGAAAGGCTTTCGCCTCACTTCGGATCGTCATGTGAAGATCGACAATTGGTGGAAGAAGTACTTTTTCGTCAAAGTTAGTTCGGCGTCGGTCCTTGACGTCGATAGGGTATATCGGACGAAATGGGCCGTAGTTATTGGTAGGTATCTTGTCTTCTTTCTTTTGCCGTATCCTTTTTAACTGACTTTTATTTTGTCGTTTTCAGATCGCTTTATTCCGATCGTTCCCTTCCCCGAGGATTATACGACGTATAAGGATCGGTTGAGGCGTCGAAACGAAGTACCGTGGACCCAAGTTCTCGAACAACAGCGCCGCTACTGGGCATCTCTGAAAGGTAAGATCTCCTTTATTTAATAGGACGTCTTATTCTTTGCTCATTTTGTTCGGTCCTTCTTTTTAGAGTCGTGGTCGCTCGAAGCTCAAAATATCCCGGAGGATTCCGCCGACGAATTCGATCAAAACGAAGAAGAAACAGGTGAGCCAGAGATGATGAATTCTCGAAGTCTTCCTTCTCTTTTTGGTCCGAGCGTGCCTACCTCGGCGACTAATCCTGCTGCGGATGCGACCTCGGAGCTTCGGGCAAGGCGAACCCGGGATTTGTCTGGAGGTAACCAAAATAATCCTCGCATCAAGAGGGCTCGTACCGCCGGGGGTTCTGAGGGCGCCGTTGCTGGTACTACTTCGCCTTCCGAGGGAGTGCGCACCGAGGGTCGCCCTGGCGATGATGTTGTTGAAGATGCGGGAGTCGGAGTGACTCCTGCTGTTATTGGTGAGGCGGTTGGGGAGATCCCGACCGGTGATGAGCAGCGGGTCGAACGGACGGTTCCGTTGGTTCCTTCGGAGGGGGACAGTGATGTCTTCACTTCGTCAAGCTTGCCACTCTTCAAGGGAGGTGACTTCTCGTTCCAGCTGGGCAAAGAGAAAGCCTATGGGTTCGAGTTCGTCTACGGAGGCGAGGAACCCTTCCTCAATAACGGCGAGGCGTGTGCTGGCTTCGAACATCTGCTCTTCGAGTCTCACGAAGACGAGTGTCCGCCGAGCTCGTTGACTTTTGAGAACGAGATTGCTGCGTTGGCTCGTCTTGAACAGAGGGTGAGTTGAGTTCGGTGCCGGCTTGTGTATATATCTAATATTATTACTATTATTTTTTTTTTAAAAATTTCTGTTATCGTTTTAGGTTGTCTACAAGAGGACGAAGCTTTCGTATGACTACGAGCGTCTCCTTATCACCGAGCGTTCGCGAACAGAGCTTGCCGAGACTCGCCTTGGAGCTGCTGAAGATGCCAAGGCGTTGGCTGAGAAGGAGAGGGATGAGGCTCGGGCCGAGGTTGAAGAGCTTAAGAGGGAACTTCGTCATGCCAAGAGGGAGAAGACGGTGAAGAAGTTGAGGGAGCAGCTCGCAAAATCTGAGTCTGAAAACGTCGATTTGAAGGCGAGTCTCGAGGCGGCGACTTCTTCGTTTGAAGCCAAGGGTTCGGAGCTGGAGGTGCTTCGGAAAGATGCAGAAGAGCTTTCTTCCGAGCTCGAGGCCTACAAGGGGAGGTATAGTGGGCTGATAGCCTACAACAATCGGGAAGTCGGTAGGCTTCGGGCCAGTCGCCTCGAGTATGTGGAGGCAGCGAAGGAGCAGTTTGCGAAGTTGCGCGAAGCATCGGAGGAGCGTCTCGGTCGGTTGAGGGAGTTCATTGCCGAAGAGGAATTCGTTCGCGAGAACTTCTTACTGTGGAATCAGCTAAAGGGTATTTTCGATACCCTCGCCGTGATCGAGTCTCAGTATCAGCTGGTGCCGCCAAATGAGTTCGTTGAGACCCTTCGCACAAGGAAAGAGGGTCTTAAGAACTGGTTGGATGGTAGGCCAACACCTACGTACTCGGCCTCCGACTTCGAGCTTCCGGGAGATTTGGGGATCGAATCCGTTCCTGAATTGTCCTCGTATGATGAGGACGATGAGCAGCTCGAAGATGAAGCTCAGGAGACGAACGAGCAAATCGCTGCGGGCATCGACCAGTCTGGCGTTGACGGCCAATCCTCGGGCCAAAATTAGTTCCGATCTTTGTAATTTGTTTTATTTTTGTCGACTGTTGGGGTCGACCTTGTAGCTCGTATTTTTGATGTAATCGCTCTTTTTTTTGTTCGCACTTAATATTAATGAGATAGCTTTCTTGATTTTCTTCGCTTTCTGAATTGTTTCACTTGGTTCGTAAAATTGTGGACTTTTGTTCGGTGGTGCGAGGATACTCGGCTTTCGTCGAAGAGCCAACGGAATAGGCTTCAGTATGAACTGTTCTTCGGTTGATGCGAGGTGGTACTCGGCTTTTGTGGTTTCGGATTGGGCCACTGCAAGGGTTTGAACATGAGTTCGTATGAATCATCCTTGCAAGGTGGATGATCGGTCCACCGCACTCTTGCGTAGTGGCTAACATATTTTGCACCTTTGAAAGTGGCTGACTGCGGTTCGGACCGGCTTTAGGTCTTCGAGCGCTTTTTGCTAAGTCACTAACTTACGGAGCGCGACTTTCGTTTGTTAGTTCTTTTTGCTAAGTGGCTAAGTATAGATCGGCGGACGATCTGAGCGATGGGCTCGTTAGTTATAAGCACGGGGCTTGTGTGACGGAGTGTTGAGCTCGTGAAGTCATGAGCGCGGAGCTCGTGAATTTTAAGATGAAAAGATTTTTATTATTTTATAGCTGTGCCTTGTGAAAAGGCTGCCTACGTACCCCAAAGGGGATCAAGCCATCCGTAGTTCGATTACAATGGTTCGGACTTGTTGAGTCCGGTTTTTTTTTTTTTTTTTTTTTTTTTTTTTTTTTTTTTTTTTGGTGCCTTCGTCTTTGTCTTTGCCTTCGTTCCTTCGATTTTTGTTTTGACCTTTGGCTGTTTCGGGCTTAGTTTTTGGCTTCGTCTTTATGCTTCGTCTAATGATAGAATCTCTTCAAGTGCATTGCGTTCCAGGATCGCGGGACTTCATTGCCGGACATCTCCATTAGTTCGTACACGCTGGGCCGAACCACTTTCGATATTAAGTATGGACCTTCCCACTTTGCTCCGAGCTTGGTGATAGGTCTCTCGGCCGTATTTTCGAAGACCTTTCGTAGCACCAGGTCGCCTTCTTCGAAGTGTCGTCCCTTGACTTTTTTGTTGTAGTATTTCGCCGCTTGGTGTTGATAATTCTGGATCCTGAGCAAAGCGTTATGCCGTTGTTCTTCGGCGTAGTCCAGCTCGTCTATCATCATTTCCTCGTTTGCTTCGGGATGTTGGGTCAACATTAGACGTCTTATTCCTGGAACGTTCGCTTCGGCTGGTGACATTGCCTCCATTCCGTGGGATAGCGAAAAAGGTGTTCGGCCTGTTGCGCTTCGCGGACTCGTTCGGTGCGACCAAAGTACACCCTCCAGTTCGTCTGCCCAGAGCCCCTTTTTAGCTTCGAGACGCTTTTTGATTCCGTCGAGTATCGTTTTGTTCGTTGCTTCGGCTTGGCCGTTTCCTTGCGGATATCTCGGAGTGGACTTGTTCAGTCGTATATTCCATTTTGCGCAAAAGGCTTCGAACTTCTTTGATACGAATTGTGTCCCATTGTCCGTGACGATTTCGTAGGGGAGTCCGTGACGACATATGATGTATTTCCAGACGAAATTTTGAACCTTGGCCGCGTCGATGTCCGCGTAAGCTTTTGCTTCGACCCACTTGGTGAAGTAGTCGGTCACGATCAGGATGTACTTCCGCTGTCTTGAGGACGGCAAAGGTCCTACGATATCCATTGCCCAACGCATGAAAGGGTACGGGGCGGTCGCCGAACTAAGTAGTTGAGTTGGGTTATGCTTGATATCTCCGTGTCGTTGGCATTTCTCGCACTTCATGGCGAAGTCTGCGCAGTCCTTTTGTAACGTCGGCCAGTAGTATCCGTGGTTTTTAACCTGAAGAGCTAACGTTCGCCCTCCGGAATGGTTTCCTGCTCCACCTTCGTGTGCTTCGCGAAGTACTCTTTCGATTTCGTCGTTGGCGATACAAAATAGAAGGACTCCGGATGCGCTCCACCGGTAAAGGCGGTTTATGATCATCGTGTAGCGGGCTGATCTGCTTTTCACGCGGCGAGCTTCCCACTTGTCTTTTGGTAATGCTCCGTGTGAGATATACATCATGATTTCGATCCGCCAGTCCGTTGGTTCAGTTCGTCCTTGCCGGTTATTTTCTGTTCCGGGTGGAGAATTTGGTATTCCTTCGGCGAAGTCATCTGCTTCGTCTATATCGTGACCGATGGCACATACGCCCTTTGGCAGGTCGATGCTCGGATTTTTGATGCATTCGATCGGGATGGTTCGCCGCAGGGTTGGGTCAGAGGTCGAGGCCAAGGCTGCTAATGCATCTGCGGACGTGTTTTCTGCTCGAGGGATCTTTGTGATGGTGAAGGAGACGAATTTCTCTTCCAGGGATTTGACAACTCGCAAATAAGCCTCCATTCTTTCGTTTTTGGCGTCGAACTCTCCGCTGAATTGGCTGGTTACCAGCTGCGAGTCGCAGAAGGCATCAAGTTCTTTGACTCCGAGTTCGAGAGCCAACCGCATTCCGGCGATTATAGCTTCGTATTCTGCTTCGTTGTTGGAGGCTTTGAACGCGAGTCGGAATGATTGCTCAAGGACTTCACCCTTTGGTGATCGCAATGTTATGCCGATTCCCGATCCGTGCTGACTAGATGATCCGTCGGCATGTAAGGTCCATGTGTTCTTCTCTTCGGCGATTGTCATTTCTGGGGGTAGCTCGATGAGGAAATCGGCGAGGACTTGAGACTTTGCGCTCGTTCGCGGTTTGTACTCGATATCGTACTCACTTAGTTCGACCGCCCACTTGGCAATACGACCTGATTGGCTTGGACTGTGCAGGATAGTTCGCAATGGTTGATTCGTCAGGACGACAATCGAATGAGATTGGAAATATGGTCGGAGCTTCCTTGCTGATGAGACGACCGCGAGTGCTAACTTTTCCAAGGTCGGATACCTGCATTCTGCTCCGTCTAAGGCCTTGCTTGTGTAGAATATCGGTCGCTGGTCGCCGCGGTCTTCCTTGACCAGCACGCTGCTCACCGCCGATGTTGAGATGGCGATATATAGGTAAAGAGTTTCCTGATCGACTGGTTTTGCGAGGATCGGTGAAGTTGAGAGGTATTCTTTGAGCTGTGCGAACGCCTCTTCGCACTTGTCGTCCCATTCGAAGCGTTTGTTGCCTTTGAGGAGTTGGTAGAAGGGGAGACACTTGTCCGACGACCTTGATATGAAGCGGTTTAGTGCGGCGATGCGTCCGGTCAGTCTCTGGACTTCCCTTGTTGTTCGGGGCGACGGGAGATCTTTTATCGCTGAGATCTGCTTCGGATTTGCTTCGATGCCTCTCTGGGTGACGATATAGCCCAAGAATTCTCCTGATGTGACGCCGAACGTACACTTCGTCGGGTTCAGCTTCATTCCGTATTGGTTGAGCGTTGCGAAGCAGGTCTCGAGATGATCGACGTGGTCCTTTGCTACCAACGATTTGACCAGCATATCGTCAATGTAGACTTCCATCGTATCGCCCAGCTGGTCAGCGAACATCCGATTTACGAGCCGTTGATAGGTCGCTCCGGCGTTTTTCAGACCGAAGGGCATGACTTTGTAGCAGTAGGTGCCTCGGTCGGTTATGAACGAAGTCTTTTCCCGATCTTCCGTGTGCATCATTATTTGATTATACCCTGAGAAGGCGTCCATGAAGGACAGTAGTTCGTTTCCGGCGGTTGCCTCCACTATTCGATCTATGTGTGGCAGAGGATAGCTGTCCTTCGGGCATGCCTTGTTGAGGTCGGTGAAATCGACGCAGACTCGCCACTTCCCGCTCTTTTTCTTCACCACGACCGGGTTTGCTAGCCAGTCGGGATATCTTACTTCGTCAATCGACCCGGCTCCTATGAGACGTTCGACTTCTTCGTTAACTGCTTGGGCGCGTTCGGGTCCCAACTTTCTTCTCTTCTGTTTGATCGGTCTGAAAGTTGGGTCCACATTGAGTTCGTGACAGGTAATGCTCGGATCGATTCCCGGCATATCTTCCGTGCACCATGCGAAGGTTTTGCAGTTGCGCTTCAAGAAGTCTATCAGTTCGTTCTGCAGAGCAGGTTCGAGGTCGGCGCCGACTCCGACGCACCGAGTGATGTCGCTGAGATCGACGTTGACCTGTATGATTTTGTCGAGCTTCGGGGCTTCCTTGCTGGTCACTTCGTCGTATTGCGTTTTCGTGATTCCCGGCTTTGTGATTTTGTCAGCCTGGATTCGAACCACCTCGTTTATTGTTTTGGGTCGATAGGCTTCGGCGTTCGCTTCTTCGTCATGGATGATTGCGCATGATTTCCTTATCTTTAGTTCGGCGATGAAACAGCTTCTCGCCACGCGCTGGTCTCCGCGTATTGTCTGAGTTCCGTTCGGACTTGGGAACTTTAGGCACTGGTGGTATGTGGACGGGATAGCTTCCATGGCGTGGATCCATGGAGTTCCCATGATGGCGTTATAGATCGCCGGTGTATCTATGACGTCGAACTTCACCAGCTTTGTGACGCCTCCGATGTGTACTGGGAGTTTGATTGTTCCCAGGGACATGGTAGTTTCTCCGTTGAAAGCCGTCAACGGCTTTTGGTTTGGCTTGATGGTGTACTCCTTGAGCTCCATTCTCTGCAGCGTACTGTAAAATATGAGGTCGACCGAGCTGCCGGTGTCGACCATGACCTTAGCTACCTCGCAATCTGCGATAAGTAGTTCGACGACTAGAGGGTCGTTGTGGGGGAAGGCAACACCAGAGTTGTCACGTTCGCTGAACGTAATTTCTTTGCTGGGACGGTCGGAGATGTGGCTGGTGCTGGCCCACTTGGCTGCGGCGATCGTTCCGCGCTGTGATCTTTTGATCGACCTAACCGAATCGTTACAATCGACAAGACCTCCCATTATCATGCCGATCTTCTTGCGCGCCATCTTGGGTGGGCCGGGAAGTTCTTCCCGCTCCCTTTTGTCGGACGATTCCGGAGCCCTCTCCTGATCGCGTTCGGATTCGGGCCGAATGTACGTGTAGTTTGCTCGTCTCTCTTCCGAAGTCGGTAGCCTGATGTTTCCGTTGCCGTACTCCCTCAGGAGGAGACTTTGAAGATATCTACATTCTGCCGTTGAATGTCCATCTTGCTTGTGGAAATCGCAATGTTTGTTCGTGTCGCGGCTGTTAGTTCGTCCGTTGTTCGGATAGTTTCCCGAACCATTTCTACCTTGTTGATCGCCTTGCGATCCTCTGGATACGGGGCTTCTATTTTGATAAGTTCCCCTGTTCTGATGTCCCGAACCGCCTGTCGGCCGATTAGGTTCTGGGCGAGATACATTGTTGATTGGTTGCCTTTCGAACTCTTCGTCGTCAATCAGGTGGATTCGGGCGTTTTTGCTCTTGTAATCCGCGTCGTAATGTTGTCGCGGTTCGCGGTGCTCCTCTTTCACCCTTTCTTTATCCTTCGAGCGTGTTTTGAGGGACGCATGCTTCTTGGTCAAAGCGGCTTTCTCTTCTTCTAGTTTGATGTAGGCGGTTGCCTTGTGTAATGCGTCCTCTAAAGCTCTCGGTTCGTTCGTCGTGAGTTCGTCACGGAACTGTGATTCGAACCATAGCCCGTTGCGGAGAGCTTGGATGGCTACATCGTCCGGTACTTTGATTTTGGAGGCGATCTCCTTGAACCTTTCGACGTACTTCCTCAGGGTCTCTCCTTCTCCTTGGGTCATCCCCCATAGATCGGCGATCGATTTTTCCTTGTGGATATACATGGAATAGTGCTTGAGGAATACGGTCTGGAGCTGATGGAAGTTGCCGATCGAATTAGGGGTTAGCCGGTTGAACCATCTTTGTGCCGCTCCTGTCAAGTTCTCAACGAACAACTGACAGTATCCTGCGTCTCGCAATTCGGGGGCGATCTGAGCTCTGCCCATCGATATCGTGAATGCCGTGACGTGTTGGACGGGGTCTGTCGTCCCGTTATATTTTGGGATGGTGATTTTTCCCGGGTGCGGGATGTAAAACCGAGTGATGTCCGTCGTGAAGGGAACGCTCTGTGCTTCTCGTAGCACGCGTCCGATCTCTGGTGCTGCGCTGATTGCTTCATGAACTCGAGAACTCATGTCGTTCAGTTCTTGCCTCATTCGTTCGAACTCATAGTCTCTGGCGGTCGGCGTTGCTTGAGCGTTGTATACCCTGGCATCGTTTATCATTCGCCTGGGATGAAGATTCTGGTTATCCTGTTGATATCCGCTCGGACCGGAAAAATTCATCGCGGCGGTTGGATGTGCGAGCGGTGGGGTTCCGTAAACCGTCGTCGGGTTATGGGCTCCGTAAGGAAACCCGAACGGGCTGGCGCTCATGGGAGGTGGGATTTCATGACCGTCAGTTCGCGTTGGTTGCGAGGTTTCTCCGAAAAGGTTTCGTTGTACACCCGGAGTGAGTTCGTTGCTTGCTCGTTGTATCTGCGGCCCTTGTGTGGTGAGCGCTTCGAATCTCGCGTTCGTCGATTGGGTGAGGGAGTCCACCTTGCTGACCAGGCTTGCGAGGAGTTCGATTATGCCGGGTTGAGAGACTTCGGTACGATGGGTGATTGCGTTCGCCTGCGGCGAGACGTTGGCCACGACGTTCGTAATTCTGGACTCGGGAGTCCGATTGTTCGTGTGTTCCGTTGCTGGACCCGGAGGCGTGGTCTGGGGACCTGATTCGGGAATAGTCTGCGGGAGTTCCGTTGTTGGGATCGTTCGTTCACTTGCTAGAGCCTCCTGCAGAACGATCGGAACGTGTGCTTGATTGTCTTGTTGGTTCGCCATTGAATGTATAGATAAGCGATTGGTTTTAGCTTCGGGATGCTGTTGAGTTGTCGTTAGCGTAAGAGATTTTCCTGATGGGCCCCACGGTGGGCGCCAAATGTTGTAGGTGTAAAACGGTTAAGTATAATGCTCGGAGTGAAATGGATAGATCGTTCGTAATTGGTAATGAAAATGGTTCGGAGTTTGTATGTGAAAAGGGGTCGGAATTCTCGTTGTGACAACTATGGTTCGGAGTGATGGTTCGCTAGAGATAGCGAACGCTTTTTATATTTCTAAAGACGGCGAACAAACTGTGGCAAAGATGCCGAACAGAATACAGGCAGAGGTGCCGAACGTGAAAATAGTTTAAAAGTGTCGAACTAAAAAGATAGTGGATTTGAGGTCTTTGTTTCTCTCTGTAGATCTCTCTCTCAGGATCCGGATCCTTCTCCTCGAGCGGGATGTCTGCTATTTATAGTAAATGTTCTTGTGGACGGACTTCCTCAGTGCGCGACCTCCGCACTGTTCCCATACCGCTGAACAGTGTCCTATCGTAGGATCGCTCGGTTCGGCGCTCATAAATGCTTTGTCAGAGCTGTCGTTCGGCGCTCATAAATGCGCGTCAGAGGTGACGTTCGGCGCTCATAAATGCGCGTCAGAGGTGACGTGGCGCAGTTCATCCGCTTCTGGACCTTCTTTCCGATTGGGCCGTGTTTTGTTATTTGGGCTATCGTCGTGGGCTCGAACGGGCCGTCGTATTGGCGCTTTCGGCCCACCCATAACAGTGTTGTTTAATTTTGACAACATAAATAACATATTGGGGACACTTTATAAAATATAGAAAAAAAAATGTCTTTAAGAACTTAGGCTGTAAGCAATATATATGCCAAAAGACCTGTGGTTTAGGTAAAAGAAAGTATGTACTACTTTTTTGCTAAACAAAAGAGAAAGTAATAAAGTTTGGAATTAAATCTAAATCTTTGTATACACCGCAAGACAGAAAGAAGGCGAGAACCATGCATTGATTAACGAATTCATACTAAAATAGTATATATATATATAAGGGACAATAATAGTCGGTTCATTATTAAGTTAAATAAAAATAAGGATCAATGAACACATTTAGCAAAACTAAAGGTGATAGCGTGAAACATCGTCGAGGTTAAGTTACTACACAACTTACTTTCAAGACAGCTTTACACGTGCGAAGAAGGGATTGTGACGGCTCTGGGCTGGAGTAGGCGTGTGAGGCTGTCTCCTGATTGGATGAGTTGTGCCACCTCATCTCTCTACTTTAGCTGTTTTCATATTATTAATTAAGGATTTGGAATACTTCCATTATCTTGAGTTATGCTCGTCCAAAGACTAGTATTTCTTTCCCCCCTGTAAAAATAAATACTAAAATAGGAAGTAGTAATTTGCAAAAGTTGTTGACAAAAGAAAAATATGTATCCACCTTAATTGTAGTTATATAATATGAATATGAATGTATTTACATGGAATAATTAGTGGTAAGTTAGCTGACTAAATTTTATAATGTTTTGTAGTCGTCGAGCAAACCTTCATACATTTAAATAGAATTAAGTTTGACAACAAAAGGGACGAGAAGAAGTTTCGTGAATAACATAAAAATATAAATTTTATTTGAATCCATGTCCTAATTATGTTTGTATATATGAGAGGGTATACGTATATAGTTTTTTTGGTTTCTACATTACAACAACCTACAATATTAGGTTTTGCTTTTAGCAACCAAAGTCCAAACTTGATAAATAAAAAGGTTAAAATAAAAAAAAAATATTGTAATATGGACAGGACAAGGTACCAATTATTGATACTTTTTAATTGGAAAAGAATACATGCATGACATTTGTTGTGATTAGTGTGTTATCTTTCTTAATTTGGACTAATTAGGAACACAACAAACAAAATGTAAAGGGGATCTCACCGAAAGTGAATGCCGTGTCAAATTAACAATTCATCAACAATCTTTTCTGATTTTCTTTATCCGCAAAACTAATCTATACAAAATAATTAAAATCAAATTTCATGAGATCCATCTTATTTTGATTCAAACTTGTGTAACATAGATTAGATGTGTGTCTCTCTCGAGACAAACTACGGTTTAAACATAGTAATAGAGAATGGTAACAAACCATTGATTCTTCTTCCTCTTAACACAAAAAAGGGTTTGCACTTCCCGGATTTGGTAACAAAAAAAGAATGTACCTTTTTAATGGCAGGATATGAGAGAGAAATATGATGGATCAAGTGAGGCTGACACAAGTAGCATAAGCTTGGAGAAGTGTTAAAGCTTGTTCTGTAATGGCTCTGTTTCTTGCACGTTTTACCCAATCACTTGCTACTTCCTCTGCTTTACTTCCTTTCACACCTTCTTCAAGTGTTGCTGCTGCTTCTGCTAGTTTCCCCTCAGCCAAGTAATTATCAACCTTCTTAATAACAGTTTCAACGCCTCCGTTAGCATGATCCACTTCCTTGAACTGTTTTCAAGTAAAAACACCCGAACAAGTCAGAGTCTCTATTGTGTGTGTGAGGGAGTTTATTTCGTAATTAGTAATGAGCATACCTTTAGCCAAGATGCTACATGCGCTAGAGAGTGTGCTAAGATTCCTCCACCACCAGGTGGAATGAGACTGTAGTGTCTTAGTGTTCCTTTCAAACTATTAAACTGAAATAGATAACGAGGAGGGATTACGACGAAAAGTTAAAAACTGTTTTTACATCATTCTGAACGTAATAATAGTAAGCTCACCTTCTGGTTCAGTTGCAGGATTGTGTCCGTTCCATTGGTTCGTGCTTCTTCTGGAAGTGATGATAACACTAAGTCTAGGATTGAGTCCTTGTGAATTCCTTCAAGATGTATCTGAAGCGAATCAATTTCTTTTTGGATTGGTAGTCCTTTTGAGAGTGTATCATCTAGCGCAAGTGCACCCTATGATAACCATAAGTTTTTTCTATCATATATCAACTTCAAAGGTGGTATAGAAAAGCAGGAGTTACATGATATTAACATGTACCCATAACAAAATAAGACATACGATTCTTACCAATGCAAGCTTGTGAACTGAATGACTTTGACGAGCCTCTTCAGAGCGCGCATAGAATGCCATACACAGTGCCTTTATCTACAAAAGTTATAAGTCAAGACCCATGATTTAACATTCACATAAAGAGACAGGTGACACAAATTTATGGAAGTTGGAAAGTTATGTTAATAGGCCAAGAGGTTTGAACCATCATACAGTAGGAGTAAAGTACAGTGTTTCTTCTTTACTTACATTAAGGTCTGCTTCTGCCATCTTCTCAATTTGTGTTGCCTTTTCTTTTGCAATTGCCGAAGTCAGCTCAGCTTTTGCCATCTCTTCAGCTTTACTCAAAGCCAACTGTGCTTCACTTTCCTGCAGTTAATTTAAATGTCAGTTATGACTTTCCAATTTGCCATACACTCTGATTCTCAGTTCCCTGCAATGTGCAGACCTTTTGTTCAATTTCTGTTTTGAGCTTATCTTCCATCCTCTCTTGGATTGCATTGATTGCTGCTGCGGCTTTTGTTTTCTCTCTTTTCAGCTCCTGGAAAAAGTAATAGTAACACTTAAGAAAAAGTCGTATGTTTTTCTACCCAGATTAGACGGATGTATACAAGAATCCAGTGAAAAATCACATCAGACATCCAGTGAAGCATATATAAACCTGAACATCATGATGTTAATCTGATGCATATGAACAGTGTGACTTTGAAGTGAACTAATCAAGCAGGGATAAAGAGAGAGAAGCACCTTATCCAATATTGCAGCCTCCTCTATACGCATTAATTCACGGGCCCTAAGATCTCTCAACTCATTTTCATACTTGTCCTGAGGAAAGTCAAACCAATTGGCATGAGTAAGTTATAACTTATAACCTCACAGATGATGCAAAGGCGGAGATTAAATCATTGCATGAAGTATTTCATCTTTAAACTAACCTTTAAGGCTCGTAATTCCTCAGCAAAAACCTGGGCGTCTAAATGAGCCTGTCTCTTCTCAGCTGCATGGATGGTACCCAGAAAGTCGAGTACCAACTTTCCATCTTCATTCATGTAACCATCTTTCAGACCCTCAATTGAGTTCGCAAGAGCCTAATATACGAAGGTGGATTAAGATATTTTTCTAGCAGAATATTAACCAATACAGAGCACCGAAGGAACAGAGCAGGAGAGTTAAGTATTTAAAACCTCATTTTCTTTAATTAGTTGTTCTCTAGATGATGGGGATCCATTGCTTTCAGTATCACTGCCTTCTAGATTGTATTCCTTAAGGAGAGAACCTAGCATTTCCACTTTCCGCTCAACGCCAGCCTGCAGGAAAATATGTTATTAGCGATTTACAATGAATCATGTATAGTTGTCATCTTTTCAACTAAAGCTTCACACAAACCTCTAGACTTCGTAAGAGAATATTAGGTATCTCACACTTTCAAGCTACAATCCTTGTCTATACTACTAGGAAAGTTCAATGAAATGCATGAAACAAGGAAAATGTGAGCCATTTATCTTACGCATTTTGACATGTTAGCTACTATTTCGATTATGTAGTGCTTGATCAAGTTCATGTAAGAAAATTTGTATACCTCAGATGCTTTTTCAGTGGCATGGTCCTTTGATGTAGCATTATCCATTTCAACAACAGCACTGTCCTCAGGTTTTTGTACAACTTCCAACCTCACATTCCCTGCCTCGGAAATAATATCTGAGGACGAGTCAGAGTTAGGTTTCAAATCTTCAGTTGTAGAGTTATCATCCGAAGAAACAGGCAAGCTTTTCTCTGCTATATCAATAACAACTTCTTGAGGTGTCTCTTTTTGGTTAGAAGAAGTATATGTATAACGGTCAGGTGTTAGATCAGACTCGGGCTTCACCTCTCTGTCACTCGCAACTTCAGGTAGCGTATCAGCTTTGCCATCAACTGATGAGCTAATTTCAGAAGAATCTTCGACACCGGAAGCTACATTAACATGATGAGCCTCATCCAGTTTCTCATTAACAGCATCAGAACTAACTGGCTGGCTAGATTTCTGTTTTTCTTTCCCAAGATACTCATCCAAATACCCAGACTGGTATGCTATGAGACAAGCTCCTACGACCGCAACACCTCCTATAACCACTTTTGAAGAATTACCTTCAGAGCCATCTGGTTTCCCAAGAGGAGGAGGAGGAGTGACTTTA
This sequence comes from Cochlearia excelsa, assembly GCA_963556525.1. Taxonomy (NCBI): domain Eukaryota; kingdom Viridiplantae; phylum Streptophyta; class Magnoliopsida; order Brassicales; family Brassicaceae; genus Cochlearia; species Cochlearia excelsa. Next base: position 298,491 of record OY748331.1, on the reverse strand, counting down.
GAGGCATCTGGTTTCAACACAGGATTATATACAGGGATACCATTTTTACCAGATGTAGATGCCTTCCTCGAAGAACTCAAATGAAACCTCTGCTGCAAAAACATAACATAGAAACAAAATCAGAGAAACAAGAGTGTACTCATCACCACAAGATGGTAAACGCATAAACTCACTTGAGCTCCCAAATTTCTTGGGTATCTGTTTCTGGACAAACGCGAAGACAGCTCGAGAACAGACCTATGGAACAACATTTATAAACATCATCATAAGATTCACAAAGAAATAAAGCTAATCAAAATCGCCCCGTTTTTCTACAGAGATCAACAACAAACAGACCCTAAACCTAGACAAAATTGATTTTTCTAACAACAAGAGAATCGGTAACATTTGTGCATCACAAGTTTTTTCTTATCGCCGATTGATATAAAATCACAAAGGTTCAGGAAAACATACTTTCGAAGCATTATGGCGATGCTCCTCGTGAAGAACGAACGGAGAAGAAGATGACGACTTGGAGCCTCCGGTGTGTGTCTATAAGTAAATAATATTCACAGGAAACCTCAAAAGCATCTTCCCGTGGTTAAAACGACGTAGTAAGTAGCACCCGGCTATCAAGGGTACTTTAGTCTTTTCGTTATAGATAGTCCCTTTTATTTATTAAAGAGCCCTCGAGTTTTTTTGGCTCATTATCGAGCACCTAAACAAACAAGAACCCTAGAATTTCCCAATGTCCGCTTTATCTGTTCTTCTCTTCTAAAAGATCTTCTCTTTTCTCCGTTTCCGTTATCTCCTGGATCTCTATTTTCAAGGTTTGCTTTATACTTCTTTCTTTGATTTTTTCCTTTTGGGTTCTCCCTCTATGGGTTCTCGCTTATATTTGTCCCAAATATCTCTAATTTCCCTTCTTCTCCTTCTATGAAATTTAGGGTTTCTACATTCTTCCTACGTTCGTTCTTTCGCTCATTTCAACAATTTTCGGGTAAGACATGTTAAATTTCGTATCTTTCGAATTGGGTTTTGTTAAAGAACTAAGATTTGTTGAGTCGCATTGCGAATTGTCTCCTTTAGATTATAATGTTACACTGCGTGATTGGGTTTATATGGTTTCTCGTAGTTTATTCAGAATCAGTTCATAGGCTAAGATGTCGTCGTCTTCATCACCTTTCCCAATCTTGGACAACAGACCAATCGATAAGTGGAAGGTCACTGAACTGAAAGAAGAGCTTAAAAGACGCAGATTAGTGACAAGAGGCTTGAAGGAGGAATTGGTTAGGCGTCTAGAGGAAGCGCTCCGTGCTGAGCAAGAAGAGACTGAAAGACTCAATGAAGCTGCTCTTGCTGCTTCTGTGGCAGCCAATCAGGAGGCTGAGATTACTCCTTTGAGTGGAGGCGATGTTTCTCCTGATCGAAAACAAGCCACTCCTGTCGCTCCTGTTGAACAGACATTCACCCCTGAGGCAACTCCACTTGCTGCTGAGAAAACCTTGGAAGAACCTATTGAGGCTAAGACAGCGACTCAAGTGTCAGCTGCGGTTGAGACAACACATCCTTCGGTGTTTACTAAACCAGATGTTAACGTGGGTGACCATGATGACAAGGTTGATGATGTGAGAGATGTAGCTAGTCTTGATAACTCAGTGGTTGGTGGGTTAGAATCTGAGGCCCAAACAGCAGAGGCAGTGCCTGAAAAATCTGCTACGAACAACCAGGTATCTGAGGTCATCCCTGTTACAGGGTTTGAGGTAAAATCTGATTGTGTTTCTACTGATTCTGTGTCAAATAATGAAAAACTAGAACTTAAGGATAACAAAATTGCTGATGATGTCAAATTAGACCAAAATTTTAGTAAGTCCCAAGAGCCATCAACAGTCGTTGGCGAATCGCATCCAATGGATGTTGAGAAGCCACTTGAGCAGGAGATATCTGTTGGAGGTGGAGATGACAGCAATGCTGCTCCTGCAGATATGACCAAAGGGAATAGTATTATCGATGCAGGCGACTCTGAAAAGTTGAATTTAGATAGAAGTTCTGGTGATGAGTCTATGGAGGATGAGCCAGAGACAAAGCAAACTGAGCCTGTTACATCTCATGAAGTGGTGGATAAGAGTGAGGAAAATGAAATGGTTACTGATAAGGAGGAAAGTCTTGATATTGTGGCTTCTGACAAAAGAAAGCTTCCTGTTACTGGTATGTCTTCCCTTTTTCATGTATGTTATTAATCAATCAGTTTCCCCCTGTAAAATGACGTCCTTTTGAAGCATAAATTGGCACTGTTTAATGTAGTTGTTTTGATATCTGTTGTCTGTTGGCTTTTGAAGAATATGATGAGACTGTTTTAATTTCTACCTCATTGTAGATCAAGAAGCTGTTGGAAACAATGGGCCTGCTAAGAGGCAACGCCGATGGAACTCTGAGAGTGTTAAAGTTCCAGAAGCACAGGCTCCTAATAGCGCTGCACCCACTACAACACCAAGGTCGACTGGTCTGAAGCGTGACTTCTCAAGATCTGTCTCTTCGGCTAGTGAGGATGGGCCCAAGGAACGTGTGGGTATGTAAATCAGTACCTCTATATGCATGATCCCATCTAGATTCTTTTGAATAATTTTATTTATGTATTCACTTGTTATTGGCAGTTCCTCCATCTCCAAAGGAGCCTACAGATTCCCTCAGGATTGATCATTTCCTTAGGCCGTTCACACTGAAAGCTGTTCAAGAGCTTCTGGGTAAAACAGGAAACGTCACTAGTTTCTGGATGGACCACATTAAGACCCACTGCTATGTATCTGTAAGACCACCGCTTCTTCAGTCCTCTTAGTTCACCTGTGTTCTTTCAACTTTATTTATCTAATTATCCAAAGAATATCTTGTAACGTAAATCTTGTTGTGAACGCAGTACGCTTCAGTTGAAGAAGCTGCAGCAACAAGAGAGGCAGTGTATAACCTCCAGTGGCCTGCCAACGGAGGCCGTCTTTTGACAGCTGAATTTGTTGGATCAGAAGAAGTGAAGGCAAAACTGGAAGCTCCTCTGCCTTCTCCTCCTCCCCGGTCTCAGCCACAGACACAGGCTCCATCGCGACCACTTCCAACTGCTCTTCCACCACCACCACCTCTGGCCAAAGCTCCACCAGTCATAGAACGTCTTCCTCTCCCGCCTCCTCCTCCTCTAGTGGGTGAGGAACAAGAACCTCCCATAGTGACTCTGGATGATCTTTTTAAGAAGACAAAAGCAATCCCCAGGATATATTACTTGCCCTTATCAGAGGAACAAGTTGCAGCCAAACTTGCAGCTCAGGGTAAGTGATGTTTGTTGCTCTTTAGGAATTTAGCCAAGTGCGGACAAAAGATGAGTACTTTGTTGAGTTTGGTTGTTATGCTATTTCTAATGTAGAACGCAGGAGAAGACTCATTTTATTAAATGTTTAGTCAGACTTTTGGTTTGAAACCTTTTGATGAACAAAACAAGCAGAGTTGCTTTGGAACTTTTGTGTGTTGTATGGACCTCTTTGTTCTCTTCTCATTGTACTTTTGCTCTTTTAATGGAGCTAAATAACAATCGTATCAGTCGTCAAGGTATGAATCTCCTTGCGATAAGTTTTTAGTTGAAGTAAAACTCAAATAACATACGTGTGAGATTATGACAAGCGAACAATAAGTGTAACACACAATATTCATGAACATACAACTTACACAAGACATAATACATAGAGAAATTGTCTGAACCAGACCTCCTTTTAATTTTTGGTAGTTTCTTGATTATTATTATTATTATTATTATTATAGGAAGAGCGAGAAGGGTAGATTTTGTTAGAGGTCCTTCCTGTTGCAAAAGAGGTTTCGACAGAGAGACTTTGAGCGGCATCTTTATCATCTTGTCTCTTCTTTAACTTGTCTTTAAGCTTCTTCTCCATTAGATGCACTGGTGCGTAGCTTGCTCCTATGGATGACATTTTCTCTTTAGTGAATATATAGTATGTAGCCGAGAGTTTTCAATTGAATGTTGAGTTTGTTAAAGAGTGCCTATTTATAGAGTTTTATATGACTTTATTGCCCCTTGTTATATGTATATATAAAATTAGTTTTTGTGTGTTTCCATGACGTTACATTTAACAATTCATAAAGTATAGTTCAAACTTACCTCCATTAGATTGATGGCACCAGAATTTGATTTTCATATTTTGCTTCTCAACAGAGACATGTTCATTGTAAAAAGAAGAAAAAGTCTTGGTATTGATTTTGTTTTTGTTGGTGAATAAAGTATTACATAATGCGGATCTAACCCGCAAAAAGTATATAAGTCTTATATTCACGGTTTTGGATCGTAATCGAGTTTGTTTGGTTGACATGTGGTTTTGAACCTAATAAGTTTAGTTTTATAATTACAAAACTACAAGAGATAATTTACCTAATCAACCTTTACGAGAGATTAGTTTTGTAATCCATATCTTTAGTAGTTTTTTATCATAAAAGTTTTTATATATATATTTTTAATTATTATATTTGAAGAAAACTTATGAAACTAAGTGGATTATGTAAATTGAAAAATATTTTAAAGTATATTGGAAGATTTATATATACATATATATATATATATATATATATATATATATTCAATTACCATAAAACTGACTTGTGCAACATACCATTATTTGGGCATCTCCAAAAGAAACCTCATAACCTCAAATATGAGGTTTTTTGTTCTCCAAAAGAAACCTCAAAACCTCAAATTTGAGGTTTCATCTTTATTTTGCACTTTCACCCCTTCAATTAATAATATTTCACAAATATCTTTATTAACTTTTTAATTTCATCATTTTAGTACATAAAAAAATATATTTTGTAAATATAAACTTAATTTTCACATGTTAAACTAAAAGAAAGACTTTAAATTAAAATAAAAAATATTAATTTAGTAATTATTTATTGGTTTAATAATTATTTGAGGTATATTTTATATTATCTACAAAAATTAAGAGATTTATTTAATTGTGAAAAATAGTAAGGACTTAAATGCAATATGTAAAATTAAGTTTGAGGTTTTTCTTTTGGAGAGAAACACATGAAACCTCAAATTTGAGGTTCCTTTTTGGAGATGCTCTTATAAAGAAACTAATAACCATATATATTTATTTGTTTTGACATAAAAAGGAAAGAAAGAAGAGAAATTCACAAAACTATACTATTTAAATTCTTCCTTCACAAAACTACACCTAATTCAATATTTTCACAAATTTACACTCTTTCAAAAATTTTAAAACCTTGATTTACTCTTTCAAAAATTACCAAAATTAAAATATTTTCATTTGGGTTCGCTAATTAGTGTTTAGGGTATAGTATTAAGGGGATAAGATTATGTGGGTATGGTTTATTTGGATTTAATTTTGAATGTTTAAGTGTAGTTTTGTGAAATATTTTAGAAATAGTGTAATTTTGTGAAATGTAATTCAAATGGTGTAGTTTTATAATTCTCCCTTAGATAGGGTCTCGTGTGTTTTAAGACCAAGTTGTATTATTTATCGGATTTCGTGTGTTTTAGTTGCATAATTTATATCCTAATCAAATGATGAAACTTTTTGAAGTCATATTTTTCATTTAGAGATGTTTATTCAATTTAGGATTTGGAGAGATTTTAGAATTTTTTTGAAATACACAACATTAAGATCTACTCTTATCTCTAATGTCACAATTAACAAAATATTCACATGTGGTATTAAGTTCTTAGTCTAATTAAGAATTATGTAAAAAAAAGTTTACTACTATGATGAATAATATTTTCCTGGTAACCCGTCAATAAATTTAATACATGACATTTTATCTTAAATGTTAGAGGTATAATATTTGGGGAAATCATGTTTTCCCTTTTGTTTCTCCCTATTTTTACCATTTATGAAATATTCTGAGAAAGATAATCGACTCTAATACTCAACATAGTAGAGCAATAGACAACAATTTTTCACTCATTTCTTAATCCACCCATTTATTTGTAGGGAAAATTACAAGCTACACCATTTGAATTGCATTTCATAAAACTACATCTAAACACTCAAAATTAAATAAAAAAATTTTATCCACACAATTCTTTTTTTTTTATTACAATCCACACAATTCTACCATTTTCATATTATACCCTAAATACTAATTAGCGAACCCAAATGAAAATATTTTAGTTTTGATAATTTTATAAATTGTAAATCAACCACTAAATTTTTTGAAAGTGTATAAATATGTAAAAATATTAAATTAGATGTAATTTTGTGATAACAGTTGAATTAAAATTTAAAACCTAAGAGAAAAATTGCCAAATGGACCAATTTAAAAAGGGAGAATCACAAAACTACACCATTTGAATTATATTTCACAAGACTACACCATTTCCAAATTACTTCACAAAATTACACCTAAACACTCAAAATTAAATACAAATAAACTCTACCCACACAATTCTACCCCCTTAATACTATACCCTAAACACTAATTAGCGAACCCAAATGAAAATATTTTAATTTTGGTAATTTTTTAAATGGTAAATCAAGCTTTTAAAATTTTGAAAGGGTGTAAATTTGTGAAAATATTGAATTAGGTGTAGTTTTGTGAAGGAGTGGTTGAAAGGGTGTAGTTTTGTGAATTCCTCATTTAAAAAAAATAATTTCAGTGATTTCTTAAAAACATTTTGAGTATATCATAAAAAGATCTAAACGTGTACATAAGTCAAATTCTATCAAATTAAAATTATTTTTATCAAAAATCTAAGAAATAAACTTTATCAACACACTAGAATGAAATATTACTTTACTTAAAATGGTATTGCCCCTTCAAGAATTACAAAACTACATTATTTGAATTATATTTCACAATACTACACCATTTTCAAAGTACTTTACAAAACTACACCTAAGAGCATCATTATAGGAAGAGGTGTTTATTGACTCTTAGCTAATTTTTAAATAATAAAATGGTGATTAAGAGTTTTGTGTAAAAATATAATGAAAGAGGGTGATTATAGGTAGAACCCATATGGGTTCTTAATTTTTTTTTTTTTTTAAATGAAGCTCAAAATCATAGATACAGAAAATGAAATTGATTATAAGCCGAAATCAAAATAGAGGAATCTAAAACAAGACGAAAATAGCATAGATCCACCAGTGAAATTAAGCTCGAATCGTTCTAGATTCGACCTAGATTCGTGTAGATGTGATGGAGAATAGATTACCCGCGAAAAGGTGACGACGTAGAGATCGACGGAGGTGCCTTGGACAATTCTTTCGCCGGTGGGTCTTCGTCGGATCAGCTGGGAGAGAGTTTTTGGCGGCGGAGAAGGGAGAGAGATGCCGATTTAATTGTTTTTTCATCGGAGAGAGTGAGAGAAGCGGAAGAATCAAAGCAAGAGTTGCCTCTTCCCTAAGAGGCAAAACACATGACTCTTAGGTTTAATTTTCTTTTTCATTTTTTTTTATTTAAATTTGGGCTTAAGAGTTGGGCTAAGAGAACTGATAAAGATGGTCTAAACACTCAAAATTAAATCCAAATAAATCATACCCACACAATTCTACCCCTTAATACTATACCATAAACACTAATTAGCGAACCCAAAATAAAAAATTTTAATTTTGGTAATTTTTAAAAGAGTAAATCAAGCTTTTAAAATTTTGAAAGATTGTAAATATGTGAAAAAATTAAATTAGATGTAATTTTGTGAAGGAGGGGTTGAAATGGTGTAGTTTTGTGAATTCACATTAGTTTACTTAGTGATATTTTAGATCAAAAAGTTTTAAATGTTTTTTTTTGTAATTTGCGATTGTATTTTTGGCCTAAAATCCTTAACTATCTTTTATAAAACTTATCTTGTATATATACACATTATATGAGATGTCTTGGACTCTTGGTTATACACATAACATAACCGACGAAGACTAAAAACATTGGAAAACAACTCATCGCACATGAAACTCAAAAGTAGAGCAAAGGAAGATGATCTCTTCTTTTCTTTTTCTATTTTTCTTTTTTGGCGACGTTTTTAGTTTGCTCAACATATTACTTTACATAAAAGATAACAAACTCTTATTATAGATTTCATACAAAAAAAACTCCAATTTTAATTTACAAAGACACGGTAAATATAATAGTAATAATAATAAATTTACAAAGGAAAAAGGATTCGATCGACGTGGAAAAAAGTATTACCAATCGAGTTTAATGTTCCTTTCAATATAAAGTTTGTCAATATATTCAATAACGGGCTGTGACGCTTCCATGTACCTTCTCATATTCTTCTCAACAGATTGATCGGTTTCGTTAAGACGTAATAGAAGTTGATCCCTCGTTGGAAGTGTATACATTCCTGCGTAAACCGCGGTTCTTACGGCCCACGTATGGAACGGTGCACACACCTCTGTGTAAGCCGTTGTCGCAGCGTCTTTTAAAGAATACTCATCCGTCATCAAGAATTGTTCGAATATCGCTCGGATTAGATCTAACCCTTGTCTAACGCGTCTTAGGTTACGTGAATGGCTTCCGGGTGTTTTCACCGTTTCTTTCTGCACGTCTAGATCCAAAACGTTTTGTAACGTGCCAAACTTTTTGGATGCTTCGACCAAATCTTTGACTTTGGAGATGTATTCCATTTCCGCAAATTTGAAAGCGAATCCGAGGCAGTTGAAGAGGATTGCGACATGATTGCATGCGCTGCAGAAAGCATCTAGCCTCAGCCCTTGATCCTCTTCGTTTAACTTGGCGGGTTTTAACAGACCCGCCAGATCTTCGAAGGCTTCTGTAATTACGGACAAAGGTGTGCTGATTCTTGCGGGTATGGAGGTGCACTCAGCATCCTCGTACGCGTCTTCTTCATCTTCCTCTTCTTCTTCTTCTTCTTCCATTACTTTCTTTATGATCTTCTCTTTTTTATATAGCTTCGCCACGGTTGCTGATTTTATGAAAAAGCTATTTGGATTGTGATGTGTTTAATTACAAGAAATGAAAGATGTGTGTTATGATTATGTGATTTATGGTTTTGGGACGTGAGTTTTTGCAACACTTACGGGTTCACCAATCAATGAGAATCAAAGAAAAGTGGCTATAAATGCTTTCAGCTAAATTGGTATGATATATAGTTTATTGGTTTTAAGTTAAAAAAAGTGAATGTTATATTTGTCAACTAATAATACAGTATTGTTAAAAACTGATTTTATATTTGTCTACTCAAAACAGAAACGAACTCTCAGGGAATAAACTTTCTTTTATTGAGAGATTTATTAGATTGCTCCCACTGAAATTACAAAGATAACATTTGAAAAGAACATTAACTGTTAAAACCTCTCTCATTTCATGTGTCTGTGTTCTTTACAACTTGGAGATGGAATAGTCCAATGCATCTACCAAGAAATCTGTGGATACAACAAAACAACACATTCATACATATTCTAATACAACAACAACAATATATATATCATGCGATAATAAATATATATATGTATGAAAATTAGAACCTGCATCGTCTTTGGTAAAACACATTGGTGGCTTTATCCTGAAAACATTCCCATGAAGTCCTCCTTTCCCAACAAGTATGCCATGTTCTTCAATGAGACCAAAGTTCAAGCTTTTAATATTCGATGCTTTTTAATATCGATAAATTAGAACTGATGCCTTTGGCTTTAATGTTTTGTACCTCTAAGTTTCTCAAACAGGACAGCTGTTTCAGCCTTGGCTGGTGTCTTGTCTTTCCTGTCACTTACAAGCTCGATTCCTACCATTAATCCTCTTCCTCTCACATCTCCAATGACTGAAAAAGAAACCATACGGATGTTGTTAAGTTAAAAAAAACAGAGTAAGGATTTGATAAATTGGAGCTCAAGCACTGTTTGTTTACTTACTATCATGTCTTTTCTGCACATCTTTCAAACGCTGAATAAGGTGTGAACCAACTTCAGCACAATGTGTTTGGCGCTTCTCCTTGTCGATAACGTTTAGAACAGCAAGTCCACCCGCTGAACAAACCGGGTTTCCACCAAATGTGTTGAACTGAATCTTTGTAGCTAAAACGCTCGCAATCTCTGGTGTTGTCACTACAGCTCCTAATGGCAACCCGTTTCCAATTCCCTGTGTATAGAAGCGATACCAATTATTAGTAAACTACCCCGGTTTGTTGAGGTAAATGACAGTAAATGTAGTAGATGGTTATAGAACAGATAAAATTGTAAAACCTTAGTTATACCTTTGCCATTGTGACAATGTCAGGGACTACATCCTGAGTCTGGAACCCCCAATAATGACTCCCTGTCCGGCCAAATCCAGTTTGGACTTCATCGGCAATGCATACACCACCAGCGTTACGAACAATGTCGTAAACCGATTTCAAGTATCCAGGAGCCAACTCTACAGCTCCTCCCACCCCCTGAAGTTAAAATGATATTGGCAAGGCGATGGTGATGCTTAAGAGAGACGCCTATCAAAATTTAATAGCTTAAACTGATGGCTCTTTATAACAAAAACCTGGATGGTCTCTGCGATAAATCCAGCCACTTTCCCAGAAGTACCATAATCGATGTGGTCTTGGACATCTTTAGCATACAGAGAAGCATCAGAGCCAAATACTCCACGGTATGGATCTGGATTTACAACGTGATGGATTTCCCCCTGTATAATAACAGAGTTGGGAAACTGAAGTTACAAACACGCTATAGCAGAGAATTACATGGCAGAGTTGTATTTTAATGGTTCTAAAACGTGGGTCAAGCTAAAGAACAAGACCCAAGCTTCAAGTTCTAAAAAACTATACGGTCAATCATGAGCAAAGATGCAAAAATCAAAGCTAGATGATATCCCTATTTTACATATGAAAGCTATCAGTTCCACTTTTCAGTAATGGTAGTCTTGGGGACAAACCTGTGGCAATGGGTACTTCCAGGTGTTGAGAGCTGTTAGTCCAATAGTATTAGAACTTCCACCATGATAAGCATTTCTCAATGAGATCATCTCAAGGCTACCAGTGTAAAGCCTAGCCATCATCATGGCTAGCTCATTAGCTTCTGAGCCAGAGTTTACAAAGTACACAACCTGCATCAAAATCACGAACCTTGCTGATTTCTCGACAAAGCAGCAAGAGAAATGAGAAACCTCACTACACATGACAACAAGTACCTTTAGATTTCCAGGCATCTTAGCAGCTAAAGCTTCAGCGAAATCGCCAATGGCATGATGCAAGTATATAGTCGTCGCATGCTGAAGAAGCTTGCTCTGTTCATTAATAGCATTAAGAATATCGGGATGGCAGTGACCGCAAGAGACAGTGACTATGCCAGCAAAGGCATCAAGATATCTCCTACCACTCTCATCAAACAAGTATTGCATCTTCCCTTCAACAATGTTAAGCTGAAAGAAAACAAGAAGATAAAACATCGATACAAAGTTTCTAGCCACAAAACCAGTACTAATCTCAGATCTAAATGTCACCACACAGATTCACAAGCAGAGTTTAAACTAATCAAAGGCAAGCTTACGCATCAAATCGATATCAATGTTCTAAGAGGATAACACATATCAAATCAGGAGAAGTATTGCAGCAATATTAAGCTGAAAGCAAACAAGAGGATGTCACACATTGATACAACGTCTCTAACGACAAAAAGCCAGTATAAATCAGATCCAAATAACACCACACACAGCTCCACAAGGACAGTGATCAAAGGCAAGATTATGAATCACACAAATCAATGTCAATGTTAGAGATTTTGCATGAATCTAGAGGATAACACATATAGTGAGTTTCAAATCCTAATAAGTAAAGTTCAAATAAGGAGAAGAAGGGCATATATATACAGGTTTCTGGTAGAAATGGAAAAGAGAAGGACCGAGAAACTTCTTCCGTTTCTGGAAAACTTCTTCGGCGGAAGGGCCTTTATACGGCTGAGGCTGGTAATCGAACGGCGGAAGCTGCGGCGGCGCATCGGAAAACGAAGGAGATGTTGAGAAATCGGAGCGGAGGAGGCAGATCCCAGGGAGACGACGATGATGATGATGATGATGAATATGGATCCCGGAGGAATTTCTGGCTTTATTAACGACTCTCTTGAGAAGTTGCCTTTGTAAAGCCATCTCTGTGCTGAATAATTTAGAGAGATGAAGGGTTAGGCAGATCACAGTGTTATTTATTTACGTTAGTGAGTGATTACTGATTAGTATAATTAATTAAGATTCCGATAAATTATGACGTGTCGATCAGATTCTTAATTTATTTATCGAGTTTGCTGATGTGTCACTGACTAGGGGCGGAATAGCCAATATATATATATATATATATATATATATATATATTTTTTTTTTTTGCTAAGAACGTAAACATCATATTAATGAAAGTTTGGTTTTACAAGAGTTTTCAACCTTTCAATTGGTTTTTTGGCAAAAAAATTAAACAAGAAAGCAATAAAAACAGAATGGTGATTCTTGAGGCTTAGTTAATCCATAGAGGCATAAGTAATTTGAAACGCTTCAAGTGTCTTCGAGCGGTGATTGAATTTTTCACTTCACGGTATATATATATATATATATATATTCTAGAGATTCTTTAATTAAAAATATTCGTGAATAAGAATAATCATGGACTTGTATTTTTTTTTCTCATGAATCATGGATTTATGTTTTAGAGCTTAACTTTGCAAACAATAAGATCTTTTTTCTTTATTATCATTCATGGGATGTATTTTTATACAAAAAAATTGTTGTTGTGGCCTGGTTTTGTGAACCATGAATAATAACAAAAGATAATTAGCCGAGTTCATTTCTTTTAGTGAAATATTGGAGAGTAGACGTGTACGTGACTATCTTTGTTTTGTTATTAAACACACACAAAATGCGTGAATATATATATCACTTGACAAAGACAACACAATACAATAAAGTCATTTTTACTAAATAGAGTTGGTATCCAAAACAACCAACGCATTTTGATTTATTTATTTATAAAAGTTCTAAATGACTAAATATGTCTTTAATTAATTGGACATCATTAATTATCTATAGAAATACATATTTTAATAATACTTAATTTGCATTGATTAAAAGTATGATTCTTTCAAAAGAAAACGAGAAGAAAGAATCAAAAGCCAGAAGGAAAGCCTCCTTTCCTAGGATCACTAACGGCCACAAGCTTATTCATGATTCCGTTAGAAGTAGTTGCAGCTGGTGATTCTACAACTATGAACTGAGTAACAGTTCCTGCAGATAACGGCGTTAGGACATGACCTTTCTTCTCTAACACATCTCTTGTCTCTTTAGGTAACTCATAATGGTCACCATAAACCGTAGTCCAATTCTCATACGATATCTGGTTTGGTATTAGCTACACACACAATGATATAATAATAAAAAAATCACAAAAAGTATATATTTATAAACAAAGAAACTATAAAAAAGAGAGAGTAAAAACCTGATGGTAGATTCTTGGAGCCATGATGGCAGAGAGAGGATCCATGTTGAGGACAAAATGATTCAAGAAAACTCTTGTTGCTCCTGAGATTATATACATTCCTCCGCTCGCACCCAACACCGCTTTCACTTTACCATCCTACATAAATTAACGACCAATTACCAAATATATATAAAACAAGTGTACTTTTGAAATTAGGACCATATGCATGATATATTATATAATTACAATTTAGAATTTGGTTATTTTACTTTGAGTACAATGGTTGGACTCATTGAAGACAAAGGTCTCTTTTTGGGAAGGATGTAGTTAGCTGGTGCCGATGGTAGTGTTGATGGCAAATCTTCATTAGTACCCTTAGATTTCATAGGTATTGAAAAATCATCCATTTGGTTGTTCAGAACCATTCCTGTGCTCCGAGACAACATTATTGCTCCGAAATAGCCGTTTATTGTACTAGTCATTGAAACCGCATTTTTTTCGCCATCTATTACCGATAAATGGCTTGTTCCGTGATCTCTGACCTCATCCCATCTATACGCGCGGATTCGGTAAAGGAAGTTTGTTAATTCAAGAATAAAAAGCGTATAGATGCATAAAAAAGAAAAACTTACATGCCACCGTAATATTTGGGATCAAAGGTTTTATCGTCATTTATTTTGTTCTTCATGGTTTGTGCAAACTTTGGAGACAACATGTCTGAAACAACGCCAGTAACATTGACAAATTTAGGATCACCAAGATTCATTCTAATCGCAAAAGCATGTTTTAAAGCCTCCACGTATCGATGCACACCAAGAGGACCCGAAACACCCGATGGTACCCCGTATTGAGAAAGAATGTTCAAAATCTGCAACACAACTAATTGTGTAAAACTTGAAAAGCTAGCTTACGATTTAACAAAATGTGAAGTTTTCGCGTAAAAAAAAAATAAAAGAAACTTACTAGCATCATTGCTGGACCACCAGATGAAGGAGGAGGCATACCAAGTAAGCGGTATCCAAGAATATCCGAAGATAACGGTTTTGTAACCTTAACTCTATAACTTTGCAAATCTTTCAAAGTTATTATTCCTCCTAATTTTTGTATATCATTCACCAGATTAATCCCAACTGTGCCATTGTAAAACGCTTTTGGACCATTGTCAGCAATTTGCTTCAATGTTAAAGCCAGTTTCGGATTACGAACAATGGACCCTGGTTTTTTTAGCTCTCCGTTTGAAACAAACAACTCAGAGAGGCCTTTGTCTGCCAAAAAGTCGTCTTTAGCCGCATTCATTTGCATATGAAGATACTTTGAAATCACAAATCCTTGGGATGCTAGTTTCTCCGCGGGAGAGACTAGTCGCTTCCATGGTAGCTTTCCATAACGCTTCCAAACCGTAAATAGACCTAACACTTCTCCAGGTACGGCTACTGATAAGATTCCTTTCTTCTTTAAATCAAGATTACCACCATACATATCCTAACATCAAAAACCGTCAAACAAAACACTACTAATTAAATAAATAATAGCAATTAGGAAATTAATATTAAGGAATGCTATTATTAGCATATATAGTAACCTGAGTGGCACGGAGAGGAGCGGTTTCTCTAGAATTAAAAGCTATTTCTTTACCATTAGCCAACTTAACAACTATAAAGGCTCCACCGCCTAGACCGCTAGAACCGGAATTCACAACGCCCAAACAAAGAGCAGAAGCCACAGACGCATCGATCGCGTTTCCTCCTTGACGAAGAATATTCTTACCAATGTCAGAACATCGTCCATCGTCCGTTGCAACCGCACAGTGATTCGCAACTATACTATGTTGTCTTTCCTCAGCTACAATGCTTTTTTGTAAGAACGCTACTACAAGAAAACCGATTTTCATGGTTCTTAATAGAGACAACATTGCTGCGATTTCATGGAGAAAACATAAGACATTATTAGCATCAGTAACAATGATATGAGTTAAACATAAAACTATAACTGAATGTGATTGATAATGTGAAAAGCATCTATAAAATTTTCAACACAAATTCAAGAATTATGAATAGATAAGAAAAGGGGACATAAAAATAATGTGTAAAAATATGAGTAAATGTGAATGAATATATTTAGTCACATATATAGTATTAAAGACAACATACGACTAGGATGATATATATTTCAATGTTAAAGACAACAAATTCGTTTGACAACATTTTTATGAAATTTATGTATAAATACTCGTAAAACATAATGATTATATGAGTAAAAATATGAGAAAATAATTTTCGTCATAGAGTACATAAAAATAACGATGATATTCCAACGTTTAATTAAGGACAACATATGTATTTAACAAAAACTAGAATAAATCATGTTTCTAATGAATATGAGTAAAATTTATATGATTAAAGAAAAACAAATGAAACAAAAAATAAACCAAATTACTTACAAAAGAGTCGTTGACGATTTAGGTTTTGGAAACTAGAAAATTGATGTAGCATTCTGAAGATGAATATGAGTTAACTTTGAAGGAAGATAAACTATATATATATAAACCTTTCCAAAAAGCTACAAATCTTGTAAAGTGATATTTTCAATATTTTTAAAATGTTCTTTTGACAATAGTCCAATACATTAAAATGATAGTCAACGTCTCAGATTTTTCTTTTCTTTTCTTCCTTGATGATATATAAACACTTTCTTATATGATTTTTAAACCTCTCGGATCTTTTCTTGCTTTTTCTGCCAATCTTTCTTTTATCTTAATTATCGAAACAGTTAAAGATGTCTATTATTTACTTTTAAAGGAAGAATAGTTAATACTAAAAGAGAGAAGACACGCATATATTAATTAGAAATTCACAAAACTGCACCCTTTCAACCCACCTTTCAATCCTCCCTTCACAAAACTAAACCTAATTCAATATTTTTACAAGTTTACACCCTTTCAAAATTTTAAAAGCTTGATTTACCCTTTAAAAATTACCAAAATTAAAATCTTTTCATTTGAATTCGCTAATTAGTGTTTAGGATATAGTATTAAGGGGTAAGATTGTTTGGGTAAGGTTTATTTGGATTTAATTTTGAGTGTTTAGGTGTAGTTTTGTGAAATATTTTGGAAATGGTGTAGTTTTGTGAAATGTAATTCAAATGGTGTAGTTTTATAATTCTCCCTATATTAATTTCCGGACATAATTAGAAAATAACAAATAAGCCAACAAATTTAATAGTATTAAAATCTGTATAAAAATTAATTGAAAAGTATTAATTTTGTGTATAAGATTTGATTAAAGTATTACTATTATGCATTTTAAGTAGGTAATAATTAATGTTTTATCATAACTCTTTTATGAAGATAACATTTTACATTAGAGTAAATTCTCATTTTCATTTAGAGTTAAAAATCCATCTCTTTAGTCGAATGAAAAAGTGAAAAACTCTTCATCAGTAAAATCACTGATGAAAAAGTTCAATTTACATAACAAGTTTGATGCAATTAATAAACAATAATGAAATGCCAATAATATTCAGTATCCTGAAGGGAAACCTCCTTTTCTTGGATCACTTACCGCCACAAGCTCACTTTTTCCGACAGAATTTTCATTAGATTCTTCAACTATGAACTGAGCAATCGTCCCTCCGGATATAGGCGTTAGGACATGACCTTTCTTCTTCAACACTTCTCTTGTCTCTTTAGGTATTTCAAAATGATCATTGAACACTGTTGTCCAATTCTCAAATGTAACCGTGTTTGGTATCAACTAAAAATAACACAAAAAAAACAATCTTTAGTTACAAGTAAAGAAAAAATAAGTGTTCTGTTTAGGGCAGAAGAAAAACCTGATGGTAGATTCTTGGAGCCAAGACCGAAGAAAGAGGGTTCATCTTGAGGAAGAAATGATTCAAATAAACTTCCGTTGTCCCGGCAATGATGTTAGCTCCTCCGCTCGCACCCACCGAGGCTTTCACTTTACCGTCCTGCTCAAGAAACCTCATAAGTAAAGTAAATCATATTTGAAAACCTAACTAAAAATTTCGTGTGATGCAAGTAATAAGGTTTTTAGTAACAAGCCTTGAGTACAATAGTAGGTGACATTGAGGATAATGGTCGTTTCCCGGGGCGAATGAAGTTAGCTGGTGCTGGTGGCGGCATATTTGAGTTAGCATTGGATTTCATCGGAATAGAGAAATCATCCATTTCGTTGTTTAGAACGATTCCGGTGCTCGGAGATAGCATCAATGCCCCAAAGTAACCGTTTATAGTACTAGTCATCGAAACCGCGTTTCTCTCACTATCTATGATTGATAAATGACTTGTCCCGTGATCGTCGATTTGATTCCAGCTATAAGAATTGGATAGAGAAAGTTTGATAAATCACAAATATCTATGAAGAAACTAAAGGATTTCAAGAGATTTAAAATCTTACATGCCACCATAATATTTTGGATCAAATGTTTTCAAGTCGTTGATCTTTCTCTTGGTATCTTTTGCAAACTTTGGAGACAACATATCCGAAACAACGTTAGTAACATTGACGAAATCTGGATCCCCAAGGTTCATTCTAACCGCGAAAGCGTGTTTCAAAGCCTCAATTAGCCGATGAACACCGAGAGGACCCAAAACACCTGATGGAATCTTGTATTGAGAAAGAATGTTCAAAACCTGCAACACAAGAAACTCAATCAAAACTAGGTTCGATAAGAAATGTGAAATTTTTCGCCAACAAAAACGGACTTACAAGCATCATTGCCGCGCCACCAGATGAAGGAGGAGGCATACCGAGTAGTTGGTATCCGAGAATATCTGCGACCAAAGGTTTTTTAACCTTAACTCTATAATTTTGAAGATCTTTCAAAGTTATTATCCCTCCAGATTTACGGATATCTCTCGCTAGGTTAATCCCAACCGTGCCATTGTAAAAAGCTTTAGGCCCGTACTCCGCGATTTGTCTCAACGTTAAAGCCAGTTTCGGATTACGACAAATCGTACTTGGTTTTTTGAGCTCACCGTTTGTAACAAAAAGCTGAGAGAGACCTTTGTCTGCTAAGATATCGTCTCTAGTCGCGTTCATCTGCATGTAAAGATACTTTGAAATCCTGAATCCTTCTGCAAGTTTTGATGCAGGCGTCACTAAGAGCTTCCACGGGAGCTTTCCGTGTTGTTTCCAAGCCGTGAATAGACCCGCAACCTCCCCGGGGACGCCTACTGATAAGGCTCCTTTCTTCTTTAGATCAAGATTTCCTCCATACATATCCTACATTAACATAAACAACCAAGAAATGTCTATAATTCAAAAGCTTCAATGAAAATGCTATATAATTTTAGTTATTGTGTTCTGTTCAAAACAGAGTATTTTGATCAAAAGAATGAAAACACGTTTAGGAAACGCTATTGTAGTGGAAGAAACGCATTAAAAACAAACAAGACCGTCTATGACTCATAAAAGTTAAGAAACAAAGGAAAGAAATCTTAAAGAAACACTATTGCATGCATACATTTTCTACATCAAGAGTAACAATTCAAATTTTTAGAAAGACTCTATTTAAGCTAAACACTAACAGCCAAAACGCTTATTTAGGAGGAAGAGATGATAACAAACGCTATTTGAGTTAAAATAAAATCGCGTTCAAAACACTTGTTAATTAGTTCAAGATCGCATTAAAAAAGAAATATGTACTAAAACGCTTGTAACGACCCTGACCCGCGGTCCGTTACTTTGAGAGTCTAACCCTTTCTTTAATATGATATAAGGCCCCACGGTTTTGATCTTGGTTTCCTTCCCAAAAGACCTCACTTTAAATTGGGGTTAAACTCTCCCTTATATATTAGATTTTCATTCTCTAAATATCCGATGTGGGACGAATGTTACAACGCTATTTGAGCAAAAAAAAATTGTGGTTTACCTCAGTGGCGGCAAGAGGAGCGGTTTCTCTAGAGTCATAAGCAATTGCTTTACCACCAGCTATCTTAACAATCGTAAACGCTCCACCGCCTATACCGCTAGACGCAGGACTCACAACTCCCAAACAAAAAGCAGCGGCCACAGACGCATCAATCGCGTTTCCACCTTTACGAAGAACACTCATGCCGATTTCAGAACACCTTCCATCGTCCGTTGCAACCGCACCGCGGGACTTCACAATACTTTGTTGTCTTTTCTGAGCCGCAGCGTTTTGAAGAAACGCGATTATAAGAAGAGCGATTGTCGCTGTTCGAACCAGCGACATTGCTGCGGTTGATGGCAAGAATCAAAGAAAAAATTAATCAAAAAGTAAAAGTAAAATGATCGTTAACGTTTTAAAAAAAGAGCAGATTCATTGAACATATTAGTTATTAGAATATTCGACCAAAAATTGAAAATAAAAAAATAGTCAAAATATTGAAAAGTTTTATGTTATCTCACGCGTATGACAAAAAAGTCCAAAACCCACCAAATACTTTATTTGAAATTTTTGACCACACAAAAATAACTCAAAAATGATTCCAAAAGAAAAAAACGATACTTTTAAATTTCTAGTGTTTTGAGCCAAAGTTACTCCCAAGAATTTAGTTAGTCTGAGTTCTGAATATACGTAGTTGTAAATTCATTAAATCGAAAAAGACAATGGCCAATCAGAAATTTCTCATTTGGTGAAATGTTGATAAAAATAGCAACTTTTCACAATTTTACTTGAATTAGATATTATTAAAAAAAACTTACAATTCATCAGGAAGTACTATTTCGCATACGGTCTCTTCTCTTTCGTCTTTGGCGACAAGAGATTTGTTGAGAAGAATATAAAGTCTCTTGCCAAAAGTTTCAGTCAAGTTTTTTTTTTATTATATTGTTGACGAGATAATTTATGAATATAAATATAAATAAATAAATATATATATATATGTTGTACCAATAGTCGTCCAAGTATATTTAATAATGGGAGGAATTAAAATAGAGCATGTGTTTTTTTTCAAGAAAGTATTAAATAAGAGTTGGTCCAAAACACTCCACATGGTTATATACGTGTCGCGGAGTTGGATTGATAGTTTGATACCAACGACTCTAAAAACAACTCTCTCTCTCTCCATCAAATAGTAAACACACAAAATGTGCCAACAAAATAACATTTAAAAGAAAATAATACCAGAAAACAGTTTTGTATTGAGATCCAAATCAAAGTTAATCATTATACTAATTATTTTTATTCAATATTTTATAGAGAAAATGAACTCGTATGACCCAAGATGGGGTCATATTGACTAACATGACCCCAAAATGAAGGACTTGCTAGAATGACCTAATAAATTTGTTAAAAGTCACAAAAACCAGAGTTGAGACATTATATTAACGATAATGCCATTCACTTTTTTTTTGCAAAAGAATCAAGTTTCTTTTGTTAAACATTTGGGGTAAGAATAAAGTGAAATTAATTATAAATTTTTTGAATTGAAAATAATAACAAAACTAATTCACTAATTTCAAAAACAAAAAACACATCGAACAAAAAAAAACCTAATCTCTCCTAAGACCAATTTTAAAGGAGCGCCGCTTTGTGCCGCCGTCAGCGATGGAGCTCGTCATCGTCACAACCGTTGAGTAATAAGTATTGGTTTCGGTTTTATATAGTCTCTTCTCTCTCTTTGGTGGCGACGGGTTAAGATTCGGTGGTTGCGAGTCGTCGATTAGGCTTTTTTAAGGTTCGCTTGGTTCAGATCTAGTACTAGCGCTTCCGACGAGGTTGTTTTATCTCTTGAAGAACTGTTTAATGGGAAATTTCGAAAGAGTTATGTATAAGATTCGGATTCTCTATCACTGCTTGAAACTGTAGTGGACTTTACATTTTTCTGATTATTACAATGGTTTTTTGATTCTGGGATTGATTTTCTCTGTATTTCCTAGTGATTAGTGTTATTATACTATGGTTATGCTTTAGAAGACCGATATGAAACTTTTTTTATGAGATTGAAACTTGAAATATCACCTTTCTATGGTTTAGTTATGGAATATATTAAAGGGAAGGAGCTTATTGATGATACTCCTATCGAAAATGTTGATAACAACAACAACAAGGTTTCGGATGATTTGGAGAGCAATAAGCGACCAATGAGCGGAAAGCGAGGTAATTTATAGAAGAAGAGACTTAGTTATAATCCATTAATCCTCCATAACTCTTTAGTTTTTGGCCCTTGATATGTGTGATATTTGATAGGAGAATGCTATGAAGAAAAAGTATGGAGGATTGTTGCCGAAGAAGATTCCTTTGATATCCAAGGTATGTTATTTATAACCATTGATCCATAAGTAAATGTGTGATGTTGTGTTACCATGATTCATGAGATAAAGCTAATTCGGTTGTGTTCGTGTTTGATATAAGGACCATGAACGTGCGTGGATCTCTGGATCTCTATGGATCTTTGTAATGGCTACCATGATTAAGACATGAGGTCCAAGGTTACCAATCACTAGATAAAGTACTATTGGAAAATGAGAGCTGGATGCCAAGTCATAGCAAAACCAGAGCTCGATGGTATACACATTAGTATCTACTATATATATACTTATAGGCGTATAATTCTCTTCATGATTTGGTACTAGCGCTTACGGCGAGGTTGAAGCCATGGCGAGGTTGAAGCCATAGTTGTATTGCTAAAATTATTTCTATTTAGTTGCAAATACTTGATTAAAAAAATGGATGTGATATTCGTATACAAGAAACATTGTATATTCAAAATCATTACTTGAAATCTTCTCCTAGTTTATTCAAAATCATTACTTATTTGTTTGATTTTAAATTTTTTTTAGGTAAATGGAATGGTATCAAATGACATTTGTGATCAGACCATATGGGATTGGCATTGGAAGCACCAAAACAAGGCATTGTGCATATGGGAATTGATCACAAGGCACTGTTCTATAGCAATCTTTGGTTTTGGTGGAGGTTATTTATGTTTTAGTTGAAATGTCTTAGTTGATATTACTTTATGTTATTTAATGTCTTAGTCGAGATGTTGTATAACGATCGTCACAATTTTCGTTAATTTTGGTTCTTACTTTTAAGGTTAATTAACTCTCATTCCTTTGCCAAAATTCCAAAATGTATGTTTTGTAGTTAAGGTTTAAGCTAGATAATAATACTTACATTACAATTATAACTCTAAATATTCTCTAAAATACATTAACTCTAAACATCAATTTAAGGGATAAAATTTTAATGTCACTATAAGTGAGTATTAAAAACTTACAATTTCACCAAATCGCATACAAAAAGGGTTAGGGATGATTCTCACGAGACTAAATAAATTCTCACATATATTATAGTGTTGCTTATAACAAGTTTAGGGGGTTGGGGATTTGATGTTACTATAAGAAGTACCAAGAACTAATTAGGGGTTTGTACTTAAAGCAAGATTTTGACACTTAAATCATAAAGTAACGAGTCTCAAATTTCAATTGAAGTTCAAATACTTGGTACAAATGGATGTATTCTATATTATTCACTATTTAAGGTTTAGGGGTTCATGTCACTTAAAGTAAGATTTTCACATTTAAGGTTTAGGGGTTCATTTAAACTTTTATTGATCATGTTTAGACGTTTTGTGTTTATATACTAAATTTACTAAAAAAAATTGGGTTACCAAATCTATCTCCTTAATTGTTGAAATAGTAACATTTAGGGGTTCACGTTTAGGGTTCACAAGTTATATTCTCAAACTGAGTTTGTTGAATATCTAATATAAATGATTTTGTTGTATTTTTCAATTGTATCAATATTAGGTCACTCGAATTAGGTTTTAAAGTTTTGGGGTTTGGGATTTGGGGTTTCATTAAAAAACCTCATGTATTATTCAATTTTCAAAATTTTCAGAAACAAATCTGCAAGGAGTTTTTTTTTTCTCATGCCATATTTAAAACAAATCGGCTACCACATATCTTAACAAATCCGCAACTCAACAAATTTGCGGTCAAGTGAAGGTCAGATTAGCAAAGATTAACTCTGCAATCAAATAGGTCTAAAGTCTGCCGTCAAGTAAAATAACTTCGCAAAAACGCATAACTCGGCGGACAATAGCATAAATCGGCAATCAAAGGGGTTACTTCAGCAATTACGTTAACTCACAACTCTGCGGATTTTCGTAACAACTCGGCAATAAAAATAACTATGCAATGTCTTCAAAATAACTCTGCATTCTGACCTTAACAACTTCGCAAAACTTGCACAACTTCGCGTCCACGTCAAATAAATCTGCCAAGAAAAATGAAATTTCAAAAATAACAATAACAAGTATGCGAAGTCAAACAACTACGCTGTCAAACAACCATTAACTCTGCAAAAAATAACAAGTCTGCAAAACAAATCTGCAATATCTTAAGAAAACTGCAAAAAAATAAAACTCGGCAACCAAAGAGCAATTGCCGAGTTATGAATCTCAAAAGAACAGGATGAAAAAAAAATAATTTCAAAATAACCTCTTTGACCGCAAAGTTTTCAAAACACAACAAATTTGTTTAGCAATGGCAAAATCGTAATAACTTTATTTTTTGTTCACACTAAAAGGGCCTCTTCGGCATTATGAAAAATCGAAAACACTTGAGTTATTTTTTTATTTTATGGGTCAATGTAGCAAATAAGACGCGATCTTGGATCACCTAAGTTTTTTTCCCTATTTTATATTCTGAATCAGTTAGCCCGTGAGGTTGAAAGAGATATGATTCGTGACAGCTTTTTAAAAAGTACTAAATTGCTAATTGGTCGCCAAACAAAGTTCTTGTCTTTATCAATCATCATACTTCTCCTCTATTAAACACTTAATTGCTAACTGTATTTTCAATATATTCTATTTTTCAACAAAATGCTTGTTTTTTTTTTTGTATCTGAAGTTTTAGTACAAAAAAGGCTTACAGAAAAAAAAAAAGGAAAAGAGAATCACAAGTTAAACCCTTTAATTGAATATTGGTTGGGCCTGACATTATTGGGCCAATAGGGCGTATTCCAATTCAGGGGTATATTCGTAACTTCGATTATTAATGTCGACTACGAGAGCTTTTGTTCATCCCAAAAATTCAAAATATCAATTTAATTTATTTTTTATTATTTTTATTTGTATTTTGGCTGGAGAGAAGATTTACAAGAATGCCGAGACGAAAAGCGAACCAGGGTTTAAAACTCACTCTCGAAGACGAAGAAGAAAACAAGGAAAGAATTCGAAGGGAAGAGAAGAAAGCTGAAGAAGACGAAGGTATTGATTTATTCGAATTCGAATCGAATCTGTGGGAGAGATTTTGATGAAGTTACTTACTTAGATCTGAAATTGATGGATTGTGTCTCTGTGTGTGTGTGTGTAGTGGAAAGGCAAGTAGGTGCAGTAAGAGCTATGCGTGATGTGGAGTTTGAACAAATGATTACTTCACTAAGATTGCTTCGCTCTTATTTCATAGAGGAGCAGATACATACCAATTCGTTAGATTTCTTCAGAGACAACCTTCCTGGCTTAACTGTTGAAGACAACGGGGAGCTTAAGTTCAAGGAAACTGGTGATGTTGATGTTGATGGAGATGGTGTTTACTTGAATGAATCTTTACTAAAGCGCTTGTCTTTGTTCACTAAGCCTTCTTCTTCTTCTATGTCTCTTGGTGGCTATGATTTGCCTGATGAAGGTAGTTAGTTTATAACAAAGTCTTTTCCTTTTTTTTTATTTTTTATTTATTCTCTTGTTGTTAAAAAATGGATTTGTGTATATGGTGGAAGTGAGAGCAAGCTTGCTAGGAACTGATAACACACACATCCATAATCTTGTAAGTTCTTTCTTCCTATGTTTGTTTTGTGTGGTAGTTGTTATATGTGGCATATTATGTTTCTACCTCGTCGAGCCAATAATCATTGTAGCACTGTTTTTTCTTTTGTTCTAATCAATTTTGCAAGCTTTGAAGTAATCTGGATTTTCCCTTTTAGCCTTTAAGAATGATGCAAAACTAGTTTAGTATAGAGTTGAATAGGTCATATGATATAAAACTGTAGTGTTTTGCTGATATTTTTCTCTTGTTTTCTCTTAGGTCTTTCAAGGAACATCTGAGAAACAAATGTTTGCAAGCCATGATGCTCTTCGCACTCCTGAGGTAATGTATAGTAAGTTACATTGAGCAATGTTTGAAACTTCAATTGCATGATTTTGACAATGTAAATTATGCAGGTAAATGGGCAAAGACTCTCTTTTGGAATGACACCAAAGACTCGGAGGCTTCCTAAACATGGAGAGATGATGCTTTCTGTGCATGGCTCTCCTTTGGGTGTCTTTAAAGAAGATCACAACATGGGAGCTATAAAGGGTTTGTTACTTATTATCAACTCTTAGCTATTTCCTATGAATGATATAACCAGAATATTTGTTCTTATATGAAATCAAATTGATTTTGCAGAGGAAAACAGTTGAAAAATCTTCAGACACTTTCGGGCTCTTGGATTTTAAAGCTGATGTTTGCAACGTGTGTGATGATTGTATATAGTCTAATCAAAATCCAAAAATGAGACGTATTATTTGTTTTGTCTGTACTTTTCCGTAAGACATGGTAATTTAAGTCTCTGAATTAACACACATAAATGAAGCTTTGTGAATACTTTTTACTACAATTTAGCTATTGATTACAAAAAATATAGTCACTAGTTTCTTCTCCTCATTGATCTTCCCATGTCTTAACCGATTATCTACTAAGCTTTCTAGATTCAGCCTTGGAAACTTATCATGTTCACTTAAGTATTTAATTTATCTAAACATGGCTTCTCCTGTCCAATCTTGAACATGTCTGAAAACCCATGTTTCATGGGAATGATTGTATGCAAAGAACTTGCTCATCTTTAAAATCTTCTTTGAATTTAGCCAGTTGCTGTTCACTTTGCAGTGTCTTGTTATGCCGTCCTCGGATCAGATGATTTCTTGTTTACAGAAGAATCAGAACCAGGTAGTCTTGACCCAAAAACTTCAAGTGCTTCCAAGAAGAATCTCTTGTTAGGTACAATCCCATCTTTCTCCATTTTCTTCATTAATATTTGCACATTCTCCTTCATGTCTGCTTTAGTATATGCCTTATATAGAAGCTTATAAGTCGATGCATCTGGTTGAACCCGAAAAGCACTTGCGTTATAGAATAGCTTATCTGCTTCTATGTGAAGACCATTAAGACAATAAACGTCAAGCATAGCATTGAGTGTTGATGCCTTCAACATCCTACCCGATTCAACAACTTCCTCAAATATTTCCCTTGCTCTCGAAACAGAGCCACAGTAACCATACATCATGATCATGCACTCATATGTGATGAAACTAGGCATGTAGTTCATATCATTCATCTTCTCGTAAACCCATTCTGCCTTATCTTTCAGACGAGCTTTCCCATAGTTTATAATCATTGAATTGAATGTAGGCAGAGTCGGCTTCTCTTTGGACCGCATCAAACTCTTGAATGTCTGCTCCATCTTCTCAAACTCTTGCTTCTTACCGTACGAATCAATAAGTAAATTAAAGGTGATGATATCTGGCTTACACTCATTACTCCTCATACGCATAAGCACTGATTCCATCTCTTTGATCATCCCGTTTTTCCCATAAGCATCCATAACACCGTTAAAAGTGTATACATCAGGGGAAACCGCACTCATATCCAAGTCTTTAAAGAGAGCATTGACTTGGTCTACTTTACCGGATTGAGCAAAGGCTCTCAAAATGATATTATATGTGACGACATTGGGTTGACACCGTTCCATCCCCTTCATTTTGTCGAAATAACCACAGACTTTCTCCAATGCTTTTGCCTTGTCTCGTGTATGAAGATGAGCCGTTATGAGAGCATTGTAAACAGAAGGATCAGGACGACAACCGCTGTTTTTCATCTCGGAAAAGAGCCACATTGCCATCCTGGTTTGACCTTTTTTACCCATAACCGATATCAATTTCGAGTAGACTCCATTATCAGCAATGTACCACCGCTGTTTCTGCATCCACCTGAATACCTGGAAAAGAGTATCGCACTAAGTTCATAACTAAACACAATGGTAGATATGCTCTAATGAAAGCATTAACACACTCTATAGTATGTCCATGAATCCACATTAAGCCAAAATTTTCAAAAAAATCCGATCTTTCACAGACCCAGAAGCTGGAACTAAGAATCTAAAACCCACAAACTATGATATGCACATGATAATCCAGATTCTACAATTAAGCTTAAAAGTTAAAAATCGAAACTTTATAAAGACACAAAACCTGAAGAAGAAGAAGGGCAAACCTCAAGGCATTGGAGCCATTTATCGGTTTTACCAAGCTCTTCAAAGAGTAGGAAACAGTGTTCACACCTTACGACCTTAACGTACTTGTCAAGCGTCTTCATCAATGGCTCTCTGTCACTGATCCTCGACATCAGATTCCTTACAAGCACTCTGTTTTCTTTGTCGGCGCTCTCTCGCTCGGCAAGCTTTCTCCTCGACGAAATCGCACCGCAAGTTATCCTCGTCGCCGTCGTCTTCCTCCTCGCGGCGGTGAAATTCGTTGAGAAGCGATTCCATTTCTGATCCGTCTCTTGAGAAAACGAAGAGATGAAATTCGTTGAGATTCTAAAGGAAGAAGGCGATGTCAATAAGTATTCTATCGTCATTTTACTCGGTAGTGAGAGTGAGAGAGGACGATGAGTTTTTTTTCTCCTAATCCTTTAATTTGGATAAGGTTTTTGTAGGTGCAATTCAGAAAATCAAAAAGTAAAAGGGGTGATTTTGCAAATAGAGGGAAAAAAGTAAGGACCAAAGTTCGGGGAATTTGAACCCGACGTGAATCGAACACGCAACCTTCTGATCTGGAGTCAGACGCGCTACCATTGCGCCACGGATCCTTTTTGTACTATTTTCTTTATACATATTTATAACTAAATAGCGTTATTATTAACATAAACCACCACTAGTAGTAGTAGAATGCAATTGCAAACAATATCGACAACTAAATTTTGTCGGCATAAAAGTCAGCCACTGAACTTTTAAAACTAAAACCAAAAGTGTTATAGATGAATAGCTAACATTAAAAAAGTTTCACATTAATATATTTTCTTCCCAAGAATATATTGGTTAATTAACTCTCCACAATGGAAATTATAAAGAGATAAATAAACCTTAATTAGTTACATATATAGAAATATATTAATAACTTGGTTTTGGTGGTGAAGATCGTGCATGACCAGGCGGTGAAAAACTGCGTTTTACTACAATCTTTCTTCCTTTGATCAGCTTTTTATTCCTAACCCACTCGCCATTTTCTTTGCCACACACACAATAAAAAAGAATATGAATATTGATATTTGATATTCAAAAACAAATTTATTTCACGGCAAGGGAAGTTTATATACATTTTTTTTGTTTAATCTTGTTAAGAGGTAGTAATTTGTATTATAGGTTGTAAAAACTAAAAAACTTACGTGTATTCGGGGAGTCGTATCGAACTTGGATCAAGTCTGTGTTTGACGATACAGAGAACAAGAGATAAATCCAAGTTAATAACCAAATCACAACTAATTTCTTCATTCTTATTATTTTTGGTCTATAGACTATGTACTTGTTTTTTTCTGATAAAAGTATTTATATAGACTATAGATGTGAATCTAACAATGTAAATATGTGTACTATATAGAAAGAGTAACATGAATACAGCCTTTTGCGCGTTGGTCAATATTTCTTTTGCGTTTAATTAGTTTGATGGAGAAAATACGCAAACTACTAATATTCAAAAATACTTTATCAATATAACTTCATTAAATTTTCAACGATAGTGTTTTTAAAGAGATAGCATTTGATCTACATGTTGTGTTTTGAAAAATCTTGATTTTTTTTAAAAATATGTGAAGGAGAAATGTAAGGAGTCAAAAGTGTGAAAATTTACAAGTAAAAATAGAAAAAGAAGATGTTGACAGAGAGCTTTGAAGATATGTGATGTCTCTAGCTATCCTTGTTATATGTTTTGTTTGCTTCATCAAAATATTGGTTGTCTATTTCCTAACGGTTACATTTGTAGCATTTGATAATCTTTGTACTATGAATGGTTAATATAATGAAGGAAATTTCTCAAAAAAAAAAAGAAGATGTTGAGAGAGAGACAAACTGAATTTATTGAATAAAAAAAAGAAAAAACACGCTTTAGAGCATCTCCAAAAGAACCTCAAAACTTCAAATTTGAGGTTTTTTTTTCTTTCTTTTGCATTTTCATCCCTTCAATTAATAATATTTCACAAATATCTTTATTAACTTTTTAATTTCATCATTTTAGTACATAAAAAATTATATTTTGTAAATATAAACTTAATTTTCACATGCTAAACTAAAAGAAAGATTTTAAATTAAAATAAAAAATATTAATTTAGTAATTATTTATTGGTTTAATAATTATTTGAGGTATGTCTTATATTATCTACAAAAATTAAGAGATTTATTTAATTGTGAAAAATAGTTAGGAATTAAATGCAATATGTAAAATTAAGTTTAACATTTTTCTTTTGGAGAGAAACACATAAAATCTCAAATTTGAAGTTGATAAAACCTCAAATTTGAGGTTTTTTTTAAAGATGCTCTTAGAGAGTTGAATAAGAGGTTAATATATAGTCGTTTGGTCTATTTATAAATCCAAAAAATCTCCGTATGAAGTCAAAGATGTGCATATTGTCCTAATGACGCCTTCGCCCCACAAGGGTTGTGTTGTGTTTTACTTTTGTCATGAAATAATGTTAAAGAGACACAAAAGGAGAAAAATCATAATAAATTAATAACAGAAGGACCATTTAAAAAAAATTAAAAGCCCATCATAAATCACATGCTAACTTTTTTGGCCCAAAGATATTAGTTTGATATTATTATTAATCTCCAAAAAAGCGGTTTTGTTTCACTCTTGACTTGATCTTTGATCCAAAAAAGAAGTCAGTAGTGATCCAAATAAGCTCCGGTTTAAGGAGTCGTGCGGTGCCTCGAGTTGTTTCCTTGTTTGTCGTTGTGTCCGTTTTATGTACAAAGACTCGGTCTTTCTTTCTTTCTTTTAGGCTAATTTAAAGCCCATTACCTCTTTTTTCCTAATAAAGATTATCGAATCTTTTATTAGGCTTTTGCTAATTAATATCTACACTAATTAATAATGTCGTCCTCCGCCGCAATGAACGGCAGAGATAAACCACCGCGTAAGAAGAAGAAAACCCCTTCTCCGGCACCACCACCCTCGTCGTTAACATCACTTCCTCACGAATTGCTGTTGAATTGCATAGCGCGCGTGTCTATATTGTACCATCCAACTCTCTCCCTCGTTTCAGATCCATCGATCGTTGCTTCACCGGTTAATATTTCCCTTTTGATTTTGAATATTTTGTGGTGTTTCCTTAATTTCCTCTAGCATGTGTGTGTATTTTGTTACCTTTTCAACAAAGTTGGTGGGTCAGGAAAATGCTTTTCTTGCATTGACCCCCCAGTTTTCTATCAACCGACTCCCTACATGTTCTTTTTATATATTTTCTAGTTGGAAGATAAAGTCACAAATATTAAAAGACATGAACACATGTATTTCAACAAAAAAACAACCTTCCATAGTTGAATGGTCTTCTGTTTCTTTGTTCTTCCCTTAGTTATAAGTAACGGCCGTTAAGCCTCCATGAACGGTGAGGAGGAGCCACCGCTTGAGGAGCTGAAGGATACGCTACAACTTTCACCCTCACCGATCCCAAATCCATCTCTTCCTGATGACTTACTGATTACCTTCTTGAGCCGAGTTTCAAGGCTATACTACCCAACTTTCTCCCTCGTCTCCAATAGTTTACGCTCTCTCGTGGCTTCACCTTACCTTTATCAGACCCGCTCCATCCTCGGCCGCACCGAGAGTTGTCTCTACGTGTCCTTACGCTTACTTACCGACTCTAACCTACGATGGTTCACTCTCTGCCGTGTCCCTGACCGTAAACTAACTAACTTCTCGGGTGGTCACCTGTTGGTACCAATCTTGTCTCCACAAGCACCTCCTCCTCCTCCTGCTCATTGGTCGAGTGTGATCACTGTTGATTCTAATATCTACGCTATTGGAGGTCCCATCAACGATGAGCCTTCCTCTAGCGTCTCCTTCTTGGATTGTCATTGCGACACGTGGCGGATAGCTCCGTCTATGCAGGTAGCTCGGAGCTATCCCACCACGAGTGTTCTTGATGGGAAGATATACGTAGCAGGAGGATGCCAAGATTGTAGTTCACTGAACTGTATTGAGGTTTTCGACCCAAACACTCAAACTTGGGAAGCTATAGCAAGTCCCGGTACCGAGAGATGTGACAAACTTGTATACAAAAGTGTGGGCATTGAAGGAAAGTTTCATTTGTTTGGCGGTGCGGGTCATGTGGCTTACGACCCTAAAGAAGGTAGATGGGACTCGATAGGTATGAACATCGATGTAGGTCGAGCATGGGTTTCTTATTGTGTGATAAAGAACATATTGTTCTATTACAATGATAGAGATAGAGAGTTCAAATGGTATGACTATAAAGGAAGATTCTGGAGAAAATTGATGGGTTTGGAACGGCTAGTTAAGTTTCTTTGTTATAGCCGCGTTAACTTGGCTGATTATGGTGGGAAGATGGTGGTTATATGGGACACTTTTGTGCCTAGTAGTGGCTCTAAGAACAAGATGATTTGGTGTGCAGAGATCACGCTTGAAAAGGACGATATATACGATATTTGTGGTAAGATTGAATGGTTTGATGTTGTTCTTAGAGTTCCCAAATCATATGAAGTGGTTCATGTTCTTGCTGCTACAGTTTGATTGTTGAATGATTCCACAAGGATTTATATGTATTATTTGGCTATTTATATAAGTTAATGTGTGTTCTTGCTATTATTGAAAAGATCTTGCAGAAAACTTGAACCTCTTATTATAAATATGCAAATGAATTCTTTCACTTCCTTCTGGTGAAGAAGAAAAACAAGACAAAGTAACCAAACAAACAGTATATTACAATTATATACTACTATACAGCCAAAACTAGGCACATATAAGCTCTGATAGAATAGAAACGCTTAGATTTATGCGATGTTGCATTGGAGACATTACTGTCTGGTACTAGAGACCATCCGGTGTAGCGTTACCGTCTTCTTTGTCTAGAAAGCTATGAACTTGTTCAAAGGCCTGGTGATGAATGATTAGAACTTATCAAAACTTAACTGAAATGTAAACACATATAAAGGAACAGACTGGTTCTTAGACAATACCTCAATGGCGATTTCTGCTGGTGTCAGATCCGATACACTTCTATACCCGCGTTTTGATGCAATATCTGAACAAGACAGAGTAAACTAGTCAACAAATGCCTGAGATTGTGGAAAGCTACATAGAACATGAAAAGTGAGAATGACCATACTCTCCAAAGAAACTCTCGCGCTGGAGTTAGTGTATGCTTCACCGCGAACATCCCAAATAGTTGAAAGACGATTTAAAGCCTATGTGGAAGTCACAAAATGATCAGAAACAACATAGAAAGACTAAACTCTTTTTTCAAAGTAACAATTGCAGAAATACCACTGTGTATATGTCTCCTGACTCATTATCATGTAACAATGGTCTTGAATTTGTTCCAACAGCAGCGATTCTATGAGCTAAGGCTTCTAGAGGAACATCAAGCCAAATGCTAACACCTTTATGCATATACTTCCTATATACAAAATTGGACGAATTATCACCAAATGACCCGAGTTTCATATTATATATCAATGATGAGAAGAAAACACACCAGTTTATGGGTCTTATGACTGCACCTCCTCCTGTCGACACAACAACTTGGTGGTACATCATAGAGAACTTCTTTAGTGCCTCCGTCTAGTAAACAAACATGTGTTGAAATTAGCAGAAAGAGTTACACAAACAACAAAGAGGAACAAACCAAAGAAAAACAGCCATAGGAATTAAGGCAGGACAAAGTGCAGAGTAAAACCTCTTTTTCTCTGAAGACACTCTCACCGAAATGCTCGAATATCTCAGCTACAGAAGTTCCATTCATTGATTGTTCGATCAAAGTATCGCTGATGAAATTCACAGAAAAACGTTTATTTCAGCTAAAGGTCAATAGACACACAGGGTTAAAGAAGGGGTGTGTATAATATATACCAATCAAAGAATGTATAGCCAAGTGCTCTTGCCATTATCTTTCCTACTGTTGTCTTCCCTGAACCCATCATTCCTAACACATCCACAATGAATCTATATAAGTTACCAAAATGCACGAGAAGCTAAACAAAGGGATTCAATGAGAGCAAAGAAACTAACCAACAAGATACATAGACCGTCCATTTAAATACGGTTTAACCTCTTCAGCTTTTCTCTGCAAAAAGCTAATGTAACCCATTGTTAACAAACAAAATTTAAACCCATTTTATTAAAGATTGATGTGTAATAACTAATAACAGATCATTTTATCAAACTTGCCTTCAAAATAAGTTCTTCATCAAATGGAGAATGAAGAAGACTCCCAGTTTCCAACAATGCTGCAGAAAAACAAAGATGGAAACACATCTTTTTAGTCATCAAATATATACAAATGTTAAAAAGACAACATTTTTGAATTGAACAAAGTTGAAAGATTCATGGGTTTTTTTGGACAGAACCTGAGGAGGAGTTATTGTCAGAAACAGATCTTTGTCTACTATGTTGTCTTAATTTGTGAGGTTGCAAATGAGCAAAAGCAACAACTCTAAGCCTTTGATCTTCTTTAACTCTCTGAATATACCTCAAAGAGCCAAGAGGCTTCCTTTCAAAATTTCTCAAATCAATCAATGAAGATGAGTACTGTAACCTATGAACTGTAGCTGCTTCCATTTTTCTGGATTATGCTTTCAGATTCTATACAAAATTAAAAAAAAACTATTTTGATTCAGTTTGATTTGCAAAGCATCAATGGAACCATTTATATGATATAGCTACCAAATAAAAAATAGATTATAAAAGAGAAGAAACGAAATTTCATGGCGATTTCGTCAGAAAATTAAACTGAAAATCAAAATAATTTCAATGAAAAAAACAAAAGACAAATAGAATCGGAGAACAGAGAATGTAAAAAAGGTTTCACCTTTTTCCCAGGCGGCGGAGCAATACACGACACCGAGATTCAGAGTTTATCTCTTTTTTATTGGCGTAAGATAATAATTTAGATTTATATTTTTATATAGAGCTATTTAGTAAACTAGTTACTTTGTTCTTGATTTGCAAATTAAGCTCCAAAAATATAATTGATTTTCTAACTTTTTTCTTTTATATATTCTTAAGTCATTCTTTAACGAAATTAAAACAAAAATAAAAATGTAAGATCATTTTCAGTTAGAGTTTAATTTTGGGTTTAAAAAAAAATATTATATATAATGAGTTTCTTAATTTACTAAAAAATTCCTTCTAATTAATACTATTTTTTATTTATTTATTTATTTTAGAAACTATGTTTAAAGACTCCTTCCAAATGGTTTAAGGGGTTGGTGAAATTCCTAGGTTATCTTTAATTGTGGAAAGTCAATAATCAAATGCTTTGATTTTGAAGATAAATCAATACACTGTATTTGTGTTTTTCGTAATGGCCATTCAAAAGTCTAAATTAATAATAATAGAAATAAA
Source organism: Cochlearia excelsa (assembly GCA_963556525.1). Taxonomy (NCBI): domain Eukaryota; kingdom Viridiplantae; phylum Streptophyta; class Magnoliopsida; order Brassicales; family Brassicaceae; genus Cochlearia; species Cochlearia excelsa. The sequence continues at coordinate 263,485 of OY748331.1, read as the reverse complement.
AGTCTAAATAAAAATGTAAGTGGAGAAAGTGAAACGTGATTAAACAGCATTCGAAATCCCTATTATTTGTGGCATGTACCAATCTGTCTCTATTGTGAGCATGGATACTATTCCCCTTGTTTATACATCTTTAAAAAAACATCTAATTTATTAAATTGTCTTTTTTTTTAGAAAAATTAATCTTAAAATTTAGCGATATTTACAGAATATATTCAATTTTTAAATATACATGCTTGTGAAGTGCGCTTACTGCATAGCATTCATAAGTTCACAAGATAGCAGTGCTAACACTCTCCCACCGGATCAATTCCAGCACTTACTGACAGATGTAGGATTAGGTAATCGGCCAGTGATTAATGGCCAAATGTTGACAAAAAAAAAAAAAAAAAAAAAAAAAATATACATGCTTATCTTTATCAAAAAACTGTATATATTAACATTTTGATTTAATATGGAAAATGTAATTTGGTAGGTGAAATGGTGGAATTAAAATTCTGAACAGCCAAAAAAAAGGGTATTTGATTAAAATAAGAAATGGCCCACTTTAAAATTGGGTAGGGCCATCAAAAATCCATAGTGCTGGTTTCGCCACCAACCAACCAAACCTAACCCCATCCTATATTGTCTTCAGTCTCATGTCATTTCCATGTTCTTTGTTAGAACCGCATGCCGTTTTTTGATTATTAAATCCACCATCCTTTCTTCGCTTATAACAAAAGAACGGCACGATGTCTATTCATGAGATTGTTTCTCAACGATCGTCGTTGCAAACACACGCACTGTTCTTCTCTCCTGAGTAGGATGAGAATCCATGGAAGCTGGCCTAAAGTAAAAGAAGCGATACGTTTCTACTCTTCTTCATCTTCAGATCTCTTGGATTTTATAAACGTAGATTTTCCTTCTACATTAGTAATCAGAGGAAGGCGCGAATTCAACAGTCTCTTGAAGCTACGTGCTTCGTATGATCCTTTGCTTTATCACAATGTAGTTCATGGTCAGATCATAGTCTCTGGTTTTGTTTCAGATATGTATTTCAACAATATTCTGATGAGTTTGTATTCGAAAGCTGGTTGTATGGTTTATGCACGTAAGGTGTTCGATAAAATGCCTGATAGAAACTTAGTTAGCTGGTCTACTATGGTTTCAGCTTGTAACCATCATGGGTTTTATGAGGAGTCTTTGTTGGTTTTCTTAGAATTTTGGAGAACTAGGAAAAGTAGCCCTAACGAATATATTTTGTCTAGTTTTGTTCAAGCTTGCTCGAAATTAGATAATAGTAGTGGAACTTTGATGGTGTTTCAGTTGCAAAGTTTTCTTTTTAAGAGTGGGTTTGATAGAGATGTTTATGTTGGTACTTTGTTGATTGGTTTTTATCTGAAGGAAGGTGATATCGATTATGCAAGGCTTGTGTTTGATGCTTTGCCAGAGAAATCTACAGTGACTTGGACAACATTGATAAGTGGGTATGCAAAAATGGGAAGAAGCTATCTGTCATTGCAATTATTCTACCAATTAATGGAAGGTAACATTGTTCCGGATGGTTACATCCTTTCAACGGTTCTAAGTGCATGCTCAATGCTTTCGTTTATGGAAGGTGGGAAGCAGATTCATGCACACATTTTAAGACATGGACATGAGATTGATGCATCACTCATGAATGTGCTTATAGATGCTTATGTGAAGTGTGGCAGAGTTACATCTGGTCGTAAGCTATTCGATGGAATGTGTAATAAAAACATCATTTCGTGGACCACAATAATTTCTGGTTATAAGGAGAACTCTCTTCACAAAGAGGCCATGGAGTTGTTTTCTGGAATGACAAAGTTTGGATTAAATCCAGATGTGTATGCTTGCTCTAGCATACTCACATCTTGTGCCTCACTTCATGATCTACAATACGGAAGACATGTTCATAGTTACATTATCAAAGCCAATCTTGGCCTTGATAGTTATGTGACTAACAGCTTGATCGATATGTATGCAAAATGTGATTGTTTGACCGATGCCCGAAAAGTTTTTGACCTTTTCGCTTCTGATGATGTGGTTTTATATAATGCAATGATTGAAGGTTACTCAAGACTAGGGACACAATGTGAGCTACATGAAGCATTGAACATCTTTTGTGATATGAGGTCCCGATTGATTCGACCTACCGTATTGACTTTTGTTAGTCTTCTACGTGCATCTGCTTCTTTAACAAGCGTGGAGCTTAGCAAACAAGTCCATGGATTGATGTTCAAATATGGGGTAAACTTGGATATATTTGCTGCAAGTTCTTTGATTGATGTTTACTCAAATTGCTACTGTCTCAAGGATTCTAGGCTCGTGTTTAACGAAATGAAAGAGAAAGATCTTGTTGTATGGAATTCAATGTTTTCAGGTTATGTTCAACAATCAGAGAATGAAGAAGCTCTCAATCTGTTTCCTGAACTACAGTCATCAAGAGAAAGACCCGATGAATTTACTTTCGCCGACATGGTTACAGCATCTGGTAACTTGGCAAGTCTTCACTTGGGTCAAGAGTTCCACTGTCATGTTATTAAAAGAGGCTTGGAACGTAATCCGTATATTACAAATGCTCTGTTAGATATGTATGCCAAATGTGGAAGTCCTGATGATGCTTATAAGGCTTTTGATTCAGCAGACTCAAGAGATGTGGTTTGTTGGAATTCTGTTATCTCATCTTATGCGAATCACGGAGAAGGCAGAAAAGCTATTGAGATGCTCGAAAGAATGATGAATGAAGGGATAGAGCCGAACTACATCACCTTTGTGGGAGTTTTATCGGCGTGTAGCCATGCTGGTCTCGTAGATGATGGACTTGAGCAATTTGAGATTATGCTCCGACTTGGCATTGAACCAGAAACAGAACACTATGTTTGCCTAGTTTCTCTTTTGAGCCGCGCTGGTAGATTAAACGAAGCAAGGGAGTTAATTGGGAAAATGCCGACAAAACCACCAGCTATAGTATGGAGGAGCTTGCTGAGTGGATGCGCAAAGACAGGTAACATGGAGTTAGCTGAACATGCTGCTGAAATGGCTATTACCTCTGATCCAATGGACAGTGGATCGTTTACTTTGCTTTCGAATATTTACGCGTCAAAGGGTATGTGGGATGATGCGAAGAAGGTAAGAGAAAGGATGAAGCTTGAGGGTGTGGTGAAAGAGCCTGGACGTAGTTGGATTGATATTAATAGCGAGTTTCACATCTTCTTGTCCAAGGATAAGTCTCACCGCAAGGCTAAGCAGATATATGAAGTATTAGACGATATGGTTGTGCAGATCAAAGGGTTTAGTTAACTAACCATACAAGAATGCGATGGGTGATATGTTATGATAAAGTGAAGGATGGAGAGGCAATCAGAGGACAAACATAAAGAGTTTGAGAAGCCAGTGTGTGATGTTGTATATCATTGTTGTAACATACAAAATTTGGACATAAAGTTAAATGAATAAATTTGGGCCCAAAGAAGTGGTTGGACCAGGCCGAGTTATGTTAGACACACACACGCTTTGTATTGACTATTATTGAGTGTTAATCAGGTGAAACGAAAACCCTCGCTCGTTACTCCGTCGTCACTTTCGACCTCTCAGATTCGTAGCGACTTCTTCCTCTCTGATTCAACCATGTCGACTATTATGGTGAAAATCAAAGAAATCGAAGATGAGGTAATTATTATATTATTGGATTATTCTGATTCTGATTCTGATTCACGTGTGTGTTCTTCGGATGCATACAAAGTGTAAATCCAACAGAAATCAATCAGTGTTGTGTTGTTGTTTTTTTGTGAATAATTTATGCAGATGGCAAAGACACAAAAGAATAAAGCAACATCACATCATCTGGGTTTGTTAAAGGCAAAGCTGGCTAAGCTAAGGAGGGATCTTCTTGCACCTCCTACCAAAGGTGCTGGTGGTGGTGGCGCTGGTGAAGGTTTTGATGTCACCAAAAGTGGTGATTCTAGAGTTGGTCTTGTTGGTTTCCCTTCTGTTGGCAAATCCACTCTCTTGAACAAGCTCACTGGTACCTTCTCCGAGGTTGCTTCTTATGAGTTCACTACACTTACTTGCATTCCCGGAGTTATTACATACCGTGGTGCTAAAATCCAGGTACGGTATCTTTTATCTACATCATTTGCTTGCTTGCTTCCTTCCTTCAAGGTCAGTGTATCTTTGTCATGCTTAATCTTTTTATTGTATTGCAGCTACTGGATCTTCCTGGTATTATCGAGGGTGCTAAGGACGGAAAGGGTAGAGGACGACAGGTAAGTCTTGCACTAATGAACTTTCACACTTATTTAATAGTTTTATCCTCATTGGTCGTCTTTCATGCTTTGCTATTTCTAGGTTATAAGTACAGCAAGGACTTGCAATTGCATCTTAATTGTTCTTGATGCCATAAAACCAATAACTCACAAGCGTCTCATTGAGAAAGAGCTTGAAGGATTTGGAATCAGGTATTGATCGCTTATTCAATAACCTTGATACACTTCATATTGAATTGATCATGGACTGATCGCTAATTATATAGGTTGAACAAGGAGCCACCTAATCTTACATTCAGGAAAAAAGACAAAGGTGGTATCAATTTAACGTCTACAGTCACCATCACACACCTTGACCTCGACACTGTAAAGGCGATTTGCAGTGAGTACAGAATGCACAACGCTGACATCACTCTGCGCTACGATGCAACTGCTGATGACCTCATTGATGTCATCGAAGGCAGCCGGATCTATATGCCATGTATCTATGCTGTCAACAAGATCGATCAAATCACACTCGAGGAACTTGAAATTTTGGACAAACTTCCTCATTACTGTCCTGTCAGGTAAGTTATTGATAATTCACGGTGCATGTTTCTTGATCAATTGCTTTTCTCATTCGAGATAGTATATTCCTGCAGTGCGCATTTGGAGTGGAATCTTGACGGTCTTCTGGATAAGATATGGGAATACTTGGATCTAACTCGGATTTACACTAAACCAAAGGCAATGAATCCGGATTACGACGACCCTGTCATTTTATCTTCCAAGAAGAGAACAGTAGAGGACTTCTGCATAAGGATTCACAAAGACATGCTTAAACAATTCAAGTAGTAAGTGATTAAAAGCTCACCGTTATTATTTGTGTCTGTGTAATAGTTTCTTGCTCGATATCATTTTGCTGATGAGTATTGATTATTTACCGATGCAGTGCTCTAGTTTGGGGTTCGAGTGCCAAACACAAGCCGCAGAGGGTTGGAAAGGTCAGTCTACTTGCAAATTCTTTACAATGAACATTATAGTATTTAGCATAGCGTAACTATTGTTGTTGTCTTATCTTACTTATGTATGTTAAACACCTCAGGAACATGAGCTCGAGGACGAGGATGTTGTTCAGATCGTTAAAAAGATATGATCCTTTCTAGTTCATGGAGAAGCTGAAAGACTCACGTAGGCATAGTGAGATCTCTACACAGAGAAAACAAAGGTTAGAATCCTCTTTGGGTTTCTGATCTTTTGCACTGTATGATGTCTAGACAAATTCTGTGTCCTTCATTTTTTTTTGGTTTGTCTTGATGAATGATCTTGTCTCGTACACTAATGATAGCATGTGATTGATGTTTTTTGTTGTCGGAACCTCTCTAAGTTTTTCCGAATATGGTTTAGCCTAGATATTCTCCTTGTTTTTATGTAGGCAACTTGTCTGATTTTGTAAAATTTAAAGCTGAAAACTCGAAACACATGGTATTTTGGTAAGTAAGAAACTCTCTTGTAGATTTCCTCTTAATGTATGATTAGAAAACTCTATCAACCACCACACCTAAACTCCTTAAAGGTTCTAACCACTTGTCTTCCTTAGCATTTACTTTTTTGGGACAAGAAAATTCACTACCACAAGTTTTTAAGAAGCAAACATGTATTGAAACCAAGATTCTTGTGGAAGCTACAAAAATGGATATGCATAGGTAAAGAGAAGAAGATGACAGAAGCTGGTATCACTTTTGATCGTGTTTGTGCTAAATACATATCTGCCAAGAGACGAGAGATCATCATAAGATCACGATAGAGAGAGTACTGATCATCATCATCATCATCATCATGGTATCTACATGGTGCCTTGTATGAATCAATGAGGCTATACCCACCAATACCATTTGAACGCAAATCACCAATCAAGCAAGATGAGTGGGCACAAAGTAGAAGCTAATTCTACAATAATGATATTTATATATATATGTGTGTGGGGAGAAGATGCAATGGAGTTTAAGCCAGAGAGATGGATTTCAAAGATTAGAGGAGGAGTGTTAAAGCATGAGCCTTCTTACAAGTTTATGGCTTTTAACGCAGGTCCAAGAACTTGTCTTGGTAAGAACTTGGCTATGAATATTATGAAGATTGTTGGTTGTTGTGGAAGTGTTGAGAAAATATGACATGGAGATTGTAAATTAATGTTAGATAGAGGCCCTTGATTGAATGTAATTAAATTTAAAGTTTAGTGAAGAATTAGTATTAGGTGGGCTTAGTGGATCCTTCTTAGAGGCCCATAAAGATAAGGATAAAACTGTAAAACACATAAAATGGTTACTTTTTTCTAATCCCTTCTTCTTCTTGCTTGCCTGAGAAATTTGAGAAGAGACAAAGACCACCCTGTGAACTTTCTCTCTCTCTCTACACGTTCGCGCTTGCTACACACTTATCGTTTACATTGTAGTGTAATTTGGTGCGTGTGATTCTCTGAATACACTTATCTTATATGTACATTCATGTGTATGCTTTGCTTATGTTGTGTGTTGTTATTCACTTTGCTTGATTCTTTTGTTGTGTGTAACGAAATTGAGTGAAAATTGAAAGGTTGAGATTGTTTACAGAGATGGCTCCTCTTACGCTATCTGCTGATGTGAAGAGCTCTTCAGCGACTTCTTCTCCTGGTTTATACTTTTACTCTCTTTTTGATTCTTTGTCTTTCTTAGAGTCTTACTTTCAAAGATATATGTCTTTTTTGGTGATTATATACTCCATTGTTGTTGTTGTTGTTGTGTTTTTTTGCAGATATTGATAATAATAATAATAATAGGACAATGAAGATTCCACAGCTCAAAACAAGCAAAGGCTTTGCTTCAGTCAATACACAAGAAGAAAAGCCCTTTGATTTCTTCCGAACTCTCTTCGGTTTGTGTCTTCTACTTTTCAAGTTTTGTTCATAGTTTTTTTGTGAGATAAATGTTCTTGAATCATAGTTTTTTTCTCATTATTATGTTATCTGATTGCAGAGGGGTTTATAGCAGGAGGTACAGCTGGAGTTGTAGTTGAAACAGCTTTATATCCCATTGATACCATCAAAACAAGACTTCAGGCATCTCCAAATTAACTTTTACCATTTTTTAATTTTCATTTGGATAATGAAGTACTTTGGTCTTAACAGAATAAAAGTTGAAGTTTTGATCATATGATGTAGGCAGCTCGTGGGGGTGGTAAAATTGTTTTGAAGGGTCTTTATTCAGGATTAGCTGGGAATATAGCTGGTGTCTTACCGTAAGTAACTGTGAGCTCATTGACAACATTCGTAGTTTAATCTTTGAAAAATTCTCAATGGATAGTATACTCTAGTGACAAATTATTACCTTTCTCCTTTTCTGTTTTGTGCATTTTTATTACTTGTTATTTTGACAATGGTTCTTTGTAGGGCTTCGGCTTTATTTATTGGAGTTTATGAACCCACAAAGCAGAAATTGTTGAAGACCTTTCCTGATCATTTAAGCGCAGTTGCTCACCTGGTGAGACATTCTTTCACCCTTTAGTTTTTCCTTTGAAAGTTTTTTAGTTAGCACTTACAATTTGTAAGTGATAGGTCATGTTTATATTAGTAAGCAACTATCATTTTTATCAGATCTTTGAACTAGCTTTCTTTGTATTTGAGAGTGAAGAAGAACAATATTGTTGTCTTTGTATCAAATTCCACAGACTGCAGGGGCCATTGGTGGACTTGCCGCCTCTATAATCCGAGTGCCTACAGAGGTTAGAAACTACTCTTGGATATTACAATCCAGCACCTGCTTTACTTGTAATTTTTCAACCAGGATTTCGATGTGTGTATTCTTTAGGTTGTTAAGCAAAGAATGCAAACTGGACAATTCACATCAGCTCCCAACGCTGTCCGACTTATTGCAGCTAAAGAGGGATTTAGAGGTCTCTATGCGGTTAGTAACATCCTTTTAAGCACTTGCTTTTTAGTCTTTGCTTTTTGTTGAATCTTCATATGGTAACATCTTTCAATCGCTTTCAGGGATATGGGTCATTTCTATTGCGAGATTTGCCATTTGATGCTATTCAGTTCTGTATATATGAGCAGCTATGCTTGGGGTATAAAAGAGCGGTAAGCTTTATTTTCCTTCGACAGTGAGTCAAGACATATGCGTTGTAACTTCCTATGAATTGATATTTTGCATGACAAAACTTTGCGCTACTTTTGTGCAGGCGGGTAGGGAGCTTAATGATCCTGAGAACGCTTTGGTCGGTGCATTTGCTGGTTGGTAACATACCTTGTATGCTTTCAATAGAAAATTTCCGGATCCATAAAATTCTGGTAGATGTGGCAAATGTGTGTTACACAAGCCTTATGAAAAATGAGATTTTGTTGACAGAACTGAGAGAAGACTATGATCCACCTTAGTCTTTATCAGAGTGAGTGAGTGTTATAACTTGTTAGTTGTTGCTTTGTATTGTCTTGGTTAATGCAGGTGCTCTGACCGGAGCAGTCACCACTCCGCTTGATGTTATTAAGACAAGATTAATGGTTCAGGTAATGATGGATTATCAAGCCTCCCTTTTGTCTCTCCAAGTTCTAATCCTCTTGATTACTTTTTATTGACCTTCTCAGGGATCAGCTAAACAGTATCAAGGAATCTTTGATTGTGTTCAAACAATTGTAAGAGAGGAAGGAGCTCCTGCGCTCTTAAAGGTACACACACACACACACACACTACTATAAAGTTTCAAAGTTGAGCCGCTTTAAGAAGACGACTAGTAGAGACTTGTGAATCTATATTGTACTGTACTTGTAGGGTATTGGACCAAGAGTGTTATGGATAGGTATTGGAGGTTCAATCTTTTTTGGTGTTCTCGAGAGGACAAAGAGAACACTTGCACAGAGACGTCTTAACACTGTTAAAGAATCAAAAGGGGAATAAGTTTCTTGAGAGGTGATAGTGCTTCACACTGTTGTGATCAGAGTTTGCAAATTACCAGTTTCAGATACATTCTTATAAAGAGCTTCGAAATTATTCAACAATAATGCAGTTTCTATAAGAACTTATATCAACGACAGTTATTACACTGTACACATCTCTATCTCCCTCAAGACTGATGTTTAATGCCGGAAATAAAAGCCATCAACAACAAACACACTCAAAAACATTGAACCCTATAGACTTCAGTTTGTGTCTCTTCCCAAAACCTTTTTTTCCAATTTCTCCGGCTAATATACAGCCTCATCGCGTTCTCGCAACGATGAAGCAGAAACAGATGCTTAACATTGCATCCTTTTGAATGATATATGAGTCCACTCACATGAGTGGTAAGTATCCACCTCCATGTCCTTTCTTGAGTACTAATGGTCCTGCATTTTCCGGGACCTTATCCAACGCATTCATACACGCATCAACCATGTCGGAGAATCCTGTCGCTGTTGTAGCCAGCTGTAACCGTAACCTCAGATCCCTTGTTCTCTTCAACAAACACCTGAATGATCTCCACATGTATTTGGCCCACTCGGCTGGTAACCCACCTCCTGTGAGCCATACCGAGAATTGGGACTGGTCGCCACGAGCTGCCATTTCTGCTCTGTAGAACCTACCCAGTTCCAAAAGCATTGAAGCCTGGAGGGGAAGCACCGCTACAAATTCAGCCACAAACTCTTCTGTTAGTTCAGGTTTGAGCATCAGATTCCAAAGCACAAGCGCCCATTCGCTTGGCTGATTAAGACCGTACGCTTCTGCTACAATCAGTGCCTCCTGGAAACGGGATTGATCAACAAGTGCTCTTCTGGCGTTTGTTTCGGATAAGCAGAGCCACTTGGAATCTGGCATCCTTATTTGAAGGGAGACCAGGGAAGCCTGACCACAAGCCTTACGTGCTTTGTTTCCAGCATCAATAGAAGTGTGAACTTCAGCAGCTTCAATGTAATAGCACATAGAATCAAGGAGATCCTCATTTTGATCCTTGTCATATCGTAGAAACCACTGCTGTGCAGCCTGGTCTGCACGTGCCTCTAGCAAAGCAGCTGTCTCGTGCTTCATGTCAAAGTGTTTGTATACCTGAAAAGCCATAAACACAAGTACATTTGAAAAACTATCCAAAAATGTGTTGTGAAAGCTAACCTAGATACACTCTATCATCTATCATGAATTCATGATAGTGAATTGTGGCAAGCAGACAAAAGCATGATCAGATAAACTTTTTTACTTGGCTAATTCCAGCTAACTAAAGACATACCATTGCGAATGCATCATGGTCATTTGGGTTAAAGAGATTCAACGAAGTCAGAACAGACATCCGGAAACTTCTGACAGCCTGGGCAGTGCCCGTGTTTGCATCAGCAGCAGCGGAAAACTTTTGTAGTAAGAGCTCGAGCTGCCCGTTTTCAAGTAGAATATTGAGAATGAAATTAAGAGCATGAAAGTTTCCAACTCCAGTTATTAGACGAGCCAGGCATGAGAAATCACCCTCAGCAACATAAGGCTCTACCCTAGTGGAAGCAAGTGCCACAAGAACATCAACTCCATCAAGGCACGTCGAGGACTTGTAGAAGTGATGAGACAGAATAAGTAATTCAACCTGAAAAATAACATTCCAGTATATTTAAACATTTGCTTATCTTTTAGGATGTCATGCTTCTATCAGACGATATTGTTAATAAGCTTTCACAAAATCACATACCTCACACGCGTGTGGTATTTCTTGCATGGTAATCACTAGACGCATTAATGAATGACCAATCTCTTGTTCAGAAGGACATAGCTCCGCCCACTTCAAAAAGTCTGAAAACCTCCATAAAAGTGGAGCAGGCCCCTCGTCCTTCTGAGCATCCATATATCCTCCACGATGTGCTGCCAGTAAACCCTGGCATAAGATAACAGATTAGAGACTAAACAAAAAAAGAACCCTGAAAAGAAAAGTTCAAATAGAAAGAAGAATTCAATACAGGAGGGTTTGTGTTATATGAACCATGTTATGTACACATTGAAGTCCACAAACATAGTTTAGCTAAGATACCTTTAAAAAGGATTCTGCAAGTATCTGAGCGATACTAGCAGCTGGCATGGAATGTGTTTGGACAAGGAGACATGCTTCCTCAAAGGAATCTTGTGCTTTAAGAGAAAGTAATCGTAACAACTCTATGGGTTGCTTTTGATATGCCTCAGTGAATGTAAGGCCCAGTATGTTAGCAGATTTGATAACCGCGATAATTTTTCTTGCTAGCCCACGTCCACTGCCTTCATTTAAAATGTTCGATAGACTCTCCAAAACCTAGAGCATCAGATGTCAATCAGTACTAAATCCAAAATTATAAGAGCAAGATAGGAAAATGAAAAAACGGAAAGTGGAAGTCTTTTCAATGAACATGTAATAAGCTTCACATAAAAAATGAAAATTTAGGTGGGAGAGAAATATGACGAACAACCTGCAACGGTTCAATCATAGGTTGGTCTATATTCAGACTGTGTGCTTGAATGACGGAACGAACTTCATCATCAAGCATTGAAAATTGTACTTCACTGGAAGGCGTAGAAAGCACTGCTAGCTTCATAGCAACATCCAAAATTATCAACTCAGAAGGTAAATTTCCCGGAGAAAGCTTAAGTTGGAGCTGCTTGGCAGCGGTTACTTGTCCAAACTCCAGTAAAGACAGAACAGCTCTTTCCAACTCCACAGGTTCTATACTTTCTTCCCACTTTGATAAAGATATCTCCAAACCCGTGCTTTCCTCTTGAAGTTGGAACTCGCTTTTGATGTTTAAAAGGGATGAAGAATCTTCAAAATCTGTACTCCTATCTGAAGAATCCACAAAATGTCTTCTTTGTGGAACATTTCCTTTTGCTCTTCTCTTGGGCTTTGTGCTGGAACCAAATATTGAAGTACTCGTGTCTTGGTAGACTTTATTTTTTGTTGCTAAAGAAATGTGGTTGTCCATTTTTGTTATGATACTTGCAGTTCGGTCTATAAGATTCGAACTATTTCCATTCGCCATGTCTTTTCCGGGATTCGGACTAATTGCTCCAACACTTTTCACATGTGCTTCTGCTTCTACAGCTAATAGCCAAACTCTAGTCTCGATTTCTCGCAGGAGATGCAAAGGATAAACCCTGATATTTATAAAACCTAAGTTATATCCAATAAAAATGATTACATATTATGGTACAAGATTACTTACGGGTGTGACTGGGTTGTTAGCCCACTCAACCACTGAAGGGATAGCAGCAATAACTCATAGATCTCTCTTGCAGGGAGATCTTTCTCGACTGCTTCTGCATGTCTAAGGAAAAACAAACCTGCCTGCAAAAGAATAAGTAACAGACTTACTTGTAGCAATATCAGAATTCCACATATAAACTGGACATACAAGTGTGGCAAACAGAAATATGACCTGTAAAGCAGGGAAAGAGTATCTGATGAAGAGAGTTTGACAGTGTCCCCATAGTGCGATTCTTTCTTCTGGAACATCCCAAAGGAATTCTTTCCATTCTGCAACCATGGATTCTGCCTATATGCAAAGCAAATGGAACGAATGTCTATAAACATTGGGCATTCAACTCAACCCTAAACATAATTACAACCAGTGGCCTACAAAAAAATCTTGTTTGACGTCCGCACCCTAATGAAAAATATCTCATTTTTAAAGACAGAAAAAGTAAACACAACATTGAGCCAAATATACCCTGATGCGGAACCAAATTTAGAGAGCATTTTAACTCAATAAAGCTTATGTAATCTGTATTGAGTGGGTAGAATCTGTATTAACTCTTAGTTACTTCTTAGCACCACATTTCTTTCAAAGCTATATTGAGATGAAAATCACATGTTTCCTACACTCCTGCAATCTGTGATTCATCCTAAAGTTGAAAGAACCTCTACCAAAGCAATTCTCATAACGCAGTTGGAAGAGAAAACATTAACTAGAGACACAGAAAACAGCATGGGAAAATTACCCAGATACTAGCTAAGCCAGTCAGTAGTCTAAGACCATGATTTCTTATAAGTTGCTGGTCGTCAAGTATCCAAGTCACCAGAAATTTTCTGGCAGGTCAAGTACAAGACGAGTCAAGAAGTTTTATTACCTGCGTTTCAGTAACATGATGAACAGAGGATGTCCAAGGGACACCAATGGTTTCAAGTTGTTTAGCCCAGTTTCGTGCTTGCTCCCACTCCCTGTTCTTTTCTAAAGCGGTCAAAAGAGAGTCATCATCAAGAGCCCCACTTCCTAATTCCAGACCATTCTCCCACCGAAGTGAAGGCTCAGCCAAATTAACTTTCCAGTAAAGACGTCGATAATATGCTGCTGCAGATCCCCCATCACCAAAATCAGTTGCAGCAAGAATTTTCAGTAAACATCTTTTCTCATATGGAGATGGGCAAGTTGACAGAACGGCATCAGCAGCTTTAACAGCTGTTTCACTGATCCAAGATGCCCCAAAATTGACTCCTTTGGCTGCATTTGACTGAAAATGCATTGATTCCTCTTTAACTCTAGCCCAAAAAGAACCTAAATGTGCTGAAGCTTCAGTCAGGCGCATTTGAGAAAATGCCTACACAAAAAGTGATATGTATAAGTCCTAAGACGAGGCAGTAGAAACTAAGCATTTTTGAAAATTAGGCAGTTTAAATCCAAAGCATTTTTAAAAAACTCGCAGTGTCTTCTTTTCCTTGCTCACATCCAATCATTTATTTTGCAGAATTCCATCAGCAGTTCTCTCCCACACAACAACAAAAGAAGAAAAGAAAAAGCGGATGAAATCATGGTGAACTAAAACAGCATCAGAACCATTAGCAGAGATCTTGAAAGTTCATTGTAACAGAGTTCCATGGGACCCGAAAAAGCAGCGAGAGCAAATAGTGGTTAAAATGTAAGACTAACCTGCAGAGCACGGACAAATGGCAGTAGAGAGCAGGAAGGGAGGAACAATTCGAAAGCTTTTAGAAGAGGAAGAAACAAGTGTTGTTCACAAAGCACTGCGACCATTTTTGATAGAGATGCATGATCATCAGAAGAATCATTAGTAAAAATAGTATCCTCGGTTTTTACATCTTCTGCAGCTTCTCTTCTGTCAGAACAAAATGAAATACTGGCAGAGGTATCTAAACTATTAGCTGAAGCCAATAAATCCACAGGTGTAGGTGCAATAAGTCGTATCCGTTTGGGATTCCTCCTATTGTAGTGAAACTGGACACCTCTAGCGTTCGTTGGCAAAGAGTTTGTAGATACAACGGCTGCTGCTATATTTTCTGCTATTTTTGTAGTTATATCATTCACCTTGATAGACGACGTTTCCCTGAAAAGAATGATCTTTGTTAGAGCCAAAACAAATAATGAATCTTTTTATCTATGAAAACATAAGAAAGTTTGAACCGCGCAATGTTATAGACTTCAAAGGCATTAAGATAGTCAGTAACTACTATAAGTAAATTACTGAGAACCGGAAAATAGGATGACTCCTGATACACCCAACCAGATTGAATCTCTGTCAATAAATATTTTCAAACCTTGCAGCAGTAATTTCCAACCAAATTGTTAGGCATGATATAGGAGCAACATCCGGAAAGCATGATGCTATGAGAGCCAAAAGAGACCACGATAACTCCTTAGCTTTCGACAAAAGGTAGCCTCCAGGATTCTTTAGCTTTTCAGAGTAAGCCAAAACGCGAAAGAGTTCAGCAGAAACATAAGCTCCATCCTCTGAGAAGGAACTTGTAAAACCTAAGCTTGAATTATCTGAGTACGCTAAGGTAGCTTTCTTCTTTGAGTTCGCATATCTCAAAACGGTCAGTACGTGAGCTTTTAAACGTTGATCCCCAAAATCCTTTGATGCCTGACAGACGAAAATATGCAATATACTTGTAACAAAAAGTTTGTGACGCATACTAAGTTACTGTTTGTGATTTCTGAAACTAGTGGATCGACAAAAGACGTACCACACTGAGCACTGTATCAAATGGGTATCCTCCAAGCTGCGCTTCAGATAAGAATCCAACCTGATATTTACATACATCAGGTCAAAGAAAATCTCAAGGGTAAGATAAAAAAAGGTAAGATATATTATCGTTAATCATACCCAATCATTGTCTCTTGCTAGTGTAGCAAGGTATTTGGTGCTCAGAGGAATCTTATGCATCTGACAGAAAAGAGTAACTAAACTCCAATGCAAGCTATCAGATGTCTGCTGAGACCGCAGTTCAGACCCATCACCATCACCAGTTAACAGCCAGAATCCACTTGTTTTTCTATCTTCTCCAATCTCTGGAAGGCTAGCTTGTTCCAGATGATGAAGAACAAGCATTAGCGGAAGACAGGGTTGACTACCAGATATACTGTCCGGATTATGTTTTTGCTTAGAGACACTTGAAATATCAGGATAAGCATATTCGTTAGCAAGGGCCCTAGCTAGTGACCCCATTAGATCACCTTCACTAGATACCGCATGGAATATAGAGGCCTTGGGAGACTTTTTCTGTGTCATATCCGCGTTATTACTTAATTTATAGAAGGATGATATCCTTCGCAATGATGCCACGTCTATTCGGAGCATGCTGGCAGATAAGCCACAAAGCTCAAGAAGGAAAGCACATGAAGCCACCATCACAGAATCCCCAAAGTGTGTGATAGCAAGTGGTATGACCTATAGAGCAAAAGAAAACAATCATGCAGACATTAAAAGGCACAAGGAATGAAACTTAAGAAAGCAGTGAGGCGACCAGCACATACAGATGAAAGAAGTGACTTCTCAGTCTGTATCAAAGGTACAAGTAGCATTGGAACATCTGACTGCATATTTCTTTGTCCATGTATCGAAGAGCCAGATTGATCTTCCAGTTTTAGCTTTTCAGTTCTATATTCCAGGAAAGCATTAAAAGCTGCAAGTGGGCGTCCACGATGCAGGAAGTGCTCAAGTCCAAGCTCAGTTCCCTGGTTTTCAAATCAACGATAACATACCTAACTATTACAAATATAAACTCTAGTCCGTAAATATACAAATCTCAGTGACATGTTGCATGAGACAACAACCTTCATCAAATTATTTTTGTATAATGAGATATTGACGTGAAACTTAAGCATCTACAAAGGAAGCATCGTCAAAAGTACAGAAATAGGAATATGATACTGCTACCTCAGTTTTTGTGTTATGAAGTTCTTCTTCGATGTGCTTCTGGATGATTGCTTCCCAGGACATGGCACTTATCTCAGTTGGATCGTCAGCATTTATACAGAACTCAACACCTCTGTGCAATAGATATTCCCCTGTAGGATATCCTGAGAAAGACGGCCACCCAAGAGGTCCCTATGAAGAAAACTTTCCGGTATAAGAGACTGCGCTAAAACATTTGAAGGAAAGCATGTGTGCTCAAGAATTCCATTGAACAGATAAACTTCTACTACTGATAGCAAGTAGGAGTGTGACTTCATCAATAGCCGGTTATAAGCAAAACATATATGTGGTCGTGAATCTTAGTAGCTGTGTAACTCTATGTGTTTCCTTGCTGTCTAAATCTTAATGGTCGTTCCCCTCATGGTTTGCACATGCCTACGGTAGATACTCAGTTACTCACAACCATCCCAAAATTTCATTGAACTTCTTATGCTTATTATATCACTGATTACAGTGAGTTCAGTTACATCCATTAATTCTAGAAAATTGAAGAGCGTGGTATACACAGGAAACAAACAAGGCAACATATGACATACAAATCTGAAATGGATACCTGGATATAAAGCTGAACTAATCTTCGAACTGCCTTAGGAAACCAACAAGGCAACATCTGCAGAAGTGATGTATCACGTGCAGCTGAGAAGAATATACTGTCACGCCAATTCAAATACTCTGACAAGACTGAAATCATAGAGTCAGTGAGAGTATGACAACAATACCATTACAAAAAATAAACGATATATTGTGGTGGATGAGGCTTTACCATTCTTAGCCTTGGTCCGCAAAAGGTTGCTAGAAATATCTTCTCCGCAACATACAGTAACAAACTTGTTCCATAAGGTAGGGAATCTCTGAAGAAATGATCTCAAATTCTCCAATGTGCACTGAGCAGAAGAGTTAGTGTGCCTGTTGACACTACCAGTACTCAGGGAATTTTGAATTGGAACCGAAGCACACATCATAGTTGCTAAAGCTGCCATTTCTCCTGCCCCTTCAGCAATGTCGTCAACAGTACAAACAATTTCATCAATCTCTAGAACACCAAGTTCACCGTCTGGTGCCGCACCACGTGACATAATTGACCGTGCATTTGAAAATGAAGCATCATATTCCCGGCCCTTGATCCTCGAGAGCAGCAACCATTTTCCCCAGTGAGAATCACCCTGAATACATTGGGAAAATTCTTGGCATTCTTAGTTAAAACTCAAAAGTGAGTTTTGGAAGACAAAACAAAAGCAGACATATTAACACTTACAACAGCTTCCTGTAATAAATTGAGTGAATCATTATCTAGGACCAGTTCGTGATGATCAAGGTACAGATCCAGAAGGTTTGGAAGATTATATTGTGTGCAATAATGTATGAATAGCTTGTGCACAGCATTCAGGGTGCCAACATTTGCTCCTCTCTCCTTTCTGGACAAACAAAGATCTAGGGATGACCTACAAGATTCCTCCTTAAATGAAACTTCGCAACTACCAAGGATGACACCTGCCCGAGCCAGAAGATACACTACATCTAGAGCGTTCTCCCAATATTCTCTTAAAAATATCAGTTTTCTTGCAAGCTCTTGTTCCATTAGTGTTGTAAGCCACAAGGAGCACTGGATATCTGCAGGCAACCTAAATATCTTGATGTGAGGAACATCAATAAGTACAGCATCCACTTCTTCAATGGAGCATATATACTCGCTACGGGAAGAAACTGAATAATTTACGCCAGTAGACTGCTTCGGACCATCCAAAGCAATTTGCAAACTTCCATCATATAAAAGATCCTCAGGAATAAGATCCAACAGCTTAAGCACTTCATCCCAATCATTGTGACACATAAAATACTCCAGCTGGGAGTCCCATGGAACATGAACACCCATGACTAAAGGCTGATCCAAGACTATCTGCAAAAAAAAATCAACGAGAAATATCACTAAAACCAAAATGGCATCACTAGATACGGTCTTTGAAGAAAGCAATCAGTAGTTACAGGTCTACAATTTCATCCACACTTTTTGTTGAGAAAAAACATAAGCAGAAGGTAGCTATTCAAGAAACAAGCACAGATGGCTTCGTGTGTGCATTTCTCCCGTTATTTATCGAAAAAATGACAAAAGTCCTGTGAAAACCAGTCTAAGAGTACAAACACTGTTAAGCTATGCAGGTCAACAAATAACCAATTGCTCAAATTTCAAGCTAAAGATGCAGAGTAGGTTGAAACCAATTTGAACTTCCCATGACCTAGAGGTACCTTTCTGGAATGATGCAGGTGGATAAGAAATCGGACATATAAAGACTAACGAGAATATATCCAACTTCTTACATGATCAAATGTTCTCTGATCCCAAGCATTTGACCACACGGCTGCTGCAGCCCAGTAGCCAGCAATTGCATCAGTTTCATCAGGTGCATGCTCAGATGCACTCTCATTGATTTTTGTCCAGGAACCGAGAACAACGCCATCAACCTCGCCACACTCAATTTCGAGATGCTGGAGCAAAGAAGATCTCCCAAGGTTCAAGCTAAGTTTACTGGAGTCAAAAGGAACTGCATCTTTCAGGAGTTCCTTTCGACGAGTAAGATATGTCTCCCAAAAGTGGCTGCTAGGATAAAGCCTCTTTTTGTCACAGGTCAAGCAAGAAAGAGTTGAAATGACGTCAGCATCATACAGAACCAAAATACGCTTCTAACAAATTAAGGATATAAAATGTAATACCTCGATTAGAGATATCCTCTCCAGTACATTGTCATCGTATGGTCTCAAGAAACTATTTTTTCTCATTTCTTCAACAACTTGATATCGAAGAGATCTCCTCACTGTTCCAAAAACCAATTGATTGAGACACGCTTCTACATCCTCTCCAAGCCTTTGCAGAGTTGCAACGGCAACCTTAGGTTCACCCTACACATCAAGAAATCCAAGTGCTACACATCATACATGTATTCTATTCTGTCTCAGCAAAGTATATTCAAGCTTACCTTCAAAAATAAGTCATAAGCAATAGCTCTTCCAATATCACGAACTTCAGTAAATGTATCATGATGCTCTTCATTTTCACCCACGTCTTTAGAATGTTGAAGATGCAATTGAAGAACAGCTAAAGGCAGTCGACCGGAGAGCAAGGCATCCTTGACCACGGTTTTCAAATCCAAATTATTTGTCTTCCAACGAGCCATCATCTCCTTGGGATTTTCCAGAGGAAGTACTTTCTTTTCTGCAACTACCCCTTGCGGTACAAGACCAGATCCATAACTTAATTCTTCAAGGACCTGACCAGATTTGACTGTCATCATACCCATAGGCGGCAAACCAAGCTCCTCATTGGTCTCGAACAAATATGTGTCAAGTTGCCTCGAGTCTGCAGATTCTGCATCTGGAACAACTTCAAGCTGAGAATCATCCTGCAAAGAGACTGGGTCTACCAAGTTCAGAGACTTCTCATTCTTTCCCTAACAACACACATGTTCTGTATCAAATTGCAGAGCAAAAGCACAAAAACTAAAATAACTTAATAGTATTAATACCATATGCTACCTTTCCTAGCTTCTTAAATTTTCTTGAAATACGTGTTTGATAGTTTCGGGTAATCTCCAGAAGATAACCCATTTCTGACAACCTCTTTGAATTTTCCATTACATCGCTATGTAGTGAAATTGATGGAAGTGAAAGTATTTGTGTCCTAGGTTTGCTGTCCAACATGAATCCATCCTTCTGATATACAATTAGCCCATATATTCGAAGCATCTCAGTCGCAAACCTTGTAGCCAATGCGAGGAGCCTAGATTCAACATGTAGCAATAAATATGAATATGTCGTGAAAGTAGCACAATCAATAAAGCTAAGGCATTATTAAACCTCACAAGATAATGATGATGCTAAAACTGTCTTCTAAGAAATACCACACGTCAACGAATCGATATACGAAATTCTGAAGCTCTAGTTGATTTTCGAAAGGAAAACAGTTAAAACCTCACAAGATAATGATGTTGCTGCTGTTAAAAAAAATGATTTTCAAAAGGAAAACAGAAAGAGAAAAAACAAAGTGGGGGCTGGAGAAGCTTTTGAATGAATCTGAACATGCCTTCAATCAAAGTGCAACGTGTAACACGTATGCACACTTTCTTTGACTAACAACCATAAATGTGGGCATATCTACAAAGCAGGGAGAACACTGCTTTTATTTCATTGTTGATCTGACTAACTGAAGTTGAGAACCGGAAAATAAATATATTCTTATAGCACTCATTATGCAGAAGATCCTCACCTAGATACAGCAGAAATCTCATTATCGCTTCCATTCTTGTGTGACAACAGATACACAGCAGAAAAAAGCACCTTTAGCATGCCTTCTTCTGCAAGCTGCACATTACCAAGCATCTTCAAAGACCTACTCATACAGCAGAGATTAATCAAAATTAGTTCCTGATACAAGGAAAATCGCAATGGCGGCATAATTCACATCTACACTGGAGATGAGGGGAAAAATCATCAGGAAAAGGTTTCTCAAGATATATCATATTCCCAAATATAATGGAAGTTGCATACCAACTGAACGAGGGTAACTATGAGATCTCAATCTTTAAGGTCTAAACTAAATTCCAGTACTACAATATTATAAGCAACTTACTCGTTGATGTCTTCATATTTTAGGTAGTCCAATGCCATTTGCAGTCGACGCAAACGAGCAACTTTTAAGTCCCAACCTACGACAGCAGTGAATAATTCAACAATACCGTAAGCTTATTGAACAAGACATATGTGTAAGCAAATCTATAAACCATCTTTGAATCTCAATATGTAATTTAACAATACCATAAGATTACCAACGTCTGCAGTTATAAAACTGAGTAAAATTTCTTACCATTTTCTAAGCACAAGCGATCTGCAGCTTCAGGGCCTTCAAACAAGATCACTCTATCTATGACCTCAACTTGCCAAGGAAAATGTGATTTCCCTGTTTTCAATTTTTCTCTTCCCTGGCATCCCATGACAGTGGTTTGGAGTGGCTGCAGATATTCAATGGCCTCAACCGTTGGGTAATTCGAGGTTATTGCGATGGAAGGGAGAAAAACTGAAAGACCGCTACAGGTCACCAAATAGAGAAATCCTTGGAAAGAGCACCCAACTGATTCCCCTAAGAATGTTTCTTCTGCACCTTGAGTAGAAATCTTGTTGACATTGTAATACAAATAACTATCATCTCTTGCAGTCATATGCATCTGCAGACTATAATGAAAAATTTTACACGTTTGATCATCCTTTCTTGGGTGCTTTCTGGAGAAATGAGTGAATCCGAACGGCGAAAAGCATATGTTATCATCCAGCCCTAATTTTTCAGCGGATAGAAACATCTTCCGCGTGACATGTGAGCCTCTTTGGAAATTTTCAGATCTCAGCACATTTGTTTTAGTCTGACCAGAAAAACCACTCAACCATGAGCCAGAGTAACAAGCCCTTCGATCAAAATTGTTGTGTTGTTTCTCCAAACATGCGTCAGACATCAAGATATCAGAAGCAAAAAAGCTAGGATCGCACGTGGAAAAAGCATCTTCACATCGAGACCCAGGGGGATGAGCGTGGTGCACTTTTTGCTGCCCCACGTCCATGCCACCTATTTTCCACCCAACCAAGCTTCCAAGCCCAAAATGATGTGAATAAGGAATAGATTCCAGGGACATGTGATATTCCTTTGAAACAAAGTCCTCAATACATAACACATATACCAAACCATTTTCGTCAACTGCGGCTATGAGTGGTGTATGAGAAGCTACAATTAGCTTTCTAAACTTTCTTCTGCCTGCTAAACCAACAATGTGAAAGTTAGATATGGATGGAGCAAGACTCTGGAAGTTATTTTGCTGATCAGCCGCTGCAGTTGCTTCTTGCATATCTGATGAAGAATGCAATCCACGACCACATGTCTGTACAATGTCCTGGTGAGATAGACAAATTCCAGATTTCACATCATATAGAACGATCAAACCAGTAACACTGAGGCAGATAACAAATTTATCAGATAGCCGGAAATCTGCCCACTCGTTTGTAGGTCCAATACTTGATTCCTCAAATTTCACAAGGGAGACCCATTCCATTCCCCAGCTAAAAATCTGGGCAACAAAGACAACGCTCTTATTCTTGCTTCTTTCGTTATCATTGCTTGTAGGGGTAGATGCACAGTCCGATAACTCCATAACAAATCCAATCAGGAAATGAGAATCGCTGGAGATAACTTTGGTGCAACTGTACAAACTGTTTACACTGGCACTGTTTATGGATATACCAGCTCGAGATGTTTCATCAAAAGCAATCGGATCTGAAGGTACGGGGAAACTATCGCCATTTACATTCCCTTCCTCCAGTGTATTACCCTTCTGAAGTATGGGATTGTCTGGGAAAAGAAGATTTGAGAAAGGTAGATCACTATTTAATATGCTAAATGAAACAACTTCTGCAGAACCGGGTAACGCTGACTTCTCGGGGAACCTTGACTGTCTTATACCCTCAATTTCAGTAGTATCCACGTCGATAAAAAAAGATTGTATCCACTGCTTTGAACCATCAAGAGAAGAGTCTTGTTCGTGTTCCAATATCTCATTTAGCCTAGAAGGGCCCCATTCGACCCACTTCCCATGCCTCAGCTCACCATTTGTGTTGCCTTTGGCTATGTCACTTGAATCTTTGAGAGAGCGAAAAGCATGGACTGTAATACCATGATCTCCAGATACAAATAACAATTCCCTAAACAAAGGATCTTTGTGCTGATTGTAAGTATCGCCGCAACAACCCCAAGCAACAGACTTTGCATCAAATATAAAAGGAAAACTACTGCAACTAGAGCTGCGATTATCTACAAAACCTGACCCACCAGATGCTGCAGAACCATAGAAAGGGGGTGGAGAACATGTAGGACTATTTGACTCTTCACTAAGAGATCTTACCGAAACCTCGCTGCCAATAGAACTCCCTGATAACAAGGAGAAATATTGAACTGAAGTTAACAGGAAACGAATATGCAGATTCATGTGAATAAAGAAGAAACAAGTTAATACCTGAAACCAGGGGAACCAGTAAAGCCTCGGGGTTGTGAGAGAGTAATAACAACAACTGCCTGGAAGGAGATATAAAAGCATCTCGAAATTCAGATAGATTGAGTTGCAATTGAGAAGGTTCCCACTTATGCAACTGTAGCAGAGTTGGGCCTTGTTCGTTCAATAACTTCTCCATCCTCTTTCTCTTAACACAATAAAGAAGCACACAAACAACAACAAAATCAGAGAGATTTATAACAAGAGAAGCTATATCGCACTAATCTTAAGGATCCAAACTAAAGACAGACCAAAGCATCAATGGATTAAACAGCTAGCAACGGAACTTAAGAAACGCAGAATTCGATCCTTAAAAATCAAACTAATGAACCCTAAAACCCCAAGCTCTAATTCGATTTTAAGAGAGAGAGACCTGAATCAATCGATTGAGATCGGACAAGGAGAGATGATGAAGCCGAGATATCGTCAACGCCTCACTAATTTACTCCGATTGACAAGTCCTAAGAAAAGTGAAGTCGTACGAAAGATGATGAAGAAGAAGAAGAAGAAGAAGAAGACATTTGAGATGAGAGAAATCGTTGGGGTGTTTGCCACCGTCGAGGATTCGGGTCACTGCACGCCTCCACGAACCACCGTGTCATTCGTCTGTTTCTCTGCTTACGTGGCATTTACATTATATACTCTTTTTGGAAACAAATCAATTAACCAAACTTATTGGGCTTTATGGGCTTTTATTTTAAGTAAATTACCTCCACGAAATTTCTTATATTGGGTGGGTTACGATAATAAGAGCCGGCGAACATATCGTCTGCTTGTCGTGTCAAAAGTTTTATTTCAAGGGTAACGTAACTTGTTGGCCGTTGAAAATATATTTTTGGATAATAAAGGGAATGGATAACTTGTTGTAATGGCAAACATAAGTAATAATAACGAATGACTTTTATCGTAATATCTCTGTTTTTTCAATTATATTCATACTATAATGAAGAATTCAAAAAACTACACTTTTTCAACCCCTCATTTACAAAACTACACCTAATTTAATTATTTCACATATTTACACCCTTTCAAAATTTTAAAAACTTAATTTATCCTTTTAAAAATTACCAAAATTAAAATCTTTTCATTTGGGTTCGCTAATTAGTGTTTAGGGTATAATATTAAGGGGGTAGGATTGTGTGGATAGTGTTTATTTGAATTTAATTTTGAATGTTTAGATGTAGTTTTGTGAAGTATTTTTGAAATGATGTAGTTTTGTGAAATATAATTAAAATGATGTAGTTTTGTAATTCTCCCTACTATAATATACCCTAAATTATGTCATATTGAGATGGGGCCAGGTTGCATATATATCACCTAAACTAAATTTATTTTCAAAATGAACATAAACTCACAATTGGTATCAGAGCCTATATCAAAAACATGGACCTAAAAAAATGGATGGGTTTGATGTGGGAGGAAACCTCAAGGTGTACTCACGATTAGGGTGTCGGTGCCTTGTGTCGAAAGTCTCCGTCACACAAGATGGGTGCCAAGTATCGAGAGTAGAAGTCAAGAAGATGTGGTCCTTGATTTGAGGGGGAGATTGTTGGGAAAACAAACAAAGTCCCAGTTCGTCAAACTTGTACAAAGCTCATTGAAGAACTTATAAGCACTCATGTTGCATAAAACTTGGTTTAAATTCCTAGAAACGCATCTCACATCGGAATATTAGACAAGAAGTGTCTAATATATAAGAGATATTCAACTTCATATAGTATGAGGCTCTTTTGGGAATGAACCCAATAAAAAAAACCGTGAAGACTTGCCACTTTGGCCCAAAGCGGACAATATCATACTAAGGAGAGTTATGTCCAAAGAGAGTTATGTCCAAGGAGAGTTACTTATTTTTCTTTCTGTCTTTTTACCCCCCCCAGTGTAGAGCTAGCTAATGTTTGGAGTTGGAATATAACGTTATATGCTTGAAAAGGAACAATAATGTGAGTTTTGTAGAACTATATAATAATATTATCGGACATAAATAAACCGAAAGAAACTCTTGTATTTTAAAATTTTGGATATGACAAAATAATAACATAAAAAGAGAGATAGTGAATAGAGAGATAAGAGGAGGAGGGGTCGTATAGTAAAAAACTAAAAAAGTGAATTATATATTACAAGACAGCTTTAGATGGGTCGGTTCAATATAAATGTTGTCAAATTATAACACTAACTGACGCATAGTCACCGCTTGGCTTCATCATTTCTCTTTATTTATTTTTCCTTTCCAATAAAAAAAATATCTTCTTCCTTTTTTTTATATGTCCCTTAGTTATCTCGTATTAGAGCATATTCATTGATGTTTCTTAACGGGATTTTAGTAAGTGGAGCTCATTAAATAGTTAAGATCTAAATCTTATATTTCCTATTTAATATCCGGATCTTAACTATTTTGGTAAAAAGTTATTATACCCTTTGACTAAAAGTCAAGATCTCTCATACCCTTATATAGTTTAAATACCATTTGACTTTCGTTGACCAAAAACATAAAACACTAAATATTTTTAAATCTAAACTCTAAACTAATCACAAGTGTCTTGAATTTGGAATTGTGAACCCAAATGGAAACCCTAAACTTCTAAACCTTTAAATTCAACAAAAAAATATTTTAAAATCGTTTTTATATCATATTTTGACGATTTTGTTAAAAACATTTTATTTTTATTTTTTTTGTTTTGAAATATTTTTATCAAATTCTTAAAATTAAATAAAAAATAATCACGTTTTCAGTTTATAAAATTGATTTATTTTGAAATTTATAAAAATCAAAACAAAAATCAAAATTATCTAAGGGTATAATAGCTCTTGACTTTTAGTCAAAGGGTATTATAGCATTTGATTCTAACTATTTAGTGGGTCATTTGGATATGTGGCGATTCATGATTGATGCGTTTTTAATTATTTTATTTTTCTTTTTTTTAAACCAACTGTTCATGGATCCCAATGAATAGTTAATAAATTTTGTGGATTTCTATGTTGGAGATGGTCTTATCGTATTATATATATATAGTAGAAATTAAATTTATATGGATTTTCTAGAAACTTAAAGCAAAAATATTCGTTAATTATCTCAAATTATAGCATGACTACAATATAAATTTAACTCGTTTAAAAACTAACGGTCACATTATTGGACCGGACTAGACTAGTCATAGTTACAACCCTAGTTTATAAATAGTGTTTGAAATGAAACTACCAGTTTGTGCAGAGATCACTGAAAATGTAATTATTGAAGTCGTAAAAAAAAGATGAAAAAAATAAATAATGTAGAATTATATATATATATATACTAATAAAACAAATAAATAATGAAATGATTACTTTCGCCAACCCACATTCAGTCTTTCCCCACTTCTGAAGACCCATTAATCAGATTCATATTATTGCTTGTAATTATTTTTGTCCTCAAAAATGACTATTTCTCTTTTTTTATTTTTTTTACAACAAAACCCATTTTATTAAAAACATCATACAAGACTCTTTTCTAGAGAGAGTGAGGCCGAAGCCGATGATCTTACATGGGAGAAGATAGACCAATGGTTTCTAGCACATTTCGCTAAACAATCTGCTCGAAAGTTACCCGAACGAGAAATAAAAAAGATACAACATGAAATAAAATGAGAGCTTAAATCTTTAAAATCACTCAATTCGGCTTGAAAAGATGGTCACTCCGAAGGAACGGAAGTCATTGTGATAAGATTCTTACAGTCTGTAGCAAATCTCACTCGTACTATAGCTTTATCTCTGAGACATCTCATTGCCCAAAGAAGGGCTTGAAACTCCGAATGAAGGGGAGATAAACATTTGTGAATACATTGCATTCCTTCCAAAATTTCAATGCCTTCTCTCGTTACTATCCATCCGATTCCGCTAAAGTCTTCGGTGTTCACTCAACACACACGAATACATTAGTGTCTAAAAAGAATTTGATCTCATGAAGAGTTACGTGTATGTTCGTTATACTAAATACTATCCTCGCGGACCAATCTAACGTCATAGTGACGTTTTACTTACGACATTAGGGCATTATATTAAACTCCATAAAACCCTAAAAAGAACTACATTATGATATGGAAATCCAAAAAAACAGTTTCCTCTTATAGAAATTTAATTTAAAATCAGTGGAATATAGGCTATGGGTATTTTTTAATTTATTTTCCATAAATACCAAATTACGTAATGTAGTAAAAGACAAAAATTGGCATATGATAGGAGAATAACTTCACTTTGTAATCTCCGAACATAATAGTACGATTCCAAAAGCATTAAATGCGAGAGAGTACATGGTATAGACAACAAAGACCTGCTATATATATGATATGATAATCATATTGTGTTCCGTTAATTTATCATGGTTTAAAATAACTATCACATTATTAGGGAGAAATTCTTTAGAATACTATTAAAATAAGTTTTTATTTTGAAAATACCATTACAAAGTTTTAATAACAAAAATACCATAAAAAAGTAGTAATTTACAAAAATACCACAAATACAAAAAACGAGTTTTAACACTTTTATATTTTAAAATTTTTCATTTGGGTTTGCAATATAGTGGTTAGGGTTTAGTTTTGAAGGGTAGGGTATAGTTTTTTGAAGGTTTTGGATGTAATTTTGAAAATTTAAGATTTGTGGTATTTATGGAAAAAAACTTTTTAATAATATTTTAAAACTTTCAAAAATATGTGTTAATTGTGTTAAAAAAAAAAAATTTTAGTGATATTTACGAGAATTGTCCATTATTATCATGGTCACGTCATAATATATAATGACAATATTATCGCCTACTTTCCCCCTTAAACAAACGAACGGCGGTAATCACGATACTTGGTAATGATGTAACGTTACTATTATTAACGAGCACTACCAGAAAAGAGGTTAAGTATGTCAAAAAAAACAAATGTTAATTTTAGTACTCCTATACTATATTGAGAAATTTGACATTTATTAATAACTGATACATTTAAAAAATTTAATTAACAGAAAACATATTAGTACCGATATGAGATAATCATGCATATTAAATAATGCATTTATGTGTATATATTACATGTACGCGGTGATTTATAATAAAAGAAAAGAAAGTGGGCTTGGAATTTGATAAAACGGTGGGGTTTCAAAAGTCGATAAAAACTATTACAAAATGCAATCTTGCAAAAGGTAAGAAACTTTTCTCTCGTGTATGATTAATATTTAATATATTTTTTAAGAAAATGTATTTAAATTCCTACATTAGGTGCAATGAAAAAGGTAAAATAGGAGCTAATTCATCAAATCATAATCATGATAATAGATTTTGCACCTTAGATTTTTCATCATTGCTTCATCCTAATCTATTATATTCCTTTTTAGATTCCCAAAATAAATAGCATTCGTATAGATTAATTGAGTACTACACCATTTTATAATAAAATATGCAAGAAAGTGATAGATGCGTATATATTCCCATCACATCTCCAGCCATTTTCCCATGATTTCACAAAAATATAAATGCATATTTGCATTTTAAAGAAAAATCTTTTTGAAAAACGCCAATTCTGGAGTATGTTTTCCGGAAACAATGATTACAAAAAGATATAACTAATCTTTTCGAAATTTTCAAATATTTCTTCACAAATTTTGTAAATTGTTTGAATTAGTTTATATAAATAAAATGTAGATATTTGTATACACATAAAACGCTGTTTTCGTATGGACACATGAACGCCGTTTGAGAGACGCCGTTAGAAAAAGGTCTGACTGCCGTTTAAGCGACAGGACGTTAATTTCCACTACCTCTTCTACTTTCTCTCGAGTGCCCTGACGACGCGTTTTTCTCCTTTTTTCTTTCTCTATTTTTCTTTTCTTTCTTTTTCTTTATTTACATGAACGAAAACATTCCTTTTGTCTATAAAATATTTAGTTAATAATAATGCATTTTAAGGTGAGAAAAAAAAACATTTATATCGTGGAATTTGGTTTGAGCTCATTTTGTTATTGGTTAAGTATAATGCTAAAAATTTGTATTGTATAAAGATACACAATTTCGATTACATAAAAGTGAAAGCTTTCTAATCTTTCCAATTTTTAAACTAATTATACAAAAATAAAAGGTTTCTAATGTTTATAGTTTTGCTCACATCAATATTGTTTTTTTTGTTTCGAAATCAGGAGGTTGTAAGTAAATAAGTAGTTTAGTCACATGTGAATCTTTCATTAAAGGCAACCCAATTGGTCCCACCTTATTTAACTTTGTTTCCAACAATTATATATATCGAAACACTCGCATATGGTTGTTATGTAATAATATAGTCTTCAATCCAAAATCAAACTAAATATCCCAACAAAAAATACAATTATATATATATATATATATATATATATATATATATATCTCACACGCACACAATCTCTATTCTCTCATATCTTCTTCAAGATTTTTATTTAAAGAAAGAGAGAGAGAAAAATGAGTAGTATTAATCAAGGGATAATTAGCTTGTTTGATGAACCACAAAACATCATCATAAACCCTAATAATAATATTAATAACCATTTAGGTTTCTTCTTCTCTTTACCTTCTAATCACACATTATCTTCTCCTTCATCATCTTCATCTTCTTCTCTCGTGTCTCCTCCATTTCTAGGTTATCACTCCTTAAGCTCATTCCTTCAAAACAATTCATCTTTTGTAACTCATAATCATCATCACAAAGATCACAACAATCTTATAATGGCGAATCTCCCTCGCGACCCTTTAGTATCGTCTTTGTCACCATCAGGTCAATGTGATGATCGTAATTATGGTATCATCACTAATCTTGATCATCACTCTCTTATATCTTCCCAAAGACCCTCTCCAAATCCATGGTAATTATGTTCCTTAGGAAAAATAATTTAATTAATTATATGTATATTGTATATATTCCGTAAGGATTTATTCTACTATATGAGAAAATATTTGTAGTGTTTAATTAAGTATCAATCCTAAATTTACTACAGCTATTATTTACTCTAAATGTTCTTCTTTTTTTTTACTTTATTGGCATAGATATTGATGTAAACTTAACACGTATTTTTAACAATTTTTTGTTGTTATCACATACTATATACATCATATGCAATTAGAAATTAATAGCATAGACAAAATTTATTTATTTTTGAAAAAATGGCCAACATAATCTATATGCGCACGCTTACATATACATAACGTCATAAAAAGTGTACCACAAGTCTATCCATCCATCCGAATAATTCCCAATTTGAAAAATATATTGTATTCAAAATTATTTATATATGTATATGAACTAAAGCTCCTATACTTGTCTAAAATACACTGTGGTTTAGGGCTTGGAGTGGTGAAGCAGGATCCTTATACAACAAGAAAAGCAACAACGGGAGCGAGATTAATGACAGTGATGGAGATTGTGTTGGTCTCATGAATGATCATTATAATCAACATCATGATGATGAGCATGATGCTCCTCATCGTCTTCATAAACATAACACGAAGACGTCGACAGGAGTAGTGTCTAGTAATTTGAATATGAAGAAAGTTAAGACAAGAAGAAAAGTTAGGGAGCCTCGTTTTTGCTTCAAAACACTTAGCGATGTTGATGTCTTAGATGATGGCTACAGATGGCGCAAATACGGCCAGAAAGTTGTCAAGAACACTCAACATCCCAGGTTACCTTCTTATTTATTCCTTTACTTCCAAAATTTTGCTTGATTTATAACTTCATCATAGTATTATAATTGTTATATTATTTGGCAGTACTACTGGTTTGACTATATTTTCAGTATTTGTTCAGTTAAATAAATAGTATGATTTAGATATCATTTACTCTTTGCCTTTCATTACTTGAGGATTAATGATATGATGACTTATCATTGGAACTTTATATACTTTGGATTGGTATGTTATTTTCCAAATTTTAACGTTAATCAATATGATGAGAATATATATATATATATATATGTAGCTAGCTTCTTACGAGTTTAGTATGAGATATGTGAAGACTAATTATCAGTGATGGATTTCTTTAGGATTTTGCTAATGAATTGAAAATTATTAGTAGAATCTATATGCTAATAATATGTATTATGACAAACTTTTGCTCCATGGAGTCTTAGCTCTACAATAATATAAACGTTTTACAAAAAGTAAATTAATTAATGTGTAAGCATTTGAGTGTTACGTTAGAAATGGGAGACATATGGGGGCTTCCTTATGATTCTCTCCCTCCTCTCTCTCTCAACTTGACATTTGACATTTAACAAAAATGATTTGTTTGGGTAATTTGTAAAGTTTAATCATGAGCTCACTAAATAAAAGTTCAAACTTGATAATATATCTATTTGATATACCACTAATTAAATTTCAAAATAATTTCAAAATTTTGAGACATGTATATACTACATATATATATATATATAGCATAGTAGTTAATTAATAAATATATGAAATAATTAAAATGAATGGCATGCAGGAGCTATTATAGATGCACACAAGAAAAGTGTAGAGTGAAGAAGAGAGTGGAGAGATTAGCAGATGATCCAAGAATGGTAATCACTACTTATGAAGGAAGACATCTTCACTCTCCTTCTAATCATCTCCTCGACGACTACTCTCTCTCCTCCTCCTCCTCCTCCTCTCACCACCACCACCACCACTCTCCTCTCTCCAACTTCTTTTGCTGATTAATCATTCTAACTATTATATATATATTAATATATGTTTTCTTAATCTTACCGGACTAATCAGTCGTTAGGGCATACGTACTGTGTTTTTATTTGTCTTTTTGTATTTGTGCGGTGGTTTAATTAGTTTGTAATATGATTAATGTATCGTTTTGAATCTGAGGATCACTTATATATATATATATATATATATATATATGCACTATATTTTTATGTACTTTTCTAACTTTTGACGTCATGCTACCACCGCAAACGCAATAATAGTATCTTCTGTTGTCGAAACTACGTACAGTAAATATAATATCACTAGGCCTTTTAGTTTAGTAATAATAGATCATAGATGTATTTTAATTCTTAACGGGCCAAAACCAATTGAAATGTATGCTAATGGGCCGATAAGAAACAATCTGCTGAGCTAAGTTTATAAAGCATTAATTGGATGGTCAATTAAAATGGGCCTTAGATCATACTTATTGGGCTTCTCAAATAATATAAAGACAAATGATCTCACTGCCCTTATAGATGTCCACGTGGCAAAGCGTTGAAGTTGACAAATGTAAGCACGTGAGTCTCTCTCAACACCCAAAGTCCCAAAGCCAATTAAAATTTTTAAAAATAATACATACATACACGTTGATCAACTTGTATATTACAAAACCTTTTAGGAGAGTATTACAAAAGACGATAAGTAAATAGTTGTATTAAAAATTAAAAATCATAGGCAACTACGAGGACATGAAAAGTTGTGACCCGCTTGTTGCGCCGAGTCCAAGGGAGACTCCACCACGTGACTCCCTCGTGGACCGCACGTTCGCAACCCGTTAAGATAATCACTAGTTATCGTGTTATTTAATTAATGACTAATTTAATGACACACTCTAAAAGGTAATTCAAAACATTGAAAAAAAGTAAAAGCAAACGTAATCCTCACGCCCCGGTATTAAAATGTTGAAATAATTTGAATAAAAGAAATTATTTCAAAAAAATTTAAAAAATGTTACAAGCTAACATTATTAAAATGTTAAAAAAACGAGAAAGCTAGAGGGGAAGCTGCGAGGGGGAGATGAATAATAATAATATTAATATTTGAGGTTATAATAAAACACTAATTAAACAATTCATTGACGAAATTTGAGCCCATAGCTTTTTTGTTTGTTTCTTTGTCTGCTTCGTCGTGAAAAGAAGGAAGATTCCTAGTTTACATGAATCCGCCTATTTATTTATATATATTGTATTAACTACTAACTTTATTATACAGCAGAGATCTTACGCCAAAATAAACAAATTAAAGAGGCCATATATAGTACAAATTTATATACATAAACGTATTCGTAGTTGTGAATAGCGAACTAATTTATATACAAGTCTGCCCGTTTGTTTATTCAATTATTATTTCACTTTACTTTTCTCGATAAGATATTTACTTTTAATTACTTTGTTCTATTAATTTTTCCAACAACTATATATGTTTTAAATATTCAATATCGTGCTACTTCTATCATCGCAGAAACCATTAGCCTATATATCCTTATACATAATCTTATAAAACTATATATTACTTGTGTAATTTGCGTGATTAGACTATAAAAATGATCAAAAATCAAACTTGATCCTTAGCTTAGTTTCGTGCAAAATTATTCGTCTCTGATATATTTACATTTGGTTCACGATAATATACAAATACGTTTTGATAAACGAGTGTTGTTTTCAAAAGTCTTGTTGTATATATATATATATATATGGCCGGATCGAGAGCTCACACACGTGGAAGTAGTTGTCTCAAATTTCACGTACAAAAATAACAATCTTTAATTATTTTGTAGCTGACTGTGGCTCGTACGTACCTCGAGAATGAGCAAGGCAAGGCTACTACGATTACTATATTTTATTCATCTTCAGATTTATATACATTAATTCCCATAAATATATATATATATATATATAGTAGTAGTAGCTTAAATATTTTCATGAGTATTAATACGTACACATCGCACTCCACCAACGATATACGTTACACATAAAAATTTCTAAAATGCATGGACCGTTTTACACGACCCATATTTAGAAGAGTATTTTATATTCACAAATACTTTACATGCTGATACGAGACGACGTTTCAACGTGCATATATATATATATATATATATTATTGTTTGGTTTTGGTGAAACAAAGATCTCAACATTAATAGAACGATGTTCTTGTGGTTTTTAACAATGTACAATTTAACGAAATCAATATATACCGTGTACGTACGTAACTCTACTAATTTACGATAGGAAACAATAAATTTATTTGGCAAATGATTGTATACGGTTGTTAAATTGAATTTTTTGGGTTGGTGGTTGTTTAATCTGCGTTGAGATAATTATTATGTATTTAATTACGTGTCTTTGATTTCTTGATATGAGACAAAAGAGTAATGAAACCCACACGTACCCCCCCCCCCCCCCCCCAATAATTCCGCGTTACTAAATAGTATTATTGACAAGTTGTCAACATTACTACTATCTTTTCTAAAAATCTTATGCATTATATATGGAGGAAATGTAAATTAGGAAGATAAATAATAACACTTTTAATGAAGAAAATTTATATGGATGAGAAGGAAACACACGTGAAAGAGAGAGAGAGAGAGAGACGGAAAGGAAGAGGTCAATTCGGCGGAGACAAGAAAGAGACGGCGGCCCACGGCGGAGGGAGACGTTGTTAGGGGAAGTTTCCGACAAAAACAGCTTGCGTGCACGGTGGCCCACGTGCTCCGTACCCACCACCGTCGCGCGTGTTCACGCTTTGATAGCTACTCTTCTTTCTCTCAACATTTCTTAACTTAAAGCGCGTGAGTATATCCATAATCTATACGCGCGTATGTCATTGCGTTGTCTCTATTTTACAATAATTATTTTATATATATATGAAGCTTTGTAGGTGTGTTTATATATATTGTTTATTGGAAATAAAAGCGTGCCAATCGTTGATATTTATTTGCTAATATTAAAATTCGAATATTGATTGGAGCATATGTCAAGTATAGCTTCCAAGAAAGACACAAATTATATAAATATATCGCAGGATGATGAGATGATTCTGAATTTTCTTACGAATTTATAAATCACTCATTTATATATATCATATGATTGGTATTATAAATTTTGATTGATTGGTACTATACTATATTCATACTAGCTTTAAGTGAATGTTTAATGTTTACCACTTTTTAACTACTTTGTCCAACTATATGACTCACAAAATCCAGTATTGTATATATAATATGTCTTTTTATATATTGTGAATATCATATAATATAAAGTAACACTCTATGTAACTATGAGGAGTATCAGTATATATTACCCGGATAAACCAAGTTTCATTAAAAGTATAAATAAACTCATGATTAAATTAGTTTAGGGAAGAAAAAAAGGAGTTTAATAAAAATAATGAAAAGGCAAAAAGAACACAAACTCCGAGGAACAAGAGAGCGAAGAGAGTCCACGTAGCTGGAGAGAGAGAAAAGGAAGATCACGTGAGGGGCACATGGTTTGTGTAAGATGGTGTTGTGGTAATGTTGGTGCAGTGTCTCAGAAACATGAAACTCAGACTCTGTTTTTTAATTTTCAGGTGAAGGTCCATTTCTCCATGTTATATATTTAAATACTAGCATTTAAAGTTTAAATTTTCAACAAAAAAATAATCCTATTTTGATCACCCTATCAATATTTTACTGTTATTCGATATTTATACATATAATGTCACTTGAGTTTATCTTTGTTATGAAAAATAGTATTCTCCCATTTTGTAAATCTCATATTTATAATGTACATTCATACAATAAGTATTCATTCTATTTCAGCCTAAAAAAAGTTGGAAATATATATATGAAAAAATAAAATTAAAGTTGCACTGAATAAGGTAGGTGGATGTAGTTATGGTCCAACGGATCAATTAACCATACAGTATATATATATATATATAAAAAAACGTATATATGCCACTATGGACCACATTTGTTGCCATTGTGTGAATTTCCCAAATTAAGTACGAAATAAATGGTAAAACAAATATTAAAATGAAATTCGTCAGCAAAATAGAAATTTCATAAACTAGAAAAAAACAAACATTACAAATTCCAAAAAATCTGTATATTTACATATTCAAAGCTGTTACTCTTTTTCTTCATTCCCCAATTCAACCAAACCAAAAAAGAAGAAGAAGAAGAAGAAGATCCGTCTTATGTATAGCATAACATAAATACATACATTTAAAAATACAGTAGAAATTACAAAAAAAAAAAAAAGAACAAAGGAAAAATTGGACTGACCCCTTGAGATAGATGGATTGATATTCAAAAGAATCTGTTAATTTGTTTTCATAATTTACCTTCAGGTACTTCTTTAATACTCATATCAACCATCTCTATTGTACTGAACCCTCCATCTTCTATTGACCCGATCGTAGACTGCGAATCTAGCCCCGACCCTGCTTGTATCTCTTTAAACATTGTCATGACCTGAATCATCGTCGGTCTCCTAAACGCCCGATCATCCAAACACGCTACCGCTACCTTCAAATGCTGTAAAAGTTCAATCTCTAGTGCTGGATCCTCCTTCATAAGCTCCGGATCAAACACGTCGCTTATCTTCAGTTTCGCGTGCTGTTTAACCCATCCAACAAGGTTGTTATCTCCAAAATCCGGCGAATCCGTTGGTCTTTTACCCGTAAGTAGCTCTAGTAAGACTACGCCGTAACTATAGACATCTCCTTTCGTCGAACACCTGAAACTTTGGTAATACTCGGGAGGCACATAACCGGGTGTACCAGCTAATGTACTGACGCTTAGATGCGTGTCCATCGCACTCATCAGCCTTGCCATGCCAAAATCCGAAACCCTAGCTTCTAGGTTTTCGTCAAGCAACACATTGCTTGATTTCATGTCTCTGTGGATGATATGAGGTATGCAATTGTGGTGAAGAAAGGCGAGCCCTCTCGCTGATCCAATCGCTATTTTCCTTCGCATGGACCAGTTTAGCTTCACACCAGCTTTCTTCGGGTCGCGCAATACGTCTTCTAAGCTCCCGTACTTCATAAACTCGTAAACAAGAAGCCGTTCTTCTCCGACTTTGCAATAACCTAGAAGTGGGACAAGGTTCCGGTGTTTGATCTTCCCAATAGTTTCCATCTCCGCCATGAACTCTCTATCGCCTTGACCGCTAACGTGGATCAGTTTCTTGATAGCAACTGCGCTTCCATCTTTCAGAATCGCTTTGTAAACATCTCCGAAACCGCCGGATCCAATCATACTATCGTTGTGGAAACCGTTTGTGGCCTGAAGAAGATCCGCAAACGTGAGCTTCCGCAACGGCTTCTCGAAAGCAGCGAGACTGATACTCAAGGCTTCTTTTGCACTGGTCAGCTTCCAGTTTGTGTTGTTAGCGGTTCTATCTCCGGAGTTTCCATGGCCTTCAGCATACAACTCCAATGCTGCTTCTTTATTTCTCCGTCTCTTCTTCATCTCTCTACCAACAAGTATCAAACCGAATATACATACCAAAGAGAACAACAATCCCATTGCCACGCTACCCGCAAGAGAAGCCGGTTTCCTTCTGTGATCCTTAGAACGGTGAGCATACCCTTCTGCGTCTGCAGCATCACACCGAGGAAGCGGATAGCCACAGAGACCAGAATTGTTTGCGAACTTAGCCGGAGGAAAAGTTTCAAACTGACCCATGGCAGGAATCGGACCAGACAACAAGTTGTCCGACAAATCGATTTCGGTAAGCATAGTAAGGTCTGACATAGCCGTAGGGATCCTACCATCAAGCTTATTACTCGAAAGATCAAGAATGTTCAACCCTCTTAGATCACCCACCTCGTCAGGAATGGAACCGGAGAGAAAGTTATGTCCCAAATTGAGAATAAACAGGTAAGGCATGGAACCAATCTCTTTAGGTATGTAACCAGACAACTTGTTATAAGACATGTCAAGGAACATCATGGAGCCGTTGTTATCAAAGGTAGGAGCAGTGTGACCTTTATAGACTCTGGTGAAATTACAAGGGTTCCTCGTAGAAACACGGATAAGTTGCTCCGGTCTGATACCTTGAAACTCAAGCAAATTACCAGCTCCATGACACTCTTTGTTCATCCCATCGTTTTTGATGTAAACATACCTCTTCCCGGCGATGAAATTAGCAGCGATTTTGCCGGATTGTTTGAACATTTCCGCGGGAATCGTTCCATTGAACAAATTGGTGTTGAGATCAAGCCAGATTAAGCTTGTGCAATCTCCGAGCTCGGCCGGGATGTTACCATAGAAAGAGTTGTTGCTTAGCTTGAGGATGGCTAGATTCTCTAACCGGCCGATCCAACTTGGGATCTGACCGGTTAACTGGTTATTAGAAAGAGAAATCCAGTTCAGATTGGTACAGTTGCTTAAACCGGAAGGGATTTCACCGGTTAAGTCGTTGAAGTCAAGAATAAGAGTCTCTAAGGTCTTGACATACATGAGCTCTTGAGGAATATGCCCTTGAAGCATATTCAGCCATAGCTTCAGATCTCGAAGCTTCAATAGAGAGCCAAGGCTTGACGGGATTGTTCCGGAGAGGTAATTAAAGCTCAGATGAAGCGAAACAAGCTCCGAACAGTTGCTTAAAGCCGGTGGGATTTTCCCGGTGAAGCCATTGTTCTGAAGGTAAAGCTCCTGGAGAGTGGTTTTAGGGTTCCGGCAGAGATTCGGTAGAATCTGACCGGAGAAATTGTTGGAGCTAAGATCTAAAGTTAACAGCGAAGCGGAGAGATTCGTCAGAGATTCCGGTAACTCGCCGGAGAAATCGTTGAAAGACAGATCCAGTACTTTGAGACCTTTCATCTTCAGCAAAGTATCCATCGGCAACTCGCCGGAGAAGTTGTTACCCGATAACACGAGTGATTGCAGGAGAGAGCAAGACCCGAAGAAAGGAGGAACCGTGCCGTGGAAGTCGTTCCAGGAGAGATCTAGACCGGTGAGTGTATCACACGCGACGGATAGAATCTCCGGAATCTCGCCGGTGAATTTGTTATCGGCGAGAGAGAGAAACTGTAGGCTTTTGAGCGGAAGTAAAGGTAAGGGTCCTCCGAATTGGTTACCGGAGATATTCAACGACTTGAGCTCAGTACAAGTGGAGATAGCACGAGATAAATCTCCGGCGAGTTTATTACCGGAGATATCAAGATGCTGCAAAGCAGAGCAACCTCCGAGAAATGGGATCCCCGTAGAGAAATTGTTAGAGGAGACATCAAGGAACTCGAGATTCGAACAACGAGAAACATCAACGTCTCCACTGATTCTGTTTCCGCTAATAGCAAAGTGCTTAAGCTCTCCACAACCATCGGAGAGAACCCAAGCCACAACGTTATCGCCGGAGAGAGAATTCGTCGACAGATCCAGAACTTGCAAGCTATTTAGCTTCGACCCACCTGTTATTTTCCCGGGAAAATCGAGAGTATTGGAAGATACGTTCAGAGATTTCAGTCCAACGCAAGAGCCAAGGCTTAACAAAGACGAAACAGGACCAGAGATGGAGTTTCTCGACAGATCTAAGGTTGTGAGAGAAGCAGAGCACTTGAAACCAGAGATTGAGCCATTGATGTGTGAGTCTGAGAGAGACAGAGACTCTAATCCGGCGAGAGACATTAGAGAAGAAGCCACGGCGCTGAATCCGACGTTGAGAGGCTTGGAGCTTAGATCAATCGAAGTTACCTTGTCGGCTCTGCAAGTCACGCCGTCGAAAGTACACGGGTCTTTGTTCGGAGACCAGTCTTGGAGGATATTCTTGTCTGGTAGTACGTTTTTGAAGCTTATAAGCTGATGGGTTTCTCTGTACAAAGACTGAGATGGTGTAGCTTGAAAAGAAAGAGACAAGACTAAGAAGAGAAAGAAGCTTGAAAAGATCTTCATCCTCAAGAAGAGTGTGTTCAAAGAGAGATAGATAAAGAGAGAGAGGTGTGGAAGCAGAGACGAAGAGAGAAGAATCTAGGGTTTTGGTTCCACCATTAGAGAAGAAGTGGAAAGCTCTATAGAGAGATTTAGAAAGGCTAGAGAGAAGAGAGAGAAGAGAGTCAAAAGACAGAAGGAAGATGGAAGAAGGTATTTATCAAAATGGTGAAGGGGAAGAGTGGTCACAGCTGTGCACTCACATGCCATGTTACCTCTCTCTTCTCTCAATTTTGTTATTAGTACTTTTAATATTATTAATTTCCAATTTCTGATTACAGATACAAACAAATAATACTACTTTTAATTATTGTAGTATCTGTTTTAAACCCAAGCAAAAAAAAACTAATGCAAGAGGATACGTATATAATAATAAAATATTGGTCTAAGAGAAATCCTTAATCTAAATGTTTTTTTTAAAAATATTAAGTTAAAGAAATGAGGTTGTATTTGTCTGTACGTGAGAGGTGTTTAATTAACGTGAGATTAAAGGTGATGGGATTAAGTCTTCCACATGTTATATCCTATTTTACCCTTTTAGAGCTCATCTTATGACTTTACTCGATTATTTGTTAAATTTGTTGATATGCAACTTTTTATAATTCTGATATTAATAATGCCAACAACTAACTAATTCCACATTTATGGACTAATGGTTAAGTATTAAGTAAACAAGCGGGATAGTATATATTATAAGAATCAAATATATACAACAATATTTGAGGCAGCTAAAAATATAAAAAATTACCGTGACAAGTTATTAAACAAGTGCTAGTATTTACATGAATTTCACAACTACCACAAACATTTCACATATAACACACGTCTCTTGTTCACTCGCACGATTGGTATCTGAATAAATAAAAAAAAAGGTGAAGGAGAGATTGTCTTCTCTATAATAAACTTTTTACAAAAGAGATAGAGGAAAAAACGAGCGTACGTGTGAGCAACGATTGGGACATGAGTGTCAATTAATTGCAGATTCCATCTCTTTATTAATTACTTGATTATTTTTGTTGTAGCTAAGTAGCTAACTAACTACATGTGATTATTACTAAATTAATTAGTCTTTTGTACTAATTGCTTTCTCAAATCTCACTAATTAATTAATTAATTAATCATCTCTAACTTTTACTTTTAGACCGCTTTCTTTTTCTTTGACCAAACTCTTAGATAAGGTCTTTGTATGAGTTTAGATTACAGTTAATACAATATTCTCTCTAGCCAATGTAATCACTTCATTCGGGTAATATGAAAATATATTCTTTGTATGACGTATTATATACAAAAGTTAAGCACAATATAGGTAGGTGTATGTTTTTACTTTAATGGCCTATATTTTCCAGTTCGAGTTATATTTCGGTTTAAATTATGTCATATAGATTATGCTTTTTGTTATTTTAGTAAAATTCAACATATAAAGAACTAATTTTATACGCATGATAGAAAGTCTTCGTAGAAAATGTTGGGAAAACAAACAAAGTCCCACATCGGAATATTAGACAAGAAGTGTCTAATATATAAGAGATATCCAACTCTATATAGTACGAGGCCTTTTGGGAAGAAGCCCAATAAAGAAAATCGTGAGGGCTTGCCACCTTGGACCAAAGCGGACAATATCATACTAAGGAGAGTTGGATATGTGCTTAGAAAAAGCCCACAATTGGTATAAGAGCATCCATATCGAAGAAGTGGACCTAGAAAAGTGGATGGGTTTGATGTGGGAAGAACCCTCAAGGTGTACTCACGATTAGGAGTGTCAGTGCCTTGTGTTGAAAGTCTCCGTCACACAAGATGGGTGCCAAGTATCGAGAGTAGAAGTCAAGGAGATGTGGTCCTTGGTTTGAGGGAAGATTGTTGGGAAAACAAACAAAGTCCCACATCGGAATATTAGACAAGAAGTGTCTAATATATAAGAGATATCCAACTCTATATATTATTATATTATGAGGCATTTTGGGAAGAAACCCAATAAAAAAAACCGTGAGGGCTTACCACCTTGGCCCAAAACGGACAATATCATACTAAGGGGAGTTGGATATGTGCCTAGAAAAAGCCTACAGAAAACACTATTTATTTGTAAATTCTTTCATTATTATTATTATTTTTCCAGAGTTAGAAAATGTCGTATTTTAATTGGTCATTGGTTTCAAGAGAATGACATATTTTTAACTGATTATAGAAAATGTAACTCTTTTTTTTGGAAGGTTTATGCAAGTACAATAAAAAGGTAGAAGAAAAAATGACATCATATAAAACCGTATTTGTACACGTAACCTTTTTAACAATATCTGAGAAGAAAAGTATGTTTAGTGAAGTATATATTTCGTATACATATTATCACATAATAAGAACATTACTATATGATATAATAGTGGCATCACAATTAAGCAAAACGACAAGATAGAGCAATGATACTAATTGCCAAAAGGGACGAAACTGTCCTCACCTCACTGATTAAGCGTTCGTGTGACCAAACACCCACTCTCCCTCTCTTATCGCGTCACACACACGCGAACTAATAAACGATGTCGTTTGCGTGGAAAGAGCTGCTAAGATGAAGTGCGTTACACGCGCTCGTGGAGAAGCGTGTGATTGGTGAGTGTGTGTCTCTATCTTAAGTGTGGACTAACATAAACGTTCGTAAATGTTTTTGCAGTGTAGTACACTGTACGAGGTGGACCCCACTCAGTTCTTTTTAAACCCATCCCAGCCTTTGATGTTATGTCAACGGTCAAGATTTAACCTAGTAAATAAATGTTTGATTTGCTATTTTTCTTCTTCGGTAAATCTAATGTAGCAAACCGTATCTGTATCTACCAGTAAATCTAGCAACAAAGTTTCTCTTCTTCAATCCTAAAACTACGAAAATGCCCTTTAATTATTGTTCGCATTCTGTGGGACCCACATAAGGGTATATATGTCATTGAGAATGGTTTTCCTTGAGTTATTTACCACACAACCTAAAAATAAAGCCTCTCTTCTTCTTTTCTTTGTTTTTTTACCGACAAGTCCCTCCTTTTTTTGTTACTAATAGTAATAACTGACAAACTCATCTTATTCTCATATATATTATATATTTTTCAAATTAAACTAATTAAAATACAACAATTTAAATCGTAAATTTGTTTTTAGATGTCAAATAAATAAATTTACTACTCCCATAATTTCTTAAACAAATTATGTTTGAACGCACTTTTAAAACTAGAAATTCCTCAAAATAGCATGAAAAAATGTTTTTTTGACAAAAAAAACATTACAAGTTTTTTCTCTCTCTAATATCATTAAAATATTTTTTGGACAAAAATATCATAAACACAAAAATCTAATTTTAACAATTTAAAACTTAATTTTTTTCATTTGGGCTCGCTATATATTGTTTAAGATAAAATATTGAAGGGTAAAGTTTAGTTTTGAGAGTTTTATGTTAATTTTGAAGGTTTTAACTTAATTTTAAGTTTATGGTATTTTGTCCAAACAAATTTTTTTAATGGTATTTAATGAAATTTTTTTTTTATGATATTTTTATCCAAAAAACTAATTTTCATGGTATTTTCGGAAATTGACCATTTTAAATTAACGTCTAACCAATCGAAATTTATAAAGGTTAGTACAATGATAATCTACTCAAAACCCAATTAAACGAATCGACCACAAGACAGAAAAAACACTTAAACACAAAAATACAATTTAAAAAAAGAATACAAAAATGCAATAACTTAAAAGAATTTGTCACAAGAAAGAAGAAGTTTACATCTATTAAAAGGGACCCACTTGACATGCTTAGTGGCCCCTACCTTGTTTGGATTAATTTCTTTCTTTAGCTCTCCATATACACGTAATCACATATATATATATATATATATATATATATTTATTTTTTTGTAGGAACGGTTTTTTTCACAAGTATAAAAAAGGAAGAACTTATTTCAGCATCTTTTAACGAGTGAAAACAACGAAAATTCAAATTAAAATCGCGTAAACAGAAAAAAATAAAAAAATAAAAATGATTAATGGGAGTTTAGATGATGGGTATTGTGACAAACTGCACGTGCTCATGTCCTTGTTGATGACGTCACCTAATCTCACACGTTGATATGTCGTCTTTTGACCATTCTCTCTCCCAAACTTCTCATTTATTTTTATTATTTCTTAATTAATTACGATCACATTTTCGTTTAATTTTTTAAGGGGCGATTTTAACCTAGTCATTTCTCCTCGTTAATTAATTAGTATACTAATTAATAATGCACATATATACTAATAAATTAAGTATAATGTTTGTAGGTATTGTAACTTGAAAGCCAGCATTATATAGGAAATGGTTTCC
The DNA here is from genome assembly GCA_963556525.1 of Cochlearia excelsa. NCBI lineage: Eukaryota > Viridiplantae > Streptophyta > Magnoliopsida > Brassicales > Brassicaceae > Cochlearia > Cochlearia excelsa. The sequence goes on along the minus strand of OY748331.1, from coordinate 219,031 downwards.
AGCAGATACTCCTTAAACGCGTTACAACACCAAACATGCAAATACGTAGTAGTTGTTTCTTCTAGATTATTTAACATTTTCAGTTTAAAAGATTTTCTTAATTTTTTGATTTCGGATTTCGTTTTTATAGATTTTTATTCTATTATCTAAAGTGTGTACAATGGCCAAACGTAAACATAACATTTGTTCTTAGATGGTGGAGTTCCATTTTTGTCTTGATACAAATATAATTAACGAATATTTTATCCATTTAAACAAATCTTTAAAGTACACAATTTCTGTGTAGACAATAGCATTTGCAAACAACCAAAATGATTTTGATTAGGGCATCTCCAAAAGAAACCTCATAACCTCAAATATGAGGTTTTTTGTTCTCCGAAAGAAACCTCAAAACCTCAAATTTTGAGGTTCCATCTTTCTTTTGCACTTTCATCCCTCCAATTAATAATATTTCACAAATATCTTTATTAACTTTTTAATTTCATCATTTTAGTACATAAAAAATTATATTTTGTAAATATAAACTTAATTTTCACATGTTAAACTAAAAGAAAGACTTTAAATTAAAATAAAAAATATTAATTTAGTAATTATTTATTGGTTTAATAATTATTTGAGGTGTATTTTATATTATCTACAAAAATTAAGAGATTTATTTAATTGTGAAAAATAGTAAGGACTTAAATGCAATATGTAAAATTAAATTTGAAATTTTTCTTTTGGAGAGAAACACATGAAACCTCAAATTTGAGGTTCCTTTTTGGAGATGCTCTTAGATTACAAAGTAAACTACGTTCATCCTAAAAATAATGATTGATTGTAAAGTCTACAATGTATTAATTAAAAAAATATTGCTGTGGGAGAGCAAATGATTGGTGGTTTTATTTATTTAGTGGAAGTGGGAGATAAGAGGGTGGCTTTACGCGGCCTTCTCATTATATATTCTCAACCTTTTTTTTCTTTTCTGTTTATTAGCTTTTTTTAATTATTGACTATAAAGAAAGGAATGAAATTACAAAACTACACTATTTGAATTACATTTCTCAAAACTATACTATTTCAAAAATACTTCATAAAACTATACCTAAATATTCAAAATTAAATACAAATAAACCCTACACACAATTCTACCCCCTTAATATTATATCCTAAACACTAATTAGCGAACCCAAATGAAAATTTTTAATTTTGCTAATTTTTAAAATGGTAAATCAAGTTTTTAAAATTTTGAAAGGGTATAAATATGTTAAAAAATTAAATTAGGTGTAGTTTTACGGAGGAGATGTACAATTTTGTGAATTCCTCAAAAAAGAATAAGGTAAATCTGATGCTAAAATAGAACTAATGAGGGTCAACAATAATATCATATTTTCGTTCTCAAAGTGCAACTCAATACATCGTATATATGTATGAAGTTGTATTTGAACCATCTTATAAAATTATTGATCAATCATTGTAATCAAAACCGCCGTACAAACAAAAATTACATATATCTCTTAATTTACAATATTGTTTCTCATAATATGATTTAAGAATTAAAAAACTAACAGCGTAACCTTTTGACCGCCAATCTTAATTTACATGTTGTCTTAATTAATAGATATAAAATTATGAAACGAATATATAGAAAATATTTATTTAAACTAGGACCCGTATAAATTTATATGCTATTAACAATTTTATCTCCTATACCAACAAGTATTTATTTCGTATATGAAATAAAACGGGTAATGCGAAGAAATCTCTATACTTTTTTGTTAATTTAACACTTGCTATATTGGATAATGTATTGTAACTAGATTCTTACCGGTGTTTATAAAAATTAATTTGATATTATTTTTTTATTGATGCATGTTGAATAATAAATTTTTAATCTTATATATATATATGTTATAATATTAAAAATTATTTTTATATATCATAAATTTGTATGATACATTTTGACCCATCACAAATTAGCATGACGTCTCACAAAGATATATATATTTTTATATATTTTCGGATACTTTTGGTTTTTTATTTACATCGTCGATTCGAGTATTCTAAGAAAATACTCTTAAATAATTAAATTTTTCTATAACTTAATTTTTTTTTTAAAACAATGGATTATCATTTATCATAAAATTGAAATACTTATTTATTTTATTTTCGTTTTTCATTTTAATCATATTAATTAGGAATAAATTTTTATATTTAATTTCATTTTTCTTTTGATCCTATTAAATGGGAATTTTTTTTTTTTTTAAATTACCTTATATTAAAATTTATACATTACATGTAAGTAAAAGAAAATTTTAAGGGTTCTTCAAAAATTGTCCTTCCCAGTTAATAGTATAGATTTGTAAACGTAAATGAAAATAATAATTTAAAATATTTGCACGTAGCATTTCAAATCATTACTCTCAAGCTGGACGTATTAATCAAAGTCTTACAGTAATGCTCTAACTACTTTGTGTATATTTTCAAAAATCATATATGTTTTTGTGCGTTTACTATTGCATAAAGACCTACCAAAGTGACCCCATCAATGTCCACGCGTTATAAGGTAGCGATGCATAATGCATTAAACGAATTAACTATATAGTACTCGGCGTATAATGAAAATTAGCTGTTAAAACAGGGTTCGGGTAAGATACCGAACTGAGATGATTGTTATAGAAGTGGGGTCGGAAAATTCGTTAAGTGATAATAGGGACGAACAGATAATGCCGAAGTCGATGTAAAGATAAATGCCGAACTGAAAATGTAAAGTGCCGAACAGAGAATATGATTAAGAACTCGGAGTTCGTTTGTTTATTGATTGAATGATTGTTTGATACAATGTCGAAGTGAAAGTATGTATTTCTAGCTGTTTCTCTCTATAGATTCTCTCTCAAAATTCCGGATCCCTTGCTTATGAGCCGGGACCTTCTATTTATAGTGAAGGCCTTTGATCCTTGGCGGGTTTTCGCTCTTTTGGCGGGATGGCTCCGGCGCATGCCCGACATACGGAAAGCTGTTCTGTCGAACACTCCTCTGCATTTAATGCAGCTGTCGAGCGTGCTCCTACATTAAATGCTTGTTCGGCTGTCCTCTGTGCCCTGCAGGTCCGTACTGATACCTCTGAGCCGCGGCGCCGTACAGACGTCACCTGTGTCAGCCCTGACAGGTCCGTACCGATGTTACTGTCGCGCGTGCCTCCTTTAGTTGGGCTTTTGACTTCGGCTGGGCCTTGACTTCGGCGGGCCTTTGGGCCGAACTCCGGATAAGGCCCAATGAATTCTCCTGGTGACTTCTGGAATGGGCCAGACCTGAGTGGGCTTAGGCCTACCCTTAACATTAGTCCCTCCCCCAGTTCGGCTTTCTAGGAGAGGCGAACTAAAGAGATCGGCCTTAGGCGCATTCTAGGAGTTACCATCGGTGATTTGATTGTCTTCGGCGATCGATCTCTTCGGTAAATGCCACGTCACCGGGGTGCCACGTCGATTTGTTGAATGCCATGTCATAAAGGCGCACCATTTTTTGCCGAGTCAACGGTTGCCACGTCACTGAATCGTGTAATTATTTAAAGTTTCTTGGCGGCACATTGGAGGGCGCGCGCCGCCCTTTGGCGAATCGCTGGATGCCACGTCATCGTGATGATGGGTTTCCGTCGCTTCGTATCTTGTAGTCGTGTCGTCGAAGCTGCGCCTTTTTTTCTGGCGAGTAGGGGGACGCCACGTCATCGTAATGATGATGGTTCGTTTCGCGCCCTTCGATGGCGCCTCTTCGTTTTCCCACATTTTTCTATAAAAGGCCTTCTCCTGGTTTCCTTTCTTTACTTCATTCTCTCGCGCGAACTTAAGGTACTTTCTCTTTCTTGAATTTTCTCCAACCTCTCTCTAGAAATTTTCTATTATCTTCTAGTCATGTCTTCTCACAAGAGTTCGGGCCCTTCTACTTCGGCATCACGCCCTGTTGTGAAGAAGTCGAAGCGTTCGAGCTGTTCCGAACGAGCGGATATCCCCTGCTATGGGTTCGGCAGCGATCGTACGACCGACCACCGTAGTTCGTTCAAGATCCGGCTCGTCCGCTCCGGCGCCCGGGTCCTCCTCCAAGTCGAACAGGGTCAAGGTATCGACCAAGAGTGTTACGATTCCTGCTTCGGCATCTGAGCCTACTACCAAGCCGAAGGCAAAGAAAATAAAGAGGGTTATTCACGTCTTCGGTCCATCTAAGAGTAAGCTCTCGGGGACTCTTAGCGAGGATTCAAGCTCCTTCCGGGACTAGCGATCCGTTGGAGCTGCCGGTGCCGGAGCCGGGTCAAAGGCCACGGGACCGTCCGCCGGGTATATCTGTTTGTATGAACAGATGTTCACCTCGGGGGGGTTATGGTTTCCTCTTCCTCGGCTTCTTATAGACTACGTCGAGGAACGGAAGATCGCTCTTTCTCAACTGACGGCTCCATGCGTTCGCAACTTTGTAGCTGCGATGGTGGCGTCGGAGGATCTAGGAGTTGAGATGAACCTTCGGCTTTTTGACGAGATCACGCGGGTCAGCAAGAATTACTCGCTGCCTGGCACCTGGTCGGTCTGCTGGAAATCCGGGTTTAGGCTGACGTCGGATACGTCGGTTAAATTTGCCAAGTGGTGGGACAAATACTTCTTCGTCCGTATCAACTCGGCGTCTGTCTTGGACGTCGCCCGGGTGTATCAGACCAAGTGGTCGCCTTGTATTGGTAGGTATTTGGATTTTTCTTTGATCTTAGATTTCTCTAACTGATCTTTCCTTGTCTTTTTCAGCTCTATTCCCGCCGTTTTATCCTTTCCCTCCCGAATACGAACCTTTCAAGGAAGCCTTTCGGAGTCGTACCGAGGTGTTGTGGACCGAAGTTCTCCGGCAACAAAAAGTTTACTTCGCATCACTAGGCGGTTAGTTTTTTTTTTTTTTTTTTTTTTTTTTTTTTTTTTTTTTTTTTTTGTCGAACGCTCTTGATTCGTTTGATCTGTTCCTCAGGTTCGTACAAGCTTAAACCGCAGAGGAGGGAAGACGTGGACGCGATGCTTTCTCTTGCCGACTTTCCAGGGGTTTTTGATGACGAGCTCGCCGAAGAGTTTCGTCTTGAAGAAGAGGAGGAGGCACGGAGTGACTCCGAGTTAGGTTCGGCTTCGGGGCACGCCGATCTTCCGCCGATGCCCGAGGGTTCGCCTCCTGCGGCGAATGAGCCGCCACTTCCGTCCGAGGCTCCTCCTGTGGATGTTATTCCAGACCCGCCGGTGGTGGATGACTCTCCGTCCCTTCCGGCTTTGGCATCGACTCCTTCGCTGCCAAGGGTTGGGGAAAAAAGAGGTCGCGAAGTGGACGCGACGACTTCGGCAGAACTTCCCCCCTTTTCGAGGCCTCGTACCGTAGCTGGGTCGGACGAGGGTCGAACAAAGATCGCGTCCGAAAGTCGGACCGTTCCCGAAATGGAAGGGGCGGATCGGGCTGCGGAGGATGCCGATCCTTTGAATCGGCCTGGCGAAGGGACCGAACCTGTTTTTGCCGGTGGCGATGGGTTTGCTCATGCGCTCGAGGAAGGCAACGAGCACGGCTTCTACTTTGCCTATAATGGTGCGGTCCCTTTCCTTAATCACAAGGAGGCTAGCGCGGGTTTCCAGCGGGCCGTTTACGAGGCCTATCACGGCGAAGGGGGCCCTTCCGAGCTGGTGTTGGCCGACGAGGTAGCTCAGTTGGCGAGGTTGGAGCAGAGGGTATGTTTTTTCTTCGAAGAAGTTTGTTCGTTCTCGATGTGTTTGATTTTGTCGTAGTCCTAACTCTGTGTTTTCCCAGGTTGCTTTCAAGAGGACCCACCTCAGTTTCACCTACGAAACTCTCCTCGTCAAGGAGAAGAAGCTGGCCGAAGATCGTCTTCGCGCCGTGGAGGGAGAGAAAGACGCGGCTCTGGCTAAGGTGAAGGAGCTTGAGGCGGGCTTGGCTTCGGCAAAAAGGTCGAAGAGACTGAAGCAGAGGCTTGAAAAGGCGGATGCTGAAAATGCCGACCTCCGAAAGCGGCTTCAGGAGGTAGGAGTTCAGAAGGGCGATCTCCAGAAGGCGCTCGAGGCCGAGGTTGAGTCGTCAAAGGCCCGCGACCTGATTCTTCAGTCGGCTCGTAAGGCCGAAGAGGCGAATGCCAAGGAGCTTGCCGAGCTGAGGGCGGATTATGACCAGCTCTCCGAAGTTGGCGCTGTGGAGGTGAAGCTTCTTCGCGATTCCGTGATCTCCGCGCGGCTTCGGAGACTCGGTTGGGCAAACTGAAGGCCTATCTCGACGAACGGGAGTTCGTGAAGGAGAAGTACCTCCTGTTCAACCAGATGAAGGGTGTCTTCGGCACTATTGAGAGGTTGAAGACTCTGCACGCGATCGACACGCCTCCCATTTTTGAACGCCGAATGCGCGAGAGGGAGGGTAAGCTTGAGCGTTGGGCTGGGAGATCGGCCCCAACTTTCGTATGAGGCCTCCGATTTTGAGCTTCTGCCGAGCTGGAGGTTGATTCTATCCTCGCGTTCTTGGGAGAAAACGCGGATGATGACTCCGAGAAAGTTTTAGGAGGGGCGATTGATGAAGACGAGGAGGTCGATGATGACGATCTGGGCGAAGATGAAGTTGCCGAAGATGATGCGGCTGTAGACGGAGGGACCGGAGTTGAAGGGGTCAGAGATAGAGGGGCCGGAGATGCTAACTCGCCCGAAGATTAGGGCCGAAGTCTTTTTGGGCCGATCGTTGTGATCGGTCTTCTTTTGTTGTTTTTTTTTTTTTTTTTTTATTTGTAATCTTTGTTTAGGCCGATTGTTGGGATCGGCTTTGTTGTTATCTCTATTAATAAAGTACACCTTTTTCTTCCTTCTTTTGCTGTACTTGATGGTTCGTCTTCGTACTCGTATGCCGAACCCATATAAAATCTTCTTTCATAGTTCGCAAAAGATACGAACCGTTTTTCGAGATTGCGAGGTACTCGGCTTTTGTGGTTTCGGATTGGGCCACTGCAAGTGTTGAACATGAGTTCGTAGATATCTTCCTTGCAAAAAGTGGGTGATCAGTCCACTGCACTTTAAGATAGTGGCTAATTAGTTTGCGGAATAGACCGGCTTTAAAATGAGAGCGCGGAGCCCGTTTTAGTATAAGCGAAGAGCTTGTGTGACCGAACTCGGAGTTCGTTTTTGTCTGAGCGCGGAGCTCGTGTTTCCTGAGTTCGGGACTCGTGTTAAGGAAAAAAATTTTTTTATTATCATAGCTGCGCCTTTTGGAAGGCTGCCTACGTACCCAATAAGGGATCAAGCCGTTCGTAGTTCAGTTTACATTTTGTTTTTTTTTGAATAAGAACTCGGAGTTCGTTATTTTTTTTTTTTTTTTTTTTTTGAAGCCGTTGTGGTCGATCTTCGGCTTTTGTTGTCTTCTATGTTGATTGACTTCGGCATTTATAGTCTTTGGTGCTGACGATCTTCGGTGCTATTTCTTCTAGTGGTAGAACCTTTTGAGGTGCATCGCGTTCCAGGATCTTGGGATCGGTTTGCCGCACATCTCCATGAGTTCGAAGACGCCAGGCCGAACGACTTTTGAGATGAGGTATGGACCCTCCCACTTTGCTCCGAGTTTCGTGATTGGCCTCTCAGCTGTGTTTTCGAACACTTTTCGGAGGACCAGATCGCCCTCTTCGAAATGCCTTCCCTTCACCTTCTTGTTGTAATACCTTGCTGCCTGGTGTTGGTAATATTGGATGCGGAGTAGGGCGTGATGCCGTTGCTCTTCGGCGTGATCTAGTTGGTCGACGATCATCTGCTCGTTCGTCAGTGGGTGTTGAGTCAGCATTGTTCTGCGGATACCGGGGACGTTGACTTCGGCAGGAGACATGGCCTCCATTCCGTGGGAAAGTGAGAAAGGTGTTCGCCCCGTCGAACTGCGTGGACTTGTTCGGTGTGACCAGAGGACGCCTTCTAGTTCGTCAGCCCAGAATCCTTTCTTTTCCTCCAGTCTTTTTTTGATGCCGTCGATGATTGTCTTGTTTGTAGCTTCGGCTTGCCCGTTCCCTTGTGGATACCTCGGGGTTGACTTGTTCAAACGGATGTTCCATCTTGCGCAGAACCCTTCGAATTTAGCCGAAGTGAACTGGGTTCCGTTATCGGTGACGATCTCGTATGGGAGTCCGTGGCGGCAGATGATGTATTTCCAGACGAAGTTCTGGACCTTCGTTGCGTCGATTTTCGTGTATGCCTTCGCTTCTACCCACTTCGTGAAGTAATCAGTGACGATCAGTAGGTATTTTCGCTGTCTCGAAGATGGCAAAGGTCCGACGATGTCCATGGCCCATCTCATGAAAGGATAAGGCGCGGTTGCCGAACTCAGAAGTTGTGTCGGAGCGTTGATGAAGTCTCCGTGTCTTTGGCACTTCTCGCATTTTTGGGCGAAGTCGGCGCGAGTCCTTTTGCATCGTCGGCCAATAGAAGCCGTGGTTTTTCACTTGGAGGACTAATGCGCGTCCTCCGGAATGATTACCCGCTGCTCCTTCATGGGCTTCTCGCATAACCCGGTCGACTTCGTCGCCCGTTATGCATAATAGGAGGGCTCCCGATGCGCTCCAACGATAGAGGCGGTCGTCGAGGAGGGTGTAGCGGGCCGCTCTGCATTTGAGTCTTCGGCCTTCCCACTTTCCCTCGGGTAATTCGCCGGTCAGCAGATATCGAATGATTTCTTGCCGCCAATCGTCTGGTCCTTCGGTGGTTTCAGTGCAACGGTCTTCTCTTAGTGGTGAGTTCGGCGTACGAAGGTCTTCGTCGAACTCATCTGTTTCTTCGACGTCTCGATTGATTATGCATACGCCTTTTGGAAGGGCTATGCTCGGATTCTCGATGCATTCAATGGGGATCGTCCTCCGAAGGGTCGGGTCTGACGTCGAAGCTAAGGCTGCGAGTGCGTCCGCCGAGGTGTTTTCTGCCCTCGGTATTTTGGTGATGGTGAAGTGCTGGAGTTTTTTGGCCAGTTCCTTGACGACTTGGAGGTATGCTTCCATCCTTTCGTTTTTAGCGTCGAACTCGCCGCTGAACTGGCTGGTAACGAGCTGTGAGTCGCAAAATGCGTCGAGTTCCTTCGCTCCGAGTTCGATTGCGAGGCGCATGCCGGCTATCATTGCCTCGTATTCTGCTTCGTTGTTGGAGGCCTTGAAGCCCAGTCTGAACGATTGTTCGAGGACTTCGTCGGTTGGCGATTTGAGCGTGATGCCGATGCCGGATCCGTGCTGGCTAGAAGATCCGTCGGCATGAAGTGTCCAAGTGTTCTTCTCTGATGCCGTTGTCATCTCTGGTGGTAGTTCGATCAGGAAGTCGGCAAGAACTTGTGATTTCGCGCTGGTTCTCGCTTTGTATTCGATGTCGTACTCGCTGAGTTCGACTGCCCATTTGGCGATTCGGCCCGACTGTGTTGGACTGTGCAGGATGGTTCGCAGCGGCTGATTCGTGAGGATGACTATGGAGTGGGATTGGAAGTATGGTCGGAGCTTTCGTGCCGAACTGACTACTGCCAAGGCCAACTTCTCCAAGGATGGGTACCGCTCTCCGCACCGTCGAGGGCTTTGCTCGTATAAAATATAGGTTGCTTGATCACCTCGATCTTCTTTGACCGGTACGGCGCTTCTGCCGAAGTTGATACGGCGATGTAGAGGTACAGGGTCTCTTGGTCGACTGGCTTGGCGAGGATCGGTGATGTGGAGAGGTACTCCTTGAGTTGTGCGAATGCCTCTTCGCATTTTTCATCCCACTCGAAGCGTTTGTTACCCTTTAGGAGTTGATAGAAAGGTAAACATTTGTCCGAAGATCGCGATATGAACCGGTTGAGTGCGGCAATTCTTCCTGTCAGTCTTTGGACTTCCCTAGTTGTTCGGGGTGAGGGAAGGTCCCTGATGGCTGCGATCTGCTTCGGGTTTGCTTCGATGCCCCGTTGAGTGACAATATACCCAAGAAATTCGCCCGAAGTCACGCCGAACGTGCACTTCGCGAGATTCAATTTCATCCCGTACTTGATTGAGTGTTGCGAAGCGGGTGGCGAGGTGATCGACATGGTCTTTAGCAGCTAATGACTTGACCAGCATGTCGTCGATGTATACTTCCATCGTCTCGCCTAGTTGGTCGGCGAACATGCGGTTCACCAGTCGTTGGTATGTTGCCCCTGCGTTCTTTAGGCCGAACGGCATGACCTTATAGCGATAGGTACCCCGATCCGTGATGAACGAAGTCTTTTCTCTGTCTTCGGCATGCATCATGATCCGATTGTAGCCGAGAAAGCGTCCATGAAGGATAAGAGCTCGTTTCCCGCCGTTGCTTCGACGATTCGGTCGATGTGGGGTAACGGGTAGCTATCTTTCGGACAAGCTTTGTTGAGATCGGTGAAGTCGACGCAAACTCTCCACTTGCCGTTCTTCTTCTTTACGACTACGGGGTTGGCCGACCGGTCCGGGTATCTCACTTCGTCGATTGATCCAGCGTTTACGAGTCGTTCGACTTCGTCATTTACGGCTTGAGCGCGCTCTGGTCCCAACTTTCTTCTCTTCTGCTTGATCGGCTTGAAAGTTGGGTCCACGTTGAGTTCGTGGCAGGTGATGTTCGGGTCGATGCCAGGCATGTCTTCGGTACACCATGCGAACGTTTTATAGTTCTCCTTTAAGAACTCGATCAGCTTGTCCTGCAACGTTTGCTCGAGGTTGGCGCCGATGCCGACACATCGCGTGATATCGCTTAAGTCGATGTTGACTTGCAATATCTTGTCCAACTTCGGGGCTTCTTCGTTCGTTGTTTCTTCGTATTGCGTCGCCGAAGTGGATGTTGAAGGATCGGAGGGCGCGATGTTTACCTTCGACTGAAAGGCTTCGGCCATTTCTTCGTCTTCTGGCTGAGTTATCGCGCAGGACTTTCTGATTTTGAGTTCGGCGATAAAGCAGCTTCGCGCTATGCGCTGATTTCCTCGGACCGTTACCGTTCCGATTGGGCCTGGAAACTTCAGGCATTGGTGGTAGGTGGATGGGATGGCTTCCATCGCATGGATCCATGGAGTTCCCATGATGGCGTTGTAGATAGCCGGAGTGTCGATGACATCGAATTTGACCAGCCTGGTCACTCCTCCGATGTGCACTGGGAGTTTGATGGTTCCCAGTGACATAGTCGTCTCGCCATTGAATGCGGTCGAGGGCTTCCGATTCTGCTTAATCGTGTAGTCCTTCAACTCCATTCGCCGTAGAGTCTTTGTAGAAAATAAGATCGACCGAACTGCCGGTGTCGATCATAACCTTGGCTACCTCGCGATCCGCGATGAGTAGCTCCAAGACCAAGGGGTCGTTGTGAGGGAAGGCGACGCCGGTCGTGTCGCGTTCGGTGAAGGTTATCTCTTTGGCCGCGTTTGCCGGAACATCGGCTGTGGGTGCCCATTTGACCGCGGCTACAGCTCCGCGTTCGGCCCTCTTGATTGACCGGATCGAGTCGTTGCAGTCGACGAGGCCTCCCATGATCATCCCGATCTTTTTGCGAGCGACTTTGGGTGGGCCAGGGAGTTCTTCCCGTTCTCTTTTGTCAGACGAGTCTTGGTTTCGCGTCTGATTGCGTTCGGCTTGCCCGTTTGCCGCTGGTTGGGTTCGGTTGTATGTGTATGCGGCTTTTATCTCTTCCGCCGTTGGCAATTTGACCTGTCCGGCCATGTATTCGCGCATCAGCAGGCTCCTCAGATGCCTGCACTCTTCGTTAGAGTGGCCGTCTTGACCGTGGAAGCTGCAATGTTTGGACGCATCGTGTCTTCCTTGCTGGTCGTTGTTTTGTTGGCTCGATGAGCCTCTGTTCGGGTTGTCACCCTGCGGCCTGTTGCGATATCCTCCCGAACTACTCCTCTCTTGGTAGTTCCCTCTGTTCGGATATCCCGAACCGTTCCCCGTCCGGTTATACTCGGGACGGTTGACGTTGTAAACTGTCTGTTCTTCGACATCCTCGATCGAGTGGATTCTGGGGTGTCGGCTTTTGTATTCCGCGTCATAGTGTTGTCGCGGTTCCCGGTGTTCCTCTTGTTTCTCCTTTTCTTTTGGGACGGTCTTCGCCGTTCGTTTTTTCTTAAAACTGGCAATATCTTCCTCCAGTTTGATATACGCCGTCGCCTTATGCAACGCGTCTTCCAAAGTCTTCGGCAAATTCGTCGTGAGTTCGCGGAAGAATTGGGATTCGGTCCAAACTCCATTGCGCAGTGCTTCGATGGCGACATCATCGGCCACTTTTATTTTGGAGGCGACCTCCTTGAATCTTTCGACGTACAGCCGAAGCGATTCTCCTTCCGCCTGCGTCATCTTCCACAGGTCGGCGATGGACAACTCCTTGTGGATGTACATGGAGTAGTGTTTGAGGAAGACGGTTTGGAGCTCGTGAAAGTTCCCGATGGAGTTCGGCATGAGCCTCGTTGAACCATCGTTGTGCTCCTCCCGTCGGGTTTTCGACGAAGAGGCGACGATGAATCGGCATCTCTCGGTTCGGGTGCGAATCGTGCCCTTCCCATTGATATGGTGAATGAGGTAACGTGTTGCACGGGGTCCTTCGTCCCGTCGTACTTCGGGATAGTGATTTTCCCGGGATGCGGAATACGGAAACGCGTGATGTCCGATGTGAAGGGGACATTTTGTGCTTCTCTTAGGACGCGACCGATCTCAGGTGCCGCGCTTGTCGCTTCGTGGACTCGAGAGTTCATCTCGGCCAGCTCTTGGCGCATTCTTTCCAGCTCGTAATCCCTCCCGGTTTGGGCGAATGTTGGTGCGTCTTGGAAGAGATGGTTGTTCATGGCGACCTGGGGGTTGGCGAACGGCGGGGTTCGCTGATGAGTGTTAGGTCCGACAGTCTGGTGGGCGAACTGCGGAGTGTTGTAGATTGACATCGGATCATGAGTCCCGTAAAGATGTCCTGTCAGTGGGCTGAGAAACTGATGGTTCTGGTTTTGCTGTGTCGCGAATTGAGTCGCGTCTGTTGAGGGTCCTCCGAACAAGTTTCTCTGAATGTTCGGCGAAAAGTTGGCAACTGGTCTTGGGTTTTGAGATCTTTCGCTCGAGAGTGCCTCGAATCGTTCGTTTGTGGACTTGGTGAGGGTGTCCACCTTGTCCATTAGGCCGATGAGGAGTTCGGCGATTTCTGACCGGCCGTCTTGGCTGTTGCGACTAGCTTCGGCAGCTAATGTCGGCTCAGCACTCGGGATGGCTATGGTGACTCTTGGTTCGCGGGTTGGTTCGACAAGAGTTGTACGAACCGCTGTTGGCGTGTGGAGCTCTGATTCTGCGACCATTGGTGTGTGATCGACTGGGATCGCCGATGTCTGTGCCTCGGCTAGTGCAGCTTGTAGGACGATTGGTCTGTGTGAAGCGTTCTCTGTTTGGTTTGTCATTGTAGCTGGAAATGTTGATATTCTCTTCTTGACTTCGGGCTGTTCGTGAATTATCGTAAGCGTGAGAGTTTTTCCTGAAGTGTCCCCACAGACGGCGCCAAATGTTAAAACAGGGTTCGGGTAAGATACCGAACTGAGATGATTGTTATAGAAGTGGGGTCGGAAAACTCGTTAAGTGATAATAGGGACGAACAGATAATGCCGAAGTCGATGTAAAGATAAATGCCGAACTGAAAATGTAAAGTGCCGAACAGAGAATATGATTAAGAACTCGGAGTTCGTTTGTTTATTGATTGAATGATTGTTTGATACAATGTCGAAGTGAAAGTATGTATTTCTAGCTGTTTCTCTCTATAGATTCTCTCTCAAAATTCCGGATCCCTTGCTTATGAGCCGGGACCTTCTATTTATAGTGAAGGCCTTTGATCCTTGGCGGGTTTTCGCTCTTTTGGCGGGATGGCTCCGGCGCATGCCCGACATACGGAAAGCTGTTCTGTCGAACACTCCTCTGCATTTAATGCAGCTGTCGAGCGTGCTCCTACATTAAATGCTTGTTCGGCTGTCCTCTGTGCCCTGCAGGTCCGTACTGATACCTCTGAGCCGCGGCGCCGTACAGACGTCACCTGTGTCAGCCCTGACAGGTCCGTACCGATGTTACTGTCGCGCGTGCCTCCTTTAGTTGGGCTTTTGACTTCGGCTGGGCCTTGACTTCGGCGGGCCTTTGGGCCGAACTCCGGATAAGGCCCAATGAATTCTCCTGGTGACTTCTGGAATGGGCCAGGCCTGAGTGGGCTTAGGCCTACCCTTAACATTAGCTTTCTAGTTTAATCATTTTTCTCTTATTTTTATGGATATACTTTTTGGCCATTTCTATGATTATTTAATGCTATAAATAAATTCCAAAATTACTAAAATGAAATTTCTAATACTTATTTTGGTTTTAAATCAATATAATATTTGATGTACAAAGGATTTTTTTGGTCAATGGAGTGTCCTTTCAAATAAATATTGAATAATTTTGGAGCTGTTTCCAGCAAAAACATCTATCTAACACCTAATTGTTAGGCCAGTTATATTCGGACCCCAACACCATATATTATACAAATATATATATATATATTGAACATGTACTTGAGGTTATCGAATAATAGGTTCGGAAACATTATTTTGGGTTGTTATATTTCAACATGAAGTAACATATGCATGCTACCAAATAATTATAGCTCCATACATGTCTGACTTTTGTTTTACATATGTTATATTATATTCTAAAAACTGTGATTTTCATACCAAACATTGTTTAAAATATTTGCGCACAAAGAAAAATATTTTCTAGGTGGATTAGAAGTATGTAGAACAATACTCCTATGCATACATTTGGTATTAATTGGCTGTTTGATTACAAAAAGTTGTGTTAAATTCATTATAATTGGCTACATAAGATTCCTAAGTATTGGCTGAAATTTAGCTGAATTTGTTTAGCACTTAAAATCCGTTTATGTTTTTAGTAGAGAAATACTTAGCGTATATTAGATATATGGGGAAATGGGGAAATTAGGTGTAGTGTCATTTTTTGAAAGTTAATTAAGTAAATAAATGTGATGTTCTATTCATAGGTAGAATTACTTTTGGGCCCCCAATCTAACAAAATGTGTTTTGCTTGCAAATTATTTTGTTTATGGGGTTGCTAGAATTTTCTGACACAAGACTTCTCTCTCCTGTCAAATCACTTTTTATTTACATCTTTATCCTACTCATTTTTGCTAACACGCGCCGTAATACACTTTCAATACAAATTAATTCCACACCGTTTTTCTTTTGTTTTAACATTCACATAAATAGTCCCCTATAAATAAATAATAGTTTGTTTATAAATGTTCACCTATTTATTATAGTTACAAATATATCATATGAAATATTTCTAAAATAGTCAGCTATTTATTATAGTTACAAATATATCATATGAACTAGTCACCTAAATAGTCACCTATAAACAAATTGTCACCTATAAATAGTCACGTATAAATAAATAATAGTTTGTTTATAAATACTCACCTATTTATTATAGTTACAAATATATCATATGAAATATTTCTAAAATAGTCATCTATTTATTATAGTTACAAATATATCATATGAACTAGTCACCTAAATAGTCACCTATAATTCCACACCGTTTTCCTTTTGTTTTAACATTCACATGAAATTTCCCTTTGTGAAATTTGTGGTTTATAAATAGTCACCTATAAATAAATAATAGTTTGTTTATAAATACTCACCTATTTATTATAGTTACAAATATATCATATGAAATATTTCTAAAATAGCCATCTATTTATTATAGTTACAAATATATCATGTGAACTAGTCTATCATAAATAAATTTCCGTTCAAAATTGTGGTTTATAAATAGTAACCTATAAATAAATAATAGTTTGTTTATAAATACTCACCTATTTATTATAGTTACAAATATATCATATGGAATATTTCTAAAATAGTCATTTATTTATTATAGTTACAAATATATCATATGAAATATTTCTAAAATAGTCATCTATTTCAATCGTATAGGGTAAAGGGTTTAGGGTATATTGTATATGATATAGGGTTTAGGGTTTAGGGTTTAAGTTTTAGGTTTTAGGGTTTAGAGTTTAGGGTTTAGGTTTTTGGTTTTGGGTTTACCTTTTTAAAATAATAATCACCTATTTAGTTCAAAATTGTGGTTTATAAATAGTCACCTATAAATAAATAATAGTTTGTTTATAAATAATCACCTATTTATTATAGTTAGAAATATATCATATGGAATATTTCTAAAATCGTCATCAATCACCATCAATTTTTAAAATCTGGTTTTTAAATAGTCACATAAACGTTAAATAGTTGGTTTATAAATAATCACCTATATTGTTCTAAATAGTCGTTTATCAAACTGTTTATGCTAAGTTTATTGGGAATAATTTATCAAGTTAATAATTTATCGAGTTAATAGATAAATATTATCAATTTATCAAATAACCAATATCTACTAATTGTATTTTTCGGATTTTCGAATCTTTTCATTGATAAGATAGATTGAGGGTAGTTTGGTATTAAAAAAAAATTATACTCTCTCTCTTACTATTTTAGCTAATTAATCTACTACTTTGTCATTCCACCCAATTTTTACCTCAATAGATAATATTCACCTAAATCGTCCTAGATATATCTGTATTTATATTTATATTTTAGTATGAAAACAGGAAAAGAAAATTCCCATAAAGAAAAATGTGTCACACATTCTGTCCTTGAAAGTTTCCACGATTTCGCCAAAAAGAAAAAAAAAAGCTCCACAATCATACGTCAAATAAAAGACGCACGTGCGAAGAGGGATCCCGTTTAACACTACAAGGCCACGTAAGCATACTTTCTCGTGTCGGTTATCTTCATACGCAATCAACCCTTTTATAAACTCAGGTTGACACGTGTGCAACCCCCGTTTCCTTTTTTTTTCCCCTTCGGTCTCTGTCTTCACAAATTTAATAGACGTCAAAATAAAAAATAAAAAACTATTCAATTTGTGACAAAAGAACTATTCAATTAAATACCTTATAATCCGGCGATTAATGGGGGTGAGTCCATGTGCTTGATAGAAGCACGTCTCAACGTGAATAAGTATCATAAACAAATAAAAATAAAATGCCTCAGTTCATTGAAAATAAAAACTTTTCTGCAAAAATAAACACTACTTAACTTATAACATGCTAATAAAAAGTATTTGACAAAATGTTAATTCTAAAAACGATTTGCTAGAAAAAACTTTGAAAGAAAATTTTTGTTACTATGATTTTACTTTAACAATCGAAATACTATGAAATACGTGACAAAAGTCGATACTAAAAATTAATATTGCAAATTTCCTCAATATCTTAACATTTAGAAGTAATTAACATATTGAAAACCATGTTTAGATTATAAAAATATAAAAACTCATATAATGTTTTTATTTATTAGCTTTCAACGTACTTTGTAAAATCTAATATTATCTAATTTTATTAGGGAAACTATATAAAATTAATGCCCTTATTTTTTTCAATATTTGATGCCATAAGCGAATGTTTATTTTTTTATTATTGTGGCACGGCTCTGGTGCTTGATATATACTAGTAATAGTTATCTTCCAAGATTTATGTATTTTATATCGTTATTTAAGTTTTTAAATAAGATTACGTAAACACCATGATTATATCTCCGACAATAAATGCAAAAAATAAATATATAGCATTCAAAGAACCATTATATAACTTCAGTCATGTTGAATGCAGTTACATCTTTAAGTATGACCAAGAATAATCACTCACGTTACCAATGTAAATATTGCACGTGAGAATGATAAGTAATAAGAGGACAAAAGTTTAACATAAAAAGATTTATTACCAGTCTTATGGATGATGTTTCTTTTGTGAGAATTAGGCACAAAAAAAAAAACAAAAAGCCAAAAAAGTAAAAAAATTGCAAAAAATAACAAAAAGCTGTGTAAGGAGATAGTAAATTATAGTTGTGAGAATTAAATAATTAAAACCATTTGTTGTTTATAAAGATCCCATTTGATACTCTATCCTGTTTTTGTATCTTTTTTTGTGTGTGTGTGTCTATGTCATAAGATTTGCTTCTTTCTTCATATTAAACCTTATCATCAGATTCTGTTGTTTCGGTCAATCCATTGAGTTTCTGTGACTTGGTAATGGGAATAGAGAGGCTACGACGCTCTTTACCGCCCGGTTTAGAAGACGCATTGCCATACCATATCATACCGAGGATGGCTATGAGCATCCCAACTACTACTTGTATGTTTAAACCTTCTTTACCGAAGAATGTGAATCCCAAAACTAAAACCAGGATGGTCTTCATGTGACCTAGTACTTGGAATGACACCGCCGTGAATCTTCCTATACATATGAATTGACTGAGATTTGTCCCAACCGCGATACTACAGGACAATATCAAGAAGAACTGCACAAGCAAAATCGGGTTACAAAAGAGCTAAAGAAACGCAAATGTACCACAACACAATACCACAATTATGACCCTATTTTGTTATCACAGACAAAACTTGGTTAATGCATCTCTAGACTCATAGAGGAATTTATAAAGAAGCAGAGTAGAAAGTTTACCAGAGATACAAAGGAAAAGTTGAATGCATCCACTCTTTGGTTAGTCAACCAGTAGTCTAGAAATGGTCCAACCAACAACAACGATGCAGCTTGTACTGGAGCCGTATGTGCCAGAAGATTAAAAGAACCGAGCGAATATTTCCGTTGTAAATAATGTACATACTGCAACATACAAGCTTAAGTTTTAGATAATAACACGATGAATGTGCGGAAAATGGGATCAGGATAACAAGATGAATTTAAACAAAATGTGTTCCAAGTTTTGACGATAGATTGAATATCAATCATAGGATATAATAGATCTAGACTCACGTATTGCTGAAGGGCAGTGCTCCAAACAGCAATAGCGGCAGCGACGAAGCCGTTGAGGTTGACACTAACATCAGTAACAGTACAGACGGCAACACCAGAAAGAACTAACAAGATGCTAAGCTTTGTATCTCTTGAATACCTGACATTGTCAAGTACAACTTCTAGTAGACAAGAAACCGGGATCATACTCAGCTTTGCAATCTGCAATTATCAAAACAATCGCTTTTCAACATCTTTTAAAAGAAACAAAATCAGTTGTAAAAAAAGATATAAAAAAGAAGAAGAGACCTGGTAGAATCCAACAGAGTTCAACATAAGGCTGACGTTCATACCAACGATTGAAAAGTTAGCGAACAAGACGAATTTGAAAAGATCACGCCAAGGAAGGTGAGAAGGTTGGATATAACCAAGCCATGTCAAGAAAGTGGTCAACAATGTGGTTGTTCCGAAATGAAGACCGGTTAAAGTTGTAGCTGTTAATGTTGTTTAGAATCAGAGACAAGAGTGTGTGTTATAGGGAGAGTATCGAAACAAAGTAAAAAAAAAAAAGGAATACCGAAGCTAAAGCCATAAGAAGCCATCAAGGCTTTGTTGACGAGGATGATACCAACGGAAGTAACAACATTGAAAAGCCATGATGCTATGTCTAATGCCGCTTTTTGATCCGTCTTGCTCGTTCCAGCCACCATTCTCTCTCTCTCTCTCTCTTCAGATTTTAGATCTGATTTCATCAAATGAAACAAATTCATTACAATCTTATCATCAATCCATAATTGAAAATCGAAGATCGGTTTTTCACAATCGCTTTAGATCCATAAAATCACATATTGGCTCTAACTATAAGATTCAAAATCGAAAATAAACCAAAGAGATTTGTCAAGTCAAGGTTGCACCAAATCCAATCAAAGCAAATTAGATCTCACAAATTTGGTTCACTACAGTCAGTATTCACAAGAGAGAGAGAGAGAGAGAAATAGGTATTACCAAAGAGTGTAGAGAAACGAGCTTTCAAAGACGACGACGAGCACCACGGGCGGATGATGTTCCTAATGCCGAGGCGGCGTCTAACGCCGGCGGAGAAACGGAGGAGGAGGAGAAGATGAAGTCAAAGAAAGGGCATGAAATTTGATATTATTGTTACCTCTCTTCCGTTTATTTTATTTTAATTAATTTTATTTATTATCAGTTTATGGACTTCCCATGGGAGTCTCCTTCCTTCTTTGCCCCCATTTAAGAGAATCTTTTTTCACTTTAAATTTCTTCTATTTGTAAAATTTACCAAAACTAAAGTTATCACATGTAAATTATGCTAGTACTCATTTTTCAATAGACTTTATTTATAAAATTAAAGACATTCTTACATCTAAAGCCTAAAACATTCTTAGTCTTTTTAACTCAAAAATTATTTGTTTCTTATTCTTATATATGATTAATATTTATTCGTGTTATTGAGTTGTTGATCTTATAATCCAAAACCATACACTCCTAAGGAAGGGATAGTCGTGTGGCACGACTAATATTGGATCTAAAAGAGGAATAAAATTACATGTTAGTTTAATGTATTTAATTAGTAGTATGTGATGTGATGTGATGTGGATCTAAGTACTCCTATGTTTCTTGGCTATATAACAAGCACCCGTCGAATAATCGTTATTAACTAAATCCTAGCTTCATAACGTATTTATGTTTTAATTGTTATATGTCTTTTACTTTTTAACTTTTTTTTTGCATACGTTTCTTCACTTTTTTTTTTTTTTTTTTTGTCAACGTTTGGGCCATAAATGGCCGACCCATTAGCCAATCCTACACAAACGTAGGCGCGGGGAATCGATCCCGGGTGGGATGGTGCTACCTGCCTCTTGTGGACTTATGACTGTCACTAGACCAAGGTCACTTCCCCGTTTCTTCACTTTTTTGTTAGTGTAATTTTTCCCCTTTACGTATTAGTTTGGTGGTATAATTAAAACAAATTTATAGGATATCAAGTATTCTATATGTTATGAAAAAAGCGTTTGTTGTTTAGCATTAATTTTGTTTTCATGAAGCGTTTGTTGTTTAGTATTTTATCACGCATTAAAAAAGCAATAGTTATATGTCATCACACAAACAATAACTTGTAAGAGGAACTATAGGCGTGACAAAATTTCTAAAGACAAGAGGACAAAGGGGGACACACGACAAATATAAAAACAAAGTTTTCGTTTTGGTTAAATATCTAAAAAGATTACTTTTCTTGTGAGTTTCTATTATACACATTCATAATTAAAATATTTTTTTTTAAGTTTAAGTTTTGTAAAATAATGTGATGTTTAGCTTCGTTGAGTATCATAATACTTGTTGTTATTAGATGCTTTTCACGTGTACTGTTTTTCTTTACATTGTAAGTTTCTGGAAGCGCCTTAAATAGATTAATGCTACAAGTTATTTACTGTTTTTTTTTGTTGATAAAAACTTGTTCTGGCATAGTACATGTTTTTAGATCAATTTAAGCGTGTTTTGACATATGCTATTACATCATATTTATATTTCAATTAGGAACAAAATGTAACATATTCTATTGGATCACAAGTGAATATTATTCAAAATAAGCTATGATTGATCCTTGAATACTTTAATTAATTTGCAAATCGTATATATAGAAACAAATAAAAAGCCATACATGATTATGAAATATGATTTTCGGAAAATGACGAGAAGACATATCGAGAAAGAGTTTTAAAAACCATACATACATTATATTATATATGGCGAAAGAAACTCATATGACTTTGCTAAAATATAATCAAAATTAATTCATTTGTTGACCCTTTTATTTTCCTACGTCAAAGTTAATGTAATTATGTTACCGTTAAACAAGTTAAAAACCTACTTTTAACATTCAGAAATATAAAAAAGATGTATGTAAAATATTTAGTTAGAACTTATTTATGACAAAAAAAAATGTTGGCAAATGGATTAGCTTGTCAGTTTGGAGTGTTGTTGATGGTTCCACCGATCTGGTAAAAGATTTCGTAACCGAATGAATGAATAAGAAGAAGACATTGTGATGGGTAATAAGCCCAAAAATCAATAATCAGTCTAATGAATAAACCCAAAAAAACTCTTTTTTTGTTTTATCAAAGCCTCTCATAGAAGAGCAAGCTAACTTCAGCACCAAGAACATCACTCTCTGTTACTCTGCTTACTTGTGAATCCGATATACTAAACCATCTCAATTCCTCACTATCTTCTTCTTCTTCCTCTTGTGATGCCACTCTCACACTTCTGTAAACAGTATAATGCCCGCTTCCCGTTCCACCAAAATGTTCTACCACTGTCACTAGCCTATACTTTCCTTGCTCTCTTGTTGCTTCTTGAATCTTTTCCGTGTTGACTCCTATTGAAGATGGTGAGAACAAAGACATGTCTAGGACAAGCGGGAATGCGACATGACCCTGTTGTACTGACAAACTGTGATCAATAACACAAACAGTACAATGAAGCGTAGAGAAGAGAGAGAGTGGCTAAAAAGTCTCCTACCGATATTTTGATTGATTCCCCAAACATGTTTAATGAAGCACGTTGCAGTTGAATGCACATAAGCTGTAACATTTTAGCTATAGACTGTCAAATGGGACACTCCGATAACGAAACAACAAGATTTTGAATATTAGTTTCAATGACTAAATAAAAATATATACCTTTGGGAAACGGGCAATGGTTAGTTGTTTCAATATATGGGAATAGCTATTAGACCATGGCATTCTTTCAAGATAAGGAAGACAAGTTTTACAGTCGCATTGCTCGTCTTTGCCACAGCTCTTGACCTTGTCAATATCTGTCTGATTAAACCATTTTTATGTAAACACGAGGTCGGTTAGAGCTGCAAAGCATGTGCCAAAGTTACAATAACGATTTAATTACCTCGGCTGCTCCTATCGCAGATGAATATTTCAGAGCAGCACCATGCCAGCATCTTTGACAGAAGTAGTTTTCCACTTTCTCGGCTTCAAGAAACTTCTTCAAACAGTTCTCCAGAGTGGTTCCGATCATCTAAGAGCATATCCCCCAAAACAAAAAGCTATTGAGAAATGTTATTTTCCAAGACAAGTTATATATATATTCATACAAAAATGAAGCAATACGAGAGTGAACCTTCCATAACATACAATGTTGGAATTACCACTATGGAGTAAAGGAGAGAGAGGCAAAGTATGAAAAAACTGAAACTCCAACGATATCTGAAAAGAACAACAAATGGGGCAAAAGGTATTAACGATATCAACAGTGGTTTGGATTTACAGGTGAAATCTAAGGCTAGGTACCTGAGATGAACAAATTCGACACATCAAAGTACTAGCAAGAATTCCATCGAATGGTCCACGCAGATGTTGATGCCATCTCTTAAGCTCTTGGAATCCTTCAATAGGCGCAAGCATTCTCAAGTTGCGGGAGAAGATAATATCGGAAAGAGTAGTAATTTTGGCAGGACGGTAACAAAGTACAATCTCTTCTTGCAAAGAAGATATTAGATGAAGCAAGGCTTCAGCTGCATCCTATGTTTTCAACAAAGATAATCAGCTCATAGATGATGATGAAGAAGATGAGCTAATGTCGGAAAATGAAAATCTAACCTGTTGGCTTGTGAGATTGAAATCTCTAACGTAATGAGACAAAGCCAACATAACTTTACGAGGGCTACATACAGATGGTCTGCTTCCAACAATACAGAGATCTAACCAATAACAAAAGGTAAAAAGGATTGAAAATTCATGAACATAAACCAAGTTTGAACAAGTAATAAGCATAAACCTTGTAATAAAGTGGACAAAGCAAAAGTAAGAGGAAAGTGTTGGTGATCCTCTTCTTGTCCTCCTGAAACAGTTTCTCGGGCATCCTCCTCAATAGCCCATTGAAGAAAATTCTGGAAATCTTTGCAGCTAGCCAGAGCCTGAAAACTCAAAAATGGAGATGTTGATAATATTGAAATTATAAGTAAAAACGAGTAAAGAAAGAATAACCTGAAGGATGACGTTGAGGAAACAGTTATTGCCGAGATTTAGAAGACCAGGTACCAGATGATGATGATAAGAGTCATCTTCTCCGGCGTCTTGTTTTGTAACGGAGAAGAGTCGATTAAGGTTAAGGAATCTACCGTTTTTAAAGACAAACAAGAAACCAGCAACTCCAAGTAAAGTACCACTAACGATCGACAGATTCGATACAAACTTCGAAAGACTAAACCTTTCGGTGACCATACGGACAATCGCCTCTCTGTCGGAACCCATTTGGTGAAAACAAAATAAAATCGATTCGCTGACTCTTTCTTAACTCTCTAATGTTTTTGACAAACAATAAACCCTCCGACTTGTTTGGAAGGTTCGGTTGTTAATCTAAATCGAAATAGTAATCCAACCGAAAAACGATTCTATCAAGTTTTAAGGTTTTCAATGAATTGGATTATATTAGTCAGCTTTAACTTTAAATGATTAAATCAATATTCAGGTCAGGTCAGATCAGATCAGCATACTTTTACGCAAAATTGGATTAATTTTCCTTGGAATTTTACTGATTTTGCTAATTTGATTCATATTTCGTTTCCTTGATTCCAGTTAAGTAATGAAATAAATTTTTTTAACAAACAAGTACTAAAAGAATAAAACATAAGATTTCTTAATAACATTCATGATAGATAATAATCTACTAACTAGGATTTAACCCGTGGTACACCACGGGTTTATGTTTTTTACAAATAGTTTTATATATACAATTAATTTAGAAGTTTGTAATATTTTTTCTGTTTTTGTAAAATAAATAAAAATATTCAGAATTTATAATGAGTATTTTGTTCTTTTATTGTTTATGCAAATAAATATATAATGAGAATTAGATTTTATATAGCAAAATCTTAATATAATTTGTAAGTTGGTTTATTCCAAACTATTATAAACAATAAAAATTAGGGATGGACAAAACTTCCGGATCCGAAATACCGAACCCAAACCAAACCGAAATCCCCAAATAAATACCGATCCTAAAAACAAATAACTCGAATGTATAGGGAAATTTACTACCATAATACCCGAAATCGAATCCGAACCGAACTCAACTTTTTAGAACTAAACTAAACTACTTAACTACCCAAAAATTATTTAAAATAATAATAATTATAATTATATTTGAAGTACATAATTGGAACCAAACCGAAATTAAAGAACCGAAACCGTTCCAAAAATAAATAACCCGAACGAATTGAGAAATTTACTGCCTGAAAACCCGAAGTCAAAAAAAATTTCTAGATTTGAACCCGAATTACCTGAAATTTGTTTATGATAAAGTTTAATCATTATTTTCAAACTTCTTGTCATTTATCTAGAATTTTTCCAGAAACCGAACCCGTTAATAAATAATTGTTATGCTAGTGTTAATTGATTTAAACAAATTTTATCTATGTTCAATATAGATGTTTATTAACATCTAAAATATTAATATAAATAGAAACTTATAATATGGACAATGATTATATATAAAAACTAAACTATATACTTTTTAAAAAATATTTATATTCTGAAAATTTTTATAGACATCTGTAAGAAAAATAAAAAGATTATATCAAAAATATCATAAATATGAAATTAGTGGTTGGTTTTATGTTTAAAATCGGTTTTTATTGTTTTTGTTGATATTTAAGTTAATTTTAAAAAGTATATATATATAATGAGATATGTTTGTGTGTAAATTTCACATAACTCTTTAAGTGAGTTTAAAACCAATGACATAGTATGTAGTTAAGTGAGTTTTTTTGGAAAAGTTCAAAAAGTACTTCAATAATAATAATATATATATTTTTATTATATATTTCGTATAGAAAAATTTAATTGTTTGATATTTTTAACAAAAATATTAATTAAACCTGTTTTGATTTAAATAAAATTTTAAAGGTAGTTTTTATATAAAAAAACTATGTAATAATGTATTTATGTGGATTATATATTTTTATTTTGTTTTTCAAATATTTTTTACATAATTTCTTTAATATTTTTTATTTATTTTTGGAGATAATTGTAATATTTCCTTATTTGGTTTTTCGTAATTAAATGTTCAAAAATATTTCATTTTATGCTCAAGGGCATAATGTGTAAATAAGTGTGATTTTTTGGACATATTCAAATTAGTACTTCAAAAATAATATATAGATTTGGTTTTTCGTAATTAAATGTTCAAAAATATTTCCTTTTATGCTCAATGGCATAATGTGTAAATAAGTGTGATTTTTTGGACATATTCAAATTAGTACTTCAAAAATAATATATAGATAATAACAAAATGAAAAAAGACTCAAGGGGTGTGTTGGGGTGTGTTATGAAAAAGTGTCTTTATAAAATCGTATTCCTTCGTTGTAAAGGTGTCTTTATAAAGTTGTATTCTTTCGTTTATTTACGTAACCGTTTTACAAAAGTCATGTCTTTTAATCGTGACTTTTGATCATGTCTTTTGATTATTATAAATAGAGATTTGTTGAGATTTCTTTGTTGAAATTTCGTAGGGGTGTGTTCCGTAAAGTTGTCTTTACAAACTCGTAAATATGTCTTTACAAATTCGTAAATGTGTCTTTACAAACTCGTAAATGTGTCTTTACAAACTCGTAAAAGTGTCTTTACAAACTCGTAAAAGTGTCTTTACAAACTCGTAAAAGTGTCTTTACAAACTCGTGTTGTTTCGTCGAAAAGGTGTTTTCCAAAAGGTGTTTTTTGATTATTATATATATGTCGTATGACTACTTCCAAATCATTTTTTTAAGTTTCTAAAATCTTAAATACGAAGAAGAAAACCTTATGGTATGATCTTAAACCTCATTTAGTATATTTATTTCTCGTTTTTCATTATTGTTTGTAGATTATTATTTATCCTTTTTTCTTTTCTTTATTTTAATTTCTTGATTTATTACTTATAATTATTTTTTTGGTAGTGTGGTGTGTATTTTATTTGTAAGATTTAGTTTTGTGACTTTAGAATTTAGTTTAAGTAATTTTAAGCTAATTTAATATTTATGGTATTTTTGCAACTTCCTTCAAATCATTTTTTTAAGTTTCTAAAATTTTAAAGACGAAGAAGAAAACCTTATGATATGATCTTAAACCTCATTTTGTATATTTATTTTTTCGTTTTTCACTATTGTTTGTAGATTATTATTTATCCTTTTTATTTTCCTTATTTCGATTTCTTGATTTGTTACGTACCATTATTTTTTTGGGAGTGTGGTGTGTATTTTATTTGTAAGATTTAGTTTTGAGACATAAGAATTTAGTTTAAGAAATATTAAGTTAATTTAATATTATGGTATTTTGTAAAAAGAGTTTTTTCAACAGTGTTCAAAGAAAAAAAACAATGAATCATGTTAGTTTATTACTGAAATAAAATTTGATTACAATTTAATTAATTGCCCTACTTTTAATGTGTGTTCCATTAATGATGGTCTAACTTAAGGTAATGAAAAATTATGAACATCTTATCTTAATCAATTCATAACTATTTTTTTTAATCAATTTAGACTAATAAACTAAATTTATTGATACCTCTCTAACATATTAAAAAATTAATCAGATAAATTTTATCATAAAAAATTTAAAGTAAAATTCCAATAAATTTAACAAAACTTAATAATTTTGATGACAATTACCAAAAATACCATTAAAAATTATTTTCTATAAATGTATTCACATATGAGAGAGAGTCGATCTCCACCATTTCTGGGTTGATGTTTCTTCTCCGGTAAGTGATGGGTAGTTTCATCTTGGCATCCGCCAGCTATTCTAGCGGTTGGGATGGTCATTTCTGACTCAGAATCTCTGGATCTCTCTATCAGGGTTGTCCGCTTTCGTCTCCGACATCGTTGGCTCCTCTAGCAACGGTGGTTGGTTTTGTCTCTGGTATTTTCGGTTTTGTTAACGAAGATAGCCGGCTATCGCTCGCATTTCACCACTTGTCTTTTACTTAAATCGTTTAGATTTGTATTTCTTCTTATCGGCATCTCTCAAACCCGATGAAACCGAGTGAAAGATTCTTTGAAGCAGCAGATCTGAAAATTGACGAGGAGTTTTGAAGGCTTCGTTTGAAGTTTGTTCGGTTTGTTCTTGAACTGTAAAGATGTGGCATCTTCTACAGTGGTATCGACAAACTTGAAGCTCTCACAGGATGATAAACAAAGTGGCTAAAGTTGTACATCTCCCATCCTCCGATCATCGACGTGTCTGCCCCAAATTCTTCTTTGCGGCGCGTTTTCGTAACTTTGGTGGCTTCAACTTTTCCCTAGGGTTTATTTTGAAAAGGGTTTTGGGTTTAAGTGAATTTGTTGGTTTTGAATGGGCTTTTTTGGTATTTGATTTGCTATGTTTAGTTAAAGCCTTCTTGTTGGGTTTAAGCTTTTTTGTGTAACACTCTTCATAAAATACAATAGATGAAAAAAAGCCTTCTTGTTGGGTTTAAGCTTTAAACGCTAAATAGTTAAACCAAATGAAAATTGACCGTTGTCTTGTTTGTTTTGTTGAAAACAGAGATTTTTGATATCTTACTAACGCAATTTGATAAAACGATTTAAAATATAAGTAAGTATCGAGTATTCTTAACATATTTATTTGTAGTAAAGAAAAATGATGTAGGATTTTAATTTTTTTAAAAAATTGTGACAACATTTTTGAAGTTAAAAATATTGTTACGAGGTTTGTAAGTTTGTGATTTAGTTTTATTTAAATCTAATTGCAAGTTTTACACTTTTAAAATAACTGATGTATATAGAATATATATCGCACGGGTACTTACCTAGTTACTCTAATAATTATACAAGAAATTATGAAATTACAAGAAACCATGAAAATAAAATCTTATCAAATCTTGCCCAACCAATTCAGCAGCAAAGCAACGAAGCGCTTATAGAGACCAACTGCACAATTGAACACGAAAAGATACACACTAGGTGCAAAACAACAGCTAAAACCAAAACAATGCAAATATTGATTAAAAAAACAAAGATCTCAGATATCAAAGGAAGGGATAAATGAGCATCATTAGCTCTCAAGCCTGGCGAAAGGCGAAAGCTTTAGGCGGCAACTGCGAATGTTTTTTGAGAAACAAGCCTTAAGATTTATCATCATTGATCTTTCTTAATACATAAACATAAAATCTTAATATAAAAACATTTGATATGGTTTCAGACATCCAAGGAAACATCATGAGCTCTCAAGCCCGGCGAAAGGCGAAAGCTTTAGGCGGCCACTGCGAATGTTTAGAGAAACAAAGCCTTTTTAAAAAAAATAATCATCATCAACAAATCACAAACAATACAGTTAAAAGTTTAAAACAAAGGAATAAAAAAAGCTTAGTCTCAGACATCCAAGGAAGGATATAAACATCATAAGCTCTCAAGCCCGGCGAAAGGCGAAAGCCTTAGGCGGCCACTGCGAATGTTTTCAAGAAACGAGCCTTAATTGTTTTTTTATCATCATCGACACAAAATTCAAATTTATAAAAACATATCCCATCATGAAATGATCAGCCAGACACCAATATATACAAATTAATTATATAGACTGCTGACAAAGTGAAACAGATGGATTTCTATATAATTGGGACCTTTTTTCTACAATCCTATCAACAGCTAAAATAAATCATTATTTAGCTAACAAGGACTTTTATTTATTAAATTTAAATCCCAATATCATATAATGATCCAATAATACTAAGATTAAAGCTACGATTTAAAAAAAAAAAAAAAAAAAAGGAAACAAGAAAAGAATAAAAAGAGAACAGCATAAACTCTCAAGCCTTAGGGAAAGGCGAAAGCTATTAGGCGGCCCACTGCGAATGTTTCGAGAAACAAACAAACCTTACTGTATGAGTTATCATCAATCAACCACATCTTATCTCAATTCAAAATCGAAACAAAACTTGGTTCATAATTATAAATAAATAAATAGGATAATAATGCCAGGATGAATATATTGATCGGCGCTCATATTGGATTCTTCTGGGAGAAGATGAGAGTTATTTATATATGCGATGATGAATTAGGGTTTATTTTTAGCAGCTGTTGTTGGGCTCACAAACAATTAACGGCGGAGATTTATTTGGTGAGTTTTGTTAAGTTATTAGAATGGTAATGGGCTTTATTGGTTTTTATTACAGCCCATTACTTTACGAATGTTCTTTCTTTCTGTGCACATTGATTGATGGGACTTGTGAAATTAACAACAACCCTTTCGTATGCAGCATGCATGATCCGTTACTCTTCTTCTTCACTAATTAACGCTTAATTAATACGCTTCACTAATCCTGTGTTTAAATAACCACTAATCATTTACACTAATAACCTACGAGTTTACATTATAAATTCCAACCATCACACGCCAATCTAACACACACACAAACACATAATTTAACTTAAACCGAAAAAACTACACACCAATATTCAAAAAAAAATGGCTTCGAGCACTACTTGCCTTTTGATAATCGTTGCATGTCTTCTCCTCCTCGTCAACACCACCGTCTCCGGCAGAGACATCCCGGCAGAACCAGGCAACATAGCGGCAAGGCTACAAAGCGGAGGAGGAGGAGGACTAATGGAGTGTTGGAACGCATTGTACGAGCTTAAATCTTGCACTAACGAGATTGTTCTCTTCTTCCTCAACGGTGAAACCAAACTCGGTGCTGCTTGTTGCCAATCTGTCGACGTCATCACCACCAATTGTTGGCCATCTATGCTCACTTCCCTTGGTTTTACCCCCAAAGAAACTAATGTCCTCCGTGGCTTTTGTCTTAATCCCACCTCTGCTCCGGCTCCTTCTCCCACCACCATAGCTTGATTCTGTCCATTTTTATATTGATACTATATATATATATATATATGGTTTGGTTATAATAAACTGATTTGCCTTCTTTATAGTTCAATGACTCATACACACACATATTATAATTAAAACCTGAAATTGGATTTGTGTTTTAATTAGTACCTTATTCTGATATTACCAAAAACCATATAACATTGAATGGAAAACAGAGAAAAACATTACTGTAAATTAAAATGAGGTAACTTGTTTAAGAAGAAACAGATACACAAAACATAAAGTAGAAAACGAAGAGACACAACACACACAAAGGGCAAGGGCTATATGAAATATATAACTTAAGAAGAGCCTTCCATCCTTCAGATTCGGCTAATAAGTCATGGAGGGGACAAGGAGTTAGCCACGTCGATGACAAACCTGTACCTAACATCAGACTTAGCAAGCCTTTCCATTGCAGAGTTAATCTCATCCATCTTAATCAATTCAATATCAGCTGTTATGTTATGATTTGCGCAGAAATCAAGCATCTCTTGTGTCTCCTTCATCCCTCCTATGTCACTTCCTCCCACCATTTTCCTTCCTATTCAACAAAACAAGTTATTCTTAACTTGCGTTACAATCTAACAAAAAGAAAGCTTTAGGGTTATCATTACCGAGTACTAGAGGGAATATTGGTAGCTCTAGGGGCTTCTCAGGTAACCCCAAAGTAACAAGCTTTCCATTGACTTTGAGTAAACCAAGCAAAGGAAACAGAGCATGTACTGCCGATACCGTGTCGATAATGTAGTCCATAGTTCCTATTGCAGCCTAATAAGATAACAAAAACAGAGGACCTTCTTGTTTCAACATCATATATGCAACCAACAACTAATAAGATAAACCCTAAATTATTTAGTTTACCTTCATTTTCTGAGGATCAGATGAGACAAGAAACGAATCAGCACCAAGTCTATTAACAGCTTCATCTTCTTTACTAGGAGAAGAGCTAATGACAGTAACTTTCAAACCAAAAGCTTTAGCAATCTTAACAGCAACATGGCCAAGGCCACCAAGACCAGCAACACCCAAATGCTTCCCAGGCTCTGTCATACCATAATACTTCATGGGACTATACACAGTGATACCAGCACACAACAATGGTGCACCTGAATCACTTGGTAACCCTTCTGGAAACCTCAATACAAACCTTTGATCAACCACAATGGACTCTGAATATCCACCGTATGTCTTGGTTCCATCAGATCCAATGGAATTGTATGTGAATGACATTTGAGGACAGTAGTTTTCAAGATCTTGGTCACAAGATTCACAAGATTGGCATGAGCCTGTTATCACTCCTACTCCTACACGGTCTCCTTCTTTGAATTTAGTCACGTTTTTGCCCACTTTTGTAGCTAACCCTACTATTTCATGCCTGATTGTGTTTTTATAACATATGGTTTTGTTATAATGGGAAAATCTGTTAAAATAAAAGATACAGTTGTTTGTATAATAATAATAATATATATACCCGGGGACAACAGGGTAATAGGAGAAACCCCAGTCATTTTTGATCGTGTGTAGATCAGTGTGACACACTCCACAATACAATATCTTCACTGTCACATCATTTTCACCATTGTCTCTACATGTATATATATATATGGTTAATAAATCATCAAATACAAGTCCTTAAGTCAAAAAAGGATAGACCAATTACTACGTAATGTAACAGATGTCATGAAAAATAAGAATGAACAACACACCTTCTAGAGAAGTGGAAAGGAGAGAGAAGACCAGATTTGTCTTTGGCAGCCCAACCAAAGGCTTTGTTTGGATGCTCTGTCTCTGGAGATTTAGCCATTGTTCTATGTGGGATGTGTATCTCAAAGGGAGAGTGGTGTGCATATATGGGCACTTACTTATGTGAGGAAGTAGCTCCACCTATTTAATATCTCCTTTATTGCTTCATCACTTAATTATATTTTTTTTTTATTTTTGTTATTTATATATTAAAATAATGACTTATTGCCACTTTAGGAAGAAAATCTATTAACATCTTTACTGAATTTATGCTTTGATTGATATAATAATTTTTCAAAATTAATAAGACACACAGCTGGCCTCCTTTTGTTAAGTTTTCATTCTTATGAATTTCTCATATAAACAAAAAATGAATATAATACTCCCACATTGTAGCATTATTTTAACAAATGATTTAATTAACAAATTTATTCATTCTGTCTGTGTAATAATACTACTTTATTAAACAGCCTCTTCTAGTATAAATTTGATAAGGTCGGTCGTCCATGCATCGCTCGTGGATGTGTTTATAACAACAACAACAACAACAAACCAAAGTAGACGTGTCTAAGAGATCTCCAAAAAGGAACCTCAAATTTGAGGTTTCATGTGTTTCTCTCCAAAAGAAAAACCTCAAACTTAATTTTACATATTGCATTTAAGTCTTTACTATTTTTCACAATTAAATAAATCTCTTAATTTTTGTAGATAATATAAAATACACCTCAAATAATTATTAAACCAATAAATAATTACTAAATTAATATTTTTTATTTTAATTTAAAGTCTTTCTTTTAGTTTAACATGTGAAAATTAAGTTTATATTTACAAAATATAATTTTTTATGTACTAAAATGATGAAATTAAAAAGTTAATAAAGATATTTGTGAAATATTATTAATTGGAAAGATGAAAGTGCAAAAGAAAGATGAAACCTCAAATTTTGAGGTTTTGAGGTTTCTTTTGGAGAACAAAAAACCTCATATTTGAGGTTATGAGGTTTCTTTTGGAGATGCCCTAAGAGATAATGGCTATTAAGACATAGTATTATTTGATTGGTTGGGGGCTCGAGAGTTTGGTGGCCTTATTAAATTGCTGACATTATAAGGTTTGTCAAAGTTGGTTAGTTGTTTCACACCTTTTAATTTAATGCGCGGCTAATATTGCCTTTGCTTTGCATATTTTTTTTTACAATTTTTGATACTTTTAGGACCGTTTAGGCCCATTCATTGCTTATCTAAACATAAAATTTGTAAAAGGCGTTGTAAAGGGCCCCAACAATGAATTGCGTTCTATGTTCGTTATAAGATGTATGATTATAAATTGAAGCATTCAGAAAGTCAAATTAAAAAAAAAAACAAAAACCGAATGGGAGAGAAACAATATGACAACACTCAAGTAGCCTTAAAGAGCACACACAATATAGGGTAGGAATTCAATCAACACTCATGGGACTCTTCAAGATCAGTCAAGACCCAAATGCTTTAAGATGGTTTTGGTGGTGGTGGTCACCGTGGAACTCCCACTTCTATTGAGACAGACGATAAACACAGACCAACAAAACAATCATCAAAACAAGATTCATAAAATGCAAAAGAAAAATTAGAGTTTAAATCACCAACGGTGTAAAACCAAAAAGCAAGAAAACTGAAGAAACAAATAAATTGTGAACCATAACAATACAGAAAGAGTTGAAAACAGTAAAAAAGTAACAGTCTTGTTCATTCATTGTCTGAAAGCAAGTCCTAACATTTTGATTATTTTCCGCCTTATAATAGGATCCAGCAAGCAGATAGGGAGAGAGGGGGTCACAAAGGTGTGGCAAATCCTATTGCAAACACACAAGTAAGTCAGAGAAGCAACAAGCTTTAGTATAAAACACAGAAAAAGGAGTCCAACACAAACCATAACCCCCCCCCATATCCATGATGATTCTTTATGAGAGAAAAGAAGAGTTTCTTTTTCAAAATTTGACCGACCTTGAATTCGAATAATATAGACTTATGTAAAACCTCTTTTGCAACAGTTATGCTTTTATGTTTGTAGAAAGAATTTCATCTAAACATTGCCACCTTTAAGAGTATTGATCATAATTCACAAGTGGGTCTAAAGCTTAATAAACAATAGATCAAAAGGTTCAAACTTTTCTACCTAAACTACCCCAAATTGCAATAAAAAACCAGAGTGAGTGATAAAAGCAGGAAACGGAAAATGAAAAAAGTGGGGTGGGGGTACCCTGAGAAAGCAAGCTCCAACAGGATGAATCAAAAGCGATGCTTGACCGGAGACGAGCTGAAGCAACCGCACTGTGAAGTGGAATCATCGATTCAACGCTTCCCAAAGCAGAGAGAACCCTTGAAGCCCGAGGAGGTATCGATTTCGGCACTGAAGCGAATGTCGTCGTGGGTTTAAGATTGAAACACTTTTGAGTTACGGTTCTGGATCTACTTCCTAATAAGCTTCTTGATCCTCCCATTAAACCTGATCTGCATAACGAAGAAGCCATCTCAAACGAGAAGAGAATGAACACACAACGCAAACCGACGACGACAAGTGATTAAGTGAATAGCTAAACCCTACACGTATAACGGCGCCGTTTCTAACTTATCAAGTATTTGCATAAATGTGCTTCTTACTTTTAAATTTAACACATAGAGACCCTCGTTGAGTCATCCCTAAGATATTATTTATGAAGTGATTTTTGTCAAAAAGTCCTAGGTGTGAACACCACAATGAGTTTCAGCAAATTAATTGTGACATGGCAGAAGAGATCTTTAACAACCAATGAAAAATGTGACATGGAAAAAACATTTATTAATAAAAAATAATGAAAAAGGCTTTTAAAGCCCAATAATTACATATCAATAAAAAATTTCAAGAATCATATATGAAAAACAAATGAAATAATAAATAATTTAGAATATAAATTCTAATTTTTTATAAAAAAATATACAGTACACCGAATATAGAAAAATATTAAAAATGTATTGGTTAAAAAATTCAAAACGCATTAAATTTTTCAATCAAAAATTAAAAATTTAAAACAATAAACAGATGAAATAAAAACTCTTTAAAACCACAATTATTATGAAATAAATAGAACAATAAATCTCAGTATTAAATAGGAATGAACGTTAAACGTCACCACAACCCTATAAATATTTATCGCATATTAAGGGTGAACCGGATCCAGATATTCAGTATTTTTAAGATATCCGGATTCGCATATGCCTAAATCCTTAAAAAATGATCCGAATTTAGATCCATTAGACGGATATTCGGTCAGGGAATACCCGTTGACTTCTGAAGGATATTTGAATCCTATTTTGTGAATATTTTTATAAATATATTTTTACAAAAACTGAATGAAGTTGAAATAAAAAAAAAGTAAAATAAATTATAAATATTTTTATATCAAACCTTAAACATAATTATCCACCTTTACGTAAAACTTTATTATTTTTTAAATTTATTCATCGCGCCTGGCGCGAGAAATTACCTAGTGACTCGGCCGCGGGTTTACGTTTTTTTTAAAAGCACAACATATCATAATACTGCAAAATCATAACTCGTCGGGGGGTTTGTTTAATCATCCAAAAAATTATGGGGTTTATATCAACAACGGAACGAATCATAACCACAAAAAATAAATTAAAAACAAAAATTATTGATGTTATTATTTTTTATTTTCTATACAATATCTTTGAGACTTGGTCGGCTCGACGCGCCACGGCTACTTCCCCTGGCCGACGAACCAGTCGCACCACCGGATCTCGGTAAACCCTCCGCCTGAGACAGAAGACTACTCGTTCCCGCTGCCACCGGATCAGACGTGCTCTGTCTCCAGCTTCCAAATACTCTGCTACTACTCGACGATCCTCTCGAAGATCCAATCGTACGGAATCTCTCCGATTCGCTGCTGTCTTCTCTGACGACTCTCATAGGATTCTCCAAAGCTTGTACTATGTGTCTCATTAGCGGTCTTCTCGTTGGTTTAGGGTTTAGACAAGATCTAGCCACGATTGCCATTGCCCATACTTCTTCCAATAGATCTTCGTCTACGAGAAGTGATTGGTCTATAATGTTCGTCACTGCTTCCTTCTCTTGTGATGATATGTAAGGCAAGATCTCGGTTTGTATCTTTTTGAATTGAGATTCTGCGCATGAGCTGATTCCTAGTTTCCCTGTGATTAGCTCAAGTAGTATCTTTCCGAAACAGTACACATCGTACGCACATGTTGCTGTTGCTGGAGATCCTATCAAATTTATTGGACAGGTTAGTACATAGACAATTGTTTGCCTTTAAATTTGAAGATAAACGTACCAGGAACACTTTCTTGAGCAGACCTGAAGAGAAAGACACCATCAAAACGGGAGAAAAGCTTGTTTTTAGATTACATGTTTCATCTAAATTGGCTCATGTATTCGACTCTGTGTCTGAGATAGAGAGACTTACTGTGATAATCTTAGCAATCTAGCGATTTTACGAGGCCGGCCATTGTTTTCTTGATGACAAGCTTTGCTGAAGCTCCCAAGCCTTACTTCAAACTTATCATCAAGAAGAATGCTGCTTGCTTGAACATCTCTTTAATAACCAGTTACAGTGGAAAACTCAGCAACAAGATGAACAAATTTGAAAGTAAAATTTGTAGTAAAAGGGATGACTTTTTGTACCTGTGGACGATAGAGGGTGAACAATCATGGTGCAGATAAGAAAGTCCCTCTGCTGCTCCCAATGCGATTTTCAGCCTGGTGATCCAATCTAGAGATTTCAATCCGTCATCAACAAGGGAGTTTGATTTATAGAACAAGGAGCTTGGTAGATCCTTATTCATCATGTACTTATACACCATGAACTTATGTGTTGTGCTCTCTAAGCAGTTTCCTAAAAATGGGACTATTCTTGGATGAGCAAACCGGCTGAAGAAATCCATCTCTGTTAGACACGCTTCGTTGTTGTTCCTTGTGGATTCCATGCTGATTCTTTTCACAACAATTTGAACTCCGGTTTCTAGAACCCCATTGAAAAGATCCCCTGACTGTCCTTTCTTGATCAGGTTTGAATCTCGGAACTCCTTTGTGGCATTTAGCAGCTGCTGATAGGTAAATGATGATCCAAGACTTGCAAGATTTACAGGAACTCCTCCTCTTGAGGGAAGTGCTTCTTCATCGGGAGGTAATGGGCCAACTCCGTTATGTCTCCCTCTAGGATTACTACTAGTTCTTCGACGGACACATAAACTCACTGTTATTGGTAACACTATGAGAATGAGCATAACCAAAATAGACCCTCCAACTGCAGCAAGTATAACTACTGTCCTACGGCTTAACCATGGAGATTTCTTTTCCTGTGCAGGTTGTCCGAATCCGTCA
The DNA here is from genome assembly GCA_963556525.1 of Cochlearia excelsa. Taxonomy (NCBI): domain Eukaryota; kingdom Viridiplantae; phylum Streptophyta; class Magnoliopsida; order Brassicales; family Brassicaceae; genus Cochlearia; species Cochlearia excelsa. The sequence continues at coordinate 181,203 of OY748331.1, read as the reverse complement.
AAAGTTAATCCCTTGTTGGAATAAAACAAATTGCAATCCGACAATTTGCGCTGGTTCTCTCGGCCCTGAAGACAATTGTTGCTCAATGAAGAATTTTTGGGCGTAAAGTCAGGAACTTTACCTTCAAAATAGTTTCTTGATAGATCAACAACTAGGAACCTTTTCAGTAGAAGTGTGAGACTGCCGTAAAACATGTTCCCGGATATGTTAAGCATTGAGACAGTAGAATCAAAATTGAGGGTGGTATTAGGCAGCAAGTCGGAGAATTGATTGCCAGCAAGATCTAGAATATTCAGTTCTGGTAACAACCATAACCTGGAAGGTAAAGAACCGGTGAAACCACTGTCTCTGAAGTCAACTATCTGTAGTTTACTCAGAAAATCAAACAGATCAGTAGGTAGGGATCCTGAGAGGCGATTTCCCGCAATTGCAAGTGTCTTCAAGTTTCTTAGCTCTTTTAAATCTGATGGAATCAAACCAGAGAGGTCGTTGAAGCTGAGATCAAGTTCAAGTAATGCAGAAAGGTCTCCGAGTGATGGAGGAATGGAGGAGGACAAGCGGTTATGCGAAAGATTCAGACGTTGGAGCTTTGAGAGGGACACAATACTTACAGGAATCAAACCGTTTATCGAGTTTGAGGACAGATCAAGAACTGATAGGTTCTGAAGAGAGGTAAGAGACAAGGGAATGTTCCCACTGATTGAATTCTTGGAAAGATCAAGAACCAGGAGGCGTGACAGCCGAGACAAACTCGTAGGGATGGTTCCTGTGATTGAACAAGAACTAAGGTCCAACACCTCCAAAGTCAACAAACTTGATCCAAACAGAACCGGGATCTGTCCTGGGAGGGAGAACCCAGAGGCATTGAAAGAAGATAATCGGGTGAGATTGACGAGCGGATCAACAGAGAAAAGCGGGTTTTGACTGCCAAGCCTTGTTCTTCTGAAGCCTGAAATGTTGATATGAGTTACACGACCATTAGCATCACATCTTACGCCGTTCCAGTTAAGACAAGGATCACCTTTGATAGGCCAATCTCTGCTTCTTAGACCAAGAGAAGATCTTAGTAACAAAAGTGCAGATTTCTCAAGTGGAGAACTTGTCTGTTGCTCGAGCGTTGACTCTATCAACAAGATGAAAAAGAAGAAAAAGACCACCAAGGTTGTCTTCTTATTCTTATTCTGTTCCAGAACCATGTCTATTTCCCCCCCCCCCTCTAAACTCTATATGATGATTGTTATGTCGAAAAACCTTTAAAACCCTTCATTGACCAAATTCATTTGGAAAGAATCTTTGCGATTTATGGAAAATCCTATCACTTAAAAATCAAATCTTCTTTTGTTTGTATTCCTTTGATTCGATCGAAAAAAGGAAACTTTCTTTTTTTTAACTGTTTAAAAGGAGCTTTCTCTGTGTAATCTCTGCGACTTTCTGACAGTTAAGTTTTCTGTGTACGACTCTGAGAATCAAAACCATTGTTGGTTACCAATCATTTTCTGATCTCTCTCTCTCTAATGCTTCCATTTTTTTAGATTTAGAGAGAGAGAAAATAGAAAGTCTAATAAATAAAAAACGACAGCAATTAATTAAAATATTTTAATATATGGTTTGTTACAGAAGACATAAGTAGTAAATGTGTTCTGTTGTAAACAGATATATATAAAGCTTCGTACTGGTCAAGAACAACGGCCAATTCATACAAAAAAAAAAAGAGTGTTATAATATATATAAAAATAAAAAAGAAGGTAAGGGATATATATTTATCTCAAGAGTACTTATAGACACGCACGTTTTCAATATTTATGGGTTCGATTTTGAGTCTACACTTTGATCGAAAAGAGAAGTTTTTAACACGACGACGCTGTTCTAATTTAAAGAGTTTAAGACCAACTCCAGAGGAGTGTCTTTTATTTATTTTATGTAGGTCTTATTTTTAAAATATAATAAAAAAATGCAGAAGTGATGAAATTAAACAAGACCGGTGTCTTTTATTAGGCCAATAAGAACTGTAATAAGAACGACACGTGTCGCAAGTTGAGCATTTTCCATTTTTTTTGTCTTTTAGACTCTCTTTCTTATTTTGTTTCTTCGTTTTCATCGAAGAAAACCGTTGAAGAAATCCTTCGATCAAACTCTTCCTCAACTACAAATCGAAGGAAAACGGGGAATCCAATGCATTAATTTCAAAATTGAAATCGGGATTATGGAAGGCGGAGGAGGAGGCGGCGGCGGAGGAAACCGCCGGTGGAGATTTTTGGTTATCGGAGTATTGGTTCTCGTTATACTCTCTATGCTTGGTCCTCTCCCTTTCTTACTCGGCCTTCACAATAGCTTTCGCTCTCCAGGTGTGTATATATATATAGCTTTGATTCGATCTCTAGTTTCAGATCTGACTTATATACCTTCTTCTTCTTCTTCTTCTTCTTCTTAAAACTCTTCTCTTTGCTTAAAATCTCAAAGCTTTATTGTAAAATCTAAAGTTTTGCTTTCTCAAACGCTCTAATGAGTAAAGTGAAGAAGAGATTCAACATATGTTGATAAGTTTAAGACATCTTCGTTTTCGATTTAATGTCTTCTTATTGACTTGTCCCGAGGATAAGATTGATCTTAGCTTTGTTTATTGAAATTGGTTCAATGTATTGTCTTGTCTCACGGATGTATGATATGTTTATCACTTGCTCTAAGCTGGTTATTAGATTTTTATGTCAGGTACTATTGTCCGGTTTGTATGCTATTTGGTATTAAAAATTGTGTCTTTTGTTTGTGCTTTGTTATGAATTGTGTGTGTTGTTTATGTCTACTTTTAAGGAACCGAGAGGTTAAGAGAATCAAGAAGAGTATAAAAGAGGGAAATAACTTAGCTTTCCTCTATCAAGATATCAATGAACTTGAGCATTCTAGGCGAGTTAAACTTCCAAGGGAAATAACTTAGCTTTCCTTTACTTCTAAATGTATGTTCATTCATTGGCCTTTTCTAAGTTCAATTGCTTTTCTGTTTCATGAAGATTGGAGTGAGAAAATGCAGAAAGATATCAAATATGTATTGTTTTTGGACGATGATATTATGGTTTGCTTTGAAGCGAGAGAAAGGTGTGTGAAAGGTGTTACTTTTCTAAGTTTATGTTTTTCATCGTGATGTACTTGTTCCTGATTTAAACTTATCTTTCTCATAGATAATGATTACGATGATGTTGTTGTTTTGGGCGCTATTGCTTGGTATATCCTTTTCTTTACGAATTTTAGATGCATCTCATTATCCTTATTGTTTACTTTTTGATTACGAACATTGTTGTTTACTCTCAAAGATTATGTACAATTTTGTTATCTCATCAATTGGCTTCTTACCAATGGAGGGTAAAAAACATCAAGTGTCTTTGAAAGTGTCTTCAAACTAAATAAATAAAAAAAAATGTGTAAAAATGGTTTAAGAAGATCTTAGAGTGTCTATCCGATGGAGATGCTCTAAAAGTATATTACTCCCTTTTGTATTATTCTGCTCATGGTAGCTTTGAGTATATCATGTCTACAGTAGTTTTTTTTAAATAAATACTTATTTCCTAGGGAACTATGATAATTATTTATTGAATTTTATATATTTAATTACATTTTTTCTCGCGTACTAAAAACGATTTTTAAAATATAAATAATTGTGGTGTGGCTCCGTTTGGAGAGATACAAAGTCAACTACAATGTTGCATAATACGTGCATATGTTGCCTTTTGCTTGATTTTTGGTTCTCTTCTACACGCCTCCTTTATAAACAAACCTTAGTCAACATTTTCACTACGAAAATCCAATATACTAAACCATTTCTAGTTGACTTTTTACGATTCTATATATGTGTATATACACACATTTGATACCTAAAGAATCAAGAAAATTCAACATCCCAATCTTCAACGGTCAATTTTTGGTATTGTACGTTTTATACAAAGATTATAATCAATAATTAATTCTGATGATCCATTCATGCCATGACATTCTAATATAATTATAATAAGAACCTTATAATTTGAACATAAAAAAGTTTGAATGAAACAAAACATACCTTTTGCATGCAGATAGCCAGATATCCATTAATTTTTCACGTCTCATCAAATTGTTACACTTAGACATTTTACAATATTGGAAGAGTAGTCCAAATTTAGCACACATTGAGACGACACAATCTTTCCCCAAATCTCTCCTTGGCGCCTCTCCAATTCAATGAGCGTACAATAAATCTCTGTGGTATTTTTGGAACCAAGATCGACCACGACGGCGAGTTTACCTCCATAATTAACCATCCTTGACCAAGAAGGTATCTTATGTAGATCTTCTACTCCTTTCAAAACTCTCCAAATCTTTTGATTAGGATCATACACTTTTATTTGATGATTTCCATCAAAAGTGTACAACAAGTTGTCAACAACGCAAGAACCAACCATCCATCTTTCATTCAACGTCTTTGTATCTATGTCCCATCTCTTTTCTTTAGGATCATAAACAAAGCTATTCTCACGATCCATAACGCAAATCTTGTCTTCCATCACAATACTCTTTATGGTTTTCTCATTCACATGTTCATTACAAGGACAAGAAACATAATTACTCTCCCAAGTTTGAGTCTTGAGATCAAACACTTCTATCCAATCAGTGGGTCGTGGCTTGCACCCTCCCATCACGTACACCTTCCCGTCTACAACACCAATGGCCGCGCAGCCACGTGGCACACGCATGCTTGGGAGGAAACGCCACGTGTGGAACCGACAATCGACAACAAGTACGTTAGAGGTAAAATCTTGGTTGATGCAGCCACCAAAGACGTAAATCTCATAACCAATAGAGACAAAGGAAGAACCCCAAGAAGGAAGAGAAGGGAAAGAAGAAGGGAGAGGAACGAGGGTAGATTCGTCTTTGAAAGGTTTGGTATTGAGAGAGTACCAAGAAAAGGTATCTTGGAGACGGAATCTCAAGGAGACGTAAAGAACGTTTTCGGTGGAGCGGAGAAGGGAACGAGCGGTGTAAAGATCAGTGGAAGAGATGAAAGAAGACATGGTTTTGGAGACAAGAGAGACTATTGGATAGTAACGCCTTGGAAGTAAGTCTTCACAGAGCATCTTTCAAATCGTCGGATCAACTTCTTCGTACGCTGGACTCCACCATAAGAAACAAGGCTTCAAGCATCCGGGAAAACCAGCCGCGCCTTTCGTCAGATCTTCTCCAAGCTTGGTTCTCTGGTTCAGATCTCTGAAACGACAAAGCATCTACGCCGGATATCTCCATCAGACATCTCACCTTTCAAGCGTATCTTGTTGCTCAAACGACTCTCCCACTTCTCTCTCTGAATTCAAGATCTAGATCTCACCAGGTTTTTTCAATCTCGGCGAAAAGTACATTGAATTGGGATAGTTTTTTTTTTCACGACCCTCCATCACCTTTAAACCGACTCTTCCAACCGTATTTTTAGTCGGTTCTCAACTAAACAAATGCATTGGTTCGATTACTTCTTCTGGTTTAGGTTATCGTAACTAAACTTTCTTTTATGTTTCAATTTGGGCCTCTCCCAGCTGGGCTTCCAGAACTAAGTCCAAAAGACTTTGTAATTTTTCGGTTTCTTTTATATTGCAAATCTTTTAACAAAAAAAAAAAAAAAGTAAGGCTAAACAGTGTCTTGTTATCTCATTTGGTAGAGGTAAAGATGATTCATCGAAACTTTCCAAGGGAGAAGACATTGATTGCCGTACGTACGTGTTTTTTTTATCCAAGGTATTATTATTCACAAACTCGTTATTCTCCAGAGAGAGAGAGAGAGAGAGAGAGTGGTGTTTATATATATATATATATATATATATATATATAATAAGCTATTTTTTTTAAAGTAACCGTTTGGGTTTTTACATTATGGGGTGGTTTTAATGACCTATTAAATGCACTTAAGGCTGTTTTTAATTATTATAGGTCAACGTTTCGACTTTCGAGTGTATACTAGTACTATATCATTAATCATAGATTAATTAGCGTAATTATGAATTGGGGTAAATGAATTAATTAGGTCCAAACAAAACGGTAAAATGTTGTTTGATGTGAATTCTGAAAGGACTCTCTTTTATTACCTACAAAAGTATAATATATGAAAAATGGAAATACTACTAAATATATTCGCTTGACGCGGGTAATAATCTAGTAAGAGCATCTCCAACCCACCTCTATATTTGCAACATTTGCTCCAACCCATCTCTATATTTCTCCTCTAAAATAGAGATTGCTATATTTTCCTCTATATATAGAAACAAATTTTTTTATTTGCATAATAGTCCTTTAATTTATCTCTCCTATATAAACTATAACTAAAATATATAAAAATGTCATTTTCTTTTATGTTTTAAATTCAAAAATATTTTAAATTTTCAAAATAATCATTTAAATTTATAATTATAATTAAAAACAAGTTATAAATATTAACTCAAAAATTTAGATTATTATTTACAAAAAATAAATTATATAAAGTTTTATAAAAAGACATAAACTTATGTAGATATTTTTATTCATTCCATGATAGTTTTTTGTATTATGTAATGTATTATTATATATAATAATTTTTTACACTTAAATAATATAATAATTTTATAAAGATTTTGCGAAAATTAAACTTAATTGAGTTAATTTGCAACTTTTAATAAATAAAAGGTGTTATAGTAAAATGTAAATATAATCTTTTATAGAATATTCTTGTTTAGAGATAGAAAAATACATTGGAGAAAAATAGAGAAAAATGCACCTCTATTTTAGAGATAGAGATAGGGAAATACATTGAAGATGATCTTAATAAAGAAAGGGTGAATTTGCAGTTTGAACCATTTTTACAAATATATCTAAATTTTAGACCATTTACTATTCATTATTGCAAATTAAGTCTGTATGGACCATATACACAAATATAAATGTTCAAGAGATAAAGAGGGGAAGTTTGTTGTGTAATAGAAAATGAGTGGATTTTGGAAATGTCGAAAAAGGACATATATAATTATATATATATATATATATGTGAATATACGACAAATATATACACAGGGGAAATGAATGTATACATTGAATATATATAATGAAAGAGCATTTAATACAAAGTAAAGTGCATTAAATGATTTTTGTTTCTCTCTCGTATCTTTTTTCTTCCTTCTCTTTTCATTTAGGCTTCTTCTTCATTTTTTTCTCTCTTTCTTTTTTATCTCTCCTCTTTTTTTTGCTCTTCATTCTTTTTCACTTATCCCACTATTATTTCATAAAATTCACAAATTGAATCTATAGTTAAATTCGAATATTTAAATAGTGGATTCGAATATCGTACACTGTACAGTTTTACTTATACAACTATATGTACATACGCATAACTAGATAATAAGACGTACAACTGATTTGTACACTTTGTAAAAGTAGATATTGAACTGTACACATATGTATGTACAACTGAATATATCGTTTATATCATCCAATGGATAATTTGATTATCCACTATTGTGGACAACATGAGAATAAGTCTGATTATCCATTGAATTGTAAATATAAAGTTGTACGAGTGAGTTGTTGAAGTAAGTTATTCACTGGATAGTCCGGTTATCCAGTGGATAGTCTGGTTGTCCACTTAATTGTAAATATAACAACGTTGTATGAATCAATTGTTGAAGTAAGTTATCCACTAGATAGTCTGATTGTCCACTGGATAGTCTGGTTGTCCACTGAATTGTACAAATAAAATTGTACAATCCGCTATTGAAGTAAGTCATTCAATGGATAGTCTGGTTGTCCTCTGAATTGTATAAATAATATTTACGTACAATTGCATAGTTAGATTGTCCACCGATTATTATTATAATTGATTATTATTCTCTTATATTTATAAAATTTATAAGAAAATGTACAAATTCGCTACGAATTGGACTAATTAATTCAACTTTCTAATTTTGTAAAATAAGAGAGAATAGAAAGAAAGAAAAAGCAGTGAAAGAGAAAATGTGAAAAGAAAGAAAATTAATTAAAAAAAAGAGTGTAGAAAAAAAAAACTGAAAAATAAAAGTCTCGTGAAAGAAGAAGACGAAAGAGAGAGGAGAGAGTAAAATGATTTTGGAATTAATTAAAATTCAAATGACACAAACGTAATATATGAATACTATATACCCATTGTGGTACTATCTGAAGGGGTCAAAATCCCCTTCACTATATATTATGAGAATCGAAACTTTTAATCACCAAACTAATGAATATAAATTATAAAAATGGCATGAGAGTAGAAAAAGTGTTGATTTTATTAATGACAAAAGCTTGATGGCTTGAGAGTTGTTTACAAAAATAATCCAAGTGCAAAAATGATAGCCAAAATATGTTGAAATAAACGTGGAAAAAAGATTACAAGTGGAAAAAAGATTACAAAATATCTTTTAAAATAATGAAAGTAATTTGTGTTTGAGAGAGTGTGTTTGTGAGAGAATGATTATGTGAATCCCCCTCTCTCTTCGTTGCTTTCTTTCTTTTTATAGTGCTTCTCCTTTTCTTAAGATATCGTTTTGGATCCACCTTCTTTGTTGGGCGGTTCCTATAATTTAGGAGTTCACTTCTCCATGATTGACTTGCTCTTTCACACCTTTAGGAAAGTAGTTACTTATGAGATACTCATGTATCATTTTATCACGTTAAGTATCTTTTTAATGGGCCAAATCATCTTCTTAATGGGCCAAGTGGAATCATGTACCAACAGTTAGCCCCCCGGATCTTCTGATGAGTTTGGCGAGCTCAGGTGATCGAATCGAAGTTGGGACAACTTGGACCATTATTTGGTGCCGGTGAAAAATGTTAAGGAGGGGCCAATAAGGTTGAGGTAAATGAGCCCCCTGAATTTCTGAGGTTACGAAGAATGCTGGTTTAGTTGCTTTGATGCACGCTAGATTTAATCGTGGTCACGAACGAGCTGAGGATGAGCATATTGAAGTTCATAATAGCGAGTTGGGGACGAGCATGTTGAGGGTCGTTGGATGCAAGCTGAGGACGACCAGGTTGAGGATCGTGAAATGCAAGCTGAGGACGACCAGGTTGAGAATCGCGAAATGCAAGCTGAGGTTCATCGGGGACGAGCTCGTGATGATCAGGTTTAGAGTCGTCATGTTCATGTTGGAGCAAGCGGGTCGAGAGTTATCATTGACGAGCCGGTCGAGGCGCCAAGCGTCATCGAGGTGTCGGGCTCGATGGAGGCGGCGAGTGATCGGGGTTTAGGCCCCGGTTTGGTTGCTTCGGTGCGGTCGGTATGGATCGGTCTCGTCGGCGGTCCTTCGGGAGATCGTGCGCGTGTTGGGGATGGTCGGTTTGCGGATGACGAGGAGTGGACTTTGCTTTGCTTTTTTTTTTTTTTTTTTTTTTTCTTTCATGCTTTGATGCTTTCGTAGACTTTGGCCTGAGGAGGCTTTTAAACATTTGCTTGTTGCTTTTGGATGTTGAATTGCTCGAGGGGGCCTTTAAACCTTTGGTTGGAAGACTTTGTCGTTTTTATTATGGATTTATAAGGTTATTTATCGATTGTTGGGTTGCGAAGTGGTTTTCGGCTTATATTAATGAAGTCGATTTCCATTAATTGTTTGTTTGCGGAGTAGTTTCCGGCTTGGATTAATAGAGTTATATTAATCATTTGACTGCGAAATTGTTTCCGGCTTATTAGAAATTTGTATAGCGCGCTGTTGGGTTCTAATACGAGTTGTCTCGTTTGAGACGTGTTATTGCACGACTGGCCAGGTCGGCAATGTGATTGTTGTGTTTTTAGAGTGGAGTGTGAACTCGGGGTAGTGAACGTACCCTAGCCCCCCCCCCCTTTTTAAGAAAAGAAGAGGAACGTTTTTTTTTTTTTATTATAGCTCGTGCTCAAAGACGAGTTGCCTACGTACCCCTAAAGGGGATCAAGCCTTGCCGTACTTCGCCGGTTGGGTTACAAGTTATTGAATAGTTGATTTCTTGCGGTAGTACTTCATGAGATGGACCGAATTCCATGGTTTTAGAATTGCATTTGGCGGAATTCGGCTAAGTAGCACTCTCTTGTAGACATTGATTCCATGTTCCCGGTCTTTATTGGTTGCGCCCGTGTTGAGAGATCCTTTGTCCGGTTGGGGCCTGGTCGAGTTGGTTCGGGTTTGCCACTTGATGTGTCGGAATCGCGTTTACGTATGGTTTGACTAGCTCGTTGTATTTTTTGGCGAGGGCTTCTCTTTCCTCCTCCATTAGTATGTGGCATTGTGCTCGGTGAAGTGCGTCGTCGATTGTGACCGGTTTTTCAATATAAATGTGCTTCTGAAGTCGGAATCGAACCGGAGGGCGTTTCGAGTGCGGATAACGCTACGGTGTCGGTTACTTTTACTTTTGAGAGCACGGCTTTGAATTTTTCGATTATGCTCCTTAGCGATTCTGTGGGTCCCCGGGATAGTGTGAATAGTTCGCTTCGGTTGTTTCTTCTTGGATGTACACCGAGTAGTGCTTGAGGAACATTGCCGTGAGTTGGTTGAAACCGGTGATTGATCCTTGTTCGATTTTTGAGAACCATGTCGTGGCCGGTCCCGAGAGGTTTTCTACGAACGAGTCGACGGTATCCTCGCCTCTCGTTCCTTGTCGTTGAATTGGGCTCGCCGACCGCAATGCGGAATGCCGTCACGTGCTCCCTTGGATCGGATAGGCCATCGTAGACCGGAAGTTTGATCTTTCCGGGTTTTTTATCGGAGTGTCGACAAGGTGATTAGCGAAGGGGGTTTTCAAGGATTCCTCGATTAGTCCGTCGATTTCGGGTGCCGCGCTCGTGGCTTGGTGTATTTCCGATCTCATTTTCTTTAGTGATTCGGATAGCAATTTCTTCATTTCGTCCATGGTTGTGTTGTTGTTGACAATGTCGTTTGGATTTTCCGAACTGCATGGTCGTCGATGGTTGTCTCGACTAGGGTCGTAGATGATGTTTGGAAATTCGCGGATGGTGCCCGCGGGTTCGCGGTTGAGCTTTGCCGGATTACGGTCGGCCACTCGTTGGGGTAAAATAGGTACCTCGCGGTTCGCGGTCCAAGTTGGGCGAGACATGCTCGGTGTTCAGGCGGCCGTGATTCAAAATCGATGTGATGTTGGGGTCGGGGTTCGGACCCAAACGGTTTAGGTCGGTCCCGGATGGTTGAGGATAGCTCCCGGCAAGTCGAGGCTAGCGCACGGCGGGTTGGGGCTAGTGCCCGGATGGTTGAGGATAGCTCCCGGTAAGTCGAGGCTAGCGCCCGGCAGGTTGGGGCTAGTGCCTGGATGGTTGAGGATAGCTCCCGGTAAGTTGAGGCTAACGCCCGGCGGGTTGGGGCTAGTGTCCGGATGGTTGAGGATAGCTCCCGGCAAGTCGAGGCTAGCGCCCGGCAGGTTGGGGCTAGTGCTCGGATGGTTGAGGATAACTCCCGGTAAGTCGAGGCTAGCGCCCGGCGAGGTTGGGGCTAGTGCTCGGATGGTTGAGGGTAGCTCTCGGCAAGCTGATGATCCTCCTGGGGGCGGACTTGCTTGGTCCTCCGAACTCGAGGGTTGAATCGTTGGCGCCCGTTGGGGACGTGTCGAAATCCGGTTGGGTTCTTTGAACCGGACTCGGGTCGGTCCTTTGGTGCCTTAGCTCGCGGGCGCTTGTTATCGCATTGATCGTGGCGGTGAGGTCTTCGATTTGTTGATGGGTTTTCTTTGATTCTTGATCTATGCGTTGCGCGTGGGCTTGTCCGTCGGCGTCGATTTTATTGACCTTTTCCGAGAGCGCGGTTAGTGCTTGTTGGATGTTATTGGCTACGTTGGCACTGATCTCGACCGATGTGAGTTGAGATGTGAAATTATCTGACATCTTGATCCGAGGATTTGATCCGGATGGTATGATTTGTATTGAAAATTAATCGATCCCCTCAGACGGCGCCAAAATGAAGGGGTCAAAATCCCCTTCACTATATATTATGAGAATCGAAACTTTTAATCACCAAACTAATGAATATAAATTATAAAAATGGCATGAGAGTAGAAAAAGTGTTGATTTTATTAATGACAAAAGCTTGATGGCTTGAGAGTTGTTTACAAAAATAATCCAAGTGCAAAAATGATAGCCAAAATATGTTGAAATAAACGTGGAAAAAAGATTACAAGTGGAAAAAAGATTACAAAATATCTTTTAAAATAATGAAAGTAATTTGTGTTTGAGAGAGTGTGTTTGTGAGAGAATGATTATGTGAATCCCCCTCTCTCTCTTCGTTGCTTTCTTTCTTTTTATAGTGCTCTCCTTTTCTTAAGATATCGTTTTGGATCCACCTTCTTTGTTGGGCGATTCCTATAATTTAGGAGTTCACTTCTCCACGATCGACTTGCTTCTTTCACACCTTTAGGAAAGTAGTTACTTATGAGATACTCATGTATCATTTTATCACGTTAAGTATCTTTTTAATGGGCCAAATCATCTTCTTAATGGGCCAAGTGGAATCATGTACCAACACTATCTAATAAACGTGAATAGTGATTTCAGGTGGGTCCTACGGTCCAATTTGCAATTAGAAATAGTGAATGGTCTAGTTTTTCATTATTTATCAAAAAATGGTCCAAATATACAACTATTCCTTTAATGGGGTAACACCCTCAAAATAAAAAAAGTCTCAATCCCAAAGTCTACTCTCATCATCACTCACTACTGCTTAATTAGGCAACGTGTTTCAAATATGGCCTGTAAGAATAATGAAACTTGAAGCTGAGAGATATATGGAATATATAATCCACCAAATCTTTACCCCATTTAACTCTTTCCAGAGTGTATCTATATTGCTTAATAACCACCACCAATTCAGATGTTTCCCAAAAGCCTTAAACTTGTTAAAAGTTTGGGATATTGTGAATGCCTGCTTGCAGTCCAATATCTCTTTAATATATTCATTGTCCCACCAGCCTCATCCTTAAAGATTCCATTGCCTACTTTTATACTTGTCTTTACTCACTGCAAAGTAATTTATCATCTATCCCAACACATATACCATTCTCTTTAATTCTCAGAATCAGCAATATCAGTACCACATCATTGAAACCTAAACCTTGTGGTGAAATCAGTACCACAACACACATATATCCTACATAGGCATACAATGGCGTACGCATAGCAAATTAATACATAATGGGTGTTCCTGACAGGTAACTAGCCTGATATGGTTCACAAGGTTTGAATCTCACATAACTGATCATGACAAGTGTAACTGGTGCTACAAATAAACAACAAAGACAGACAGTAAAATCCCACAAAAACAGTAAACTAAATTATCATAATCTTTATCCTTTGGTTTCTCATCAATGATATCAACTGATAGGTAAACGCAAGAAAATCATTGACACCAAAGAACAGTGACTTGAAAACCAAAACGCAAATCATAGTAACATAGATGACCAAGAAAATCATACTTGCCAAACTTCAATAATAGTTTACCTCTTTTCACATCATAATTGATGTAGCTTGATACTGTGTCCCCGAGGTCCAATCACTGCACTCACAACCTTCCTGCAACAACTTCAACTCAAGAGAACCCTATTTGCTAATGGTGTACACATGAAATGTTCCTAACAATTATTAATAGTCAATGTGATCCATTTTATCGTCAACGTATGCCAGAGATAATAAATAATTTCTCCCTAAGGTTAAGCGAAAGGCGGAGTTTTCAACAAAGTAGATAAGACTTACAAATATTTTATTAACTTTCTAAGCTTAATTCCAACGCTGACCTGCTCTAATGTAACTCCCCTCTTACCCAATTAAGAAGATTTGTAAGTAATCACAACCGTTGAAACACATACAGAAAGAATTATGGGTTTCTCGCGAAGCATCACATGTAAAATGTGATAGGACAAGAACTTAAAACCAAATGTTAAAGACTAATTTTGGATCTTTCGATACTGGTCACTACGATACTAGCTGATATTCCATTTTTGCTCATTAAACGAATCAGACAAAGACTTCAAATTCCCGTCGTTTTGAAAAGATATTTGTTACAAGTGGCACTACCCAAAGTCCCAAACTTACCTAGTCACCTTACATCTCCTACCTTATAAATAAGAAGTGTTCTGCGACATCACTGCACATATTATCTTCTCAACTTGTAATCTTCCTATCCTATTCATAAAAAAGAACAATGTCATCAAGCTCAATGTCTTCTCACAACTCTGGCTTGTGGACCGCTAAACAGAACAAAGCCTTTGAGCAGGCTCTAGCAACCTATGACGAGGACACTCCTAACCGTTGGCACAATATAGCCAAAGTTGTGGGTGGAAAAACAACAGAAGAAGTAAGGAGACACTATGAACTCCTTGTGGAAGATATCAACAACATAGAGAACGGTCATGTTCCATTCCCAAACTACAAGAATACTGGAGGCTGCACCAATGGCAGCCTGATTCAGGATGAAAAGAGGTATTGTCCTAAATTTCAATCATTTTACGGATATATAAAAGATAAGCCAAAGGAATCTACCCTTTTCATAGTCTCAAAATCTTAGTTAAGATACATCTCTAGAGACTCTAAATAATCCCATTTTGGTTTATGCAGGATAGGAAATAAGAGGCTACAGTGAATTAAAACCTATTGAAGAAAAGAGGATACATCGATCTAATCCCATTTTACCATGTTTCCCTAAAATCTTAGTATAATCAAGGAATCAAATCCCTTGAGTACCCAATTACAATTATTCAACTTGTGTTAGTGTTCTTTGTAATAAAAATATGTCATAATGAATCATTTTTCGGTTTGGAGATACAAAGGGCAATCAATGATAGTTTATTATAGAGGGATTCAATGTTTCGCAGTCATGGTAATAGGATCGATAAGAGCAGGGAATACTAAATTAAAGGTTATATTGATGATCTCAAAGAAACAAACTTTGAAATGATGTTTAAACAAGTAAAAAAACACAGTATCTTTGAACCTCAGAGGCTGAGAAGGACTTATCTCTTTAATCAGACACTGTTGTCTGAAGAGGCAATTGAATATCAACTCCCTTGGCTTCCTCAGCTTGCTTCTCTGCCACAGCCTTTGACAATCCAAACATCTAAAAGCAACAAAAACACACAAATAAGCTTATGTTATGAGATAGATGATCACCAAAATCAGATGCATATTGTTTGAAATTAGAAAGCACATTTGAATCAGGATAAAGACATGGCAATCATGTGTGTTTCAAGTTCAATATTCAATCATTCATTACATGTAAAATCTATGGCCTAACGGTGTAATAACATAAAAGAGAACCACTTGGGGGATTTATTTGAGGACCAAATAAAAGTGAAGGTAAAAGAGAGATAGTAAGTAGAGAAAGGACCTTGTTGATAGTCTTTTGGAAGCAAGACTTGTGTTCATCCATTGATGCATTCATGAACTCATCAATGTGAATTTTGACATCATCAAAGAAAGTTGCATCATCTTTTGCCTTCTTCTTCCTACATGATGATGGCATAGCTGGTTTTGGTGGGGTTTGGGTTTGATTTTTTGGGGTCTCCATTTGTGCCTGCAAAAATAATTAATATTGCTTTAAAAAAAAAATCAAACCCAAAGTAAAACAAAGAAGTTATGCAGAATCATCAATTAAAGGAAGTTAGTATATAAGATAAAATTCCCAAACCAACAAAAGGAAGAAAGCTCCGTGATTAAAAATTCAAAAAAAGATAATTCTATCAATTCACAGGTTATATGCTACCGTGATTAAGATTACCTAACCACAATACTTATTGCTTCTTCAAGAGTTGTCCCTCTCGTTGTAATAAACAAACAATGAAGCTCGCTGCTCGTAAGAGAAGGAGAAGAAGAAGAAGATGCTATAAATCGACGGGGCTTTATATTATATGGGCCTTGTGGCCCAAATTTTAATAAGCCGATATCAGGGGTAATATTGTCATTTCCTCTTACATTTTATTTATCGAATAAGCGATTTCAAACAAAATTGCGAAGAATTGGGTCAAAAGTTATTATACCCTTTAACCAAAAATTATAATCTTGCATACCTTTATTGAGTCTTCATATCCTTTGACTTTCGTTGACCAAAAACAAAAAACACTAAATATTTTCAAATCTAAACCCTAAACTAATCACAAGTGTCTTGGATTTGGAATTGCGAACCCAAATGGAAACCCTAAACTACTAAACCTTTAAATTCAACAAAAAAAATATTTTAAAATCGTTTTTATATCATATTTTGACGATTTTATTAAAAACAATTTATTTTTATTTTTTTTGTTTTAAAATATTTTTATCAAATTCTTAAAATTAAATAAAAAATAATCACGTTTTCGGTTTATAAAATTGATTTATTTTGAAATTTATAAAAATCAAAACAAAAATCAAAATTATCAAAGGGCATAATAGCTGAGGGTATTATAGCATTTGATTCGAAGAATTGGGATCAATTTGATCTGAATCCACTCACACACTTGTAGACAGACAGACAAACAAACAAACAAACAAAAAAATGGGGAGCAAGAGCAAGATTCTGATAATAGGAGGAAGTGGTTACATAGGCAAATACATAGTTGCAGCCAGCGCCAGATCTGGACATCCTACTTTGGTCCTCGTCAGAAACTCCACTCTCACTAGCCCCTCTCGTTCCATCACCATCGATCACTTCAAGAATCTCGGAGTCCATTTTCTACTCGTTCGTAATCGTATCTCTTCTTCTTCTTCTTCTTCAAAGGACACATATATATAGGTATTGATCTGATTCTGTTTATGTGTTGTACAATGGAAAGGGAGATCTTAACGATCACGCGAGTCTGGTTAGTTCGATTAAACAAGCGGATGTGGTGATATCTACCGTTGGACACTCTCTCTTGGGAGATCAACACAAGATCATCTCTGCCATTATAGAAGCTGGTAATGTCAAGGTAATTAACACACTTACATCAACTCTATCTACTTTTGATATTATATATGTATGTTCTTATTATTGATTTGTACACCCACAGAGATTCTTTCCTTCTGAGTTTGGGAATGACGTGGACCGTGCCGAGAGTGTTGAGCCTGCAAAATCAGCCTATGCTACAAAGGCAATGATCAGGAGATCAATAGAGGAAGCAGGTATACCATACACTTACGTCTCTTGCAATTTCTTTGCTGGTTACTTCCTCCCTACATTAGCACAGCCTGGTGCTACTTCTCCTCCTCTTCATCAAGTCATCATTCTCGGTGATGGAACCCCCAAAGGTATTTCATTCAACACTCTCAACCATTCTTTTTATCCAAAATTCTCCAAATAGTTATATGATCACATAACTTTGATTCTTGGTGTCTGGTGTTTTTCTATTAGCTGTGTTCAACAAGGAAGAAGACATTGGGACTTACACAATCAATGCCGTAGATGATCCAAGAACCTTGAACAAGATCTTATACGTTAGGCCACCCATGAACACTTACTCCTTCAACGATCTTGTCTCTCTCTGGGAGAAGAAGATTGGCAAAACACTTGAGAGAATCTATGTTCCGGAAGAACAAATACTCAACCAGATTACAGGTTCCAGATTACTTCTTTCTTCTTCTTTTTCAACCACTGATGGTAATGAAGTTTGTTTTTGTTTTGCTTTTTTTTTTAACTGCACAGAAGCATCTCCTCCACTGAACGTGCTGCTATCGCTTTGTCATTGCGTATTTGTGAAAGGAGGACAGACAAATTTTGAAATAGAAGATTCATTTGGAGTGGAAGCATCTGAGCTTTACCCTCATGTCAAATACACTACTGTTGATCAAGTCCTCAACAACTACGTCTAAAGAAAGAGCCTTACTAGCTTGCTTTAACTTAAAAGTCACTCACTCCATGACTCTTTCCGGAATAACAAGGTATAGAAATCCTCCTTGTATTCTTTTTGAAAATAATGACCAACCGTATGTATGTTTGTTGGCTACTGACCTGTCTGTGTTCTTCAGTATAATAAGTCAATCAAACTTAAATGTTGGTTTTAAGGTTGAAGTGTAATGATTCTGGAACCATTACATTTTTTTGACATAAACATATAGTTGTTCTTAATTCTCTTTGTACTATATGAACCAAAAGCCAGCTGGTAGTTGTATTTGTTAGTAGACAGTAGTCCTAACCAATTTTACATGTATGAGTTATGTCCAAATAGGATATTGTCCGGTGTCGACAGGTTTGGAAACCAACAAAACAAATTATACACGAACAACAATTGTTAAACAACAAATTTTAATTTCCATCTAATTGTTCCATTATAGCTGCTGCATAGTTTTGTCAAATGTAAGATATAATCCAAAATGATTTCCTACAAACAATTTTCTTTTCCCTTCTCAAAGACAAAAGTTGCCAATGGTCTGATCAATCCGCACGTGACCCGCTGGTGCTTCGTCCACCATATTTCTGTCATACAAACCAAGAAAATTCGTCTGTCAGATTAGGAAATCATCACCAATGTAACTAAACAAGACTTTGTGATCACAAACCACCATATTTGTGTGTTACCTGCTTGCCAAAGCTGAAAGGGATATACTTGTACTTGATCATGTGAGAGATCTGGCGTCTCATGGTCAGAACAAAGAGCACGACCCAATAGCAAAGCAAGATTGGCCAGAACACAGGGACGTCAAACACCGAGAAGAAGGTCATCAGAAACGCAATGCAGAAGGCCTTTGTCATGGAGTACCTGAATTCAAAACGCAAGTAAGACTAAGACAATAATGCTTTCCCATTTCCATATTAGCTATTCTATATCAACCTATATGGGTTTGACATTGGGATTACCAGAATTTGAACTCAGGGAGTCGGCGAATAAAAGGCTTGAACTCATCAGAGCCTCTGGTAGGAAGAGAAGGCCCATCAGAGACCCCACCAGAGTCAGGATCAACGAGAGGTGACAAGAACCCGATAAGCAGATTGAGAAGGTAGATGCCAAGACCGTAGGCGATGATGTAGAATCCCTGAATGTAGTAAACCCTCAAACAGTAAATAAGAGCAACCACGAGAGTACCAATCCACCTGTAAGTAGCATGAGGTGTGGTCTTGTCAAGATAGTGTTGGTAAATCCTCCATGCCTCGTGTGCTCGTTGTTGAACAGGTGTGGCCACTGAACCACCATCACCTCCGGGTCCGTCCATCTTATCTGATAATTTGAAACCCTATATATCATAGGATCAACAGAAACACATGAGTGGTCAAATCAAAACTACAAATCATCACGTAGGTGTATAGAAGAGCACAGGACAAAGCAACCACAGAGTTTGAATAACTAATGAAAGTTAGCCTAGCTAAGAACATCTGCACCTAATGATCAACATAAGATCCCAAGACTCTCCAGAAATATAATCGCAGAAACGAGATCTGCTCTTGAAAACGCAAACCTTGGAGTAGATAAGAGAGAGAGATATACTTACCTCTTAGCTAATCGATCAACATCTCTCTCAATATCACAAATTTCTCACTGAACTAACAAGTCCGATAAATCGAAGAGGAAAATAAACGGTTCAACTTCAGATCTGGAAACTCAATCGTGGAAAACTAAAACGATTCCAACAGGGGAAAATCAAAGACCATTGAAATAGAAACTTGAGAGGAAGAAGAAGAACTTACGAAAGGGAAGAAGGTGGAGAGTAATGGCGTGATCTCTAAGAACTGATCAGATCTGACCAACGATAGCCAAGACGCGACGCAAATGAATCAAGCAAGAAGTAGAATAGAATAGAAGCGATTTTGATCTGCGTTTTTCTATTTTTTATTTGCCTGTTATTTATTTTGTTTTAAGAATGGAACTTCTATTTTGTTTTGATTTTGACCCTAAGTTTTGTTTTTTATCAATTTAACCCAAATGAATAATGACACTATGTATATATGATGACAAGTCAAAAGAGATATAGATATCTTTATTTATTTCTCACAATATGAAAGAGCATTATCAAAGGTAACATATGCCTGATTTATTAATAAAGCTTGATTGAACTTTCACTTTCATTTTACTAGTAGTTTATAAGTAGTTGTCTCTTGGTAATTTACAACACATAATAAAACATTCGGAAGAAGATCACAACAACTATATTTCCTTTTCCAAGAACACTTAAAGATGTGATGTTGGTCTTAAGATACTTGTGTGTTCATATGACAGTCCCATCTTTAATGGTAGCCTTTTCAACAACAACAGTGATACCAGACCTTATGTAGAATCCTTCCTCTGGCCTATCAGCTTCTTGAACATCCTGTCATCCAAAACAATAACCCACTTCACTTGTACGTTGGACCCTCCCAATTGTCAATAATAAATCAATAATGGAGAACATACATCTTTGTTTAAGATCTTCACGTTTTTACCAATCTTTGCATTCTTGTCAATGATGCATTTCCTTCAAAATTGTCATAATAAGATGGTATCATAGTTTAAGAATCAGTTCATACATCAATATCGACTTTTTTTGGTTTGTTACCTGATCTTTGTATCTCTGCCTATTCCTATTGGAACATTTCCTTCTGCTAGCAGAGACGCAATCTCGGATTCAGTTTGGTAACTATCTGCTCCTAACATTAGTGTATCCTGCAACAAAAATCAACAACAAGACTTGTTTTTTTTTTAACCACACAATGTCCTTAGAACTAGGCTCCTTTTTCGACAGAAGATTCACACCTGAAGCTCAACACCATAATCAATACGCGATCTTTCACCAATGATGGAACGTTGGATGATGCACTCCCCCAAGAAACATCCGTGTGAGATTACCGAATCTATAATCTGCATAGGGAGATCATATCAATTAGTGAATCAAAAGTCACCATTGATTCAAAGGCAAAAGAAGAGGAAGATGTTTACGCGGCATTTCTCGGTTTTGGTGGGTGGTAAAAATCGAGGAGAAGTGTAGAAAGGCGTGTTCTGATCATAAAACTCAAACTTGGGATGCTGCATCAAACAAAAACAAAAGTTGGGAAGTTGGATCAAAGATAAGATCTAAAGCTATAAACATTTTTTTGGAGTGTAAATCAAAAACTAACCTCCTCAACAAGAGCAAGATTAGCTTCATAGAAGCTCTTTATAGTTCCGATATCTTCCCAATAGTCTTTGTAGATGTATCCCTACATAATACAGTTTGAATAAATCATTAACAATAAAACTCATTGAAATATTTGAACAGAAAGAGCTTTCTTTTACTTGAACATTGTGATCTCTTATAGCTGCAGGAATAATTTCAGATCCAAAGTCATTGGAATTTGGATAATTCCATGTCAAAAGCTTCAGCAAAGCATCAATTTTAAAACAATACACTCCCATAGATGCAATGTATGGAGATACAGCAGCTTCTTGATGAGTCAGTCCAAGCATAGTAGTATCAGATTGCTGCATTAACATTTGAAGTGTCAAAAACAACAGACCAGATACTCATTTTTCATGTTTTATACGGTTACTTGAGATAAATATGTTTACCATTGATTTCAGATCAATGCCGGTTGGTTTCTCGGAGAAATGGACTACACGGCCACTTCGATCAATATTCACTAGTCCATATTCGGATGCACGGCTGCAAAATTCACAAACCCGGTTTAAAGAACCAAGAAAGAAAAGGTTTGAAACAAAAAACCAAGATCATACAAAAACACATCACAGGGAGTGATAAACTAACCTCTCACCAACTGGTGCGCACGAAAGAGTAATATCCGCGTTTCTATCAACATGGTACTGTCCATTGCATACTTTTTAGAGTAAGTTAACAAAAATAGTTTGAAACTAAGTACAGTATGAGTAGATCATTAATTATTTAATAACCTGAACAAAGTTCATATAATCCATTCTGTAGAGATGATCTCCAGACAAGATGATTACATTCTCAATGTTCCTGTTCTTGGCGTCCTATAAATAAAAGACATCAGAAAGTTCAAACGATTCCGGAGAATCATAAAGGAACATAGTTCATTGTCTGGTCAGTACGATAAGAGTTCTTTATACCTCAAAAACCCACAGAAATTTTCTCACAGCATCTGCTGTTCCTTGAAACCACTTTTTCCCGGCTTCACCTGGTGTTTGTGTAGCAGCTAGAACCTATTTCAAGAAGATTACATTGGCTTAATTGATCTAATTATCCAAGGGGGAAAAACATATTGAAGGGAAAATATTGTAAGTAATACCTCAACAAAACCATCACCAAAGTTGATGCCATTCCCAAAATAAGTACGAGCCAAATGGCGATTGAGGGAAGCAGAGTTAAACTGAGTGAGAACAAAGATCTTGTTGATGCAACTGTTGATGCAATTACTCATTGGGATATCAATCATCCTATAACATCCCCCCACAGGAACCTGCATATATATAGTTTCACAATTGTGTGTTGAAGAAATCAGATAAAACAAAGACTTCACTTTTACACAACATTAGTTCTAAACAAGAATAACTCACAGCCGGTGTTGCTGCCCGCTTTGTAAGAGGAAAGAGTTTAGCTCCATCGCCTCCACCTAGAATGATTGCAGCGACGTTCTTCGGATCTGCTTTTCTTCTCTCAAACATACAAGGCTGAATTGTCTGGAATAGCAAAGACATCAAACCAATCAATTAAAGACAAGTTGTTAAGTAGTGTATTGATGAATCTGGTCAATAACCCCTACCAAAGCCTCTTTAGCATTCTTTGAAGTAGCAATGGAGAAAGCAACACCAGGCCTTGTCTTTGGATTCCTACACTTGATGGAGCTTGAATCTGAAGCAGAAGGTTTCAGGAAGCTTCCTTTGATCTTCTCACCCAAGAATTGGTTGTGAACAAGATTCAAGAAACCGTCTTTGGGCAAGACAGAGTTTGTCCCCAAGCCAAAGTAGCAGCAAGAATCCATATTTGGTGAAGCTGGAATGAAACAGAACAGAAAGCGTAACGCTTGTGTGAGTAAAGTAAACAAACAATATTAGAAGAAGAATAATAACAACAGGTTAAATAATTAATTAAATGTTTGAATGGTGGTGCCATTGAAGAAAAGTTGGAAACTTTCAAATAAGAGGAGGGAGATACCGTAATATTCAGAAATCAATGGAAATTATATTATATATTCAGTAGGAGAAGGTAACAAATCTTTTATATATAAAAAATAAACATAGAAACGAGGAGGATTAAGAACACTCAAAATCCCCCCCCCCAAAAAAAAAAAATGGTCTGTTGAGAGAATGTGAAATCTCCGAAAGTGAAAATAATGTTGATGAGCTTAAAACAAACAATCCAATTTCATGGGGAAAAAAAACACATTAAAGAAACAAAAAGAGGAAGATGGAGCTGATGAGAGAAACTCACAGTGAATCAAGTAAAAGATGTGATCTCTCTCTATCGATTGCTTTGAAATCGAATTATAAAAATAAAACGATGACAAGTGATCCTCTAGTGGAGAACTTGCTTACTTACTACTAAACTTGTTTCTGGTTTCCTATTTATAATGTATTTTTTCATTTTTTAATTCAATCATTTTAGTTATTATATTTTTTATGTAGTTACTTTATTTTTAGTTTTATTCATGTGAGATTAGATAAATACTAATCTCAAGACCTCGGTACAACTAAAAACTAACAGAAAATTAGGAAACTTTTAAGTATAATGTACTAAATACTAATCTCAAGATCTCATATAGTACGTTTTACACAAAACTAAATAAGAATATATATATATATATATATTAAAAAAAACAAATATTTTATGGACAAAAATAAATATAGAAACTTGAAATAATAGTAATAAAAAAATAAGTAGGGGAAAAAAGAAAACATGTGAAAACTATAGAAAAGCAAAAGGCATAGGTGTCTCCGTCTGACAATTTGAAACCAAAACGGACGACTCTCGTTTGCTCTCTCTCCCCATATGATTTACTACTTTTAAAATCATAATTGGGGGGACACGTGTCTCTCTTATATTTATCTATCTGTCCGCGTCTATGCGGGACCCACCCCCCTCGGGTTTCTTCTCATTGGCTCTGCGTAAAGGCGCGCTATATCGTCCGTACACGTCATACCACATAAAAATACAAAAATGCCTCGAACCTCGAATTATTATACTATAATTTGTTGTTACTCATTCTTCAAACTCTTTTTACCATAATAAATATCGAACAATAACGTTACTTAAGAAATTTGCTGCTAAATGGTTGTTAAATTAATACGTTTTTCTACACCAAAACACGATATTATGTAATAATAATATATACATTTCACAAGTTGACTGTGAAGTTATGGAGATGGTAGAACAAAGCCTAATTATAAAGGGGAAATTCACGTGATCGAAGGCGATGTTTTGCAAATTGAACTTGTAAACCAAATAATCATTCATTATTATGGGAAGATTGATTAGATTAACAAACGTATTGAAAAAATGAAGTTGGGGACATTTAAGTAACTAACGGGAGAGAGCAATAATATATAGAGGGGCCCATCAAGCAATGCATAATGGATACATGTCGGATAGCTATTACTTGAATAAATCCAATCAGCAAAATAACCAAAACACTACAAGTCTTTTGGGTATGAAGACAAACAGTATAGTAAAAAGTAGTTAATCAAATACTAATAAGAGACCTTGAAACTAGTCACGTGGGGGGGGGGGGAGTTTTCTTTTAAAACTATGATATTATTATGACCTATGCGCATTTATACGAAAATGATTGCATAACCAAAATTGATAGGATTCAAATTGGATAAAATCGATAAATATGGCAAAGATTAAAACAGGCACTTCAGGTGTTGGCGGAGCGAGTGTAGATCTCCTGGCTAGAGTGGGAAGCAACCATCCTGATAATACCTTTGGACATGAGCTCTCTAATAGCTCTCCTTGCAAGTGATCCGTTAATTCTCATACGGTCGGAGAGTATGGAAGGGGTTATGAGTTTGAACTTTGGAGCCTCAGTGAGTAGCTTTTCGTAAGTTGATTGATCGAACAATACCATATTGTTCACCTTCTCCTTTTGCTTTCCCTTGCTCCACTTCTACTCTTTTTTCATTTTTATTATCAAGCATATATATTCATCACACCTTTTTTACAAATTACAGGCAAACGACGTACCTTCTTGATGGAGCGGAAGTTTTAGATAGATAAAACTAGAATCATGGATTCTTCAGAATACTAGAAACTAGAGTTTGTGAATACTCTTCACAGTGGTTTCGTAAAACCTCTAAAAAGGAGACAAAACTCAATTCAATATCAATAATCAACCCCATATAATGAGAGCCTAAATAGACTATTTATAATAAAACCCTAAAAACACATAAAATCCTAGAATATCTTAATTAAATAATTAAAAGATAATAATCAAAGATATTTGGAATATCTCCAAATATCTCGCTGCATCACTTCTTCTTCTGCTTTCCACCTCCTGATTTCGCCGGCTTCGATGACGGTGGTGGAACCTTGTCTTTCTTCGGCGGCTATTACCATTAATAAACACGCATTAAAACAAAAAAAACGATTCATAAGTATGCATCGTAGAAATGCTTGAGATGATGGAAGAAACATACCATTTCTGAATTCGACGGAGGAGCGAACGTCGAGTTTAAAGAATGAAAACAATTAAATTGAGATATTCAATTAGGGTTTGTTCTCTTATAATCTATCTCTAGGGTTTCTAAGGTCTCCTTCTTTTTAATTGTTTTCATTTTCAACTCAAGCCCATATAAGTTTGGTTGGCAGGAATATTCGAATATATGTAAAATTTGGTGTTGATATATGCTCTTCCTCCTCGTTTATACCTCTCTTTTCTTTTTACTAACATCCTAAATGATTATAATGTTTATCTCTTAGATTATTATTACTAGTCCATGTAGGAAATGAATATCAGTTTCATAGGTACATACTGTATAATTAATACCTAATAAATTTTAGGATTGGGAAAATTAATTATAATATTATATGTGAAAGCCACAAGAGTCCAAAAAAGTCCACGTTTTGATCTAATCCAATATTGAGTTGAGTCTTTAGAAATGTTAATTTCCTAGTTCCCAATGTAAGTAAGCAAAATCCCACATGATCCGTTGCTGGCAAAATCACCACTGATCCTTGAATTTAATTGAGAATTAAAGTTGTATATTAATAATTAATCACATGGAGACTCATGACTCCATAGTTAGCCTATTCATGTATTGTAAAATAAAAATTAAAAAGAGTTGACTTGTACTAAATAAGAGTCCAAAAAAGAGTTAAATTAAGGGAGAATTACAAAACTACACCAACTACACCATTTGAATTACATTTCACAAAACTACACCATTTCAAAACTACTTCACAAAACTACATCTAAACACTAAAAATTAAATCCAAATAAATCTTACCCACGCAATCATACCCCTTTAATACTATACCCTAAACACTAATTAACGAACCCAAATAAAAAGATTTTAATTTTGGTAATTTTTAAAAGGGTAAATCAAGCTTTTAAAATTTTGAAAGGGTGTAAATATGTGAAAAAATTAAATTAGGTGTAGTTTTGTGAAGGAGGAGTTGAAAGGGTGTAATTTTGTGAATTCCTCTTAAATTAAACGTTACCTAATTTCGTATTTAGATAAACACGTTTTTATTATTTTTGTCATGTGTCGTTTTCATTTTTCAGTATTGAAAACTGTGTGAAAAATGGTAAAAAACTATAATTATATTTTTTTCTCACTAAATAAATAAGAGTAGAACTAAGTTATACATTAAGCGATTTACTTTTTTAATCAACTTCATGTACATTAACAAAGTGTTAACTTTGTTTTTTTTATGACATAAGATATTCACTAAAGGAAAAAGGAGTGTTGTAATTTTTTTATCTCCCCTATATTCTTTGGTTGCTCTTTTAGCAAACTCATATTTTGAAAGAAATGAAGTGATTAATCGAATGAGAGAAAGGTGTACACACGTTTATTTAACCTTGACCTTCGAAAATTAGGTTAGAAAGCTATAAGGTACACACATTTAGGATTGTGCCCAATAAGACCTTCTAGCGTAATTTGTGTAATTTTCTAAAAAGAGAGTTTTAATTGGTCTATATTAAGTGTTTCTGTCATGTCACCATTTATTTGTTGAAACTAATTGTGGTGATGACACGTATGATTTTTCACAAAATTCAACTCACAAATAATGTCTTAGGGATTAAGAACAAGTCGCGGTCAAGTTTTATAAAATCATATATACATCGATTCATTTTAACGCACACAAGAAATATAAATGTGTTAAGAGTTCAACAAACTGATATCAATTGTGGCTGTTTAATTTGACCAAACTCGATCGTTGTTCTTAATTGGTTTAAACTATTCATATTCATAATTGATACCACTTTATTATTCTGAAGAAACAACAAAACTTTTGTCTGCTGAAAAAAATACAATTGTCTAAGAGACATATGTATATATATATATATAGCATATAGATTGATAAGAGTGTTTTCACAAACCAAGTTTAATTGTTGTTGTTAAAATGGAAACGGATCAGGTCTTGCAGTTAAAATAACAGAAACAAGCGCGACCACGTTTGTCCTGATGACACGCTCCATGTCGAGCGTCTTCCCATTTTTTACATTGGTTGTCGCAGTGGCTCGTCCACGTGCACCTCCCCGACCACGTCTTACTGTACCTTTCGCATATCTTTGCTTCCGCTACTTTCAAATATAAATTATGATATTATGTATCTATTGTTATGTATAACTAAATTATATTAATGTAAACTGACCAATTGGAGAATGGAGAAGGAAACAGATGCAGATGCAGAGAAGAAGAGCAACTACACTGATTATTGACTTTGCCATTTATTTAATGGGGGGGGGGGGGGGTTGTGTTGTGTGCTTTCAACATTAGGCTAAAGAATAGGTGGATTTATATAGAGATGATGGAGACTAGCTTGCTAATTAATTTATCAGTTAATTAGGAGTATTTTTAGGAAATTCACATGCATTTGCATATTATTTTTTTTATTACTAATCGGCTAAGTAATGAATCACTTCTGTGATCCAGATCTTCATTAATATGATGGTTACTTATGCTCCATTTAATTCAATACAACAAATTTAAAGCAAAAAAAAAGACCATGTTTTTGCTTGTTTGTTAACGAAGACGATTTGTTATCTATATTAGTATTTTTGAAGTACTAATTTGAAATTTTCCAAAAAATCACACTAAATTACACATTATGCCATTGAGCATAAAAGAAAATATTTTTGAACATTTAATTACGAAAAATCAAATAAGGAAATATTATAATTCTCTCCAAAAATAAATAAAAAATATTAAAGAAATTATGTAAAAAATATTTGAAAAACAAAATAAACATATGTAATTCACATAAATACATTATTACATATTTTTTTTATAAAAACTACCATTAAAATTTTATTTAAATCAAAACAAACAGGTTTAATTAATATTATTAAGAATTTAAAAACGATTTGAAATTTTTTTTTGTTAAAAATATCAAACAATAAAAAACAAAATAGTTTGTTAACGAGTTTGATTTCCGATTCGATTATAAACAAAAAAGAAGAAATTGCAATTCTACTAAAATTTAAATCTTATATTACATATTTAGAATATTTGGTACAACAATTATTTATATATATAATCAAAATAATTATAATTTTAAATAAATTTGGGTAAATCGCATAATATGATTTGTGTATTTTGATTCGGTTTGTATTTTGAATTCGGGTATTTTCGAATCCTAAATATAATAAATAATAAATTATTGGTCTAATCAACTTATAAATTATATTAAATTTTTGCTATACGAAATATATAATAAACATATATATATTATTATTTTTGAAGTACTTTTTTGAACTTTTCCAAAAAAACTAACTTAACTACATACTATGTCATTGGTTTTAAACTCACTTAAAGAGTTATAAGAAACTTACACACAAACATATTTCAATCTATATATATACTTTTTTAAAATTGACTTAAATATCAACAAAAACAATAAAACCGATTTTAACATAAAATCAACCACTAATTTCATATTTATGATATTTTTGATATAATCTTTTTATTTTTCTTACGGAGGTCTATAAAAAATTTCACAATATATATTTTTTAAAAAGTATATAGTTTAGTTTTTATATATAATCATTGTCCATATTATAATTTTCTATTTATATTAATATTTTAGATGTTAATAAACATCTATATTGAACATAGATAAAGTTTGTTTAAATCAATTAACACTAAGCATAACAATTATTTATTAACGGGTTCAGTTTCTAGAAAAATTCTAGATAAATGACAAGAAGTTTGAAAATAATGATTAAACTTTATCATAAACAAATTTCGGGTAATTCGGGTTCAAATCTAGAAATTTGTTTTGGCTTCGGTTTTTCAGGTAGTAAATTTCTCAATTCGTTCGAGTTATTTATTTCTGGAACGGTTTCAGTTCTTTAATTTCGGTTTGGTTCCAATTATGTACTTCAAATATAATTATAACTATTATTATTTTAAATAATTTTTGGGTAGTTAGAGTAGTTTAGTTTAGTTCTACAAAATTGAGTTCGGTTCAGATTCGATTTCGGATATTATGGTAGTAAATTTCCCTATACATTCGAGTTATTTGTTTTTAGAATCGGTATTGATTTGGGGATTTCGGTTTGGTTTGGGTTCGGTATTTCGGATCCGGAAGTTTTGCCCATCCCTAATTTTTATAGTTTATAATAGTTTGGAATAAACACACTTACAAATTATATTAAGATTTTGTTATATAAAATATAATTCTCATTATATATTTATGGGAGAATCACAAAACTACACCATTTGAATTACATTTCACAAAACTACACCATTTCAAAAATATTTCACAAAACTACACCTAAACACTCAAAATTAAATTCAAATAAACTCTATCCACACAATCATACCCCTTAATACTATTTCTAAACACTAATTAGCGAACACAAATGAAAATATTTTAATTTTGGTAATTTTGAAAAGGGTAAATCAAGCTTTTAAAATTTTGAAAGGGTGTAAATTTGTGAAAATATTGAATTAGGTGTAGTTTTGTGAAGGAATGATTGAAAGGGTGTAGTTTTGTGAATTTCTCTATATTTATTTGCATAAACAATAAAAGAACAAAATACTCTTTAGAAATTCTGAATATTTTTATTTATTTTACAAAATCAGAAAAAATATTACAAACTTCTAAATTAACTCGTATATATATAAAATTATTTATAAAAAACATAAACCCGTGGTGTACCACGGGTTAAATCCTAGTCTTATAGTAAAACAGTTCCACTATTTTAAATCCTTGGCATAATTATTTGTTATATATATATATATATATATTTTTTTTTTATTTGTATATTTTTCGGCTGTTAATCTTATCCAATGTTACATACCACTTAATTATTACTAGGAATTTACTCGCGCCAAGCCCGGGATAAAAATTTACGTAATAGAAAAAATGTTTATTGGTAAAAACAATGTATAGTATAAAATGAAATAAAAAGAATTTGTATCTCATGTGATCCGCGTTTAACGCGGAGTTTAAATTTGAAGTATATATAGAAAATATATTGTATTTTGGTTTTTATAATGTTTTATTTAAAAAAAATTATTACTATTACTATTTTAATATTTATCATCGAAAAAGATTATCATTGTCATTTCGATGTTGAATATTTACCTTTACGTATAATTTACGATTTATCATTAAAAACAATAACTACATAGTGTTTTGAAACTTTGATATGACTCGTTTAACAATGAAAAATATGTCAATCCGGTCTCTATTGTCATAAAATCGGACTATTAAAATCTCGGATATATAAAACCATTGAATTTTCGGGGGCTCGAGTCAATTTTCTGCTCAAGTTTTGTCATTTGACATGAACTTTGATGTTTAATACAATTTTACAAAATAATATTGTTATTTATAAATGAACAATATGTTTTATCATTCTTTTGTGCGAGAATATAACATACAAACATTAGAAAAATTATAAAATTGTGTTTTCATTAGTTTTTTAAATATTTTAAACATATTTTCTAGGAAAGTTTAATCACTATTTCATGTCTAAACTTATCCGAAATTTCTTTGTTCAAAGTTTGGGAATTGGTGGTTCAACCGATGAGTCGGGTAAATTGTGTGTTCAAGTTTTTTCATTTGACATGAATTTTGGTGTTAAATACAATTTTACAAAATAATATTGTTATTTGTAAATGAACAATATGTTTTATCATTATTTTGAACTCAATGTAATAGAATATAATATATAAATATTAAGAGATCTATTAGAAATTATAAAATTGTATTTCGTATGAATTTTTTAATATTATAGTTTATGGGTTTTTAACATTTTTTAATATTATCCATTTATTATTTTAATTTTAAGTTATTTTGTGTTAAATTTGGGTTTTGGTTTTGGGCTTTTTATTTTTGGCTTTTATGAATTTTTAATAATGTGGGACCAGAAATACTCATGTGATGACACGTGTAATTTTAGAGTGATTTTCTATCTCCGTCTTCCGTATTAATAATATAAGAAGATATGTAAGTGAAATAGAAATGCTAGTTTTGGAATAGTATTGATCAGCTAATATTACAGAAATATATGTTTATTTATTCACCATATTATATATATATATATAGTATCTGTAAATGAACGATGATTCTGGAATGATATTGATGGTTATTTAACACGAAAAAGATCTATGATGGAAACGTATATATATTTACAAGATTAGAAAATTATATACTATTTTCCATATAGATGAGAATACTTAAAATTATTTTTGGCTCTTAAGAAAACCCACATATAGCACCAATTCTTCTGCTAAAAATAAACAGTTCCAAGAAACAAAATCAATTTTAATTTACTGAATTGGCATAAAATTAAGACCAGATTTAGAGAAACAAAAAAGATAAGATTAGATTAGTTTCCTTTGGGAAACCAAAAAATGAAATATCTACAATTATAAATTAACTTACAAAAATGGATTTGCCAATAAAAGATAAAAAGCTAAAATGAAAATGTGTTGACAGAAAAAAAGAAACGCTAATTAAATAGTGTGAAAAGATTCAAGAAAAGGTAAAACCTTGTCAATACTCTCTCTCTCTCTCTGAGATTTTTGGCGTTTTAAATTTGGAGTTGTTCTTAATTTGGGTTCAGAGAGAGAGAGGGAGAGTTATAAAGATCTCTCTTCTCCTTGTCCTCTCAGATTTTGTTCTCTACAGGTAAACAAATTATGTTGAAGAATTTCAATCTCTTATTGATTTTTAAACCCTATCGAATCTCACGCTTTGTTCCTTTAGTGAATGTTCCAATAGATCATATTCCTTTTTTTTTATGTTTTGATTCTCTAATCAAACAAAAAAATGTGTTATATGATATGTTTGCATGTAACATGTTTGATGAAATGTCTGAATGAGTTTCCTCTCTGTTTTTTTTTTGTATTTCACTGATAATGGATTGTTAGCAAAGGAACATAGCTCTTTCTTTTATATTATTGTTATTAATTTAAATTGGGTTTATGATTCAATAGGGAACCTAAATCATGGCGGATATAATGGTTACTCACGTTGATCGACTTAATAAGATTGGTAAGCTTCCAAATTTTGTCAAATCTTTTTTCTTTTCTTTTCTTCATTTTCATTTTTGGTTTCTTAAGAAAAAGCAAAGAACCTTTGCAGATGGAGAGATCTCAGAAGATGACAAGAGACTAACAAAACTTTTCTCATTGAAGAAGAAAGCAATAAATGCAACAAACAAGTTTAAGCATTCCATGACCAAGAAAGGTCGAAGGCATAGCCGTGTCACTTGCGTCTCTATCGTTGATGAAATCGATACTGAAGAGTTGCAAGCCGTTGATGCTTTTCGTCAAGCTCTTATCTTAGACGAATTGCTTCCCTCTAAACATGATGATCATCACATGATGCTTAGGTTCTTGAGGGCAAGAAAGTTTGACAATGAAAAGGCCAAGCAAATGTGGGCTGATATGCTCAACTGGAGGTGACCCTCTCTTTCATAAATTCAATCTTTCTTGACTCTTTTTTGGTCTCTTTTCTCTCTAAAGTCTCTCTTGCTTGCTTCTTCCAGGAATTTGTTTTCAAAGAAATCGATGAAGTTGTTAAGTACTATCCACAAGGATATCATGGTGTTGACAAGGACGGAAGACCTATCTATATCGAGAGGCTTGGCCAAGTCGATGCCACAAAGCTGATGAAAGTCACCACAATCGATAGGTACGTGAAGTACCATGTTAAAGAGTTTGAGAAGACTTTCAATGTCAAATTCCCAGCTTGTTCCATTGCTGCAAAGAGACACATTGATCAGAGCACTACAATCTTGGACGTTCAAGGCGTGGTATGTGCTCAAATAAACCTCAAAGATTCCCGATAATAGATCTCTGGAAGTATGTATCTTGGATTATTCAATCTCTGTGTGTTTTTTTCTACCATTTTCAGGGGCTTAATAACTTCAACAAAGCTGCAAAAGATCTTCTTCAGAGTATTCAGAAAATCGACAACGATAACTACCCTGAGGTTAAGTTCAATACTTTTTCTTCTTCTCTGAGTTACTTATGGTTTTCACACAGAACCATGATTTTGTTGTTTCATTGTAGACGCTGAACCGTATGTTCATCATCAATGCTGGTTATGGGTTTAGGCTCTTATGGAGCACAGTTAAATCTTTCCTGGACCCAAAAACTACCGCCAAGATTCATGTAAAGCTTTCGTATTCACTTTGAAAGATACAAACATCACTGTGCTTTTCTTCATCTACGCTTCAATTAGTTAGTAAACCACTCTTTCTGCTCATTAATGGCAGGTTCTTGGCAACAAATATCAAAGCAAGCTGCTAGAAATCATTGATGCCAAGTAAGAAATTCATAACTTTTTCGATGTGTGTTTCCACAACTATTGATTTATCTTCAAATATGTTATTCAAAACTCGCTCTTGTCATTATTTGTTTAGTGAACTGCCTGAGTTCTTGGGTGGTAAGTGCACCTGCGCGGATAAAGGAGGATGTATGCGTTCAGACAAAGGTCCATGGAATGACCCCGAGATCTTTAAGGTAGTTTGATAGAGCCAACCTCAAGGAAACCTTTGATAAATACACAGATGAACGATGTGTTTATATATATTACGATGTAACATCTGATTCATACGTTAACTATATGCACACAGTTGGTTCAGAACGGCGAAGGTAGATGCTTAAGGAGTAGCTTGTCAGGGATCGAGGAAAAGACGATTTCGGAGTATAAGAACGAATCAAAGGTAAAAAAGTAATGTCATAAAAAAGCTATGAGATTTTGGTTTGATTATTTTCAATAAAAGCTAACATTTTGAAACAAAAAATATTGTAGAAATGCGAGACCAATGAATCAGAAGAGACTGACAAGCAATTTACTGGAGAGGAAAAGAAGTTCATCGACAAGACTATGGATACAACAGCTTGGCCTACAAAGCTTCCCAAGGCTAGCAACAATATTCCCCAGCCTAAAGGTTAGTATTTTGGTTAGCTTAGACCTCGTTTTGGTACAAATTCTTAGACCCTGAAACTCTGAATTCAGATCTATACCCGGCAGTGAATCCGTTGGAGAGGAAAGGGTACTTTCACGGAAGCGTAATGGCATTGATCATGGGTATAGTGGGCGTGATGAGGCTAACCAAGAACATGCCAAGAAAGCTCACCGAGGCGAATGTGTATAGCCGTGAAGTAGGTGCCGTGTACCCAGACGGAGTAGCGGTTATGTCGAGGCAGGAGTATATGGCAATGGTGAAGAAGATAACAGATCTAGAGGAGAAATGTAGCTCCATGGATGCTCAGGCTGCGATTTCCGTAGAGAGAGAGAAGATTCTAGACGCTACACTTGGCCGTGTTGATCAGCTCGAGCTTCAGTTGTCTGAAACCAAGAAGGTAAAAATCTCTCCTTGTCTCTTTCTCTGTTGCTCCTTTGTGTAAACTCAGGTGTAAAATTTGATAAAAAAAAATATTAGGCAATAGAGGAGACAATGACGAAGCAACATGAGATGATGGCTTACATTGAGAAGAAAAAGAAGAAGAAGAGGAAGGTAAGAAAAACACATCTACTTAAGATAGATTGAATACATAAGAGAGTAGAGATTACATGAAAAATAATATCAACCTTGTTTGGTGTGTTTTCAGTTCTTAATATTCTGAAAGACTGCCACCGAGTGCTAACGTTAACAAGAGTGTTACTTCGTCCTCAAGCTTCTAAAGACCATAGAAACATAAGTTATACATTCATTTTCAAATTGTGGAGAAACATATAAAGACCCAAGTCTTGTTTTGTCTGTATTTACTATTTGAGGACTCTCTACTTGTCCCTTTTTTTTGTTGTATAATGGTTTTTAAATTGTAAACTTAAAAAGACCCATTTGCCATCATCATAATAGAAGAAGAGAATCAAGTCTCTCTGTATCTGTCTCTTTGAAGTAATTTAGCTTTTAACATAGAATGAGATGAGAGTTGTTCTGTCTCGATGGTTACATGTTTTGTTTCTCT
Organism: Cochlearia excelsa; assembly: GCA_963556525.1. Taxonomy (NCBI): domain Eukaryota; kingdom Viridiplantae; phylum Streptophyta; class Magnoliopsida; order Brassicales; family Brassicaceae; genus Cochlearia; species Cochlearia excelsa. Next base: position 145,764 of record OY748331.1, on the reverse strand, counting down.
TCTTGGTAAGAAAAACCTAATCAAAGAGAGAAACAAGGCAGAGATTCTTCTTCTTCTTCCTCTAAAAACAGAACATCTGCTTCCTCTTCTTCTTCGTATGGAAACAAAAAAAAGAAAACAATGTTGATTGATGAATGAGATTCAAGACGGGAAATTGGGATTGTGAGCTTTAAAGGGTTACAAGAAAAAACCAACCTGGTAATGAGCCACCTCTTGACGGTCAATATAAGCGAGCAATTCTTCCTGTCTCATCAGAGCCTCATAAAGCGCCTGCTCCATATTACAAAACTTTTTAGACAACATAATACGTCTAAGGTACAATAGTTTTTTTTAACTGTTGAGCATGTTATTCAATTACCTTCTTAGTGGCTATGAGCTCTGCTTCAAGGGCATCTACACGGCAGACAGCTGCGTTAAGCAGTTCCTCTTTCTCATAAGGCATCTCGGATGGCTTTGACTGAAGCGTTCCAATTTTTTCCTCAAGTTCTGTTAGTTTCTTTAACACTGAATTGAGGAGATCAGCATCCTCTGTAGCTGTTGTTCCTTCAATTTGCGATTGGATTGCAGGCGGTGGAAGCTGCTTGGTCATAATACGGTCTGTTACTGTGCGGAAGAATGTGACAATAGCCATCACAAATGCTACGACAATTACTAGCACACGAGCACTGAAGCTTTCATGATCCTTTAGGACATTTGGTGTCATACGAGCTCCTAAGGAAAGAGATAAGAGATCAAAGTTTCAATTTTTTCTTCCCAGTGTTTAATGCTAAAATTGAAAACATTTTTCTTCACTTGAATATAAAAAGATACCTTTCGATGGCACTCTGTTGATGGTGGTAGGTTTAACGTTCCAGGTGGCGTCAACAGCTTTGTCAATCATTGGAACATACTCATCATAACCTGCAAAACTACCGGCTAAGCTCGTTTCACCAGAACCTATCTTTGTCTGCAAAATAATCACTAGGGAGACTCAGAACTTCGTATATAAGTGATCTGTATAAAAAAACAGAATATAGAAAAAGTGAACTTAGATCATACCTCTTCGCGAACAGGAGTCAAGCGGAGATGAGAATAACTCTTTACGGCTTTTGGAGACACGACAACATCTTCAGCTTCAGAACCTGATTCTGCGGTTGATGTGTCACTTCCCTTTATCCATGGGTAAGATGGCTTTGCATATGCAATGACTTTTCCCTCACTGTTCAGAACTTTCACAACCTGTTTTGCACGGTGAGCTCCCCCATGAAGTACCATCTGCAAGTAGTAAACACTTTATTTCCATTTTCGAATCAAAATAATACATATAAAGCTTGGGTGGGTAAAGAGGTAAATAAAGGCCAAATAAGTAACCTTCAATATATCCGGATTTTTCCAAGGCCCTTTATCAGAAAGCATACAACCTCCCTGATCTGCGCAAGTACATTCACCGCCCAAAAATTCAGGCAACTCACTGTCGAAAATGAAAGATACATTAGTGATGTAAGCAAACACACAGAAAAATCAAATCATTCTAGAGGGGTGGGGTAAAAGGATTAGGAGTTCATGCTGCATACCTGGAATTGATAACCTCGAGTAATTTACTCTGATACTTGTATCCTAGTACCTATATCACAAATACGGAACAGACGAAATGATTTCCGCGAGCCTTTAGAATAGAGCTAAACCAGGAAAAAAAGGTATGAACTTACATGAATCTTAGCAGTTGTTTTGGGGTCTAGAAAGGTCTTCACAGTGCTCCAAAGTAGACGGAATCCGGGTCCTGCATTGATGATAAACATTTGGTGGAGAGTCTCAGGATAATTATCTCCATCAATCTTCTGCAGGCGGGTAATAAGCTCACGAGCAGACTTGGTGAAGTTCTTAAACCCAACTCCTTGGACATCCAGAATAGTTGTGCTTGAATCAATATGTTTCTTTGCAGAAATAGTGCAGGAAGGAAACTTGATCATAAAGCTCCTCTCAAACTCTTTTACATGATATCTTAGATATCGGTCAATGGTTGTAACTTGCATAAGTTTGGTAGGATCAACTTTCCCTAGCCTTTCGATATAGATAGGCCTGCCTTCTTTATCAACACTGTGATAACCGTGGGGGTAATATTTGAGGACATGGTCAATCTCTTGAAATTCAAAATCGTGAATAATAGAGTCGGTCCCAAAATCCTTCCTCCAAAGGATCATATCAGCCCACATAAGCTTAGCTTTATCGATGTCAAACTTTCTGGCCTTCAAGAAACGCAACATCATGTGATAGTCATCGTGTTTGGTGGGAAGAAGTTCGTCCATAAGCAATGATTGTCGAAACTGATCAACAGCTTGAAGCTCCTCTACATCACGAACATCTTCGATGGAGACAGAGCTGACGCGGACTTGGTGTTTTCTACGCTTCTTCTTGAGAGAATGTTTGAACTTGGTAGAAGCATTGATGGCTTTCTTTTTCAAAGAACCGATTCTAGTTCTCCTCTCATCTTCTGAATTCTCAAAATCAGACTTTCGTTGTTCTTTCTTATCATCACTGATCAAAAATCCTTCAAAACCTAACCAGAGAACAAAGAGCTGATGAATTAAAAAACCTAAGTGGATTGTATATATAGAGATAACCATAGAAGAAGCTGAAATTGCAGATGATGATTTAGCTTCTCATTAAGATAAGAGAGACTTACATGGCCTTGCGAATCGATCATCTACAGGGCCGCCTGACGAAGACGACATCTCCGAATCGATACAACCAAAATTGGCAGATCTAACCACTCCACCCTCTTCTTCTTCTTTTTTTTTATCCCTTCCTCCAAAAATAACAAAAAGTAAAAGTAAAGTGGGTGTAGGATCCTCCCCGGAGCCAACTATGGACTCTTCCTCTCACTTTTTTTTTTTTTTTTTTATATTCTCTCTTCTTTTTTTTCATTATTTACCTGTCACGTCTCTTATTTATGCCCATATCCTATTCTCAACCCCCTCCCTATTTTCCCTTCATATCTCATCCTTTTATTTCTTTAATCTTTCTGTCTTTGATTTTGGTCTACATAATTTTATCTTATGATTTCAACTTCTACTATTGTTTTATTTTCAAGTATTACACAATAATAATAATGTGCTACAACAACATTTTCGGTTAATGTAGGAATCGAGGTTAATTCTGTAACAAAAATTAACAAAAGGCTTGAATGAAAAGAAAGAAAAAAGATAGGCATGAGGGCGTGATAATAAATTAATAAATATATATACTACAATATCAAAAGAGAGAGTCGCTTTTTCTGTCAGAAGCCGATGAAGATCTAACGGTCGTTAATGCCTGTAATATCAAACTCCAAATTTTAACGGATCTACGAATAGTAGGTCTCGCAACAAATCAAAAATAATTTAATAAAAAAAGATAAAAAGAGAATTTCGCCGACAAAACGGAGCAGTAAACGATGAGAGTCAACAGTCGTTGGCCATTTGTTGTCGGATTTTTTATTTTTTCTAAATCTACTTTAATTTTTCTATTGTTTTCCTCACAAATATTCCCTAATTGTTTTACGAGTTTACTGCTTAGATTAAGACAAAAGGAACGATTTTGTGTTAGCTAAAAACTCGTTACATGATTTTGTTTTGGGCCTTGAGACAGGTTGGATCATCTCTCCACTTTAAAATGTGTATTTGAATTCAAAGTAGTTGATTGTTAGTGGGCCTTATGGATTTCTTTAAGCCCAAAGATACGACACGTGGAGGCTCTAATCATTGTTCAGAAAAGGCATCTTCCTTGCTTCCATTGACTTTGCCAAATCTCCTCCCTCCCTCCCTCCCTCCCTCCCTCCCTCCCTCCCTCCCTCCCTCCCTCCCTCCCTCCCTCCTCCCTCCTCCCTCCTCCCTCCTCCTCCTCCTCCTCCTCCGTTCCGCTAAACATTCGTTCATTCATTAGTAAGTCTCTCTATCTTGTCTGTTCCTTCATCATCTATTATATCGTCTTGTTTCTGGATTCTTGTTTTTTTATCTCAAGGTTATTGTGTTCAATTTTTGATTTTCATTTCCTGAATTCATGCCCCCCCCCTTTTAGCTGCTTTTGATTTCGTTTATTTTGGCATTTTCTTCTTCGATTCCTGAATCTCTTATCAAATTTAATATCTGTTTTTTTATTATTTATTTATTTAAACAAAAGAGATTTGAGGGCAATGGTGAAGGAGAGTGAGTATTATGACATTTTAGGCGTCAAGACTGATGCCTCTGGTTCTGACATTAAAAAAGCTTATTATATCAAAGTAAGTCTCTCTCTCTCTCTTCTTCTTCTCTCAGATCTAGTTTGAAATATAAAGATCAAATTTGAAATTGGGCAGGCAAGGCAAGTTCATCCAGACAAGAACCCTGGTGATCCTCAAGCTGCTAAAAACTTTCAGGAACTAGGTGAAGCTTACCAGGTTCTTAGCGATCCAGACAAGCGAACTGCTTATGACATCCATGGTAAACAAGGTGTTCTACAGTAAGTTTTCACTCTATATGTGTTTCTTTCTTTCTTTCTATCTACACTTAGCTGCTGCTATTTCATTATTAACACTTGGATCTCTTTTCATTTTTTTCCTGCAGGGATGCAATGGTTGATCCTGCAGCTGTATTTGGTATGCTCTTTGGTAGTGAACTGTTTGAGGATTACGTTGGCCAACTTGCTCTTGCTTCAATTGCTTCACTTGATGCCGATTTAGAATCATTTGAGCCTGCGATTCGCAAAACTATGCTTCAAGACAAGATCAAAGTACATTTTTTTCTCTTTGTTATCCATTATTTTATTTACATCACTTGTGTTTATTCATTCATTCATGCGTGTTTCCATGGTGTCCAGGCAATGCAAAAGGCAAGGGAAGACAAGCTTGTCGCTACTTTGAAAAACAAACTCGAACCATTTGTGGAAGGACAAACAAATGAATTTGTAATTTGGGCTAGTGCAGAGGCCAAGCGTCTTTCTTCAGCTGGTAATCAACCCTTTCTCACACGTTTGGTTTTTTCCACTCCATCAAGTTGTTGAAAGGCACTGAATTTAATAAGCACTGTCAGGTTTTGGTGAAGCAATGCTGCATACTGTGGGTTACATTTACACTAGAAAAGCTGCAAAAGAACTTGGAAAGGACAAACGTCTCATGAAAGTACCCTTCTTAGCTGAATGGGTGCGTGACAAAGGCCACATGATTAAATCTCAAGTGATGGCTGCTTCCGGTAAAAGATATATAAACAAGGAGCTGTATTCTTTATGGCTTCCATAAGCGGGGATGACTAGAAAAACCACCTGTTTCTGTCTTGTAGGTGCGGTTTCTTTACTTCAATTGCAGGACGAAGTGAGCAAGCTGAATCAAGGAGAGAACAGAGAAGAGCATATCCAGAAAGCCATTGAAGCTAAGAAAGATGCAATGCTTCAATCACTGTGGCAGATCAATGTGCTTGATATCGAATCAACCTTATCTCGTGTCTGCCAAGCGGTGAGAATAAATAAGATCACCACCATGTGATTTGATCCTATTATTGCATGAACAAAAAGGTTGTGTTGTTACGGCAGGTGCTTAAAGATCCAAGTGTAACAAAGGATGTTCTTCGAGTTAGAGCCAGAGGATTGAGGAAGCTTGGAAACATATTCCAGGTGAGTGAGTCATTAATAATAACAAATAAGAAAAGCTCTTCTCCTTGTCCAACATATAACATACTGAAACTCATTTGTACAGGGTAGTAAGAAACCTTACTCTAGAGAAAACAGCCTAAGCCATGAAGAAGCCACCGTTAAACTTGACACTGGTGATTCTTCAAAGCCGGCCACTTAAATTCAAGAGAAACCATCATTTTCCGAAACATAATATGATGATTGGTTTATTATTGCCACGTTTTCTTATAAATATATATATATATATTTTTACAAGTCCACCAAATTAATAATATTGTGAAGGTGGGGGGAGTGATGGTTTCGTTTTTATATTCCCTTTCTTGATTGGATATTTGTTCCGTGTTGCAATCGCAAAACTCCAGGTCGCGTATCCTGTAAGATTATTTTGACAGGGACTTGTTTTTCTGTATTTTATCCATTGGTCCCTCTAATATATATTATTAATATAAACGGCCCCGTCTAACGACGTCACTAGGAAAAAGTTATTATTCCTTCCTCTTTTGTCCTTTAACATGACGTGGCACTACGCACCGTAAGTCACTTTAATTGCGTTAACTCTAACGGCGTCACTACAGCAGAACACATAACCAAACCAACTTATCCCGGTTTAATCATGGTCAGAACTTGTAGTTTTCATTATACCAATAACGGCGTTAAATAAACCGTCAGAAAAGACTTGTATTCTCGTCTCGAGAAGAAAGGAAGCAAAGCAAAGCAGGGCCTCGTAATTGTATTTCTCCCTTTCTCTCACACTCTGTGAAATCTCAACTATCTATCATCTTCCTCTTCTCCGGCGACGCCTCTCGACTTCCAGGAGCAGGTTTGTTTATTGTGATTCTCGTTGTATCTTTTTGATTTGCTATTTTTTTGGATCACCTCTCTAATACCTTCTTGTTGGGTTTTTATTTTTCTAGTGAACATATTCATATTATAGTTCAGTGATTTAAAAGCAGTATATAGATCTTCACTTGATTCCTGTTCCTTATTGATATTTTTTTCCAAGTTATGTAACATTGGACTTTGATTCGGACTTTGTATAACATATAATTGAATTACTGAATCTTCGTTTTCTTAAATTGATCTCTTGTTTCTGTTTAGGGTTTGTTTCCCAAATAAATTGAGCAGTGTCTTTGCAATAGTGCCTAAGTAGTTGCTGAGTTCACACTTTTGAGTGATGGGGAACGCATGTTGTGTTGCTGCTAGAGACAATATGGTATTGCCTAATTCATCATCAGCCGGTGAGAATTTGCAGAGTAGCATTTTCAGGTATTCTCCTACTTGGAGTTTCCGGTGGGATAACAGAGGACGTGTTGCTGGTGAAGACACCTCTCTCAGCTGGTTTTCTGATGGGATTAGCCGCAACGACTGCTCCGATATCAAGTTTGAATCTGGATTTGTCTCATCTCAAGGGTCTCCTATGGATAGTTTTCGGACACACACATTGCCGAAATCTCCAGCCTCAGGTAAATAGTATCAGCATTTAGGAAAAGGTTACATTAAATATATATATATATATATATATATATATTGATAGGATTTGTTTGTTTGCTTCTTGGCCTGCTTTTGGATCTATCTTGATCATAATGATGTTCGTGAATATTGTGGCAGATCTTTCTTTTCCAAGAAGTTCTTCAATGGATACAGTCTTCGAACAGGTACAATGTGTTTCTCTCGCATCTGAGTTCTCTCCTATCTTTTAAATTGTACCATTGTTGATGCATAATCTCTCTTCTGCATTTCTCTTTTGTCTTACAGAAAGAAAATGGTTCAACAGAGTCTGCAGCACCATCATACCCTTCTCCTACGCAATTGTCTCTTTCACTGTCTTCACAGCCATCCTCTTTTCAAATGTCACCACATTCGCCCCAGAGCTACTTGAACGCAGCAAGTTCATCGACAGTTAAACCGACACAGCGCCCTCGTCTGTCAAAGCAAGTCTCTGAAGGTAAAATCCGTGGAGGTAATTCACTAAGGAGAAGCTCAGCAACTGAAGAGAAGCAGGGAACTCCTATGAGATATGATTCTTCTGAATGTAGAGCATCTGATGATTGGTCACTGCAAGCCTTTTCTGAAATGATGTCCTCTTCTCGCTGTGACGACCCTTTGTCTTATGATAATGATTGCTTTGGGCTTCAACGTGACAAGTTAGACCATCATGGAAACCGAATGCATGAAACCTGTGGTGCTTGCTCTAGACCATTGTCAGAAAAATCTTTGTGGAGCAGCCAAAAGATCTTTATGACCAATGAGCTCTCTGTGTCTGCTATCTTAGCTTGTGGGCATGTCTATCATGGTGATTGTTTAGAGAAGATGACAGCGGAAATCGATAAATTCGACCCTTCATGCCCAGTCTGTACATTGGGAGAAAAGAAAACGGCGAAGCTGTCAGAGAAAGCATTGAAAGCAGAGATGAATATGAAAGCTAGACACAACAAAAGACTCAGAAACAGAGTGTTGGACAGTGATTTTAATTGTGATGATATAGTAATGTTTGATCACAGCCACATGGGGGCAGGAAAGAGCCCAAAACTGGTATCGAGTTCGAGTGCCAAAAGCTATTCGGGAAAGCCTTTCTTGGCTAGACATTTCTCTTTTGGGTCCAGAGGTAATAGTAAATCGAATACAGAGAATCTACATGTCAAAAAGAAAGGCTTCTTCTGGACAAAATCCAGCAAAATATGAACTTGTAAGTTCCTCTCATCTCTCTCCTGAATTTTACAAGTAGTAGAACATTAAATTTGTGGTGGTTGTTGTTTCAGATTATGAGTAACAATGTATTGTTGTCTGAAGCATAGAATTCGAAATTAGGGTACCATTCAATTAAGACAGGCTAAATGTTGTTACACACACTTTGTCTCACAAAACTCAACAAAAATTTGTCTCCATTCGTTGTTTAGAATGTACTAAGTTTTTCAAACATGTAAAGTCACAAATTTTAGTTATTCAGGCAGTGGAATTGGACTCTGAAGGCAAGATTGTATATTTATAGATATATGTAACCAGCTTGGCCTCTCAATCAAACTTGTTTATGTAAATATCAAATATATAAATATATATGATATAGTAAATCCTTCTATATAAAAGGAAGCTTTTAGAGCTCCTCCACCTAGCCACGTCATCCAAAACAGTTCTCTATAAAATATACACGTGGCAGTTTAAGTTAAAAACAAAATAAAATAAACAAATCATCTTACAATTTAATGCCTTCTCCGTTTCGCAAATCTTGGCCGTATTTACTCGCTTTCTCCATCGATACGTATTCTTCTATAGTTTTTTCATAAATAAAAAAATTTGCAAGCTTTTCGAATACCCCAAAAGTTGTTTCGAAGTCTCAAAGTTTCCATCTCATTATTTGTTTAATTAATAGATAATAAATCAGGTTTCTGCTACAGTCTTCCTTATATATTCATAGATTTGCATTGAAACTTCTGCATAAGGATGATAATTCGCCGTGAAGCCACAGTTGTTCACAACCACCACGAAGATCCGTTCGGGCCTTCTTTCGAAGCATGTGGTTGTTAATTCCGGCTTGAATCTGAAGCGGCTGATCTGGGTATATTATATGTTTATATGTTTTGATTCGTTTAATCTTCTCTAGATATATAATAAAGAACGTACACAGATTATACGATTATAATTTTGTAGGCAGCCATGTGAGACGTATAAGATGATATGATTGAAGATAGATCTATCGAAGTTTCATGTACCGCCAGTCCTTGATAAATTAACTTATTGGACTGTTAAATCTCTTCGTTGGCCTATTGATATTTTCTTCCAGGTACTACCAAGTTTTATATTTTGTAAGAGATATTATTTGCTGTGTTTCGTAAGTCTGTGATTTGAGACATATTGAAGAAGATTAGACAAGATTTGTCAAGTTTTGATTGTGGACTTAAGACCATGATTTGAGACAGATATTATTTCCAGATATTTTAGTTTTTCTCCTCTATTTTCTTTAAGTCCATGATTTTTTTTGGTTGCTTGCACTTATTGTAGTACAATACACAAGTGCATCTCTAATAATCCATGAGAGTTATGATCTATATGTTCAGGTTGATACGAAGACTTTCTTGAACACGATTGTCCCTATCTATATATATATATGTATTAGCTTCCTAGCTTCTGTTATACTTATTTTGATTTTTATATTACTAAATGTTGATGTTGGTGTAATTGTTGGGCTTGAAATACAGGCGAGTTCAACTCCTAGAAGGCATACCATGGTACGTTACTCAGGTTAGCTGCCTAAACTACTTATAAATAAAAGATGTTCCTTTTATCCTATGCCATGTGATTTTCATGAATTTATGGTGTAATGAAGAGGTGAAATGTGTATCTAAATTGCAAGCCTAGATGACATGCCAGCTCATATCAAATTATCAATATTTAGGAGTTAGCTAACATGAGTCACACTCTTATTGTAGTCATATTGTGTAACAATTCATCTCATAGGTCATAAGTACTGTATAATAGTGTTCCTGCAGGATCCCTATAACAAAAAGCAAACTTAACTTGAGAACTTGGCAAGTAATTACATTTCTCTTATCTGAATATGCACATTACTACATTCACATGCGTTTACATGAATCAATCATTTATGGCATGACTTCATGGTGATTATGATGAATCTCTTAAAAATAAATATTATCTTTATTTATTCTTGAGGTTAATATATGTTGTGGGTTTATGTTGTATCGTGAAAAAATACAGAAGAAGCCACCAAAGGTTGGATTTTAGGTACATTTGTAACCTAAAAATAGCTTATAAACTTCTTTTGCTATGACTGTATAGAAAAACAGAGAGAGCGAAAGTCATGGATAGGACTATCTTTGTGAAGCTTATATCATCTCCGTCACGTAAGCGGAGGACGAAAATGATAGCTCAAAGATGAAGAAATTGTAAAGAGGAAACCAGCCGCTTAGGATCACCATGCGCCACCACCACGAGATTTCAAACACAAAATACAGACCCGAGGGAAGAATGAGCAGATTGATGATGGTGGAATAGAAAAGCTTTCGTGGAAGATAAGAAAAAGAAAGAAGAAAGACAAATGAGTTGGTAGTTTTGGAGAAGCTTTGAGGTTGTATATGATGGGTTTAAGATCAGATATATGGCTATTTTAGATAGATATGAAGCTAAAGAAATCATGGGAGGAAAGGGCATCGCAATCCGAGGTGTATAATAAAACTTATTGCATTTATATCTCGGCCAAGAATCTGAGAATTTGTCGTGGGAGGCTCGAAGAACCTATTATGCAGCTGCAACTTCAGAAAATAATGGGAGGCTCGAGTTTAATCCGAACGTGCTTAAACGTGCGAGAGAGGTCATATATCAATTTTGGGATTCAGCTTTACACGGTTAGTAGTGGTGTTATTCTTGCGTTTGGGTGGCAGCTAAAGAGGATTTCTTCATCGTAAAGAATTAACTACATCTTTCTAAATTCATTTGATAATTTAGTCTTCCCCGTAAGTTTGTGAGTATTTAAAAGCTTTGCAGAACCAAATCAGTCTACATTTTATCAGTTTGTTTGTGATGCCATTTAAGATGTATCAAAGTCAAATTATCTACATGCATTTAAGATTTTAAGATGGTTCTACATTCCATTCATTTTATAACTGAAATTAGTTACACCAAAATTATATAGGATATACAGTATATAAAAAACCCTTAGAGGTTTATACATTACAGGAAGAATTACAAAATTACACCTTTTGAATTACATTTCACAAAACTATACCATTTCAAAATTACTTCACAAAACTACACATAAACACTCAAAATTATATCCAAATAAACCCTACCCACATAATCATACCTTCTTAATATTATATTATAGACACTAATTAGCGAATCCAAATGAAAAAAATTAATTTTGGTAATTTTTAAATGGTAAATCAAGCTTTTCAAATTTTGAAAAGATGTAAATATGAAAAAATTGAATTCGGTAGAGTTTTGTAAAGGAAGAAAAGAAAGGGTGTAGTTTTGTGAATTCCTCTACATTATAACCTTTATAAATTAATATTCGATTCATTAACATTTCAAAAAAATAAAAATTTTATTCGTGGAATTTAATGTAATTTCTTTCAAAAAAAATTTATAATCACTCTAAATTATTTTTAGAGTAATTTTTTTTTTTAGTATTTTCGTGTAGTTCTGACATTATTAATTTGTATAAGTTGTACTATATTTATACTTACCCGCGCGTAGCGCGGACATGCCCTAGTACATACAAAAAAGATAAATAAGGAAACGTGGCAGATAGTGGTTGAATGGAGATACGTGGAAGCTTTTTATTGGAAAGCTGAAGACGGATCCAACATATAATAAAGGAAGAAAAGTAAAGTTGTATTCATTATTCATTGTTGCACAAATACACCTTTCTTGTTCTTTTATTCTGAGAAACTTGTGACTGCACTTAGCTTGAGAATCATCTTCTTCCTTGTGAGATTCTCTGCGGTGAGTTGTGGATTGGTGTTTTATGAACATTGATTCAGTTTATTGATTCTATTGATCGTGATTTCGTTATTAAAGGTATCAGAGCTATTACGATCCTCGGAAACGGAATCAATGGCGGAAACTAGATCTCAAGTTTTGCTGAAGGAATCTCTGTTTCGATTCAAAATACACAAATCATATTATGCGATTTACCCAAATTTATTTAAAATTATAATTATTTTGATTATATATATAAATAATTGTTGTAAACATATTCTAAATATGTAATATAAGATTTAAATTTTAGTAGAATTGCAATTTCTTCTTTTTTGTTTATAATCGAACCTGAAATCAAACTCGTTAACAAACTATTTTGTTTTTTATTGTTTGATATTTTTAACAAAAAAAAATTTCAAATCGTTTTTAAATTCTTAATAATATTAATTAAACCTCGTTTGTTTTGATTTAAATAAAATTTTAATGGTAGTTTTTATAAAAAAACTATGTAATAATGTATTTATGTGAATTACATATGTTTATTTTGTTTTTCAAATATTTTTTACATAATTTCTTTAATATTTTTTATTTATTTTTGGAGAGAATTATAATATTTCCTTATTTGATTTTTCGTAATTAAATGTTCAAAAATATTTTCTTTTATGCCCAATGGCATAATGTGTAATTTAGTGTGATTTTTTGGAAAATTTCAAATTAGTACTTCAAAAATACTAATATAGATATATATATATATATATAGTATATGGTGAAGAAGAAGAGAGCAATCGTCTCATATGCCACAAAATGAAAAAAATTTATCAGCCATGCCACAAATCAATCTACTTGCCACTTATATTGTGTTATTTCGATTATACCCCTAATAATTATTAATTAAAATAATTCAAAAATTAAAGAAAATACAAAATTCCAGATCTGGATCGAGCTTCTTCTTCTTCTTCTTCGCGACCTTCTTCGCGTTTTTTCTTCGCTCTTCGTCGTCGAGCTTCGTCGAGCTTCGTCGGCCGTTTTCTTCCGAGCTTCCGAGCTCCGTCGTGCGAATTCGAGCTGTCTTAAATTGTTTCTAGGTAATGGAGAATTATGTAATTGTGTTGATTTATCTTTCATTATCTATCTGCATTAAAGATCTCCAGCTCCAAATCGATTGAATCTTGATTGAATCTTGATTGAATTTGAATTTGTTTTGTTTTAGTGGCAGGAATCGATGAAAAACAAACGCACCAACATACATTTTGATTATGGAGGGTCCTATTCAGAAGATCATGAATGGATTTCAGGAAAATCCGTTTACGCTATATCTCTTATGACCTCATCTTTAGAAGATATAACATATTCGGTTTTAGAAGAAAGGATACAAAAGAAGATTATGATTGATCAAAGCAAAGGAAAGCTGAGATTGAGTTACACTTTATCTAAAGCTCGGAGAGAGTCATATATTGTAGATAACGAGGACGTGTACGTGTATCTAACATCCGTGGATACGAGAGGGACTTAAACTCGTGTTGCATGTGGAGCTAATCTCAAGTTTGGATATAAATCAGAGCGTGGAACAACTTTCAAGAGTAGAGGAAAGAAGTTCATTTGGGTTGAATTATGGTGAGATAGTTCCACATAACAGAGTGGATGAAGTAGGTAATGGTGATTCTATGGTGACTGTTTTTGAAGCAAGAAATGAAATGGTCGTTTTTGAAGAAGTGTTTGAGGATACTGAAAATGGAAATGGTTGTAATGAAGAATGTCCAAATGAGAGGCATAACGAATCCGAAACCGTGGATAGCCCGATTGATGTCCATGGTGGTCATGAAGATTTTGATGGGAGACATGAATATGTCAATAACGCAACCGCCGGGAGTCAAATTGATTGTGTTGTTGAATGGGAAGATGGTGTGGATATTGATATAAATCAAGAATTTAGTTCTAAAGAAGCGAGTGCAAGATTTGGTTTCCCGAGCCGCAAACCGGAATCATGTTCGGGTTGAAACATATAAGTCGGATTCAAAACGACTTATGTTACGATGTCGACAAGCTAAATCGGCAGGTTGTAACTCGGTATTTAAGAGCCGCGAAGACTAAGTCATCTTCTTTTTGGACTATAAGAAAATACAACAAGATGCATACATGCTCTCGGCTTGTCACGGCTACAAGTAGTAGTACTTGTTTGAAAGGCACAAAACGACTAGTAGCCTCTATGCTTCATCAAGACTATCCAGGTATATATGATACACCGGCTCCTAAAATCATCATGAGTGTTGCACAAACTAGACTTGGTGTGACGTTGTCCTATTCTACTCGCTTTGAGAGGTAAAAAACAACATGTGACGGATGTAAGAGGGAGTCCCGAAAAAGGCTACGAGAATTTGTTTTCTTATCTCTACATGTTGGAGAGGGTAAATCCTGGAACAAAAACATACGTGGAGCTCGCCGAAGGTAAAAGATTCAAGTATCTTTTTATCGCGTTGGGGGCTAGCATTGAAGGGTTTGCGTCAATGAGAAAAGTCATTGTTGTGGATGCAACATTTCGAAGACAATATACGGTGGTATGCTAGTTTTTGCAACGAGCTCAGGATCCGAATCATCACCATTATCCACTTGCATTTTCTGTAATTGATCGTGAGAAAGATGATAGTTGGAGATGGTTTTTGGAGAAGTTGAAAACAATTATACCGGATGATGCCTGGTTTGGTTTTTATAAGTGACGGAAATTCAAGCATCATCAAAACAATCATGGAGGTGTATCCGAAGGCAAAACATGCACATTGTATTTGGCATTTGTGTCAAAACGTTAGGGGTCATGTGAAGAAAGACAAGGATGATCTTGCGCAGAAATTTAGGGATTGCGCTCACGCTTATACGAAAACCGGTTTCGACAAACAATATGCTCGAATTTAAGCGTATGTTTCCTAAAGGCGGTGACTACCTAGATAATAGTATAGAATTGGAGAGATGGACAAGGGCATATTTTGATGGAGATAAATACAACATAGACACAAGCAATGCGGCAGAATCTATGAATAGTGTGTTTAAGAAAGCAAGGAGGTACCACCTTATCACCATGATTGATGCGATTGTGGAAAAGTTTTCGGAGTGGTTTAACACACACAGACAAGCATCTTGCTGTCTAACGAACAAGAAATTGGTGCCTTTCGTGGAGAATGTGTTGCATGAACGATGCGCAATTGCAACCAATTTGTTGGTGACTGAGCTAAATAGTTATTTCCTTGAATACAACGTCAAAGGCCTCTCTGGTAAGACGTATGTGGTGGATTTGAAAATGAAAACTTGTTCTTGCAGATGTTTTGACATAGACAAGTATCCGTGTGTGCATGCAATAGCTGCGGTGAGGGCCTACATGAGAAAAGAAGGGAGAAAGACGAATATCCACATCCATGATCTTTGCTCTACTTATTACTTGATATCAACGTGGATATTGGCATATTGCAGGACGATTTATTTGGTGCCACATGAAGATCATTGGAGTATTCCTAGCGATATTAAAGAGATGTACGCGTTACCGCCAGATTATACTCCCAAACAAGGAAGAACTCGAGAAACTCGATTCCCATCTACCTGGAGAACGGAGAAAGAAGCGAGAGGTCAAACAAGCCCGTGTCGGGCATAAACTTGGAGCGTTGGTTACAACCGGAAGAAGATCGGGAAGATGATGACAATGAAGCGAGAAGAAGAAACCGCAACTACTTAAACATTTTCTCGTTTTATGTATCCGTTGGCCAACTTGGACAATTATGTACAACTATTTAAACATTTTCTGTTTTATGTCTCCGTTGGCCAAAACATTTTCTGTTTTATGTCTCGTTGGCCAACTTGGACAATTATGTACAACTATTTAAACATTTTCGGTTTTATAAAATTATGATTTACGACTCAAAAATTATTAAGTACTAAATATGTTGCCTATAAAACAATGTAACAACACACGAAACATAAAATTTAACAAAAAAAACCCAAAACAAAATTTTCTTAAAAAATTCTATGAAATCTTAACAAACCCTTATAAGTATAAGGAATAATATCTCATTGTTCACTAATTATAAGTCAAGAAATGTAAAAGTTATGATTACTTGAAAGTTTTATTATGGATACCTCTTAAATGGTATATAATAGTCGAATATGAATGGTCCAACTGGAATTTTAATTTTTATAATGAAGTTCAACTACAATTACACATAAATCATGAAAGTACAACTATGCTGATGATAATACACTTGGATATCTAGGTACAACTAAACTATGATGATAAACAAATAAAATTAATTAAATAAACAAAAAATAAATCATGTGTGTCCTACACTGTACTTTAAAACCGACAAAATGCGAGCCCATCAATCAGTGAGCTCTCAATCAGTACAGTGTAGGACCCACATGTTTTTATTTATTTTTTGTTTATTTAATTAATTTTATTTGTTTATAAAAGGAGATCTTCTCTCTCCTTTTCTTCCAAACCCTAGATCCATGATTCCTAATTTTCACGGCGGCGGTTTTCTTACTTCTTCTTCTTCTTCTTATTTGACGATCTTCCTCTTCGATCTTCTTCTTATTTCAAAATGCCAATCAGTTACACCAACAGTTCTTCCTCCGAAGCAAGCTATTCGAGTGGTTGTAATCGCGCCGACGGCAATTTTGGCGTTCCACTGAAATGTTGGTGTGGACAGTTTATGAAAATCGTGGAGAGTACAAAAGTGGAGGATAATGGCAGAAGATACTACAAATGTCCGAACACTCCGGTAAGTATATTCATATGTTTTACATGAATGAACATATAAATTTATATATATGAATGCTCGATTTTATGCTTAGGATGGAGGTGGAGATGGAAAAGACCACAAATTCAAGTGGTGGGATCACGCCATCAACGAACAACTTACAATCCTTAAACTCGAAGATGGTGAGCACAAAAATTTGATTTACTCTTTGGTGGACGGGTTGCGTAGAGAAATATCTCGTTTGAATGATCGGTTATCCGACCAAGAAGAAGAGATTGCAAGGATGAAGAATTTACTTGCTAAGTAGATTGTATGTCTTGTCCGTTTGTGTTATTTGTATGCTCAATAATTCTCTTCTATCTATTTGTATGACTTTTTATCTTTTCCGTGTTTTGTGGAATGCTCTGTTTTCAATTTTGTTGGAATTTTCCTGAGTACGAGCTTTTTTCGTACAAATGGTACAATTGTTTTACAAATGTACCAAACTGATACAATTTAACTACAAAAACACAGATGTACCTAAACACAGATGTACCTAATTAAACTCAATTGTTTGCAGTACAACAACAAAAGCACATCCCTTAAATCAAACTTAACATCCAAAATCCAACAAACAAACTTAAACTCCAAAAGATCACAACAGAGTTACAACAATCCAATTCCAATCCAACAAACCTATTTTTGTTTCTTGTTCGGATCCGGTGTGTACACAGCTTTTGGTTTCCTTTGTCTCTTCTCGCCCGGTCTTTATGATTAAACTTTCTTCGATCTTCTTTTTCTCCTTCTTCTCACGCTTCTCACCATCTTCTCCTCTTTGTTCTTCTTGTTCTTTGTCCTCTTGTTCTCCTTCTTCTCGTGGTTCTTCTTCAATTGGAGGAACAACCAAACCTCCGGTTGTTTGATCCACTCTCACCGTCCCATAGAAAACTTCCTCACAAGGTACCTCCATGAACTTTTTCAGTTCATTAACTTTACCATCAATGACTTCTAGCTTCTTCTCCACTTTCTCATCAATCTCAATAAGCTTCAACATTAGCCTCTTCTCCACTTTCTCCATTTCACCTTTTATTACCGCGAGAATCACGTCATTTACTCCGAAGCAGTAACCATTTTCCCGAGAGACCTCTTCTACATTCTCATGTTCTAGGCCAACTCCACAACCTTTTTTCCGAGAAGCAACATCTTGGTTGAACAAATCTTTCCACCATATCTTCTTCCTATGTTCTATTAGACGCACTCTCCATTGATCAAAAATTGGATCAATATAGCCTATACCATCATCAACGTCATCAGCCACAAGGCTTCTCAAAAGTGTTTTCTCTTTCTTGTCCGCTTCCAAGATGCTATTAATATCCTGTACAGAAAATTTGTACCACTATTTTTAACATATATTCAAACTCTAAACAAACACATATTATCATATAGTAAACTAACCTTAGTATCTCCAAGAGTTTCATTTATTTCATCCAATGTAAACCCTTTCATATCACATTGAGTGAATTTGTGTTTGCACATCCTTGGACATCCCTTGTTAGCCTCGGGTACATTTTCTCTATATTTTCGTCCAAGACATGGAATGGATTCAAATGCCGAATCTACACAACGAGATTCAAGCATGTAAGACTATAATAATGTAACTAATAGTTTTCAAACTAAACATAGTCACATAATGTTACCTCTAGAGGAATAATAAATCCACCAAAAGCAGGTTGTGCTCCGTCTTTAACGATGCCTTTCATATTCTTCATAACTCTACGGATCCCATCCATACAATCATCAAAGGTATATCGGCCCCAAGGGAACTTTTCACATGCATTCAAATCATCTACAACTCGTAGAATGAATGAATCTATATTTGCACCAGACCTTACACTTGGCTTTCACTACCTTCCATAAAAAATATAACACAATCAATTTCTTTCTGTCTGTAGAGTTCTCCGTCGACATTTCATCAATCTTCTCTTTCACTTCATCTATTTTGATGCCTTTTACCTTCCCGAACACCTTCTTAACAAAATTCAAACTTCCCAAATTCTTCCAATTGTCCGGGTAGTCGTGGCAAGCAAAACCAGTTAACAACGCATGTTCTTTGATGGAATACCTGATTGGAACTCCATTCACCACAAACCAACACTCTTTCTTCATTTCTGTTTTCACTGTCCGTAAAAGAAGCATCCACATGCCTTGAGTCATATGGTTTTGCTCCTTAGGCATGTGGAATATATGCTTGAACTGATGATGCCTTCTGAACCACTTCAACTCTGAAGAAAATTGCTCAATGTACTCCACCGTAAGAAAAACACTGCATCTACTCGCCAATTTACAACTCTTGTTGTATTGAGTAGGAGAAAAGAATAGTTCCTCTGGCTGCATTGGTTGGGTCTCGTCGTCGTCGTCGTCAACATCATCATCATCATCTTCCTCTTCTTCACCATCTTCTTCTTGGGCTGCTTTTTCTTCTTCCGTGTTTGATATGTCTTCTTCGTGGTCTTCTTCTTCTTCTTTTTCTTCTTCTTCGTTGTCTTTTTCTTCCTTTTCTTCTTCTTCGGTCTCCTCTGAAACCTCTTCTTCTTCTTCGTTCTCTTCCTCTTCTTCTTCTTCGTCGGTCTCTTTTCCTTCTGCTTCGGTCTCTTTTTCTTCGCTCTCTTTTTTGTTTTCTTCTCCGTTCTCTTCTTCTATTTCGTTATCTTTTTCTTCTTCTTCTTCTCCGTTATCTTCTTTTCCATTCTCTGAACTTTCTTCTTCTTCGTTCACATCTACTTCTTCCTTGTTTTCTTCTTCTTTGTCGGATTCGAGCGGCTTTTTTGAGCTAATTGGCTTGCGGCTTTTATAGAGCATTTTATACGAGCCATTGATGATTTGGATTGATTTTGATTTTGAAGAATAGATCGAAGAAGGAGAAATGAGAATGGTGGTAGTCGCGAGCTCGTTTCCTCTCGTTTTAGCAAAAGGGGGAAAATGAAAAATTAGGGTTTTTGATAAGAATATATCGAACAAGGAGATTCAACAAGGAGAAAGGGGAAGCTCGAGAAAGGGGAAAGGAGGAAAAGGAAGCGGTTCTCTCTCGTTCTCGTTTTAGCAAAAGGGGAGAAAATAAAATTAGGGTTCTTGAGAAATTTTGGGAAATTTAGGAATTTAGAGTTTGATTTTTTTTTTTTTTTTGGGTGGGTTTAGGATTTGGGTCGGGTTTAGGATTTGGGTTCGGGTTTGGGTCGGGTTTTGGGTTTGGGTTCGGGTTCGGGTCGGATCTAACGGTTGGGTCGTAAATAAGTGAAATACACTTATGATTTTCGTAAATTTGCCCCTAAACTGAATTAAAATTAAATCAGAAAAAGAAAAGAAAATACATGGTGGCATATCGGATGAACTTTTGCCATTTTGTGGCATTAGAGCCATTGATTCAGAAGAAGAAGAAGGTTCCTATTTAAATGAATTTTTGTATAAAGTAAAAGTTAGGTTAGGAGAAATTCGAGCGAATGAAACATTCAGATCCAACGGCTGATATTGCAATGTATGATGCTAAAAACCAATACGTCGCTCATTAATTGACTTGGCTGGCTGGCTGTTAGGCAGGCGGCTACGTCGTATTTGTTAGATCTGATTCCGCCACCGATGAACTTGCTCGCTCGTCGTAGACGATGATGATATGTGGTAAGTCTCGTCGTAGAGATGTTGGTTAATAATAATAATAATAATAATATATATGTAATCTTGTCTCTCTCTGGATTGATTTAGAGATGGTATCTTTTTAGGTCATTTGTTACAATCCGGACTCTGCTGATTGTTATCAGAATCTTCTTCTCAATACTAATCTTTGGGTTTGTTTGATATGTTATTCTTCACCAGCCTGCCATTTGGTATGTTTCACTTCTCTCCTCTCAACTCTCTTTGCTCATTAGTCACTTCCTACTTGTTTTTGCTATTTTATTATCTTTTGTTTAGAGTTTACATTCTATTTTCTTGAATTAGGGAACCATGAGAGTTCTTCTTGTTTTTATTTTTGTAGCTAACAAATTTAGCTAATTTCCTAAACATAGACACCATTGAATATGATCAACGAATCATATCATCCACCAAATTACAACATACTTACTCCAAAAACTAGGCCACACACATATAACAACTCATCCTTCCTATTCTTTCATGACCCTTTTTTTTTTGCCCTCTTTTCTTCCACCACAAGCTATCTAACAAACTCCCCCCTCCTTCCCTTTTTTCATCTTTCTTCTTCCCTTATTCTTGTCCCTTCTCTCTCTCTCTCTCTCTCCTTCTTGCCCAGGAGGAATGGAGATCAGCAAGAAACCAAACATACGCATGATCCCCTTTTTTGGTTTTTCTCCAAAGCCTTCCATGGCACTCCTCCTGGTTCTTCTCTTTTTCTTCACAACCCTTGTTCCATCCGCAGTACCTGCCCCTGCTGTGGTTTCATCTTCTTCCAGTTTTAAACCTGCTGACGATATTCTCATTGATTGTGGAAGTAAATCTTCATCCAAAACCCCTGATGGAAGAGTCTTCAAAAGTGACCAAGAGACAGTCCAATACATTGACGCCAAGGATGATATTCAAGTCTCGGCCCCGCCTTCTGACAAGGTTGCTTCTCCTATCTACCTTACTGCAAGGATTTTCCGCGAGGAAGCCACCTACAAATTCCATTTGACCCGACCCGGTTGGCATTGGGTTCGCCTTCATTTCTTGGCATTCCCGAATGACAAGTTTGATCTCCAACAATCAACTTTTTCCGTTCTTACGGAGAAATATGTGTTGCTTCATAACTTCAAAATCAGTAACAACAACATTGATAGTCAAGCCGTTGTCCAGAAGGAGTATCTCGTCAACATTACAGATGCCCAGTTCTCACTCCGGTTCAGACCTATGAAAAGCTCTGCAGCATTCATCAACGGTATTGAAGTTGTCTCAGCTCCGGATGAACTAATCTCTGATTCTGGCACCGCACTTTTCCCAGTCAACAGTTTCTCTGGTTTGTCTGACTACGCTTACCAGTCCGTTTACAGGGTTAATGTTGGTGGTCCATTAATCATGCCTCAGAATGATACATTAGGAAGAACATGGTTGCCTGATAAGGAATTTTTGAAAGATTTGAACATGGCTAAAGACGTCAAGACCACTCCTTCTGCAATCAAGTACCCTCCTGAAGTTACACCTTTGATTGCTCCACAAACAATTTATGCCACTGCCGTGGAGATGGCTAATTCTCAAACCATGGCTCCAAATTTCAATGTCAGCTGGAATTTTCCCTCAAACCCGTCCTTTAACTACCTCATCCGACTTCATTTTTGTGACATCGTTAGCAAGTCTCTCAATGACTTGTACTTCAATGTGTACATTAATGGGAAAACTGCAATATCCGGGCTAGATTTGTCCACTCTTGCAGGTGATCTCGCAACTCCTTACTACAAAGACATTGTTGTGAACGCGACACTTATGAGACCTGAGCTCCAAGTCCAGATTGGCCCCATGGGAGAAGATACAGGTAGCCAAAACGCAATCTTAAACGGAGTTGAGGTCTTAAAGATGAGCAATTTGGTCAACAGCCTTGACGGAGAGTTTGGAGTTGATGGTAGAACCATAGGCATGGGCAAACATGGTATGGTTGCAACCGCAGGGTTTGTGATGATGTTCGGAGCTTTCATTGGTCTTGGAGCCATGGTTTACAGGTGGAAGAAGAGGCCACAAGATTGGCAGAAGAGAAACAGTTTCTCCTCTTGGTTGCTACCAATACATGCCGGTGACAGCACTTTTATGACAAGCAAGGGTGGTTCTCAAAAATCCAATTTTTACAATTCCACTATGGGCCTGGGACGTTATTTCTCCCTTTCAGAACTTCAAGATGCCACCAAGAATTTTGAAGCATCTCAGATTATTGGTGTTGGAGGATTCGGTAATGTCTATATTGCAACCCTCGACGATGGAACCAAAGTTGCTGTGAAGAGAGGTAACCCACAGTCAGAGCAAGGAATCACTGAGTTCGAGACAGAGATTCAAATGCTTTCTAAGCTCAGACACAGACACTTAGTCTCCTTGATTGGTTACTGTGACGAAAACTCAGAGATGATCCTAGTGTATGAGTTCATGTCTAATGGCCCATTCAGGGATCATTTATATGGAAAGAACCTTGCTCCTCTGACTTGGAAACAACGACTTGAGATTTGTATTGGATCTGCTCGTGGACTTCATTATTTGCACACAGGAACAGCACAAGGGATTATTCATCGTGACGTCAAATCAACCAACATTCTTTTGGACGATGCTTTAGTTGCCAAAGTAGCTGACTTTGGTCTTTCTAAAGATGTAGCATTTGGACAAAACCATGTCAGTACGGCTGTGAAAGGAAGTTTTGGATACCTAGACCCAGAATACTTTAGAAGACAACAACTAACTGATAAATCTGATGTTTATTCCTTTGGTGTCGTTCTTCTAGAAGCTCTGTGCGCAAGACCAGCCATAAATCCTCAGCTGCCAAGAGAACAAGTTAACTTAGCTGAATGGGCTATGCAGTGGAAGAGAAAAGGATTGCTTGAGAAGATCATTGATCCTCACTTGGCTGGGACTATTAATCCTGAGTCGATGAAGAAGTTTGCGGAAGCAGCAGAGAAGTGTTTGGAAGATTATGGAGTTGATAGACCAACAATGGGAGATGTGCTGTGGAACTTGGAATATGCTCTTCAACTTCAAGAGGCATTCACTCAGGGCAAAGCCGACGAGACTGACAACGATAAGCAGACAGTAACACCAACCTCTGTACCGGTGGTTCCTCCATCACCCACCACTAACGTTTCTGTTTCTTCTAACAGTAACACATCTGATGTTCAGCCCGTGGACGAACACTCTGGAACAGCCATGTTTACTCAGTTTGCTAACCTTAACGGAAGATAAACCCAAACTGACATTTATTTAATTCATAAAAGATTTATATAGAAATACGTTTTCCCTTCTTCTTTTTTAACTAAGTCATCTGTCTGCTTCTTTTTATGTTTCTTTTGGCTGTTGGTTCTCTGTGATATTAATATTTTTTTTGTATAATTTTTCTGTTTTTTGTATCAACTGTAATTTGTGGGTGGTTATGTGTATGTACTTATGGTCCTTAATTGTAGTTGTCTATATATATATTTTAGGTTTAATATAACCTCACACTGAAACTTAAGTGTGAATCTTCCTACAACATTTGTTCACATATAAACCAAAATGACTGTCTGTGCAATGTGTGATTATCTCACAAAGTTGTAAACTAAATAGATTTGGGTAAGCGTTTCTCTTTATTTCGGTGTCTAGTCTTAAGTATAAAGTCTAACTAAAAGTAGTCACATTACAACCCCTTTTTCCAAAAAATACTCTTAAATTCAAGCTTTGATTTCTTATTGAACGGAATCAGGTTTTGGCGTAGGACCTCTGTTTTGTTAATGGTAATTATATATATAAAAAAAAACCATTTCTTTCTTGGGATGGATGGGTTGGTGTGGATATTAAACTATTCACAAGTATAGGTAAGAAAAAATTAGGGGCAGTCATAGATTATGTAACAAAAAAAAGGAGAACCATCAAAGTACAATAAAATATTGAACACCCAAAAGTAGAAACCATTCCCTGCAATTAAGCAAATGATTTCTCTTTCTTGTTTGCCTTCATTTAAGCAAGCAAGCTTGTATATAAATGAATGAATAGTAGCTTAATTTTTCCAACAAAAAAAAAGCCTAAAGAGTCCCAACAAAATATCGTGTTAATTATATATATATATATTCTGTCTACTAGAAACTATGAAAAACATAAGTGGGGATGATGAGGCTTTTGACATGGAAGAGCTAAGAATTAACCTTCCCAAAAAGTAGTCAAAAATGCATAATGTTCTTATTATTGGTTAAATTTTTTATGTTCTTATTATTCAAACTAATTGTTAGTTTTTTTGGATTGTGTGAATGATGATGATTAAGGAAAAGTAGGAGAGGGTTGTCAAGGTACTACGCGGAGAAAGCAAGATCATTCGCTTGTGTCTTAGATGTAAAATGCCTTGAAGATCTCAAGAAGCCAACTCATGAACCTCTTGACGATGATGATGATGATGATGATGATGCCAACAAGAAGAGGAGGAGGAAGAAGAATAGGCAATCGTCTTCATCTTGGTTTTCTGCAGTGTTAAACAACAACAACAACAATGTGAACTTTCAAAAGTACCCTTGTCGTAGAGTCTCTAGTAGCATCCATTTTTCCTCACCTTGTGTTGGTGTTTAGGAGAGATAAAAAAAAAAAAACTCATGCTTTCTCAATTTTACCATAAATCTTAATCAATGGACCCAATTCTCTGGGGTAATATTGTTCTAATCTAGTTCCCCAATGTAAGTAATTAATTAATTTAGTAGCAATAAAATTTGGTTGACATTATTTGTTTTTACATGTATTATATTATTATGGGATCTTGGTCCATTTAGCTAGGTGAATGTTTTGTCGTGGAACCAACCCATACAAATGTATAATAATGCTCTAATTAAAGAGAGAAAATGAGAATTAACACTTCTTTACGTGAAATCATGCATTGTGGGAGTTAAAATACCAAGGGATTAGAAAAAATGTCCCAAACAAACTGATTTGATCACCGGCCAGAAAAAAAGATTATGAGTATCGGCCCATAATTTCTTAGTTTACAAAAAAAAAACGGATTTAAAAAAAAAAAGTAAAAAACGATAGACACGTGTTTTTATAGTAAATAAAGATTTATATTGTTAAGATCTCTACCTCCTACGGGGATGGAGAATGATGATCTAATAAAACCATTGCCCTAGCTATAGCTATTATCCGCCAATAATTATCTCGAGAAGATTATCCGTTTGTTTAATTAGCCTTTGACCATTGAGATCATGCCTAAGCAAAGAGGAGGAGATACAAGAAAGCAAAGAGGAGGAGATACAAGGAAGCAAGTTAAGTCATATAAATTACCGAAACACATCAATACGACCATTCAAGGTACGTTCCTACTTCTTCTTCGATTCTCCTCTTTTAACTACGTACTCGTATGGATTATTGTAAATATATATATGTATGTATGTGAAGAGGGAGATACAGTGTTGTTGCGGTCTTCGGAACCAGGGATAGTCTCGTATGTAGCGAGGCTGGAGTCAATAGAGACGAAGGATGGATCATCTCAAGTAATTGGGGTGAGAGTGAGATGGTATTACCGACCTGAGGAAACAATCAGAGGAAGGAGAAAATTCCATGGAGCCAAGGAAGTGTTCCTCTCCGACCACTACGACGACTTTCAAAGCGTGGATACCATACAAGGCAAGTGTAAGGTACACTCTTTCGATGACTACGTCAATCTCCACTCTGTAGGAAACGAAGATTTCTTCTGTCGTTTCGAATACAATTCTGCAACAGGAGCCTTTAATCCAGACAGTGTCCCAGTGTATATATATATATAGTTTTATATTTGATTATTAATTAATGTACTACGTCTAGCTAGCTAGTACTGTGTTAGTTACCATTATCATGACAAAGAGAGTTGGTTGATGTTTGTATCAGATTCTGCAAGTGTAAGATGCCATACAACCCTGATGACTTTATGGTCCAATGTGAGGACTGTTCTCGTTGGTAACTAACTTTCAATCTTCACTTTCCATGCTTGCTCTTTTTTTTTTTTTTTTTAATTACTATTCATATTTGCATTAGTTATATATATATATATATTTGATGTTAATATAATACGAACTAACTATAACATTTTGGCTATGGAGGTTTCATCCTTGTTGTATGGGAACAACTGTTGAGGAAGCTAAAAAGCTTCATCACTACTACTGCCAAGAATGTTGTTTCAAGTGCTGTTGCTGCAACTAATTAAATCCTCATCAACATTTCTTTCTTTCTTTCTTTTTTTTGTTAAACTTAATGCATTAATATTAAACTTGTTGGTTTACATCAATCGATCTAATAACTTGCTTTGCCAAAGCATCCGCCTCTACGTTTAAAGATCGAAGGGTAAAAACAACATCAAAATGAACAAAAAACTTTGAAAACGTCTTGATATCCTCCAAAATTCCATATAGAGATGTGGTAGAGAATGAACCTTCTACCATCTATCTTGACTAACTGTAACTAATCGGATCCGGATTCTAACATTTCTAAAACCTTTTTGTAGCGCACACTCCATTGCCATTCGGGAGCTAGACCTTCTCCTATAAGAGTTGATGCCACATTCTTCTCCACCTTCCCTTTTGAGAATAAAGATACATCACCATCTTTGAAAACGCAAGCCAACCCCCCTAGGTTCGAAGCTGCATCCACCCAAATCACTATCCCACCAAACTTTTTAGGTTCTCTATACCATATTTGATTTAGTGTCATGTCCTCATTGCCTTGTGCTGTACTCCACTCTCTAGCTCCCAATACTACCTTGATTACTACGTCTCGAGCCGAGAAAAACAAGCTTTTAAAGATTATTTGATTTCTAGAGATCCACAAATTCCACGCCACCCAAACCTCAATCACTCCTCCCGCTACACCCGAGGGAGGTAAATATACCAATTTTATCAACCGAGACCAAGCCAACTCAAAAATTCTCTCTTGAACAACTTCCATATGCCATAAATGGACATTAAGCTCCAAATTTCTTTTGCAAAACTACATTCCCAAAAATATGAGTAGTAGATTCTGAAAAATACTTGGATTCACCCTAGGTGAACCTTCTCATTCACCTAATTTATTATTAACCAATCAAATCACCTCTTTCTAATTTTGTAGCCTTTTTAATTTTATATGCCATAAAAATTATTTTTTATTTAATTTAACGAATTTGATAGAAATATTTCAAAATTCGAAAAAACAATTTAAAATATTTTCGATAAAATCATCAAAATATGATATAAAAACGACATAAATTATTTTTGTGTTGATATTTAGGGTTTAGTAGTTAAATATTTGCGTTTGGGTTCGCAAGTCCAAATTTAAGAACCTTGGATTAGTTTAGGGTTTAGATTTGGTGGGTTTTGGATTTTTTTATTACAAAAAAAGCATGGGAGAAGTTTGCACATAATTTAAGGTTATAGGATTTAAGGTTTGTTGTTTAGTGTTTATGATTTATTTTAATTTTTCCATAATCTAAATTTTTTAATTATTTAATTTAAATTTATTTAATTCACTAAATTATTTGGATTTAAAAAAAATATACATAACATGATTCAATTGGCTAATAATAAATGAAAAAATTCACCTAAGAGTGAATCCAAGTATTGTTTGTAGATTCTATCTCTCTTTTTTTACAAGAAACTGGTTGGTTTGACCCCTTTTGTTAGCTTCAAAAACAAAACAAAACAAAAAAAGTAAAGAAAGCTGAGATAAGACAATTAACAATATTTGCAACTAACATTCCAACTTTTGACGCGAGCAAGTTGAAGATATAACTATTTTTGTAGGTTTTTTTTCTAAATATAAAAAAGAGGTAATGTTTGTAGAACACGACACGGCTCTGTTACAAGTTGGCCCTATCTATTCGAGACTACCCATTCAACTATTAACACGTGTTAATGAATCATTGGATAACTACTTTTTCCCAGGGAATCAATCTTATAAAATAAAATAAATATTTTCCTTTCTTTAAAAAATAAAATATATTTATTTAATAGAAAAAGAAACCGAAAGTAACATTTACATCCAAAGGGAAGAAGACAGGTGTAGGCATTCTATACATATAATAATTCAGAATTCACGGTTGCGTGCGTGTTTGTGTATTATCTACTTTTCCTCCTCCTCCTCTATTAATTAAGAGAATCCCCTTTGTTTGTTTCTTTCAATCTAAAGAAAAATCACCAAATAAATAATCGAATGGATCATATAAAGCTTTCCTTGTCTGGTATGTTTCTCGTAATCATGTTGGTCTCCTCCGTTACTTGTTCGACAGATGATGATGTGGTGATCCGTCAGGTGGTTGGTGGAGGGGAGGCCGAGGTATTGACATGGGAGGACCACTTTAGTGTGTTCAAGAGGAAGTTCGGAAAGGTGTACGGAACCGAGGAGGAGCATGATTACAGGCTATCGGTGTTCAAGTCAAATATGAAGAGAGCCAGGCGTCACCAGAAGATGGATCCTTCCGCAGAACACGGTGTTACACAGTTCTCAGATCTGACAATATCTGAGTTCAGGAAGAAGCATCTCGGCGTCAGAGGCGGTCGGTTTAAGCTACCCAAGGACGCTAACAAAGCCCCTATTCTCCCTACTCATAACCTCCCCGTTGATTTTGATTGGAGAGATCTTGGTGCTGTTACCCCCGTCAAAAACCAGGGATCTTGTGGTTCATGTTGGAGTTTCAGTGCCACTGGAGCTCTGGAAGGTGCCAACTTCCTCTCTACAGGCAAACTCGTCAGCCTCAGCGAACAGCAGCTCGTCGACTGTGACCACGAGGTTCAACTTCCTTTCATTATCCTATATAGATGGATCTTTCTTCATATATACTTAGATGAGGCTTTTTTGTGTTGCTTGCTTGCTTGCTTGCCTTATAGGATCTTTGTTTCTTATTTGTTATCAGATTCACAATCTAGTCTGATAAGTGTATCTATCTGTCTGTCTGATTGATGCAGTGTGATCCAGAGCAGGCAGGTTCATGCGACTCTGGTTGCAACGGTGGTCTAATGAACAGCGCTTTTGAATACACCCTCAAAACCGGAGGCCTCATGACAGAAGAAGACTATCCTTACACCGGAAAGGACGGTCCTTCCTGCAAGCTTGACAAGTCCAAGATCGTTGCCTCTGTCTCCAACTTCAGTGTTGTCTCCATCGATGAAGATCAGATTGCTGCAAACCTCGTCAAGAACGGACCCCTCGCAGTTGCAATCAACGCTGCCTTTATGCAGACTTACATTGGAGGAGTCTCGTGCCCTTACATATGCGCAAGGAGGCTCAACCACGGTGTCTTGCTGGTGGGTTACGGTGCTGGAGCATATGCACCTGCTAGGTTCAAGGAGAAGCCATACTGGATCATCAAGAACTCCTGGGGAGAGACTTGGGGTGAGAATGGTTTCTACAAAATATGCAAAGGACGTAACATCTGTGGGGTTGACAGCCTTGTCTCCACCGTATCAGCCGCCACCACCCATTAACTAACTAAAGCCCCAAGGCATAACTAAATTGCTTTGTGTGAGCGACTCTGTATTGACTCTCTTTATCGCTCTCTATTTATCTCTCTGCTTTTTTAAAATAAATAAAAAAAAAAATGACAAAGGAAAGATATAATGTTTGTAAATAAAAATGCATTCTCACAAACTATAAAATTTCGTCGAGCACAATCCCAGCAGCCAAAGAGGATCATTTCAACACATTGTTGTAAAGTGTGAGAAACAGACGGACGGGCACACAAAAAGTGATTGGGCTAATTAATACGAAGAAAACAAAGTCTAACATTGTGGCCGAGAATCTTTGATCCAATCTTCTTTGCTATGGGCTTTACATTGATTTGGGCCCTAACCAATCCCAGACGTGATTTGCGTTTTCAAGGATGGGCCCCACGAAGCGAGTGTTAGAGTTAAAGACAAAAAGGGGTAAAAAGCTCTTCACTTTAACTGAAATGGCCCACCCCACCGACTCATAATCAAGCAAACATATGAATTCTTTATTACTTGTTGTTATTTTAGATATTAGTATTAAGCTTGGTACATAAAAAAGGATGTTCTTGTATTATAATTTAATAAAGGAGATTAATTATCATGACTATATTAGAGTAAATTAAAGACAATTATATCTAGCTATATGAATGATTGGATTATGTTCCTTTGTATAAATTATTAAAATATATTTTTTAATCTCCTCAAGTCCATTATTGATGAATATGATTCATGGTCGTAATTAATCGGTGAAGGTCTCATTGTATGTTAGTATAATATTCATTTTAGAAAAGAAACTGGGACTTGGAGATTCTACATGATCTGTTTTATCCAATGGATATTAACACAATTAGAGCATCAAAACCGGTTGTAGGTGTCGAAGATTTTTGGGCGTGGCAACACAACAAGAGTGGAGAATATTCTGTCAAATCTGGATATTGGTTAGCTTCTACATTATCAAAGAGTGAAGTCAGTAGAATGGCAAAGATGCAGCCATCACTAAATGAGATTAAAAGTCAGGTTTTGAAGCTCAAAACAGCTCCAAAAATCACCAACTTCATCTGGAAAGTTGTTAATGAAGTTATCTCTGTCACAAAGTTGCTAGCTAAAAAGGGTTTGAAGGGTGATTGGAGATGTCAAGCTTGTGGATGTGAAGATGAATCTATGAACCATCTACTTTTTACTTGTGAGGTGGCTAGACAAACTTGGGCTCTGTCAAATATACCATATCCGGAGGAGGGCTTTAATCATTCCTCAATGTATGTTAACATTTTCAACATGCTTACAGCTGGAAGGAATATAGATCTGCCCCCTGAGTTAAGAAGATTGATTCCTTGGGTTATGTGGTATCTTTGGAAGAATCGGAATAGCTTTTTCATCGAAGGCAAGTATTTCTACCCAATGGATACGATGGAGAAGATAAAGGATGAAGCTGAAAGATGGCATCATGCACAAGAGATTGAAAGAGAAGAAGAAAACTTTTTGCTCTATCAAGAGAAGATAAGAAAGAAGAAGTGGGAAGTGCCTCCGGATCCGTGGTTAAAATGTAATGTGGGCATAACTTGGGCTAAAGATAAATCCCTGCTTGGTGCAGCTTGGGTCTTAAGAGATTCTCAAGGAGAAGTGCTCCTTCATAGTCGTAGAGCATTCTCTAGAGTTTCATCTCTTATGGAAGCCAAATTTCAAGGAACACAATGGGCTTTTTGTGCAATGGCAGAGCATAAGAAAGGCAAAGTGATTTTTGAAATAGAAGCGGAGGAGTTGATGGGAGCAGTTAACAGACCAAGAGCTTGGCCTTCGTTCAGGTACTTCTCATTTGAGCTCGGGAGTATATTGACAAATTTCAGAGATTGGAAAGTTGTTAAAGCTCATCCTAGTGCAAATCGTGGAGCTTCATTAATCGCACAAAGTGTGTTAACTTCAAACTACATCCTGTCTTATGTGGCTGCTGGCTTCCCGAGGTGGTTAAAAGGCCTATTTATGGGAGAGAGACTAAGTATGATGAGCTAAAGGTTTCATTCTAAAGTTATTAGGTAGGCAGGTTTTTTGGGGTATTTATGCACAATGAGGTGTGACAACCTTTTTGGTGGTATTTTTGGTATAGTTAAAATATCCATTAGTTTATGTTTGTTGGTAAAGGTTTAGTTGTTTCACCTTTAGTTTTTGGGTTCTGATAAAGAGCTTTTCGTGCTCTTTTTTGACGTGTAAATTTTGACGTGGTTTTTTATAACCGGTGATGCAATATATAAAAGATGATAAAAAAAAAAAAAAGAGAGGAGGGAGAAACTCATTTTCTGTAAGTGGGCTGACATAGGCCCAGTTTGAAGCCGTAAATTACTTTGGAGATTATCTGTTGTGCAAATAATAATCAGATTTGAGAGGGTTTGGGTTTGTTTATATAAAAAGAGAAGAGAGAGGATAAATCGCTGAAATTCAATAAAATTACTGAATGGCGTCGACAAATGTTATCCAATTGAACAATCTTCTTCGACTTGCAGAACCACCACAGTCTTCTTCTTCTTCTTCGGTGTGTCTCTTTCTCCTTAGACCCTTTTGCTTTTCTTCTTCTTCTTCAAAGCCTCGCTTTCAATCATTATTGTCTTCTTCAAAGCCGTATCCTCCCTCGTCTACATCGCTCTTAGCGAAATCCTTAGAAGATTACATCGATGAACCAGAAGAAGAAGAAGAAGAAGAAGATTACATCGATGGAATTGAGGAGATTTCCTCTGAGGAGAAAACGGAGGATAAGAATAAGAATAAGAAGAATAAGAAGGCGGTTTTGAAGCTGACGATAAAGGAGAAGAAGGAATTGGCAGCATACGCTCATAGCCTTGGTGACAAATTGAAATGCCAGCTCGTAGGCAAATGTGGAGTCACTGATTCTGTCGTTTTCTCATTCCTTGAGACCCTTGAGAAGAACGAACTCTTGAAGGTATATATCACACATTCATTATCCATATATATATATATATTGCTTTCTTTGATTTATTTTTATGTATGGAAATGGATATTTTAACAGGTGAAAATACGAAAGACATCACCGGATGAGCTAGACGACGCTGTTACTCATTTGGAGGAAGCTACAGGTTCCGTAGCGGTTGGCCAGATTGGGAGGACCGTCATATTGTATAGGCCTAGTCCCACCAAATTGAAATCTGAGGCCAAAAAGAAGGAATTCGAGAGATTGTCTCTTTCCAGAAGACAGCGATTCACTAGAGACTCTACTAGACCCTTTGTAAGCCTCAGCTTCTCTTTTGACTGTTTTCTAATGTCAAAAAGATGATTCTATCTAATCTTTTTGGTTACACAAAATATGCAGAGAAGAGAGGAGTATTCTTCAGAGAGACCTTATGGACGCGGACGCAGAGGCCCAATTAATTACTAGAGTTTCAACTGCTTGATTGTTTCACTTTTACCCTCCCCTCCCTTTTTTTTGTTGTCATCTCAAGACTGGAGCTGTTTGTTTGATTTTCAAATGCAATTTTCATTTCCTTCTATAGTCTTCTTCCTTCACCTTCTCGTTCCTGAACAAATATCAATTTTTCTTTGTATTGACAAAATTACTCTCTCAGGAATCACCACCATTAGAAGACCTCAATGACCTTAGCCGCCGCAAGCACACGGTCCCTTCTTTCAATGTAGTCATTAAGGAAACCAACCTGCTTTGCCTTTACATTCTCCTTCTCCTTACTTGGATCATCCCAAAAAAGACA
Organism: Cochlearia excelsa; assembly: GCA_963556525.1. Taxonomy (NCBI): domain Eukaryota; kingdom Viridiplantae; phylum Streptophyta; class Magnoliopsida; order Brassicales; family Brassicaceae; genus Cochlearia; species Cochlearia excelsa. The sequence goes on along the minus strand of OY748331.1, from coordinate 112,167 downwards.
TGTCTACCGTTACTAGTTATGGATTACCGGGAATCTCTTCATCCTTAGCTTTGCCGTTTAGATGACTCAGCGACCTTTCAACATGTACAAAATATAGCTACAGTATATTGCTAGAAGAAAGCATAGATTATAATATCAAATAAAAACGGTATTGAAACCTGAATAAAGATAAATAACCAAAAGTGGACTACCTTAGCAGAACGAGTTATGATCTAAAGGTTGTGGAGTTAATGATGCCAATGTAACTTAATAATTACTAGGGGCGAAGCAAGCGCGGGGACGTATGTGTATTTTGAATATGGTAACAAATATTTAACTAATGCTGAATAGATGAGAAAAGTTATGAGCTGAAGTAGGAGTGTGCAGTGTTGTGACGATGAAAAGGGCTCATATCAAATGCTAACAGTGGATGTATTTTATATTTGATTTCCATCTGTCAGAGGCAGATTTTAAATTGTGATAGTTCCTAATATTGTTGATGAAAATTTAAACTGGTGAACATATAGGGTGACAATTTTTTTATTTTAAAAGTTTGAATAATTGTTAGAAAATCTTAAAGTGAAACTTGTTCATAAATATAGACTGAGAAACTTATGCACCCTGAAGAGTGAATACGTTTTTATTTGTATATGCGAAGAGAAAACAGAAAACAGAGAACAAACTGAATGCCTTAAAGAAAAAAGCGTTGTCATTAAAAAAAACAAAAAAAGACGCAAGAACACAGACTTGACTTCAGGGTGGGTTCAAAGTTTTAGTTACCTGAGATATCAGGTTTAATGAAAGGAAGATAAAAGTAAACAAAACAAAGCCAAACGACCACTATTAAGATAATAGCACATTCCATGGCAAAGAGGACAAAAAATATCAAAGGAAGATACATTCGGTTAAGTTTGATACTTAGATGAAGAATGTTGATAATGTTAGTGATAAGCAACACACACTTGCTCATTTTTTCTTACTTATTTCAAATATAAAGAATGTTTGAGTTAACACTAAACAACAACTTATTAGAGAAACCAATGGTGCTCATAGAACCAATTAAAGCTTACAAATTTCAAGACTTTACCTCCAAAAAGTTCGGGATTAAGAGGGGTGACAAACATGACATATTATGTCCTATCACCGACTTGAGGATGCCCCTAAAAACAGACGCAACATCATCCCACAAAGACAAGTAAACAACCACCTGACTGTTATGCCAATGATTGTCGTCAATTTCAATAAGACGTAATAATGTGTGATGGACTTAGTTTTCCTTTAAATAATTATATTGAATTTAATTATTACTAACTAAAACTAAAACTAAATATTTGTAACTTTAGTATCAGAAATTTTATATTTACATAATTGCTAATAAGAATTATAAACCATGATAAGTTGAAAAATTACTTATAAAATACTTTTTTGAATTTCATTTCAGTTAAATGTATAAAGTTAGAAAAATTCATCATTATTAGAAAGCTAATAAAAAAGAGAGTAGAGAATACTTTGACATAGTTTTGGTTAAGGGCCCTTAAGTTGAAGATGATTTGAAGGGTTTCTCTATAAAAGTTCTTCCCAATCAATAGTATAGATATACACAATTCACTTGTATTTATTTTAATTTGTTTTTTAAAATATTGATTGTGACCATATGAATTGTAAGATGTTTCTAGTTTGTTTGTTTTTTTTATTTATACATTTTGTAAGAAAAATCTATCATTATTAGAAAAGCTAATAAAAAAAAGAGTAAAAAATACTTTGACAGAGTTTTGGTCAAGGGCCCTGAAGTTGAAGATGACTTGAAGGGGTTTTCTATAAAAGTTCTTCCCAATTAATAGTATAAATATACACAATTCGATTATTTTCGCCTTAATTCGATTATTTACAAGAACAAATATCTCATTTATTGGTTTAATAAATTAAAATAATTATATTATATCCACCTAAAATCAATAAAAACTTATTAATTTTATTTTTAGTTATAATTTCTTTCACTATTGTATTAGGAAAAAATATATGATATAATATTTAAAATATGATGTTAATCTGTTTATTATATTGTTTATAGTTACATTAATAAAATTTTAAAGTTTTTATATATGAATTTAATATATTTAAATAAAATATCTTAAATATATGATGAATAATTGTATTAATAGTACAAAAACTAGTCCCCGATTAATTTCCGATTTTTTCGCTAGGCGCTAGGCCTACCTCAACCGCCCGATTAGCGCCTAGCAATTTTTTGAACACTGGTTTTTTTAAATATTGATTGTGACCATATGAATTGTAAGATGTTTCTAGTTTTCTTGTTTTTTTGTTTATACCGTATGTAAGATGTATTTACGATTAGTTTTAATAAATATTTAACATTGATATATGTATCCATATATATATATAGATATTTTATAAATGTTAAAAATTACATTAAATATTTATTTTTCGGATTTTATTAATGTTAATGAGTTTTATCAAAAATATTTTAGTGATGTTGTTTATATTTTTTGGCGTTTTATTTGAATTTTATTAGTATTAAATGGTTGTATTAATATTGTCAAAAAAATAGTTGTGTAAGAAAAATCCATCATTATTAGAAAAGTAATAAAAAAGAGAGTAGAAAATACTTTGACAGAGTTTTGGTCTAGGGTCCTGAAGTTGTAGATGATTTGAAGGGTTTTTCTATAAAAGTTATTCCCAATCTATACTATTAAAAGAGAAAACAAAACGCCTACGTGTCGCAACGAGAGAGCTTTTAGGATATTTTTTTATTTTTTTTCGTTTTAGTCCTTATAGTTTGAACTAATTTTCACACACAATTTTAATATATTTTAGTAATCTATCTATACTATTAAAAGAATCCATATAAAATATATTTTAGGTCTATCTATCATCTACGTATTGTAAAAATTGACAATACTCAATTTTAAATATATTTTAGGCTCATTATTGGAATATATATTTTACATAGGTCACCCAATCATCGACATAAATAATTTTTTGCGTTTATATCCTTATATTTTATTTATTTTGCGTTTATACCCTTATAAATTTGAATAACTATTTGTCTTCGATTTTATTTTATTTTTCATATATAATTTCGAATATATTATTTTGTTTATAGAAATATTAGGTTTTTTGTTTTCTTATCGATCAAATATTGTAGTCAAAGATATTAATATTGGTTTGTTTTAAAAAAAATACTTTTAACAATTTTATTTCGTTTTGTGTCGATCTAAATCTACGAAATATTTTTTATCCCGTGTCTATCTTTTCACGATATTTGCGTGTCTAACTTAATTACCTTAATATAAAAAATATCATACATTTTAAAATAGATTTTGTTTTATTTTATACGATGATAAAAATATTTTATGAAATAAGGTATGTTATAACGTTTCAAGTTCTTCTAATTATTTTCAGAAAATTCCAGCGACTATCACATTCTTTAATATTTTTCTATATTTTCATTGTGGTGTTGGTATATATATATATATGTAAATATGGTGATATATATAAAGTTTGGATAATTTGTCGTAAACATAGATTTATATTTATAGTTAAATAATTATATATTTATATCTAAAATAAATTGTATTCGTTATACAATATTTATTTATTTTCTAAGATTAATTTAAAACATAAAATAATTTTTTTATTATATATAAGTCTAATTATATTATTAAGGATAATAAAATTTTGCTCCGCGTAGCGCGGAGTCCGCACCTAGTTAATAGTATAGATATACACAATTCACTTATATTTATTTTAATTTGTTTTTAAAAATATTGATTGTGATCATATGAGTTGTAAGATGTTTCTAGTTTTCTTGTTTTTTTGTTTATATCGTTTGTAAGATTTATTTATTATTAGTTTTAATAGCTATTTAAAATTGATATACGTATATATATAGATATTTTATAAAATATTTTTTTTCGGATTTGATTAATGTAAATGGGTTTTATAAAAAATGTTTTAGTGATGTTGTTTATATTTTTTGGGATTTTATTTGAATTTTATTAGTATTAAATGGTTGTATTAATGTTGTCATAAAAAATAGTTGTATTAAATAATTTATTTTAATTGTATTGTCTTAAGGGTGATGATGTGGCTTCTTGTGGTGAGAAGCAAAAGTGTCTTGTTATATGTATGATTCATATATTGTTTCATTATATGTATGATTCAAATATTGTTGTTTAAACTGATCAATCCCCGGCACTGCATATCAAGTTTGGATATATCATCCATCCTCCTAATTTTATATTATTAATTAAAAGAATGATTTTGACAAAAAAAAAAAAAAATTAAAAGAATGATAGTGTCTTCAGAAAAGCTCCACCATATTTTCCACAATGTGAATCTTGATAAATCTACGTTGGTATGTTATCCAACGGCGTTCTTTTCATCGTTAGTTTTTTTTTTTTTTGTTTGTCAACATTTTGGCCACAAATGGTCGGCCCATTAACCAAACCTACACTATCGTAGGCACGGGGAATCGATCCCGGGTGGGATGGTGCTACCTGCCTCCTGTGGACTTATGACTGCCACTAGACCAAAGTCATTTCCAATCGTTAGCTTTATTTCCTTGTAATTATTCTTGTTTTTTTATATATTTATCCAACGGCTAACATTTATTCCTCTTGGTAGAAAATCTTGGGTTTGTATCCATTCCATTCCATTCAAAATTCAAATTCTTTTCTTTATTAAGGATATTGACTAACATTCTTTTCTTAAAATACTCAAAATATATTTTTATATATTGCCCAAAACGGAAACAAATCTCTACTTATTTACCATGCACCTCTATACAAAATTATACAAATCAATACCAAAAATACGAATATATTAGTAATATCTACCCAAATTCTACTGTCTATTTTTCTTTTCCATATATACATAAAAAACAGCCAGATTCATGTGTATATATGAACCATATATATATATATATATATATATATATATATATAAAAAAAAGAAAAAACTCTTGACCATCTTTTTATAAATCTCTGTATTAGAAAAAGATAAAAAGAAAAGATGGAGTGTTTGCTTTGTTCACCAATATTATACATTTTTCTTGTTTTTATTTGGTGTTTGGTTAGAGTTTTGTTAAAAGAGAGTCTTTCATTACCGCCAGGTCCAAGAGGATATCCAATAATCGGAAACATGAAACTGAAGAATGAGCTGAACCATCGTGGATTAGCCAAACTAGCCAAACAGTACGGTGGTCTCTTACACCTTCAGATGGGCCGTATTCATATTGTAGCCGCTTCTACTGCTGCCATGGCCCGAGAAATCCTTCAGGTATATTAATATTAGGGATTATTGTTATTATTATTAATTAGCTTTAACTTTTAACGCAATTTTTTTTTAATTTATTTTGATTCAGTTTGCTTTCAAATTTTGTTGTGAAGAGAATAACTAGTAGTAGTATTTGATTTATGTGTTTAGGTTCAAGATGTGGTTTTCGCTAACCGACCGGCCAACGTGGCGATTTCATATCTTACATACAACCGGGCAGATATGGCGTTTGCCAACTACGGCCCACTTTGGCGTCAAATGAGAAAGATTTGCGTCATGAAGCTCTTTAGCAGAAAACGGGCCGAGTCATGGGCCTCTGTTCGAGAAGAAATCGATTTAATGGTTCAGACTCTGAAAAAACATACGGGTTCACCCGTTAACGTTGGCGAGCTTGTATTTGCTCTAACTCGAAACATAACGTACCGAGCCGCTTTTGGGTCGTTCGCTCGAGACGGTCAAGACGAATTCTTAAAAATACTACAAGAGTTCTCAAAACTATTTGGAGCGTTTGATATAACAGAGTTTTTACCGTGGATGAGATGGTTTAGTAACCGCGGTTTCAGCAAGCGGTTAGAAAACGCTAGGATATCGCTGGATGGGTTCATTGATAAAATCATTGACGCTCATATCGAAAAGAAGAAATGTAGAAAACAAGACGATGATGGTTTGGACGATGACATGGTCGATGAATTGATGGCCTTTTATAGTGATCAAGAAAACGCCGATAAATCTAATAATGATTCTCAGTCTTCGCTTAGACTCACAAGAGATAACATCAAAGCCCTTGTCATGGTACGTAAAAAAGTAGCTAAATATATTTATATACACAACGTACGTACATATGATGAACGTACACAATATATTAGGAATATATATAATTAAAATGGAATATGTATGATTTAATAGGATGTGATGTTTGGTGGGACTGAGACGGTGGCGTCTGCGATTGAATGGGCGATGACGGAGTTAATGAAGAATCCTCAAGAACTCAAGAAAGTGCAGCAAGAACTGGCTGACGTCATCGGACTCAATCGTCAATTTCACGAATCTGATATGGAAAATCTACCATACTTGAGATGTGCCATGAAAGAGACGTTGAGGCTACACCCTCCCATTCCTCTTCTCCTCCACGAAGCTGCTGCTGATTCCGTTGTCTCCGGCTACTCAATCCCTCGTGATTCTCGGGTCATGATCAATGTCTATGCCATTGGGCGAGACGGATCGGTTTGGTCTGAACCGGATAAGTTTAGACCGGGTCGGTTTATGGATAGCAAGGCTCCGGATTTTAAAGGTAGTGACTTTGAGTTTCTACCGTTTGGGTCGGGTAGAAGATCATGTCCGGGTATGCAATTGGGGCTTTATGCTATGGAGCTAGCGGTCGCACACATGCTTCATTGTTTTGAGTGGGAGTTGCCGGAAGGACTTAGCTCAGGCGATCTGGACATGACTGATATGTTCGGTCTCACTGCGCCTAGAGCCACTAGACTTATAGCCGTTCCCAGCTACCGCCTAAAATGTCCAATGGTGATTTGAATTGTGTTTTGTTGAAACTCTTTGAAATGCATATGTTTAAATATTGTCTTCTGGTTTCATGATTGTTAAACAGTGTGTTGTTGTTTAGACATTCCAATACAAGCTAGTGTCCAGAAATATTTATGTCAACTAGAATATTCCAAACTAAAACAATTGGTAACTAACTAGAACATGTTATTTCCTAATCATCGTTCGGTCATATATACAACTTAATATATATATATATATATATATAATAATAATGAGGTGGAGATTGAGATACGGCTACCGTCGATGTGGTGTGAAGGATGACTTGTCGTGAACCACAAGGTACGTAAATGAAAAAGCCAAAAGATTTGTCACGATTCTCTCTACGATTATCTAATACGTACATGCATATATAATCTGTTTATTCAGTTGTAAAAAGAATCATGTAACCGTAACTATACGATTTTCGGAGGAAATCATATATAATAAATAGCAAGGAGTTTTGCCTACTTGTCGTCCAAAGAGAAAAATAAGAAAATTATTTTATATTTAATAAATTTAATTTTTTCGAAAATTGTTTGTAATTATCTCTATTATTTCTCATAATTTGTATTTTTTATATTTAATTAATTTAATATTTTCGAAAATTGTTTGTAATTATCCCTTTTATTTCTCATAATTTATTTTATCATATATTATTTATTAATATAATATTTTCGAAATTTCAATAAATTTACTAAAAAGTATACAATATCTTTTGGGACAATCACAAAACTACACCATTTGAAAGTGAATTCACAAAACTACACCTCCTGAAAGTGACTTTTTAATTCTACACCTATTTCATAACCAAAAAGACAATATTACCCTCTGTCTTCTTCTTCTTCTTCTTTTTTTTCTTCTTCTTCTTCTTCTTCTTTTTCTTCTTCTTCTTCTTTTTCTTCTTCTTCTTCTTCTTCCTCTGAATCTCAATCTCGATCTCGATTTCTCCATCGTTTCATCGTCGCCGTATCGTATTGATCTCGATCTCGTCGTCTAGATCTGGATCTCGCCTTCATAATCTAGATTTCGCCGTCTCTTCATCGTCGTCTAAATCTGGATCTCGCCGTCTCTTCATCGTCGTCTAGATCTGGATCTCGCCTTCATAATCTAGATCTCGCCGTAGCTACATCGTCTAGATCTCGCTTTAGCTTCATCTTCTCGATCTCGCTTCAGAATCACGCCGTAAAGGTAATAATTGATGTGTTTAATGGATTTTTCATTCAGTTATAAGAGTTATTGGTGATACATAAGTGATTTCTCATTTAGTAATTGATGTGTTTTAATGGATTTTACTTTTTGGCAGATGAATGCAAATTTAGTCAATGAAAAACTAGATATCCTTATCAAATATTGTTACTAACCTAACCATTTGATAACATCCAAAATCTTTTGGAAGAGAGAAACAAAAAAAAGGTAAAAATGTTATAAATGTTATAAAGAGAATAATACCTTAAATTGATGGTTTGTGTGTGTTAATAACTCAACTGTTTCACCAGTATAATATGTTACAACGTTTTAATGGCAAGTGTTATGAGTGTTATAAGTATTATAAAGCACAAGTTGTATAAAATCAAGTGTAACAGTATCATAAAGTATTAGTTATAAAGTGTAATTCTGAACCTAACTTGACTTAATGATTAAACTGTATATGATAGTTATGATACATCACCGTATATAATAGTCATTAGTGACTTAATGATTCAATTGTTTCCACATATTTTTGGCAGATTGACTTAATGTATTTTTTTTTGTTTTTTGAATATGATAGGTTTGTCAGACAGATTAAGGAATTGTGTCCCTGAAGCTCTTGGAATACATTGCTATGAGGATCTCTTACTTATTGAAGCTCAAGGATGCGAAGATATCAGAGTTGAGGAAGAAACTAGCATCAGATATCTTTGTTGAAATCTTAACATTTATCTGATGTCTGAGCTTTCTCTTCTTGATTAGGTCTGAACTTTTTTGAAATCTCAACAACTGTTGGTTTATAACACTTATAACACTTATAACATTTATCTGATATTTTTGAGAAGTTTGTTCTATAACACTTATTACAAAAAAAAACAAACGTTATAATATTTATAACACTTATAACACTTATAATAAACGGAACCCATTTTAAAACGATATAATGAATTATAACACTTATAATATTTATAATAAACGGAGCCCATATCGTAAAATATCAAAAGATCTAGAGTTTCTCTTCGATGGCGGTTTCCTCTATAGATTCATCTCTTCTTACTAGTATCTTATGACAAGTCTTGCATTAAATAGGGCATTAAACATGTACACGTGGAAAGTAAAAGACAGTAAGCTAATGTAATTTATAACATTTATTATAAGTGTTATAAGTGTTATAAGTGTTATAAAATCCGAATCATTTGGAAGTTTTACTAGTATCTAATGACAAGTCTTGCATTAAATAGAGCAACAAACATGTGCACGTGGAAAGTAAAAGACGAGTAGCGAATAGAATTTATAACATTTATTATAAGTGTTATAAGTGTTATAACATCCGAATCATTTGGAAGTCTTACTAGTATCTTATGACAAGTCTTGCATTAAAAATTGAATGAAACCACATAAATGGTGAAAATAAATCAAATTGCAGCTACACAACTAGTCTCCATAAGACATATCTTGGCTGATGGAGGTAAGAGAACCACATCTATCAACATCAATAACAAATTCCCAAGAAGAATTTGTTGACTTCCACTGCCCACAAACACAATAGAGATCAAGCATCTGCGTTGTAGAGAATAATGATTCAGCATCAACAATAGTACTTATAATACTACTTATCAACATCAAACAATGGTTCAGCTTATAATACTACTTATCAACATCAAACAATGGTTCAGCTTATAATACTACTTATCAACATCAAACAATGGTTCAACTTATAATACTTATAATAGTAGATTGTGAAATTTATAAAATATCAAAAAGGTATGACAACAAATGCTCTACCTAATCCAAGTTTTTGCTCATACGCCTAATCTCTTAATTATCAATTTCTTAATTATTCAATTTATTTCATTAACATGGAGAATCCATGAAAAGGAGGAATAATTACCTTTAATTATAAATCTGAGAAAATAGTTTCAGATCTTAGATCGTCGTATGTGAAGCTCTTCTTCTTCTTAGGCTTATTTGTCTTTGATAAACGAGATTTTACCCCGCTTAATCTAATATCTTAATGTAGTATTTAAGATGTCAAACCAAATCAGGAGCAAACAATGTATTTGAATTTATGCGAAACAAACTCAGTTTAAGTGTGATCAAAGGGTTGTTTGTTTGATGTTTTTGTAACCGAAGATTTAACAAAACGAAAAAACGAGAATTAAAGGTTTTGAAAGATTAATAAAAAGCTAAACAATCAGGTTAAGGTGTTTTAAAGGATGATTAAACTTTCGAATTTCAAATTGTCTTTTATAAAATTTACTTTAAGGTTTTGAAAACGATTTTAGATCAATCCACTCTCGTGGCAATGATCCTTTTCTCAACGATTAAACTAAAACAATGTCTTGGATAGTTTAATCGTCGAGAAACTTTAAGGACAAATCAATTCTAACCACCAAGCTTATTAACACAGATCTCTCGGTTAAGCTAGGCTTGGTTCTAAGGTAATTGTTCAGGAGGCTTTATAATCTCTCGATTCATAAAGCTTCCTGGGTTCGATAATCGAATGGCCAACTCGATTAAAGCTTTAAGGATGTTACCAAAGACTAAAGTTTTCAATCAATTAAGTTTTAGACAATTATCTATCCTAGATTCAATCAAACCCCTTTTTACCCTAACCCAATTGTCTATTTGAAACTACTCACAAATCATATTGAGATTCATAACAATTTGATTCAAGGAAACCATAAGCATAAACAAATAAACAAACAGAACAAAGGGTAAAGAAATCTCTTATTCAATGATGATGATGAAGATTACAATGTGGCCAAGAAGCAATCACCAAGAAATCTTCCCAGTCTCCAAAAACAAAAACAAAAACTAAGATAACAAGATAGGAGGGTGGCTGTGTGTTTTTACCCTAATACAAAATCCAAACCGAAAATTAAAAATAAAGGAAAACCGAAATTGTGATTGGTTTTTCCTTTTTACACATAAATAACCAAAAATCTTATAAAATTTCGCAGCCTTTATCGGTCAAGGCAAACCGATACAGGCTGGCCGATACGCGCTTCGGCAAATCTTCCTTCGGCTCAGTTTTCCTCGTATCGGCTAGGCTAAGCCGATACGACAGGTCGGTACGTGTCTTCGGGTCTTCTTCTCTTGTATCGGTCACTCCAAACCGATACGGTTGGCCGATACAAGCTTCGGTGAAACTTCTGTCTTCTATATCGGCCACCAGAAACCGATATGCTTGGCCGATACGGACTTCAGCAAACCTTCTGTCAAGAGTATCGGCCAACGAAACCGATACAACATGCCGATGCAAGTGTATCGGTTTCTTTTTGGCTTAAATTCATCAATTTCGCCGTCTTTATGCTCCAAAACCTGAAATACACAAAACAAACCAAAATGCAACCTATATGACACTAAATGCAACCTAAATGAATGAGTTCTAATGCATAACCTAAAGTAAAATGTGTAAAATATGCAAGTTATCAACTCCCCCAAACTTATCCTTTGCTTGGTCCTCAAGCAAGAGAACTAACATCAAAGTTTAAAAGGGTATAGAGGCGGGGACCTCAGAACCAAAAGTAACGCGAAGAGTGTAGTGAACGAGTATCCTAAACATAGTATCCTATCGCAACCGAGCTAGTTCTACCTATTGCCATTCATCTCAAACTCCGTCTAAATCCGTTATTATTACCAAAAGCATGTGATCCACTTGTCTAGTCTAAGCACCTTTCACATTCAATTAAGCATAGTCAAAACATGAAACATGATCAAGAATTTCCAAGAGTTTTTCTATTTGTCTAGGTAAGAACGGGATTTCGAATCAAACGAGGAGGCTAACACTCAGGCATGTGGTTAGTTGTAGCTCGGTTTCTCTCGGGGAGTGAAAGGGTTAAGCAAAATCGGGAAAGACAAGAAGCAATGCAAATCCGGACATCCATCCCTATACAATTCTAATCTCTAACCCATCTTTTCACTCTCTACACACTTAAGCATTCAAACACCGAGTTTTCTTTCATTTTTTTTTTCTTAACTACCTTAGGGGTTTTATTTGGCTAACTTTCTCTTTTTTTTTTTTTTTTTTTTTTTTTATTTTTCTTTTTCGATTTTTCTGTTTTTTTTTTTTTTTTCTTTTTTTTTTAGTAGCCATTCTTTACCCCTAGGAGTTTTACAATTTAACTCGTGTTTATTTTCTGAAAATACGTTTTAGTTCAAAGATGTGTTTCCCGTTATCCCGTCTACAAACTAGCATATGATAACCTAGCCAAATGGATGTCCTTCCTTGTCGCTCCCTATACTTTCAAGTTTTTGCGAAACCAAACAATCACTAAATGAAAAGAATTCTCACAAGTGTTTGGGTTTAGGCGAAGGGGGTGAGAGGGGAATCATCCTTATAATGAGAATGACCGGATTGCGCTTAAGGTGTTTCGGTTTAGGAAGCCACAATCCGTAGAAATCACAAAGCCATAGAAATACTCTTAAAAACTCTCAATCGATCATGCTAATTAGAAGTCAAGTTTAGGTTCAAATAATTTTTGAAGGCTACCTAGAACTATCAAGCTTCATAACCACACTATTGGCTTTTTAAACATCAATGTCTAGGGTCGAGATTTCAAGATTTTCGGCGAGTTCTAAGTCGTTTGAGGAAGACACTACACCTAAGATACCGTTCAAAACACTAGACGCGTCGCTTTATAAGGCTAAAATCATCATAGATCCCCTATGCATATGACCTAAATGAACTAATCCTAAATGCATTTTTTTTTATGTTTTTGGGTTTTTTCGTTTTTTTTTTTTTTTTTTTTTTTTTTTGTATATGTCACTAATATGAAACTATATGACTACTCCCCCAAACTTAAATCACACAGTCTCTGTGTGAAGAAAGTATTTGGAGAAGATCCTATATGCAAAAACAACCTAAAAACTACATGCAATGAATGTGAAAAAGCATATGTACAAGGGTGGAGGGTTACCTCAATAGTAGTAGCTATCCGGGGCGTCGTCTTCTCCATCGGAGGAGAATGTGGGGGACTCGTTGTCCGAGAGAGCTGCCGATGGGCGTCGGACGGTGCGGCTGCGTCTCCTAGGTGCAGGTGCGTCTACCTGCGGATCACGCACTACCAGCTGCCTGTCTTGGGTCGAACCGCAGCTTGCGCAAGACAAACCTCTCTTGATGGTCTTCTTCAAAGACCTGACCTCGCGCACCAATTTCCTAATGGTGCGGTCTTGGAAGCGGTTCCAGCGATCCATCCTTTGTACGTCCATGTACATGTCTTGCAGCGGACCGGGCTGCCTAGGCGCGGAGGAGGGGCCTGGATAGTATCGCTCGGGACCGTGGATGGGTATCCCGGTAGAGCTGGGCTCGTAGGTACTCCTCCCAGCTGGCCTTTGGGTTCTTTTCGGAGCGCGTACCGAGGACAACGGGGCTGCAATGACGTCGTGGAATTGGTGCCAGCTAAGCTCGAAGTGTATCGCGCCGGTTCCGTTGAAGCTCGTGGCTGCGTGGTTGGGGAGACGGACGATTCGCTGGACGTCGTTTTTCTTGAACGAGTACCCATACTTACCCTCGTATTCTCCGACGATCATAAGCTGCTTGGCCAAGTAAGGCATATCCATGAGGGTCGGATGCTCTGCCTTACCCAATAAGGGTATGCGCCACCGGTTTAGAAAGGGCGTAATCCATCCGCCTATGCTCAGCTTCGGTGTGGCGTCGGTGCGAGTCCAAGCCCAACGCTTTAAGTCCAATAGGCCGTTGATGAATAGCCTAAGCGCGCTCGGATAGTGCTCTTCCGTTGTAGGGAACAAGCTCGGATCGCGGCGTGAGCGTCGAAGTATCGGTACCAAGCCCTGCTGCAGATACATCATCTCGTTGTTGTTCACCTGCCCTGCCTCGCGTCTAGGAAAGAATACGTGCGAAAGCAGTTTCTGCACGTACCTTATCGCCGGATGGCGGATCATCGCACTTTTCGATCTCCCGGGTTGGTAGAATCCGTTGGCGATGAAGTTCCAAAGCTGTGCGCTCTCTCCCGGTTGGTTGCTGAGCTCGGGTTAACCGTCTCCCGGAATGCCGAGGATCCTTGCCCAGATTTCGAGCGGTCCCCCGTAGGTACTCCCGTCGTTTCCCTTGAATGTGCATGCGATACCATTGCTAGTGGATGCAAGGGATAGGGTGGCTAGAAACTGACACGTTTCCTCCTTGTACGCGATTTTCTCTCTCCCTAAGACCCATTCTAGCCCCATGTTGCGCAAAATCTCTTTTACCTCGTCGTAGATACCCAATTTCTTGAGTGTATCCGGATCCGGGAATCGCGACGGAACGAAGGTTATCTCCATTAGCGCATCATAGAGTTCTCGGGGCGACGGTTGCTTCTTCGGGTCGCGTTCGAGAGGCGTTCCATTTGCCCTCGGTGGGAACGTGAAACCTCGCGGAGCCGGAGCCAACTCTTCCTCGTCGTAGGAATCGTAAACGAAGTCGTAGTCTTCCCCTTCTCTCACGACTTCGGGTGCATCACCCTCTCTCACGACTGCGGGTGCATCGACTTCTCTCACGACTGCGGGCTCATCACGCTTCTTTTTCGCGTTGCTCCTTCGCGATTTGCTCTTTCGCGGCTCCTCCCTCGGTTCCTCTCTTGGTTCCTCTCTTGGAACCTCTCTTGGAACCTCATCGGTGGGTTCCCTTATCACCACCGAGCCCGATCTCGTCCTTCTTCTCGGTGGTTCATCATCCACTGCCTTGCCGTTTCCTTTCTCAGCCTTTGAAGCTATCTTTGGTCCCATGTGTTCTTATGGTGAATTTGGGCGTTTTTGGAGAAGGCTCGGATTGGTTGATTGGTTGAGACGACCTGAAAGAGATGGAGGAGACAAAGAGAATGAGCCAAAAATCAGCTAATTCCGTCAACAAACAAGAGAGAAATCAAAGTTTTAAAATCGCAACAATGGAGAACAAGAAAGGGGAGGTCGATATCGGCTATGAGTTTTAGGACAAAAGCCCTAGGTTACTATTTATATTCAGCCGATATATCCAAAAAATTAGCGCGTATCGGTTACCTGGCCGATACAATCAAACCGATACGATATTGTATCCGGTTTTCTGTATCGGCGTGTGGTCGAGTTTGGCTTATTTCGCGTTGTATCGGTCACAGCAGACCGATACAACATGCCGATATCCGTGCTTTTCTTCTGTTTTCCCTGTATCGGTCCCAGTAGACCGATACAACATCCCGATACGAATGACTCCACTTTTTGTTTGCCTTGTATCGGTCCCAGCAGACCGATACAACATCCCGATACGAACGTCTCCACTTTCTGTTTGCCTTGTATCGGTCCCAGCAGACCGATACGTCTCGTCGATATCGGCCAAAGCTTGCCGATATGGCTGGCCGATACGTAACTCCTGGATATTTCTCCTCGTTTTCACCTGGAAACACACTACTAGGTAACCAAAAAAAATGGTTAGAATTATGAATATGAGAATGCTAAATTAAAAACAAAGATTATGTACAAGGATAGACATGGGACTTCCTCCCAAGTGAGCTTGTTTATAGTTACGTAGCTTGACTTTACCCCTTTGTTTTAAGCAACGTTTGGATCCGAAAGAGACAATGAGTCTCCTCCGGTTGCAGCTTCGTTTGCGAAGTACGGTTTGAGTCTTTGACCGTTTACTGCAAACTCCCCTCCGTGCTTGTCCCAAAGCACCACAACTCCGAGTGGTTTCACCTCCTTGATCTTAAAAGGGCCGGACCAACGGGATTTCAGCTTTCCCGGGAATAGTCTAAGCCGCGAGTTGAATAACAGCACCAAGTCGTTCACCTTGAACTCTTTCTTGATGATCTTCTTGTCGTGGAAGGCTTTGGTCCGCTCTTTGTAGATCCTCGAGCTCTCATAGGCGTGTTGGCGTATTTCGTCCGAATCCTCGAGCTGAAATTCCCTCTTCTCTTTCGCGCTCTTAATATCGAAGTTGAGAAGCTTGATTGCCCAGCTGGCTTTGTACTCGAGCTCTACCGGTAAATGGCATGCTTTCCCATACAGCAAGTTGAAAGGTGTCGTTCCCAAGGGCGTCTTAAATGCTGTCCTGTACGCCCAGAGAGCGTCGTCCAGTTTAACGGACCAATCTTTCCTCGTTACACCGACCGTTTTCTCGAGGATGGCTTTGATTTGTCGGTTGGAAACCTCAACTTGGCCACTTGTTTGGGGATGATAAGGTGTTGCCACCTTGTGCTTAACACCGTGCTTCTTGAGAAGACTCTCAAAGACCTTGTTGATGAAATGGGATCCACCGTCACTAATCACAACCCTGGGAACTCCGAATCGAGGGAAGATTATCGTCTTAAAAAGACTAACAACGGCTTTTGAGTCGCTCGTTGTGCAAGCTACAACTTCTACCCACTTGGAGACATAGTCTACCGCCACAAGGATGTACTTCTTGCCATACGATGATGGGAAGGGTCCCATGAAGTCTATACCCCACACATCAAAAATCTCAACCTCCATGATAGGGTTTTGTGGCATCTCGTTCCGCTTGCTTATATTGCCCTTCCTTTGGCAAGGATCGCAGCGTTGAACATACTCGTGAGCGTCCTTAAACATCGTGGGCCACCAAAAACCAGCTTGTAAGACCTTGGAGACCGTCTTAAAGCTCGCGAAATGTCCCCCATAGGCTGAACCGTGGCAATGAGTAAGAATGCCGTTCACCTCTTCATCCGCTACACACCTCCGATATAATCCATCTTTGCACAAGGTGTAGAGGTAAGGTTCGTCCCAATAGAACCGTTTCAAGTCGTGGAAGAATTTCTTCTTTTGATGACGCTCCAAGTCATGCGGTTCTCTTCCCGTGGCCAGGTAGTTCACGATGTCCGCGTACCATGGCTCCTTCTCTATAGCAAAGAGTTCCTCAATCTCGTGCTCTTGCTCCCCCCGAACTTTCTGTAGCATGACTGTCATTAGCTGCTCTTCGGGGAATGAGTCGTCGATGGGCAGTAGGTCGTCTACGCGCAGCCGCGACAAGTGATTCGCGACTCCATTCTCGACGCCCTTCTTATCTTTGATTTCCAAGTCAAACTCTTGGAGCAGCAGAATCCACCGTAGCAGCCGCGGTTTCGCATCTTTCTTTGCAAGCAAATGTCTCAATGCTGCGTGATCGGTGTAGACTATCACCTTTGAGCCAACCAAGTATTGCCTAAACTTCTCGAAAGCAAAGACGATGGCTAGGAGTTCCTTTTCTGTGGTCGCATACTTTGACTGCGCATCGTCCATCGTCTTACTAGCGTAGTAAATGACGTGGAGCTTCTTCTCCTTTCGTTGTCCCAACACCGCACCAACGGCGTAGTCACTAGCATCGCACATGATCTCAAAGGGTAGATCCCAATCCGGTGGCTGCACAATAGGAGCGCTAATCGGCTCTTGCTTGATCTTGTGGAAAGCGCTTAGACACTCGTCGTCGAACACAAAATCGACGTCCTTGCATAGCAATCTCGTCGGCGGTCTAGCTATCTTCGAGAAGTCCTTGATGAACCTCCCGTAGAAACCCGCGTGACCGAGAAAACTCCTTATGCTCTTCACTGAATTTGGAGCTCCGAGGTTGGCCATAACGTCGATCTTTGCTTTATCGACCTCAATACCCTTTTCGAAATCCGATGACCCAAAACGATGCCATCTCTTACCATGAAGTGGCACTTCTCCCAATTCAGCACCAAGTGGCATTCCTCGCACCTTTTAAGCACCCCGCAAAGATTAGACAAACACGAGGCAAACGAAGAACCGTAGACGAGAAAAATCATCCATAAAAACCTCAACAATGTTTTCGATTAAATCCGAAAATATGGACATCATGCATCGTTGGAACGTCGCGGGTGCATTACACAACCCAAACGGCATTCTACGATACGCAAACGTACCATAGGGACATGTAAAGGTGGTTTTCTCTTGGTCCTGGGGGTGGATGGGTATTTGGAAAAATCCGGAATACCCATCGAGAAAACAATAGTATGGATGGTTGGCTAAGCGTTCAAGCATTTGGTCAATGAAGGGCAGGGGGAAATGGTCTTTTCGAGTTGCAGCGTTTAGCTTTCGATAATCGATGCAAACTCTATGACCCGTGATTGTTCTAGTTGGGATTAATTCGTTTTTATCGTTCTTAACCACGGTAATTCCACCCTTTTTCGGTACTACATGAACGGGAGAGATCCAATTGCTATCGGATATTGGGAAAATTTGATAAACGAGATTTTACCCCGCATAATCTAATATCTTAATGTAGTATTTAAGATGTCAAACCAAATCAGGAGCAAACAATGTATTTGAATTTATGCGAAACAAACTCAGTTTATCAAATTGGCGCCGTTGCCGATTCAGGAACTCGAACAATTATTAGAATTTTGAAACTACTTGGGATTAAGTTTCAGTTTCGATACTAACTTGTTCTCTTTCCTTGTGATTTTCGTTTTGTAGGTGTATGCAAAGAAGAAGTCACCGACAAAGTGACAGCTTGCTCTTCTTCGCAGACATCAAAGCACACGAAAGAGCTATCTCACGAGAAAGAAGAACCAGCCTCCACTCCGACTCATCCACATCAGACACTTCGGGTTCAGAATCAGAATTCGAGATGGGTGACGCAAACAACGCACCTAACGTTGCACGCACCATTGGTACAGCGGATGTGCCATCAAACATCACAAACCGTAGTGGCATCACACCACCAGCCATCGCCAACAATAACTTTGAGATAAAGTCTAGTCTAATTAACATGGTGTCCAGCAACAAGTTCTACGGGCTGCCTAGTGAAGACCCCATTGATCACCTTCACCAGTTTGACATGCTTTGCGACACGGTGAAGATCAATGGTGTCAATGAGGACATGTTTAAGCTGCGCTTGTTCCCCTTCTCACTCGGGGACAAAGCGCACATATGGCAGAAAAACCTTGTGAAGGACACCATAACTTGGGAAGCATGTAAGACGGCTTTTCTCACAAAGTTCTTCTCGGTGGTGAGGACATCAAAGCTGCGAAACGAGATCTCCGCTTTCGCACAAAAAGACCAAGAAACGTTCAGCGAATCTTGGGAACGATTCAAGGGTTACACGGTGAGATGCCCGCACCACGGTTTCACGGGAGAAAGCCTACTAAGCACGTTCTATCGGGGCCTAAAACCGAAGTTCAGGATTCTTCTCGATTCAGCTAGCCAAGGAAATTTCCTTGGGAAGACGGAAGCCGATGGACAGCTTTTGGTGGAGAACTACGCCCTTAGCGATAGCAACTACGGAGAGGACTATGATCGCACCATCCGCAACTCGGGGAACGATGAGCGAGTTCAAGAGAGAGATAAAGGCGGTGAATGAGAAGGCTGGATAAGCTACTCATGTCCAACCAAGTGGGCATAAACTACGTTGGTAGTGGCGATGAACAAATACCCCCAACGAGAGGGAAATCAAGAGGAGATTAACTACATGGGTAATCGAACGGTCGGCGTTTCAACAACTACTCGCAGCACCCAAACCTCTCCTACCGCAACAACAACGTAGTCAATCCCCGGGACCGGGTCTATCCCCGGGCGCAACAAGGAGGTTACCAAGGTAAACCTCAATACAACCAGGGGGGATACGCACCGAGACCACCACCAAATCGTCCTCCGGGCTACAACAACCACCCCGGTACTCAAGGAGCGGCTGCATCACCGGCTCCCCAAGGTAATCAAACCGCTCGATTCGTCGAAGCAAATCCTCGACGGCCAAACCCGAAATCACTTGGAGTTTAGCACGTTCAAGAAGGAAATTCGAGGCAAAGGTTGACAACTCGTACCACGACCTCAACGCGAAGTTTGAATCAATGAGCTCGCACCTGAAAGCTCTGGATAACCAAGTGGGGCAGATCACGTCATCCTCCAAACGACCAATGGGTCAACTCCCTGGTAAACCAGAAGCTAACCCGAAAGAGTATGTCAACGCTCTACATCTTCGTAGTGGCCGACAATTACCTTCTGGTGATCGCATCGAGGACAATGCGGACCAGGTGGGGGAGGTGGAACGATCCCACGAGGCAGATACCACGCTCCTGGATGAAGAAAGTGAAGAAGACGGTAAAGAGGAGGATACAGGACATCTGTATCGACCAGGAGTATCGGCCACGGTTGGCCGATATCGGTCACCAGTATCGGCCAAGGACAAGACCGATACGAGCGATAAGGAGACAGGACATTCGCATCGGCCAAGTGTATCGGTTTTGGACGACCGATATCGACCACCTGTATCGGCCACAAACAAGGCCGATACAGAGGAGAAAACTGCCAAACCGAAAAAGCCGGCCTACGTTACGTCTCCTTACGTGCCTAAGCTACCTTTTCCGGGTCGAGCTAAGAAACAACTGCTAGAGAAGTACAAAGCGCAGTTTGAAAAGCAAATGAAGGAAGTTCAAATTGCCATGCCACTCGTCGATGCCTTTAAACTCGTCCCTCACTATAGAAAGTTTCTAAAGGATGCGATCAAGAACAAGTTTCAAGACTTCGACGATACAGTAGTCCTCTCGCACGAATGCAGCGCAATCATCCAACGAAACTGCCCTAAAAAGCTGAGTGATCCGGGGAGTTTCACCATACCATGTGCCATCGGCCCCTTGGTTTTCGAAGGATGCTTGTGCGATTTAGGAGCTAGCGCCAGTCTTATGCCGCTGTCCATTGCCCAGAGACTTGGGTTCTCATCCTTAAAGCCAACTAGGATCTCCCTAGTACTCGCCGATAGGTCGGTAAGGATACCCGCGGGTGTGTTAGAAGACATTCCGGTCAAGCTAGGAAACGCTTTCATCCCCACTGATTTCATCGTCTTAGCAATGGACGAGGAACCTAAGGACCCTCTTATCCTCGGTAGGCCATTCCTAGCCACAGCCGGAGCGATTATAGATGTGAAGAAGGGTAAGATTGATCTGCATCTCGGAGAAGACCTAGTCCAAAGGTACGACATCAACGATACGATCAAGAAACCGACCATTGATGGGCAGATTTTCTACATCGACTTGATGGATGAACTCGCGGATGAATTCTTGGAGGAGTTAGCGACGGAAGACGAGCTTCAGCTTGCCATGACCACCTTAGAAGAAGGAGGCCGAACAACGAGAGGAGACGTGATGGCGAGTCCAGAAAAGAATCGACTCCCACCCCATCGATGTGGAAGCCGAGTTTCTTGTCCTGCCCGAGGCGGTTACATACGACGCCAAGGCGATGACGACGGACGACGATGCTAGCAATGGTAAGTCTAGCGATGACGACGATTGGAGCGAACTCAAAGCGCCAAAGGTAGAGTTAAAACCCCTTCCCAACGGGCTAAGGTACGTTTTCTTGGGGCCTAACTCCACCTACCCGATAATTATAAACGCTGCGCTTAGCGACGACGAGGTTAAAACTTTAACTCATGAGCTAAAAAAAATTTAGGAAGGCAATAGGTTATTCTCTAGATGATATCAAAGGGATTTCACCCTCTTTGTGCATGCACCGGATACATCTAGAGAACGAATCTATGTCCTCAATAGAACACCAACGTCGGCTGAACCCAAACCTCAAAGAAGTTGTTAAGAAAGAGATAATCAAGCTATTGGATGCGGGGATAATTTTCCCAATATCCGATAGCAATTGGATCTCTCCCGTTCATGTAGTACCGAAAAAGGGTGGAATTACCGTGGTTAAGAACGATAAAAACGAATTAATCTCAACTAGAACAATCACGGGTCATAGAGTTTGCATCGATTATCGAAAGCTAAACGCTGCAACTCGAAAAGACCATTTCCCCCTGCCCTTCATTGACCAAATGCTTGAACGCTTAGCCAACCATCCATACTATTGTTTTCTCGATGGGTATTCCGGATTTTTCCAAATACCCATCCACCCCCGAGACCAAGAGAAAACCACCTTTACATGTCCCTATGGTACGTTTGCGTATCGTAGAATGCCGTTTGGGTTGTGTAATGCACCCGCGACGTTCCAACGATGCATGATGTCCATATTTTCAGATTTAATCGAAAACATTGTTGAGGTTTTTATGGATGATTTTTCTGTCTACGGTTCTTCGTTTGCCTCGTGTTTGTCTAATCTTTGCAGGGTGCTTAAAAGGTGCGAGGAATGCCACTTGGTGCTGAATTGGGAGAAGTGCCACTTCATGGTAAGAGATGGCATCGTTTTGGGTCATCGGATTTCAGAAAAGGGTATTGAGGTCGATAAAGCAAAGATCGACGTTATGGCCAACCTCGGAGCTCCAAATTCAGTGAAGAGCATAAGGAGTTTTCTCGGTCACGCGTGTTTCTACAGGAGGTTCATCAAGGACTTCTCGAAGATAGCTAGACCGCTGACGAGATTGCTATGCAAGGACGTCGATTTTGTGTTCGACGACGAGTGTCTAAGCGCTTTCCACAAGATCAAGCAAGAGCTGATTAGCGCTCCTATTGTGCAGCCACCGGATTGGGATCTACCCTTTGAGATCATGTGCGATGCTAGTGACTACGCCGTTGGTGCGGTGTTGGGACAACGAAAGGAGAAGAAGCTCCACGTCATTTACTACGCTAGTAAGACGATGGACGATGCGCAGTCAAAGTATGCGACCACAGAAAAGGAACTCCTAGCCATCGTCTTTGCTTTCGAGAAGTTTAGGCAATACTTGGTTGGCTCAAAGGTGATAGTCTACACCGATCACGCAGCATTGAGACATTTGCTCGCAAAGAAAGATGCGAAACCGCGACTGCTACGGTGGATTCTGCTGCTCCAAGAGTTTGACTTGGAAATCAAAGATAAGAAGGGCGTCGAGAATGGAGTCGCGGATCACTTGTCGCGGCTGCGCGTAGACGACCTACTGCCCATCGACGACTCATTCCCCGGCAACGGCGCCAATTTGATAAACGAGATTTTACCCCGCTTAATCTAATATCTTAATGTAGTATTTAAGATGTCAAACCAAATCAGGAGCAAACAATGTATTTGAATTTATGCGAAACAAACTCAGTTTAAGTGTGATCAAAGGGTTGTTTGTTTGATGTTTTTGTAACCGAAGATTTAACAAAACGAAAAAAACGAGAATTAAAGGTTTTGAAAGATTAATAAAAAGCTAAACAATCAGGTTAAGGTGTTTTAAAGGATGATTAAACTTTCGAATTTCAAATTGTCTTTTATAAAATTTACTTTAAGGTTTTGAAAACGATTTTAGATCAATCCACTCTCGTGGCAATGATCCTTTTCTCAACGATTAAACTAAAACAATGTCTTGAATAGTTTAATCGTCGAGAAACTTTAAGGACAAATCAATTCTAACCACCAAGCTTATTAACACAGATCTCTCGATTAAGCTAGGCTTGGTTCTAAGGTAATTGTTCAGGAGGCTTTATAATCTCTCGATTCATAAAGCTTCCTGGGTTCGATAATCGAATGGCCAACTCGATTAAAGCTTTAAGGATGTTACCAAAGACTAAAGTTTTCAATCAATTAAGTTTTAGACAATTATCTATCCTAGATTCAATCAAACCCCTTTTTACCCTAACCCAATTGTCTATTTGAAACTACTCACAAATCATATTGAGATTCATAACAATTTGATTCAAGGAAACCATAAGCATAAACAAATAAACAAAGAGAACAAAGGGTAAAGAAATCTCTTATTCAATGATGATGATGAAGATTACAAGGTGGCCAAGAAGCAATCACCAAGAAATCTTCCCAGTCTCCAAAAACAAAAACAAAAACTAAGATAACAAGATAGGAGGGTGGCTGTGTGTTTTTACCCTAATACAAAATTCAAACCGAAAATTAAAAATAAAGGAAAACCGAAATTGGGATTGGTTTTTCCTTTTTACACATAAATAACCAAAAATCTTATAAAATTTCGCAGCCTGTATCGGTCAAGGCAAACCGATACAGTGCTGGCCGATACGCGCTTCGGCAAATCTTCCTTCGGCTCGGTTTTCCTCGTATCGGCCAGGCTAAGCCGATACGA
Source organism: Cochlearia excelsa (assembly GCA_963556525.1). Taxonomy (NCBI): domain Eukaryota; kingdom Viridiplantae; phylum Streptophyta; class Magnoliopsida; order Brassicales; family Brassicaceae; genus Cochlearia; species Cochlearia excelsa. The sequence goes on along the minus strand of OY748331.1, from coordinate 88,256 downwards.
CAGGTCGGTACGTGTCTTCGGGTCTTCTTCTCTTGTATCGGTCACTCCAAACCGATACGGTTGGCCGATACAAGCTTCGGTGAAACTTCGTCTTCTATATCGGCCACCGTAAACCGATATGCTTGGCCGATACGGACTTCGGCAAACCTTCGTCAAGAGTATCGGCCAACGAAACCGATACAACATGCCGATGCAAGTGTATCAGTTTCTTTTTGGCTTAAATTCATCAATTTCGCCGTTTTTATGCTCCAACACCTGAAATACACAAAACAAACCAAAATGCAACCTATATGACACTAAATGCAACCTAAATGAATGAGTTCTAATGCATAACCTAAAGTAAAATGTGTAAAATATGCAAGTTATCAGTCTTCTATATCTATAAGATCTATAAGATCTACGTATGTGAAAATAGTTTCAGATCTATAAGAAGAAGACGAATTCGTGATCGGAGAAGCTGATTCCGACGACTGCGACGGAGAAGATGCTTCCAGATTTCGAGATCGGCGATTATCGGTTGTCTCCTTCTCCTTTTCCTTCTCTGGTTTCTTCGTTCTCTGTTCTGTATCGGCAAAAGAAGAAAATAATAACCTAATTAAATAAGGGTAATGAGGTCTTTTTACAGAGGAAGGAGGCGTAGTTTTGTGAAAATTTTTAATTGGGTGTAAAGTTGTAAAGGAAGGGAGCTTTTGGTGTAGTCTTGTGAATTTCTCATATCTTTTTGGTATTTTTAATTTATATTATAATTTAAAATATTTAATTGTTACTTATATTGAAATTTACTGAAAAGTGTATGATGTATTTTGTTATTTTAATTTATATTATAATTTAAAATAATTACTAATTACTAGAGAAAATTAAGGAAATTGTTTTATATTTAATTAATTTAATATTTTCATATATAATAAATGATAAGTAGTTTTGCCTACGTGTTGTCCAAAGAGAAAATTAAAAAAATTGTTTTATATTTAATACTAAATAGCAAGGAGTTTTGCCTACGTGTCGTCCAAAGAGAAAAATAAGGAAATTATTTTATATTTAATAAATTTAATTTTTTCGAAAATTGTTTGTAATTATCTCTTTTATTTCTCATAATTTATATTTTAATATTTAATTAATTTAATATTTTCGAAAATTGTTTTTAATTATCTCTTTTATTTCTCATAATTTATATTACCATATATTAATTATTAATATAATATTTTCGAAATTTCAATAAATTTACTAAAAAGTGTATAATATCTTTCTGATATTTTAATTTATATTATAATTTAAAATATTTAATTATTACTAATATATTGAAATTTACTGAAAAGTGTACGATGTCCTTTTGTTATTTTAATTTATATTATAATATAAAATAATTACTTATTACTAGAGAAAATTACGGAAATTGTTTTATATTTAATTAATTTAATATTTTCATATATAATAAATGATAAGTCGTTTTGCCTACGTGTTGTCCAAAGAGAAAATTAAGAAAATTGTTTGATATTTAATTAATTTAATATTTTCGAAAATTGTTTGTAATTATCCATTTTATTTCACATAATTTATATTACCATATATTTATTACTAATATAATATTATCGAAATTTCAATAAATTTACTAAAAAGTGTACGTTATCTTTTTGGTATTTTAATTTATATTATGTATACAATAAATGACAAGTAATTATATTATATAGATGGTATGACCCGCGCGCCTAAATAATTTTTTAAAAAAATACCAAATATACCAAAATTTTAATTTTTTTATAAATTTTATTAGAAATATATTATATAATAAATGACAAGTAATTTGGCTTATGTGTCTCTCAAAGAGAAAATTAAGGATATATTTTAATATTGGTTTATGATTATCCCTTTTATTTCTCAAAGGTTTATATTATTTATTAATTTAATATTTCTGAAATTTCATTAATATTTTTTAAAATATTATTATGTATTTAATTTAATATTTTCGAAATTTCAATAATATCTTCTAAAAATTATATGATAACAAGTTTTTGGATTTTAATTTATATTATAATTAAATATATTTACTTATCATTAATACTATTATTATAAATCATGCATAAAAATATGAGTAATTTAGCTTATGTGTCACGCTAAAAGAAAGTTAAAATAAAAAAAAAGTTATTTAAGATAAAAAAACAAGACACCTAACACCAGATCTAAAAAGAAAAAACCAAATTTTATTTTATAATGTGACTAAACCATATTAATGTTTGAAACAAGAAAACTAAAAAAAATAAGCAAATGATTTCGAAAACTAACGAGACAAACTGAAAAAACTTTTGAACAACAATAAAATCGATGAAATTTTAGTATCCATAATTGCAAAAAGAGTAACCAAACACAAGAATGTGTTTAATTATAAATAAGCGACTACATAGAAAATCTTAAAAGGAAAACTAAATCTAAATTATACAAAATCTATAAAAACATTAAAGTTCTCAAAATAACAATATATTTCCATATTATAAAATAAATTAATAATAAATATGGAAGTAACACATACATTTAAGAAATTAAATCGTATAAGGAACGTTGCTACAAAAAAGTAATTGTCAACAAAAAAATACAACAATCACATAAATAAAAACAAAACAAAAAATATATAAGTTCTATAGCACACATACATACGTAGAATCAAAACATATTAGCACACATATTATTTTTAAGTGTCAAACATATTATTTCGTAAAATAAAAACATACGTAACAAACACATGTTTTAATAGCACACATACATACGTTTTTAACAAATTTTCATTTTAATTGATGATTTTTATGTAAAATCTCTAACGAAGACTATATTTCTTTAACAAAAACTCAAAACTATAAAAATATTACAAATTTTGTATTTAATTAATATAAGTCCACCATAAAACACAAAACCACAATTTTTATATGTTTGTTCTTTTTCAAGTTTTCATTTTTTATTGTTAATATATTACATTTGGTTTTATTTATCTCATTGTGATGTTAGCATAATTTAAGAAAATTATTATTTTCATTAATATAGCATTTGAATTTGTTTTATTTATTTTTTCTAAAAATTATTTATGGCGCGGGTCAAACCACCTAGTATATATATATGTATATATATAAAATGTTCAATTAATAAGGATATGGCCAAATAAATAACAAACTATTTTTCTTGTGAAAATGGAAAAGTCCCCCCAACCAAAAATACAAGTTACAACTTTTACGTATAAGATATGTTTTGAATTAGAAACATATATAGAATCGTATTAAAATAATTTCGTTAAAGTAAATTATATATGTGTTACTCATCATTGATATTTAATAAACATAGAATGGCACAACAAGACAAGACGAGAAAGAAAAACAAAACTTAACTCACATGAGAAAAAGTGGTAAATCAGAGAGTCACTTTTTTTTTTTTTTTTTTTTCTTTTTCAGAGAGTCACTCTCTCTCCCGGTATTAAAATATAAAAAAGTATAATTCAAAATTACGAATATATCCAAACTTGTATGATATATATGTACTATAAAAGGGAACACATCTCGTGAATCACTCGGAACAAGAAGGAAAGGAAGCACTAGGCAATCCCCTCATCGCCACGACGTACGGGAGACCCATGAAATTACAGATATACCCTCTCTCGATTCTTCTGGTCCTCTTGGGTGCGAAAATGACAATGTCGTGGAAGCAGCACGACTACTCGGACGCACTATCAAAATCAATACTATTCTTCGAAGGCCAACGCTCCGGTTATCTTCCTAACGACCAGCGCATGACGTGGCGTCGTAATTCAGGTCTGAGTGACGGCTGGACACACCAAACCGATTTAACAGGCGGTTACTACGACGCCGGAGACAACGTCAAATTCAATTTTCCGATGGCTTTCACAACGACGATGCTAGCTTGGAGCGTAATAGAATTCGGAGAGCTCATGCCATCAATGGAGCTTAGGAACTCATTGTTGGCTATACGGTGGGGATGTAATTACCTCATCAAATCCGTTTCGCAGCTACCTAACCGTATCTTCGTCCAGGTTACTTTTTTTTTTAATGCCCATTTTAATTGAATTAATTGAATAAGAGTAGGGGTATTTTGGGGTAATTAATTTGCTAAGATTTAGGAAACGTATTCGTTTTACGGTTGCAAACAGAAACTTAACCCGTGAATACTACAACAACACTCTCTCTCCATTTACCTTTTTTGTCGTTGCGTCACACTTTTTTCGGCCCTCGCTTCCTTTTTTTTTACTTTATTTAATCACGAAAATAATATCATTAGATAATCTTCAAAAACCCACAATTTTTTTCAACTATTCATTGAGATCTTAGGGGATCCCACCTGCTAAGATCTCTTTAAGAAACACCAATGCATATGCTCTTCGAGCATCTATTTTATATTTTTGATTCTAAACAAAAAAAAATAAATTAATGATATTTTCATAGTATAATTTTATTTAGTTAATTAAATTTTAATATTTTAATAAAAATTAAACCATGCATTTAATGTAACAATTTTCATCTTTTTGCTTTATAACGCTTTCTCATTAAAATTTATAATTCTTTCTTAAATTATTGGGGAAATTCCATATTAATACATCAACTGAATTATTATTAGCTTTTTAATACACCAATTTTTTGATTGCACATAATAATACACCAATTATTTTTTTTGTTCATTTTAAAACGTGAACTATTGCACAAACTCAAATTATCTATCCATTTAACCAAATCACTGTCAGTTGACCGTTACATATTTTTTAAAACAAAAATATTTTTTTTCTGTTTTAATAAAAAGATACTTTAAAATTATGTAAAAAATCCAACAAAAATTACAAAAATCGGAAATATACAAAAGGTTCACAATATAAATTTAAAAAATAAAAATGAAAATGTTTTCACAAATTAAATTTAAAAATTGTTATTTTCCTATCTTTTAATTTTTTATGATTTTAAATTGTGAAATTATTATTTTTTGAAACTTTTATTTTTGTTACACTCTTTTTACATATTCTTAAATTTTCTAGTTTTTACATAATTATAAAGTATTTCTTTATTAAAATAACAAAATTTAGATTTTGTAAGAAAATAAACTAACGGTCAACTGACGGTCAACTAACAGTGATTTGGTTAAATGGATAAATGATTTGAGCTTGTGATTTAAAATAAGTAAGTAAAATAGTTTGTGGTTTAAAATGAACAAATAAAATAGTTGGTGTATTATTTTGGGCAATCGAAAAGTTGGTGTATTAAAAAGCTAATAATAATTTAGTTGATGTATTAATATGTAATTTTCCCGAAACTATTTACTAAAAAAAGGATTAATTTAGAGGTTTAATTAAATATTACTATGACTGATAAAAGTAGACAAAAACATATAAATAAAAAAAGGAAGTTGTGTTGTGATATATTATAATATGAACAATAAAGGTAGGAGATCCAATAGCAGATCATAATTGTTGGGAGAGACCAGAAGATATGGATACACCTCGCACTGCTTACGCCGTTAATGCACCTCATCCTGCTTCTGAAGTCGCCGGTGAAATCACCGCCGCTCTCTCGGCCGCTTCTATTGCATTCCGATCATCGGATCCTGCCTACTCACACACATTGCTCCAAAACGCAGTCAAAACGTTTGGATACGCGGATATGTACCGTGGTGCTTATAGCAGCAATGATGATATCAAAAACGACGTTTGCCCTTTCTACTGCGATTTCAACGGCTTTCAGGATGAGTTATTGTGGGGAGCTGCTTGGTTAAGAAAAGCCACAGGTAATGAAACTTACCTGAACTACATTGAGAGTAACCGTGAACCTTTTGGTGCTAGCGACAACATCGACGAGTTTGGTTGGGACAACAAAGTTGGTGGTCTTAATGTTCTCGTCTCTAAGGTTAATTATATATATACCTATTTTCTTTCCGGATATTTATATTGGAGTTGATTAACTAAGGGGTTTGATTGAATTGCAGGAAGTGGTAGAAGGGAAAATGTACAATTTAGAGGCGTACAAGGCATCTGCCGAGAGCTTCATGTGTAGTCTTGTGCCGGAGTCTCCCGGACCCCACGTGGAGTATACTCCAGGAGGTCTCCTCTACAAACCTGGTGGTAGCCAGCTTCAGCACGCCACCACCATTTCTTTCCTCCTCCTTGTTTACGCTCATTATCTTTCTAGAAGCTCTCTCTCCCTCACTTGCGGCGGCACCCTCGACGTCCCTCCTGATTATCTCCGTCGTTTAGCCAAAAAACAGGTTAGTCATTATTATTATAATGTCTATGTATATTATTATTGGTCTATATAAACCGTACGTTTTCATTAATGAAATGTATATATATATATATATATATTCCAAGGTGGACTATATATTGGGGGAGAATCCGATGGGAATGTCGTATATGGTAGGGTATGGAGAGAGTTATCCAAAGAGGATCCACCATCGTGGCTCATCACTGCCATCCATATTGGATCATCCAATACCCATCGGGTGCAAAGACGGTTCTGTTTATTTCAATTCCACTGAACCCAATCCAAACGTTTTGGTTGGAGCCGTGGTGGGTGGTCCTGGAGAGGACGATAAGTATGATGATGATCGCCCCGATTTTCGCAAGTCTGAGCCAACTACTTACATCAATGCTCCTTTCGTAGGTGTTTTGGCTTACTTTGCAGCCAATCCTGGTTTTAGATGAAGGATACCTTTGGAACTATTTATAGATGGATTTCATTTGTTTGTCAAAATGTCTCACATATATATATCTATATAGTTATTTTTGACGTATTCTTTTGAATTTTTCCAAATTTTTTTTTATTTATTTATACACTAAAACCATAATTTATGCTTCCCAAACAAAATCTATAATGATAATTTTATCTTTAACTTTTGATAACAATTTCAAAATAAGTTTTATATTAAACATACAAACATATATATTAATATTATTATAGTCTTAAAATTTAGTTAAATTTTGAATTAATAACAAGAAATAAATAAAACAATTATTTTCAACACAAAAATCAACCACTAATATTATATATTATGAATATATTTTTAAAAATATTTGTATATATAATCAAAATTATTTCTATTTTAAATAAATTTTGGGTAAATCTGATAGTACGGTTAAATTTTAAAAATTTAGGTTCGATTCGAATTTGGTTCCGGGTTTTCGGGTAGTAAAATTCTTTATCCGTTCGAGTTACTTATTTTTTGGATTGGTTTCGGTTCAAATATTTAAATTTTGTTTTGATATGTTAATTCGGATCCGAATATTTTTGTCTACCCTTATAATATAATAAATAACAATTTTCATAGTGTAAAATTCGGGTAACCCTGAAAATTCAATTCAATTTTACAAATTTAGGTTAATCAGATTTGGTTTCTGGTTTTCGGATAGTAAATTTTTCTACCCGTTCAAGTTATTTATTTTATAAATCGGTCTCAGTTCGAATATTTCTGTTTGGTTCGATGCATTAATTTAGATCAGAGTATTTTGTCCACCTTATAATATAATAAATAACAATTTCTATAGTGTAAATAATTTGGAATATCCCTAAGACATTATTTGTGAAGTGATTTTCACAAATAAACTTAGGTGTCATCACCACAATTAGTTTCAGCAAATAAATGATGACATGGCATAAACACTTAATATAAACCAATCAAAACTCTCTTATAAAAATATATTTTCCTAAATTTACATAATACACTAAATGGCCTTACCGGGCCTTACAAAGCTTTACGAATAACAAGGTTAAATAAATTAAACATATATGCCTATTAAACGGAGAAGACATAAAGGTTTGGGAAGACCTAGCGGGCAGAGAGGTGATTCGAAAGGGTCTAGGATGGATTGTAGGCAACGGAGAAGACATAAAGGTTTGGGAAGACCCATGGCTTGCCACAGATTCTCTCCTCCGACCAATTGGACCTAAGCCAAATTTGGAACCTCCTTTACGTGTCTCTGACTTGATCTCTACGGAAAATAGAGATTGGAACATCTTGGCAATACACCAACATTTACCTCAGTATGAGGGTTTGATCCGACAAAATATTTTGAGTATATCTCCAGCTCGTGATTCACGTGTTTGGCTACCGGAAATATCGGGATCATATACCACACGGTCTGGCTATAATCTTTTACGAGATCCGCTTGGTTCTTTCTCCAATCAAAACGAGTCTCGACTACCTTTGATTGGTTTAAATGTATTTGGAACCTCCGATGCCCCCCGAAAATTAAAACCTTTATGTGGAAGGCGATGAGTAGAGCTTTACCGGTAGGGGAAGCTCTTAGAAGACGTGGCTTGGCGGGCTCGTTTTGTGCAAAAGATGTGGAGAAGCGAGAGGATGAAATTCACCTTACCTTGAATTGTCCTTTTGCTCAAGAAGTCCGGGAAAAGGCCCCAATGATCTCAAAACCAGCGACCGGAATTACTGATCTACAACTCCTTCTTAAGGCTTGCTCCGGTGGTGTTAACCTCCCCCCCATTGGTTTTTCCTCGGCTTTGTCACCATGGATCTTGTGGATGCTTTGGAAAGCTCGGAATAAGTTAATTTTTGAAAACAGGTATTGCTCAGCGGATGATATCGTAGTAAAGATGGTGGTAGCTGCTCGCGAATGGACGGAGGCCCAGCCTTCACAAACCCCAACTCGGGTTAGCGTCTCATTCCCACTATACCCAGCCGACCCGCCCAATATAGATACTCTGTTTTGCTTTATTGATGCTTGCTTGGGCTCCTTCCTCCCTCCATTGTGGTATGGGATGGTGTTTTAAGAATGTGGATAATTCTATCTTATCAAAACATTCATGTGGTCGACGTTTTGTTCGCTCGGCTTTGGTAGCAGAAGCATTGGCTATGCGAGAGGCACTTCTTTCGGCAAAGTCAGCTCGCTTCTCACACCTTCGAGTTTTCTCGGACTGTCAGTCTTTGATCTCTCTTATCAAGAACAAGGAGCTTGTTAATGAAATTAGAAATATCCCCGTTGATATCTCTAGTTTATTATCCTCATTTGTCTCTCTATCCTTCTATTTTATTCCTCGTTCCCGCAATGTTGAAGCGGATGTTTTGGCTAAAGAAGTCTTAGTTATTGTAAACAACAATTACTCCTTCATTGGAGCTTAAACATTCATTGAAATGAAAAATTATGTTTGACAAAAAAAAAAAATATGCCTATTAAACATGAGAGTCTTACGTGAAAATGAAACTAAATGGTCCATGGATTACTTAAATTTTATAGGATCCATTGGATGAACCCATGCGTTTTGTGTGTTTTTATAAAGGGGAAATTCTTTTTAACCTAAAGATTTATATAGATTGGTGTACTTTTCTCTCATTCATTACTTACTTCTTTAAAATTATGCGTTTCTTAAACGAGTTTACAAAAAATAAATGGGAGATAAGAAATTACAACACTCATTTTTTCTTTAGCGAAGATCTTATGTCAAAAGAAAACGAAGATAACCCTCTATTAATGTTTATGAAGTTGATTAAAAATGTACGAAAGTAAAGTATTACTTAATTTCACCGCTATCCCTAAGACATTATTTGCTCAATAGAGTTAAGTTTTAGGGTCTCTGAATTATAAATATCATTTTAAATTGTTTATAGTTTCATGAACGCCAATTATTTTGGTTTTAATACAATTTTTCTTTACACGTATTCGTTCTTCATATATATTTCAATAACATGGATTATAACAATGAATATTTACAACCATAATTTTTAGAAAACCTATAATCATAATTTTGCTTTTACTGATTGTTTGTTTTAATAGTTAAATCAGTTACTTCAACATTTTTAAATTACTTTTCAAAAAACATAAACCCGCGCATGGCGCGGGAAAGCTACCTAGTATAACCTTATTAATTATGTTAAATATTTACTATGTTGAATATGTACTACAAAATATTATATAGTAACAAAAACATTTACTTCAATAACTTTTCATATTTATATAATTTTATGTCATTCAGTTCTATTTCTAAAAATTGTTTCGTTTCGTATTTCGATTTCGGGTTTTCGGTTAATAAAACTTTTCTTCTTGTTCGAGATATTTATTTTTGGATTAGTTTCAACTTGGATATTATAGTTATGTTCCGGATATGTATTTTAAATCCGGGTAATTTGGATAATATATAGTAACAAAAAAGATTTATAAAAAAATTTATTATTAAATGATTAAATTATTATTGGGAGAATCACAAAACTACACCATTTCAAAATTACTTCACAAAACTACACCTAAACACTCAAAATTAAACCCAAATAAACTATACCCACACAATTCTACTCCTTTAATATTATACCCTAAACAATAATTAGCGAACCCAAATGAAAAAATTTAAATTTTGGTAATTTTTAAAAGGATAAATCAAGCTTTTAAAAATTTGAAAGGTTACGTCGTTGTCTTCCTAATCAGAGCACCAAGAAGAGAATTTGTACTATCATCCTAATTCAGTCGATAAATATAAGGGAGAATCACAAAACTACACCATTTGAATTACATTTCACAAAACTACACAATTTCAAAAATACTTCACAAAATTACACCTAAACACTCAAAATTAAATCCAAATAAACTCTACCCAAATAATCCTACCCCTTAATACTATACCTTAAACACTAATTAGCGAACCCAAATGAAATTTTTTTAATTTTGGTAAATTTTTAAAGGTTAAATCAAACTTTTAAAATTTTGAAAGGGTGTAAATATGTGAAAATATTAAATTATGAGTAGTTTTGTGAAGAAGGGGTCGAAAGTCCCTCTAAATATAATGTCTCCAATGCAAATTTGGTTAAATAGTGAAAGTGCCCTTACATATTATTTGAGTTATGGGTCTATTCGCTTGATATTTTCTGGTGCAATGGTAAAGAAGAAAACAATGCTTGAGAAGTTTGATGCATCATTGAAACTTGAAAAAATGAATGCTAGAAATTAAACTGCAGAAAACTATGATTATCATATGATGTGATGTATGATATGATGTAGTTGTATTAGCATGATATGATGTAGTTGTATTAGCATGCATATGATTGCACACATTATTGAATATTGATTGTTATTTTCATATAGATAACAATAAGTTCCATAAAATAATATTTTCACGTTTCAAAATAAATGACAAATTTAGAATGTTATTAAACTTAATTTTTTTATATTTAAACCAATCAATAGAAAAAAGATTATAACTTTTTATTGATTATTCATTTAATTTTTGCATTAAAATCGTAGAATATCATTTATTTTTTTAACAAAATATTAGGTTAGAATGTCATTTATTTTAAAATAGACGAGTAGTTAATTAATCGAAAACCCTACAACAAAAACTAATAATACGGGTTGGCCATGCTTGAAATTAACAGATAAAGGTAGTCATTGTGTATAGAAATAAAAGAGCATGGTCTAACGAAAACAGAATAACATTCTGTGAAACGTGGTAAATATCATCCGGATAATTAACTAGACAAGAGTTCTTGATGTCTGACATGTGTTTTACCACATCATGCACAATAAAATACAGATGAACAAATTTTACCAAATCTAGAAAACAAATAAATAACCAGACTTGTATTTAAAACTATTAAAGATTGGAAAAATAATAATAATAAAAACTCATATTAAGATAAGAACCTCAAAAATATCTATCTACAATTAAATGTTTAAAATGAAAGTAGGATAATAATTAAAAAAGACTTTTGTAAATAATAAATAATTGGATCATGTATAATTAGAAAGAGATTATGATATATTATAATACATATGCATGGATCTTCATTAGCAAAATATAATAATATATATGCATGGATATCTACCAAACAAATACGTAATGGTGCCTTACCAAATCAACGCAAATACATAAATATTCTTAATGTATAAATATAAACCATAAGCCTGAAAACTAAGTGCTAAATTAAAATCTCACAAGGTCCTAATTAAACAAGATAAAGAAAATGAAAGGCTGGATAAATTTGTACACAGTTTGTATATTAGTTTTACTTGTGCGTGTACCAACGGCGGTCCCTAGTCATCATAACTACTCCGATGCTCTTAGAAAGTCAATCTTATTCTTCGAAGGTCAACGCTCTGGTCGTCTGCCCAAACAACAAAGGATGTCATGGCGTGGCAACTCTGCTCTCCACGACGGCAAAAACCTCAAAACGAACCTCGTTGGTGGTTACTACGACGCTGGAGACAACGTCAAGTTTCATTTTCCGATGGCTTTTACGGCGACGATGCTTGCTTGGAGCTCTATTGACTTCGGACGTTACATGTCTCGGAATGATTTCGAACACAATCTCATAGCTCTCAAGTGGGCCACTGATTATCTCCTTAAGTCAGTCTCACAACTTCCTAATCGCCTTTTCGTCCAAGTACGTATTAATACAATCACCTAACGCTATATATATATATATATATATATGTATAAAAAGCTAAAATATCTGTATAAGAAGCTAAAAAGCTCTTCACAATGATAAAAGGGAATCGATCTACTTTGAAACCAAATATCTGAATTCAAGCCTTATAAAACGATAAGAATAATGTAAAAAATATGATTTTATTGATGATGATCTTTAAGAAACGATTACAAAGTGTTAATCTATGATTCAGAACAAGAGAGTACAGAATTTAGGTATAGAAAACGTGAGAAAAGAAGATGAGGAGGCCAAAATTAGGGTTCAGCCTCCTTTTATAGGCGATTCCTTCTTCAGTTCGGGTTGGGGCCGTTCCGATATTTCCGCCCCAACCCGTCCGTGATCTCCTCAACCGCCCGGGGATATAGGGAACGGTTAGGGTGACATCTGATCATCTCTTTCTTCTTATGGGCTTCGCTTCTGGGCCTTCCACAGCTTTCAGCATTTGGGCGCTTTGTCGGTTTATTATAAGGCGGGCCTAGTGGGCCCAAGTGAATTCTGGTACCAACAGTCAGCCCCCCAGGTCTCCCGACGAGTTTATGGCGAGCTCGGGTGATCGAGTACAGGTTGGTTCAATTTGGTCGGCTGCAGTATCGATAACTCTTGATTAAATATTTGCTGAACTTTAGGAATTACATGATTTGCACGTCCAAATTGCATCTTCTCAAGATTTGATTTCGTGAATATCCTCGTAGTTTAGATTCTTCTTCGTTGCCAACGCGGGCCGCGATGTCTGGGAGCCGAGGTTCTTCTTCGCCGGGAGCGACGCCGAATTCCGGCACAGGGGGCGGAGCCGCTGAAACGCCTTCTTCAAAGAAGAGGAAGTCTAGGGCTAAACCGGCGGAGGAGTTGATTGATTTTGCGCCGTCCGATGTGGATGATAGGGTCGTCGCTTTGAAGAAAAAGGAGTTAGGATTTCCAGAGGAGATCGAAATCTTAGCCCCCAAGGGTCATGAGAGGGGGATGGGGCAAGAGGTAAGGAGGCGAGTCAAGGCTGTGCGCGCGAAGTGTCAGGCGAAGTTGGATATGGCCGTGAAGGCTTCTTCGGCCGCTGAAAAATACCGTGAAAATGAGCTTCTTTGCAGTCAAGCCCGAGGTAACCTGGACTTTGTTCATGACTTCGAGAAAGGGGGGATTTCTTCCATTCCGGTCGAGAAAGAGAAGTTGGAGAGGGATGTTAAGGCGTATCAAGAGACTTTGGATGGCCTTGAGCTCTTCGAGAACGTCGATTTTCAGGTAACTCCGTCGGGTTCGGTCGGCACGGGCGAGTCAGGTCGTTCGACTCCACACGAAGAGGTGACGAGCCGGGTTGCTCGCGGTTCCGGCGCCGTGTTGGATCAGCATGGTTCGATGATAGCTGCGTTGAGTGGGGTCGAGGGCGCTGGTTTGGTTGCTTCGGTGCGGTCGGGGTTGGTAGCCCTCATGGGGATCGCGCGCCGGTTGGGGATGATACGGAGTAGGTTTTCCTTTGTAATTTTTCCTTTTCATGCTTTGGTGTTTTCTAGACTTTGGCCTGAGGAGGCTGTTAAACCTTTGCTTTTTTTTTGCTTTTGTCTTTGGATGTTGAATCGCCTCGAGGAGGCTTTTAAACCTTTGGTTGGGAGACTTTGTTGTTTTTATCCTGAATTTATAAGGTTATTTATCGATTGTTGAATTGCGAAGTGGTTTTCGGCTTATATTAATAAAGTCGATTTTTATTAATTGTTTGTTTGCGGAGTGGTTTCCGGCTTGGATTAATAGAGTTATATTAATCGTTTGACTGCGGAGTTGTTTCCGGCTTACTAGAAATTTGTATAGCGCGCTGTTGGGTTCTAATATGAGTTGTCTCGTTTGAGACGTGATATTGCACGACTGGCCAGGTCGGCAATGTGGTTGTTGTGTTCTTAGAGTGGAGTGTGAACTCGGGGTAGTGTACGTACCCTAGCCCCCCTTTTTGTTTTTTATTTTTAATATAGCTGTACTCGATGATGAGTTGCCTACGTACCCCGAAGAGGGGATCAAGCCTTGCCGTAGTTCACTAGTTGGATTACAAGTTATTGAATAGTTGATTTCTTGTAGTAGTACTTCATGAGATGGACCGAATTCCATGGTTTTAGAATTGCATTTGGCGGAATTCAGTAGCACTCTCTTGTTGACATTGATTCCATGTTCCTGGTCTTTGCTGGTTGCGCCCGTGTTGAGAGCTCCTTTGTCCGGTTGGGGCCTGATTGAGTTGGTTCGGGTTTGCCACTTGTTGTGTCGGAATCGCGTTTACGTACGGTTTGACTAGCTCGTTGTATTTTTTGGCGAGGGCTTCTCTTTCCTCCTCCATTAGTATGTGGCATTGTGCTCGGTGAAGTGCGTCGTCGATTGTGACCGGTTTTTCAATATAAATGTGCTTCTTGAAGTCGGAATCGAACCAGAGGGCGTTTCTGAGTGCGGATAACGCTACGGTGTCGGTTACTTTCACTTTTGAGAGCACGACTTTGAATTTTTCGATTATGCTCCTTAGCGATTATGTGGGTCCCTGGGATAGTGTGAATAGTTCCGCTTCGGTTGTTTCTTCTTGGATGTACACTGAGTAGTGCTTGAGGAACATTGCGGTGAGTTGGTTGAAGCTGGTGATTGATCCTTGTTCGATTTTTGAGAACCATGTCGGGGCCGGTCCCGAGAGGTTTTCTACGAACGAGTTGACAGTATCCTGCCTCTCGTTCCTTGTCGTTGAATTGAGCTCTGCCGACCGCAATGCGGAATGTCGTCACGTGTTCTCTTGGATCGGATAGGCCATCGTAGACCGGAAGTTTGATTTTTCCAGGGTTTTTACTGGAGTGTTGACAAGGTGGTTAGCGAAGGGGGTTTTCAAGGATTCCTCGATTAGTCTATCGATTTCGGGTGCCGCGCTTGTGGCTTGGTGGATTTCCGATCTCATTTTCTTTAGTGAGTCGGACAACAATTTCTTCATTTCGTCCACGGTTGTGTTGCTGAAAATGTCGTTTGGATTCTCCGAATTGCCTGGTTGTCGATGATTGTCTCGACTAGGGTCGTAGATGATGTTTGGGTCGGGGCTTGGATAGTTGAGGCTAGTGCCCTGTCGATTGAGGACAGCTCCTTGCGAGTTGAGGCTAGCGCCTGGCAGGTTGGGGATAGCTCCTTGCAGGTTGGGGCTAGTGCCCTGCGGGTTGAGGCTTGCGCCTGGATGGTTGAGGATAGCTCCTTGCAGGTTGGGGCTAGTGCCCTGCGGGTTGAGGCTTGCGCCTGGATGGTTGAGGATAGCTCCTTGCAGGTTGGGGCTAGTGCCCTGCGGGTTGAGGCTTGCGCCTGGATGGTTGAGGATAGCTCCTTGCAGGTTGGGGCTAGTGCTTGGATGGTTGAGGGCAGCTCCTTGCAGGTTGATGATCCTCCTGGGGGTGGTGTTGCTTGGTCCTCCGAATTCGAGGGTTGAATAGTTGGCGCCCGTTGGGGACGTGCTGAAATCCAGCTGGGTTCTTTGAACCGGACTTGGGTCGGTCCTTTGGTGCCTTATCTCGCGGGCGCTTGCTATCGCGTTGATCGTGGCGGTGAGGCCCTCGATCTGTTGGTGAGTTTTCCTTGATTCTTGATCTATGCGCAGCGCGTTGGCTTGTCCGTCGGCGTCGATCTTATTAACCTTTTCCAAGAGTGCGGTTAACGCTTGTTGGATGTTATTGGCCACGTTAGCATTGATCTCGACCGATGCAAGTTGGGATGTGAAATTATCTGACATCTTGATTCGAGGATTTGATCCGGATGGTGTGATTTGTATTGAAAATTAGTCGATCCCCTCAGACGGCGCCAAATGAAGAAGCTAAAAAGCTCTTCACAATGATAAAAGGGAATCGATCTACTTTGAAACCAAATATCTGAATTCAAGCCTTATAAAACGATAAGAATAATGTAAAAAATATGATTTTATTGATGATGATCTTTAAGAAACGATTACAAAGTGTTAATCTATGATTCAGAACAAGAGAGTACAGAATTTAGGTCTAGAAAACGTGAGAAAAGAAGATGAGGAGGCCAAAATTAGGGTTCAGCCTCCTTTTATAGGCGATTCCTTCTTCAGTTCGGGTTGGGGCCGTTCCGATATTTCCGCCCCAACCCGTCCGTGATCTCCTCAACCGCCCGGGGATATAGGGAACGGTTAGGGTGACATCTGATCATCTCTTTCTTCTTATGGGCTTCGCTTCTGGGCCTTCCACAGCTTTCAGCATTTGGGCCTTTGTCAGTTTATTATAAGACTGGGCCTAATTGGGCCCAAGTGAATTCTGGTACCAACAATTATCTCCTTAAGTCAGTCTCACAACTTCCTAATCGCCTTTTCGTCCAAGTACGTATTAATACAATCACCTAACGCTATATATATATATATGTATATATTTACTATAATCATGTAGTTGATTTTCACCATATATGTACTTAACATTTACGTTATAATATCTTTTCATATTTTTCACCAATATGCAATATATTGTTTTCAAGAATTTGATATTTCCCTTCTTTTTTAGTATGCATTGTCGTTTAAAGTTTAGATAAAAAGCATCTAATTTATTTATCAAGTTCAACTTATATACTTATATATATATATATATATAATAATATGAGGTTCTTTTAGAAGTAATTAAGAAGCAAATTGAAAGAGTTGAAATTTGTTAATCAAAATGACGGCGGATTACTTAAATGAAAAACATATTGTTAGGATTATGGGCTTCCAACTTAAAATCAATTGACAATAAGTGGAGAGGCCCATATCCTTTATATATTAGTGTTTAACCCTTTGTGTTTCCAATGTGGGACATTTATCCCTAATACATATAACGTAGACAGTAACAAATATATAAAAATAATGGGATAGGTAGGTGAAGCACAAGCGGACCATGATTGTTGGGAAAGGCCAGAAGATATGGACACTCCACGAACTGCTTTCGCTTTGGATGCACCTCAGCCTGCCTCCGATTTAGCCGGTGAAGTCGCTGCAGCTTTGGCAGCCGCTTCAATCGCTTTCAAAACATCCAATCCTAAATATTCGAAACTGTTACTTGTTAAAGCCTTACAAACTTTTCAGTACGCAGATTCACATCACGGTTCTTACACTGATAACCCTAGTGTCCGCGAAGCCGTTTGCCCTTTTTACTGTAGTGTCAATGGATATAAGGTATTAATTCATCATATATATTTTTCAAAATTTATTAATCGTACGTACATATTAGTAATATTAGTCATGCATGTAGGATGAGTTGCTATGGGGAGCTGCATGGCTGAGAAGAGCGACAGGTGATGATGTTTACCTAAATTACTTGGTTAGGTATCGTCAAGCTTTTGGTGCAGATTTCAATTACTTGGAGTTTGGCTGGGACGACAAAATAGGAGGTGTTAATGTTCTCATTGCCAAGGAAGTAATAGAGAAGAATGTGAGTGCATTAGGAGGGTATAAAGAAACGGCAGAGAAAATGATGTGTTCATATTTTGTGGAAACAGATGGTCCGCACATGACTTACACTCCAGGAGGTCTCCTTTACAAACACGGTAGCAGCCAGCTCCAGAACACTGCTGCTTTGTCTTTCCTTCTCCTTACTTATGCTGATTACCTCTCTCATTCCTCTCAACAACTCATTTGCGGTAACCTCAATTTTCAACCCCATTCTCTTCGCCGCATTGTCAAACGACAGGTGGACTACGTTTTGGGAGATAATCCAATGAAAATGTCATACATGGTTGGGTACGGTGATAGGTATCCAAGGCAGATACACCACCGAGGGTCATCAATACCCTCAGTAAATGTTCATAGAAAAGCGTTTGGGTGCGGAGAAGGATGGAGCATATTCCATTCACACAATCCAAACCCAAACATTCTAGTAGGAGCCGTGATTGGAGGTCCTCACTCTGATGATTCATTTACTGGTGGCCGTACTAATGCTAGCGAGACCGAACCCACTACCTACATCAATGCCCCTTTTGTTGGTCTCCTTTCCTTTTTTAAAAGCTATCCTAATTTCTCTTGATTTTCAATTTCTTTAAATTTCTTAATTTCCAACCCAAACGTTTACTAGAAGTGAACGTAACTCTCCTCAATCCCATTACCCATCTCAAATGTAATTTTTGTTTGAGTTTGGTTCTTGTTATCATCTCTAATCATTTATTCACTGATCTGCTTAATTTGTATTATTACCTATTACATTGAGGTTTCATTTATATATATCATCATGTTTAATGGATTCAAAAGCTGAATTAAACCTTTGATATATTATAAGTTGAAAGACTTAAAGATGATTTTTCGCTACTCAACTAATATATGTAGAATATTTAAAATCTTTTCAAGATTTTTCCAATCAATTTCTTCTCTTTTTCCAATTTTTTTTTGGGCATAAAATTAACTAACTTAACATGTAAACAAACACTATTAAGAATGTTGGAAACATAATAAACTAATAACTAATGGAGTTTATTTGTTGACCAACTATAGAGTCAAATTTATGTTATGGAAAACTCATCAATTTATAGGGTAGATCAATGTTTATATATAGATATAGTACATAAGACCAACAAAACCAGTTCTCAACAAACAAAAGAATAAAGGTAAATTGGGTTATAATGTTACTTCCAGAGATATTTGGTTTTGATAATGAGTGTATTTATTATGAGATTTGTGTGTGTGGATAGGTTGCATGCGTATATAAAAGTTGTTGCATCTTAGTAGAAATGGCAACAAACAAGTTTGTATTCCCTTCGTTGATGCTCTTTGCTCTCCTCATTTCGCCTATGATTTCAGGTGACTGACAGTTTTAATTCGTTATAAATATGTATATATATATATATATGAAGATTTGTGTGAGTGATAAATAACGAAGGAAACAGGGCAGTATTACAAGTGTAGGAGGGATGGTTGTATAAGCACACCTGCATGTGATGGGAAATGCATGAGAATGGGTTACCCAAAAGGAGGAGAGTGTCGCATCTATAGTTTTGGTGGTGCTTGTTGCTGTGAATGTAACTCTAAATGTGATTCCATCCCTTCTCCTCCACCTCTTGCTTATTAATCTCATATATGTAGTAATCTCAAGCATAAAAATCCATTATTTTAAGTGAGAAGAAAAGGTAATTACACAATTCACAACATTATAAGAAAGGGTAAATTGGCGTTTTGGACCATTTTTTGAAAAATAATTAAAAAGAAGACCATTTACTATTTACAATTGCAATTCAGACCATAGGACCCACACAATTGCACTATTCACGTTGAGTCAAATTACAAGAAAGGGTATATATTTCGTGTATATTACGTTTATGCCATATATATTTCTCCTTTTTTTCTTTTCTCTCTCCACTCACGTTTCTTCTTCATTTTCTTCTTTGTTTTTTCTCTCTTTCTTTATTTCTCTCACTTCTATATTTTTTGTTTCTCTCTCTTCTCTCTTCTATCTATTCTTTTAGACTTATCTCACATCTTATTTGATAAAAATCACAAATTGAATCAAGAGCTAAATTTGTAAGGTTAGAGAGTGACTCAGAATATTGTACATTGTACAATATTATTTACGGTGGATATTGAACTGTACAAACTAGGTATATACACCTTAATGTTATTCAATTGTACAGTCATGTTGTCCATTACAGTGGATAGTCAAATTATCCACTGGATAGTACAAACGAATAACACTCAGGTGTATATACATAGTTGTACAGTTCAGTATCCACCGTACAGAATGTACAAATCAATTGTACAGTCATGTTGTCCATTACAGTGGATAGTCAAAATATCCACTGGATAATGCAAACGAATAACATTAAATGTATATACATAGTTTGTACAGTTAAAAGATCCACCGTACAGAGTGTACAAATCAATTGTGCAGTCTTATTATATAGTTATTAATTCCTCTGTACATATAAATTTGTATAAATAATATTGTACGATGTACAATATTCCGATTCACCTTATAACTTTACAAAATTAGCTCTTGATTCAATTTGTGATTTTTATCAAACAAGATGTGAGATAAATGTAAAAGAATAGAAAGAAAAGAGAAAAGAGAGAAACAAAAAATACAGAGAAGTGAGAGAAATAAAGAAAGAGAGAAAAAATGAAAAGAAAAAAGAAATGAATAAGAAAGGTGAGTGGAGAGAGAAGATAAAAAAAAAGATGAAAGATAAAACAACATTAAATGTTTTCTCACAACATATATACATTTGTTTTCTATATGTATATATTCGATATATATTCATTAAATTCTATGTGGACACTCTCTCTCCTCATTTAATTCTCTGCGACATCTACTGTTCTACAGATTTTCTGGATTTTAAAAGTAACTTTTATATGTATACACGCATATACATATATCGATTGTATATGCAAATCGATATACCCCATATCGTCTTTTCCCAAATCTACCCAAAATTCTATTACACAAATTTTACTCCACACTGCATCTCACAAAAGTAGGCCCCACAGGTTCATTTGACAATAATAAATAGTAGATGGTCCAAAATTTAGATATATTTTAAAAAATGGTCAAAACATACAATTATTCCTATAAGAAACCATACAACATATCTAAAACTATCTATCTCCTTGTTGTTGTATGTATCATCAGAACCTAACAATAACAACTACACAACCCATTATGTGAAAATACCCATGGAGCACAACATCACACCATTCAACCTTACCCCAAATCTCTTCGTTATCTCCTTGTTCCACTGCAATCTCGGGACACCATGTATCTTGTTGTCTCTGCAAGAACAAAGTGAGTTTTCCATGTGTGTAAGAGGCAATCTTAGACCCATGAACAACACTCCGCCTCAAGCAAAAATGATTTCACAAGTTTAATTGTTAACTTGCATGAAGCTCTCTGTACAAAGTTGCTACCTTTTGTTGACTAGCATTATATCATTTGTGTACAGACGTCCGTAGAGAAAAAATAATACTCGTCTGAACAAATACTTGTGTGTTTCCTTTTATTTATGTGTTTGGGCTTCTATTTTGAAATATGTCAAGCCCTATATGTATTCCTTGCCCAAAATAAGGAGTATGTATGTTTCTTTTATGGGTCTTTCTGTGAAATAAGAAAAGAAAAAAATAGTGTCAATGTTTGGGTTTAGGGGTGGCCAAATTACCCAATACCCGATACCCGAACCGGAACCGACCCGAAATTTTCGGTTCGGTTCGGGTACGGGTATTAGACATTTATCCGAAAGTTACTTTAAAGTTGGTATCCGTGGGTATCGGGTAATATCCGAACCGACCCGATACCCGAACGGGTATCCGAATACCCGAAACTTTATTATATTTCATATGTTTATAGGTACCCATATATCCGAATATACCCGAAAATATCCGAAATATCTGAAAATATCCGAAAAATACCCAAAAATATCCGAAAAATACCCGAAAATTATGGAAAAATACCCGAACCGAACGGATACCCGATTTTTCGGGTATTTTCCGGGTCCAAATATCTCATACCCGAAAGACCCGGACCCAAACGGTTCATACCCGAACCCGAACCGAAAAACCCAAAATACCCATACGGATCCTAAATACCCCTACCCGAAATACCCGGACCCGATCAATTCCTATCCGAACCCGACCCGAATACCCGAATGTCCACCCCTATTTGGGTTCATAAAATTAACAACTTGGACCCCAGTTTTGACAAGCCGGCCAGTTTTGACTTTGAAGTTGATGCCAGCACAGAGGCACCGACCGAACTACACATAAAGCTAATTAGTTAGTTAAACGTACTCCTCTTTGTCGATTAACTAACTAATTAGTTAGTTAAACGTACTCCTCTTTGTCGATTAACTAACCAACAAATATACACATTTGGAACTAAGAAGAAAAAAAGGAGTACGTTTATATATATATTAATTTATAATTTATATATATAATTGGTGTGTGTCAATATCCTGGTTCCTTTTCTCGTGCGTCCATCACGAGATATCTCACAAGACTCTCAAGGATCCAAAACTAAAGGTAAAAGAGAAAGAAGCGTAGATTCCATATATAAATGGAGATGAGAAACGACAACAACCAACAACAAAAACAAAAAAAAGAAGAAGAAGAAGAAGAAGAACAAGTAGTAGACGTAGTTGATGGGTCGGACATAGTTAAGCTGGTCCAAAACGATCGAGTGTTCGATACATTTGTGGAACACAAGTTTAAAGAGTTGGATGAAGACGAAGATGGTAAGCTCTCCGTGACCGAGTTAATACCCGCCGTTGCCGATATCGGCGCCGCCCTTGGTTTGCCTTCTCAGGGCACTTCCCCTGATTCCGATCACAACTATTCCCAGGTTTATTTACGTACTCCTCTTTTTTACTCTCTTTTTTTTTTTACATAAAGTTATGATTAAGTTAATTAATAATCTCAACATATATCCGTTAATATTTTAAGTTATCTTCTTGATAGGCGCGTAGGGTGGTGAGGTAGATATATACTATTTCCTTTTAGCATAAACAAGTGAATTAAAAATAAGTAAAATAAGTCAAATAGAATGATAAAAAAATACAGCTTTAAAAATAAATGATAATTATAGTTTTGGTCGGTGAACTTAGAGCATAAACATTGGTAGAACCACATTTTCATCTCTTAAAGATTTTTTGTATATTTATATTTTTTATTTATTTAAAAACAAAAAAAAAATTAAAAAGTACCAATCATGGGCCGTCACGTGTCAGTGGGCCCATGAACAGTACAAAAATCGGATCCAAATAAAGAGCTAAAAGTGATGGTTTCTTAAGATTTTAGTGGGGCCCACGCGTTAAGAGCCCCACTAAAACCTGCAATGTTTATGGTCTTATCCTCTATCTTACCTCAAATTAGCCCTCCTCGTGTCGCTCTTTCCCCTGTCGTTTCAAGCATCACTTTTTATCAGTCCTCACCTATTTATTACTTGGATAATAAATAGGTGAGGACTCATAAAAAGTTGCCCAAAAAATTGTCTAATTGGATACCGAGATCGATACTTAATTATCGTTAGCTAGGTTTTTGTCTGACGTTAATTAATAATAATAAAGTAGATGTAATTAAATGAAAAGGTACACCCATCACCAGAATAGTTTCGAGAGAGAGGAGGAATTTGTTAGTAACAAGAGAGGGTTTGCCCATAGAAGCTTGGATAGAGGAGACTCCAGACATAGAGTAGATAGGAATCTTGGACCTTCGAGAAGAAGGGAGGCTGTTTGGAGTCGTTCCCCATATGCAAGACCAGCAGAACGAAATTCCTACTCTCGGTTCAGAGAAGTATCTGGTAAAAACTCGTATGGTGGTAGTTATCACCATGCTGACAAGTACTCAAGAGGAGATTCTAATCAAAGTTCGGCGGACTGCATCTTTACCCCGAGAACTTCTCCCCTCCATATCTCGCAGATAGTCGGGTCTGTACCTACCCAAAAGACTTATCCGGAGGAGGAAGTTTCACCGAGAGTGGAGAAGGGGTTTGTACCAGAAACGGCAGTGAGGGCGGCGATGGAGGAAGTTAGAGATAACCTAACACTATACTCTCTGGGTGGTGAACCGGCTAAAAGAGAAGCTAGGAAAGAGCGAGTTAGACAAGCTGAAAGAAGTGGCGAAGTGGAGGAGGCGGCAAGAGCTATAGTGAGGTCTGCATTTCCAACCTCAGGTGTTTGTCTAGAGATTCCGCAGAATGTTCCGCTAATGTCGTCGGAGAGAATCCCCATTAGTGAAACATTGGGAGGAGCAGAAGTGCCGATTAGAGGCTCGACTATGAGCCGACTGGGAAAAAAGAAAGGGGTAAAGGGAAGTAAAAGAGTCATTCAAGTTAGCCCAAAGCTTTATCTAACGACGGCGACAAGGAAACGTAAGACTAAGCAAGGTGTTCCATCACCAAGAAGAAGAGGGATAATTATTAGAGAACCAAATGGGAATGAGGAGGCTGCCGTGGAAAGAAGTCAAGAGGTGTCAATCGCTCCGACGATCAAAATGATTCCTAAAGCTTTCAAAGGGAGGTTGGATTTTCAGGATCCATCTCCTCTGATTCCTTAAAAATTGTAGCTTGGAATTGTCAAGGGTTGGGGAACCCCATGACAGTTCGGCGGTTAGAGGAGATTAAAAAGAAAGAATCTCCGACCATCTTGTTCCTCTCAGAGACAAAGAACGAAGATTGTGTGGTGTTAGACAAACTCCGATCTTTAAATTTTGAGAATGTTAAAATTGTATCCCCACATGGTTGTAGTGGAGGAGGTTTAGCTCTTTGTTGGAACAATTCTTGCTCATTGGAGATTATATCGGCGACCGATAATTTAATTGATACCCGTATTATATACGAGGATTCTATGTTTTATTCTTCTTTTGTCTACGGTAACACGAACAAAAAGCTAAGGAAGCAACTTTGGGATCACCTTGTGTGCCTAGCCATTATCCGAGAAGAAGCTTGGTTTGTAACCAGAGATTTTAATGACATTCTCAATATGGAGGAGAAGAATGGTGGGGCATATAGAGCGGAAAGTACTTTCGGGGATTTTCGAACGTTTATGGCGGAAGGCGATCTCTATGATGTAAAACACACCGGTGACCCTTTGTCGTGGAGAGGAGTTAGAATAAATCAAATTGTGGTCCGGTGTAGGTTGGATCGAGCCGTTGCAAATAGTCTTTGGCACGAAAGATTCCCCGCGAGTGTGTGCGTTTATTTACGGTATGAGGGCTCGGACCACAAGCCCATCATTACTCATTTGGACTTATCAAGGAAAAAGAAGAGAGGCCTTTTTCGATATGACCGAAACCTTAATGGCAATTTGGAAGTCAAAGACTTGATTAAAGCGGAATGGGAACGCGATGTAGATGACTCGGTGGAAAGGAGAATCAATAGAGTTCAATCGGCCATGATCAAATGGAATAGAGATAAATTTCAAAAAAAGAGCTTGGTTTTGGAGGATAAAAAAAGGTGTCTAGAGGAGGCTCTGACTAAGCCCTTACAAGATGAAGTGCTTATCAAAAGGCTAAAAGTTGATCTTGCAAAGTTATATGCGGAAGAAGAGGGGTTTTGGAGACAAAGAAGTCGTCTCCTTTGGCTAAATTTAGGAGATAAAAATTCTTCTTTTTTTCATGCAATCACCAAGGGAAGAAATGCAAGAAACAACATACTTGTCATTGAAAATGACGATGGATTACCTTTTTACAAGGAAGAAGACATTGTAAGTACTATCTCGGACTATTTTCTTAATATTTTTACGTCGCATAGTGATGATTGCCGAAGTATAGTCCAAGAGGCTCTTGAAAGGAAAATCTCCGACGAAGAGAATGTTAAATTAATAGAAGAACCGTCGGAAGATGAAGTAAGAGAAGCGTTGTTTAATATCCACCCGGATAAAGCCCCGGGCCCCGATGGCTTTTCCGCTAGCTTCTTCCAAGCAAATTGGGACATTATCCGAGTGGAATTTGTTGAAGAAACTCAAGAGTTCTTTCGGTCGGATAGTTTTCCGACTTCTCTCAATAAAACGCATGTGAGGCTCATTCCAAAAGTGGCATGCCCGAGGAAAGTTTCGGACTATAGACCTATCGCCTTGTGTAATGTCTTTTACAAGGTGATATCTAAGATACTATCTAAGCGCATTCAACCGCTCTTTGGGAAGCTCATATCCGAAAACCAATCGGCATTCGTCCCAAAGAGAGCTATTTCCGATAATGTCCTCATTACCCACGAGGTTCTCCATTATCTAAAAACCTCTAAAGCGGATAAGTATTGCTCTATGGCGGTTAAAACCGATATGTCAAAAGCTTATGACCGTATCGAATGGAATTTCATCGGAGAAGTCTTTAGACAACTTGGGTTTTGTGAAAAGTGGGTCAAGTGGATTCTAACTTGTGTTAGTACAGTTGATTACTCCTTCCTCCTCAATGGGTCTAATCATGGGCAAGTCTTACCGCAACGTGGGATTCGACAAGGAGATCCATTATCACCTTACATTTTCATCCTTTGTAGTGAAGTTTTATCCGGGTTATGTGCAAAAGCTCAAGCAAATGGCTCTTTACAAGGGCTAAAAGTTGCACATGGAAGCCCGAGAATTAATCATCTACTCTTTGCCGATGACACCATGTTTTTTTGCAAAACAAACCCAAAGAGCCTTAAAACACTAAAGAAGATTATCTTGAAGTACGAGAAAGCTTCGGGGCAAAGTATCAATAAGGATAAGTCTTCGATCTCATTCTCTAGGAAAACTCCCGAGGCTATCCGAAGCTTGGTAAAGGCCGAACTCGATATCTCAAAAGAAGGAGGGGTGGGCAAGTATATTGGATTACCGGAGCATTTCGGTAGGAAAAAGAAGGATCTTTTTACGTCCATAGTCGACCGAATTTCTCAAAAAGCGGCTAGTTGGGCTACAAAGTTTCTCTCGGCGGCGGGGAAGATGGTTATGTTAAAGAGCGTCCTTTCGGCCATCCCGACGTATGCAATGTCTTGTTTCTTGCTACCCTCCTCTCTTTGTAATCGCATTCAATCCGCGCTAACAAGATTTTGGTGGGATTCAAACCCCGACAAGAGAGGTATGTGTTGGGTGGCTTGGGACCAACTTATACTTCCCAAGAAAGAGGGAGGACTCGGTTTTAGAGATATTCATGCCTTTAATGTAGCCATGCTTGCAAAAATTAGTTGGAGAGTGCAAAATGAGCCGGAGTGCCTTTTGGCGCGAGTGCTAAGGGGTAAATATTTTCCGGAGACGAACTTCTTAGACGTTTTGGCTCCGAATTCGAGTTCACATGGTTGGACGGGTATCTTTGCGGGTCGTGACCTACTAAAGAAGAATTTGGGTTGGGCTATTGGAGATGGGGAAACTAGTAGAATTTGGAGTGATAATTGGCTTGGAAGCGACACTAGATGTGGACCATTTGGCCCACCTAGGAAAGACCTCCAATTGCTCCCGGTGTCTCTTTTGTTTGAACAAGGAGGCACAAAGTGGAATAAGGCATCGATCCGAGAATTATTACCTCTTGAAGAGGAAACAATTCTAGCTATCAAACCAAGTAAGACGTGTGCACCGGATAGGTTGATATGGTGCAAGGAAAAATCCGGTATATATTCGGCTAAATCCGGATATTATGAAGCCATTTTGGCGAATCATGGTAGTCCCTTAGCAACAAGAGGTCCGATTAAGTGGATCTCCGATGTGTGGGAGCTTAAAATACCACCAAAGTTAAAGCTTTTTGTGTGGAAACTTTTTCGAAAGGCGTTAGCAACGGGAGAGAACTTAGCTACCCGAGGCTTGGGTGGTAATGTTCGTTGTGGGCGTTGCGGCGAGTTTGAATCTACAGCCCATATTTTTTGGGAGTGTAGTTTTGCAAAAGAAGTTTGGAACTTAGCCCCTATCTTTGGTTCACGAGATTTGTTTCAAGAGAGTATCTTTGAGGTGGCTTGGCCACGATTGGTGAAACGGGTTTGTTTACCTCCCACGGGTGTTGCGGGTGGAGTGATTGCGGCTTGGGTGATTTGGAACCTTTGGATCTCTAGAAATCATGGAATTTTTAAAGGCCTTCTAGTCTCGTCTCGAGTTTTAGTAAACAAAGTGATCATTGGAGCTAAAGAATGGTTTTTGGCACAAGAGAGGGAAGGACAGTCAAAGAGTCAAATAAGGTATAAACAACCCAAAAGGCTTGGTGGTATTGTGATGTGGGTAGATGCGTCTTGGATAGAAATTTCGCTTGTAGCGGGTTTGGCTTGCATTGTGAAAGATGGAGATGCCACAATAATTACGAAATCGGCCGTAGAGACGGAAGTGGTTTCGGCTCTTGTAGGAGAAGGTCTTGCACTTCGTTTGGCAATGGAACTAGCAATTCAAGAAGGTTTTCTTAGCGTCACATTTCGGTCCGATTGTCTACAACTTATCAAGTTGGTAGAAGGATCCATCTCTATAGCATCTCTTTATGGAATTGTGGCGGACATCAAAACGCTTTCTTGTACTTTTGATCATTTTGATGTTGTGTTTACCCCTCGTTCTTTAAACGGAGAGGCGGATGCTTTAGCGAAGCAAGTTAGTAGATCGTTTGTTGTAAACCAACATTTCTAGTTATATGATATTTTGATTAACAAAAAAAAAAATTAAATGAAAAGGTGTTGAACGAATTCACGCATGGAAGTGAAGAGAAAGTGAGCAAGAAAGAGTTCAAACAAGTGCTGTCGGATATAATGTTGGGAATGGCTGCTGGTCTGAAACGTGATCCAATCGTGATCCTGAGGATGGACGGTGAGGATCTGTTGGAGTTTATACACAGCCCTGCTTACGAGTCTGAGATGGTATCAGTCTACTTCTCAATTATGAGTTGCAAGGAAAAAGAAGAAGAAACAACAACAACAACAACATCAGGGCTACTACAACTACGTGAACGCATCATCAAAGCCCTCCACTCACTTTCTGTTGATCATGGAATGCCTCCTTCCACCGATCCTTGGGTAATGAGCAACATCGTAGAACCAATCATTGATTCTTTTCTTGAAGAAGAAGAAGAAGATAAGAGAGATCAGAAGAAGAGCGTGTGTTTTGATCAGGAGATATTCTTGGAAGCATTCAAGAGAGTCGTGGAGAGAGTAGCTCAACGTCTCAATGAACAACCTGTGATTGTTGCTCATACCGAAAACACCTTTGATGGGAGCGGCATCAAGAAGCTCTTGTCCAACAAATTTGAGTTCGATAAGGCAATCAACGTAGCCCTGGAGGAGGCAATTCCGAAAGACGACCGGCGTCGTCACGGTGGTGGTAAGGTGTCAAAAGAGTATATACGTGCTGTGATCGACAATGTGGGACCATGTGCAAGTTTACCACCAATAGGAGCAGTGTCCGAGATGGATGTTATGATAAAGGAAGCGGTGAAGATGGTGAATGGAGACGATGGGAAGATGGTCAAGGAAGAGGAGTTTAAGAAGACAATGGCTGAGATATTGGCAAGTATAATGTTGCAGTTAGAAGGTAATCCAATCTCTGTCTCCTCTAACTCTGTGGTTCACGAGCCACACTCCTCCTCGTCCATCCTTCTGCCGAAGCTGAATTAGACAGATTCATTTATTCTACTCCCATCCATCCATCCATCCTTTTCAACAACCAACACTACCACCAAATATGCTTTTGATGAGTTTTCCCTAAGTTTTAGGTTATTGAGGGAACCCATCCGGCCAGTACTGTCTTTGCTCTACTTTTAAATGTATAATAATAATAAAAACACATCTTTAATTTGTTTCAAAATTTATTATGGTGTCTTTGGGATGGGAGTGTTGATTGTGCTCATGCCACTTAATTTGCCTTTCTTTTTCATTATGTTATATAATGTCACTGTTTACTTTTTACTCTATCTCAGTTAACAAAATATATAACACATCAGTTAGAGCATCTCCATTGGTGAGGTGCTTAACTGTGTATTATTTTTGTTTTACATTTATTTTTTCTGTTAAGGATCTTAATAATTACCAAATAAAGTTTTGTGTCCATTAATGAAATCCATTAGGGGTGCTTAAACCAAATATTTTAGAAACATAGCGAGATTTTTTTATTTTTAAAAACACTCATTTGACCAATCATAAACCAACACACAAGGGTGCTTAAGGTGCTTTTAAAACCCTTAAATAAGCATCGATCCTTGTTTTAATACCTAATTCTGATTTATTTTAATACCTAAATACAAAACAAAATACCTAAGCAACCCAAAATAATACACTAAGCAACTCTAATGGAGATGGTCTAATAAACAAAAATGAAAGTGTGCTATATATTTATAAGAAAAGAGGTCAAAAGATAGGAAGGCACATGTCTTTTGGTTGGTAGATTGATGGAACACAAATCCTAATGGAGCGATGAAAACAGCCTCAGGAGATTATTATCAACAATGAATCTCACTCAATCCAAAGCCACCACAAACACAATTGCCACCACAAGACTGTAATGGGCCGTAATTAACAAAAAAAAAAGACTGTAATGGGCCGTCATCCAATCCATTACTTTAGGCCCATTTTGTAATTATCTTATGCATGTCTCAAGTAACTAGGTTTTCCTTTTTGTTTATTGTTTCATAAATTAAATCCTCACACCCATAACTTACCAAGTGCCCCATTGATATATGTGTTTATATTTTGTGCATGTGATTGTCTATAAACAAGGTTAGTTTTTGTTACCTTAATCTATAACTTTTAAAAATTCTTTGTATTGCTATAATCAAACGATATGTAGAGCAAAAGCCCGCGGGCCGGCCCGACCCGACCCTGTAAAATATCGGGTTCGGACTTTCATATTTAAGCCCGAAAAAATCGGGCTTTTCGGGTTTAGCCCGTTCGGGTGAAGGGTTTTTCGGGCTTATCCCGATCGGGTTTCGGGCTAACCCAAAAAGCCCGAAAATAAATAAGATAATATTTGTATATACATTATATAATTTGTAAACATAATCTTGCATAGAAGTCGTCTTTTGTCTAGAAAATGTTGAAGCATTGATTTTGCACTCGCACTTGGTTCAATGGTTTTACATTTAGTGATTCATGTTACAATATCATATATATATTTAATATGTTTTAAATTATTATCTATCGAATTTTAATTTAAAGAAAATTGGCAAAAAGGTACATTTTGAGACATAAATTTGCTAATTGGGTGATTTTTATTTTAATTTGCTAAAAGATGATTTTTTCGTTTTAAATTACAATTTTACCCTTAACTTCGAAATTGTCAAATCTCGTGAATGATTGTCTGTGAATGATATTATGTGAATAATTTTGAGTGAATGATCGTTGTGAATGATGAGTTGTCTCATTGAATGATCAATGGTCTCTGTGAATGATAATTAATACATGTGAATTACGAATAGTATTCGTGAATAATCCATGTGAATCGTGAATGACCTCCCGTGAATGATCTATGTGAATGATTTTATGTGAATGACTTTTGTGAATAAATTCTGTGAATAACGGTAAATTTATCATTTTTAATACGAAAATCAAACAAAATTATCTAGAATTTAATTATTACATCAAAATCACCCAATTGACAACTTATCTTTTAAAATATACCCAAAACACTAGCTCTTGATGGTGAAGAAGATCCGATTTTGCGCTCCACCAGTCTTACTACCTAGATTTAAATTGTTTTGATTTATAATTTTGCTTGTTACTATCTAGATTTCAAGTGTTTCTCTTTCAAACTTTTTCTTTATTTTTTTATTAATCCTATGATAATAAAAACATATGATCGATTTTATTTTCAGTTTTTATTTTTAAACTAGTTTAATATTATTTTTTATTCATATTTATCACAACGTTAATGCGTAAAAAATTAATTATTATTGTTTAAAATATAATTAAATTATGATAATATTGTTCTGACAAAAATTTTAAAATATATAAAAAGTCCGAAAAAGCCCGAAAAGCCCTAAAGCCCGAAGCGGGTCGGCCCAAACTTTGAAATATAAGCCCGAAAAATATTCGGGTCGGGTCGGACTCAAATATATACGGGTTTTGCGGGTTCGGGTTGGGTCGGGTCGGATTAGCCCGATTAACACCCCTATTCTTTTTTTTTTGTCACTCAAATTCTTCCATTCATAAATTAGTGAGTTACATGATAGAACATTGTAATCGGACAAACCCGAACAATAAGCTTAAAAGCTATAACTTCAAAATAAGCATAATCTAAAGATAAAGACACAAACTTAACTAAGCTTGATAGATGGTTAGGAGAGTTGTATAAACAACCTACCCCGAGTGAACTCGTGATAGAAGCGGTCCTCAAACCGTTTTCATCAACTAACATTAAGATAGTCACAATAGTCATCATACTAAGGGACTTTGACACTAGGTCCTCAACCTCGGATTTCGCCGAAACGTTCTCCGTTGCATCTTCGGTTCCGGAAAAACCTCTACACAAGATGAAAAGACGGTTATGGGACAAACAACCTTTCTCGGCTTAAAAGCTCGAGATGAATTGTTCTTCTTGACGAAGAAGAGTAGCAAGGTTCTCTCCAAAAAGGATGAGTGTGGTGGTAATGGTGAACACGATGGAAACGATCTCTCCGGCCTCGTCGGAAGGAATTTAATATAGACCTCTCCATTAAGAAGTGGTCTAAGAGGCTGAGTTTTCTAGACTTCAAATAAGTCGGTTCATGTTTCAATATTAGATCAATACACAAACATAGCAACTTCCCAATATTCTTGTGCTCTTGAGAGCCAATGACTTTGCAATAGTTCATAAGTTGATGACAAAATCTCATATAAGTAATTAACTCATAAATTACCCAATGGATTTGCAGTGTTTGGCGAAGCATCAAAGCCACATGAGCTTCATTAGTGACTATACCCGACGGATGAACCGGAAGTCTTGTCATAGATGGCCGAGAGGAGAAAATGGACTATGGCTTTTGGTTGGAAGATAAAGATGGTGGTCAAGAACTCAATAGAAGGCGAAGCTCGAGGAAGAGAATAGACGTTGTACCGGACGTTGTTTTCCTGCCGGATGCGAGCCATCATGTGAGTTAGCTTTATGGAGGCGGAGTGAAAAGAGGATCTCGGCGGTGTCGAAACGCAAAGCCGGAAAGGAGAAGATCTCGGCGACGTCAAAGTACATCGTCGGAAGAGAAACAAGGTTTTGAGTAAACCTTGAGTAGGAGATAATTCGAGCTGCAGGCTAATGACGCACCGAGAGGTTAGCGGAACGCAAGTCGGAGAGACCAAGATGAGATCTCGACAATCTCCGCCTTGCTTGACCATCGGATCTAGATCTGAGCCGCGAAAGAGAGTTCTTCGATTGGGAACCGAGAGTAAATCGACCAAGGAGAGGACAAAGAAATGGTGAAAGTGTTAACGGGGACGAGCTTCCGCCGCGACCGAGTAAAAACGAGTCCGTCAATGGCCAAAAACACCGTCTTGAAATCCTTGTTGATATCAAAGTGGCGAGACAAAAACAAAAACCGGGAAGAAGACGAAAGTAAATTGATGATGTAGCAGCAAGGAGAAGACATTTTCCGACGCCGGCGAGCTATAGCTTCACCGGCGTCGGAGATCTGAACCAAAAAATTTGTCTTGGTAATGGCGTCTGAGAGGAGCGGCTAGGGTTTTACTTACAACTCTTAAGTTTTTTGTACGTTTTTATCAAAAACAAAAAAAAAAAAAAAAAAAAATAACACCCCTATTCTAAAGTCATATATACTTCGTAATTTCTTTTATGCACTTTTACTAGAAAATCTCTTAACTAAAAAATGTTTCGTTTTTGTTGAAACCTAACGTACCATTCATATTATTTTTGCATATATTTTCTCCTCGTATCAGTTTATCTATACAATTAATTTGCTTACCAACCTTTGTATTTACCTTTACTAGTAAAAGTCTTATATTGCTCCATTGGTCCTTTTAAGTTCAGTTTTTATATATGTGCGCAGTTTATTTGAACAATGCATATATGTAGTTAAGTTTTATAGTGAGAGAACGTGTCAACATCAAGATATCGATAACTCGAGATATTTGTAAAACAAAAATCCATTGATCAATCAATGTGGAGCCATAATATGGCTGCCATATACAGTTCATATAATTTATCGCATTTCACCTAACAGAAATAATGTCACTAAATTCACACCATGTGGGACTATGTCCTTAATTGGTTGCCTCAAAACTAGATATTTTTCTTTTTTGCTTCTTTAATTTCGTGATCAACACGTACTATTTAATCAAGTTAGGGTTATCTTCCTTAATTTGTATGACATTGATTGTTTTAAACGAAAATGTGCAATTTTTATGCTGATATTAATTATATTTAACATTTGAATGCTCTTATCAAATAAGTATATGTTTTTATAGCTGTAAGTGTAAAAGAGTAATCTTTTGTTTAAAGTATACTGTTATAGTTAAGAATATAGAAACATATATAGTCGATGTAGGCTATATATACCCCAATCGATTAATTTATAATCAACGTCTATACATAAAATGACATGTTATTATACACTTAAGAAATGGGCCCGAATATTGATATTATTATAACTTTCAACCACTTGAGCCTCGTATTTCCAGCTGTCCAAATTCATCGCATTAATGGGCTTGGTGAAGTAGGTATAGCTTTAATATGGCAATGACCATAATCATGCATATTACTATGATACTACTATATTCTTAACTATAACAGTATACCTGATTAACCTTACAACTAATTAAATAATAGAAAAAGTCAAAATCTGAAGACGTGTACATTGAAATTTTTGTATATGTTTCTCTTCTAAGTTCTAGAAATAATGTGATTCGCTTCATTTAGGGTTGGTGAAACGTATACGGGCACATCTATAATTAATATCATTTGCTTTATTATTTTAAACTACAGCGTGTGTGAAATAAAAAGAAAAGGTACAATATGTCAATATACATATATATATATATCAACAATGGTCATCCTGCATGCAGTCTCATAACGGCAGAATTAAACCATATTTGTGGATCAAAAAGGTTCGTGTGGTTGTGTCATAAAGTTTGACGCATATATGCGTCTCATGCATTAACGTTTATGGTCATAAGTCAATTTGTTTCCATTCCAACTACCCTGCGTGAAGAAAATACATAAAGTACCAAATCGACAAAAGTTACAACAATGAGTTGGACCACTACATTAATTAAATAGTCGACAATACAAAAATAATAGGAAGCGCCGTATGTTATTATTGCTGTAAAATTAACACATTAGACCATGATTATTGGGAGTTTTAAAAGAATTCTTAGATGTAGGTCCACCATAAAAGCGAAGAGAGTTCTTATTTCGGATCCGATTTTTACCCAATTTGCGGGCCTACTGACACATAACGACCCGCGATTGGTGTTTTTTTATTTTATTCTATTTTATTTTTTAAAATACAAAAAAATAATTAAAATAAATAAAATAAAACTTAGGAAACTGTGTTCAAGAGATTACCAATAATCATGCTAGGAAATGATATTTAATTAAGATGTATCTTCAAGAAACCATGTGAAAAGACCCTTATATAAACGATAGGTGGTCGTCTCCTTATAATCATATCATCTTCTCCCACTAATACTTAAAACCCCATATATCATTAATTAATAAACTTTATATTTTCAGCAAACCATAGTGTGTCAGAGGGTTAGAATCCCAATGAGGATCTTAACGGGCCCTCGAGGTTTGGTTCCATGCATGCTCCTCCTTGTGTCCGGTCTCTTTTCTGCAACCACCTCTTTCGCTCGTGTCGTTGAAGTTGTCGGTTACGCCGAGAGCGAGATCCAAAATCCCCATTCATTCTCAGGTAGCCTTACTAATATATATATATATAAGTTTTTGGTATATATACAGTTTCATTTGTTGTCATTATATTTTGACCATTTAATATAATTAATGTGTGGTTATTATTTGGTCATAGGACTTCGAGTAACGATTGAGTGTAAGGTGAATAAAGGCCATTTTGTAACAAAAGGTTCTGGAAAAATTGATGACCAAGGAAAATTTAATATGAATATTCCTCATGAAATTGTATCCAACAACGGAGTTTTAATGGAGGAGTGTTACGCTCAGCTTCACAGCGCAGCTGGAACACCTTGTCCGGCTCATGACGGTCTTGAATCCAATAAGATTGTGTTTTTATCCAAAACCGGAGACAGACACATTATGGGTCTTAAACAAAATCTAAGATTTACACCACAACTTTGCGTTTCAAAGTTCTTCTGGCCTATGCCTCCTTTTAAGGGTTTTGATCATCATTTCCCATTGCCTCCACCTTTGGAACTCCCACCATTTCCTAAACCATGCCCACCGAAACAAAGTCCACCTTCTGTTCCAGTTTACGATCCTCCACCACCTGTCCCTATCCACGAGCCACCTCCTAAAGTTGAGCTTCCCCCACCTGTTCCTAAGAAGCCTTGTCCTCCTCCCAAGGTTCCGGTTCCCGTACAAAAGCCACCCCCGATCCATAAGAAGCCATGTCCCCCTAATCCCCCAAAGATAGACATTCCACCGCCAGTGCCAGTCCACAAACCACCACCCAAGAAGCCTTGTCCACCTAAACCGCCAAAGAAAGTTGATCCAGCGCCGGTTCCAGTCCATAAGCCGCCACCGAAGATAGAGCATCCACCAATATACAAACCACCGGTGGTGATCCCGAAGAAGCTGTGTCCTCCGCCTGTACCAGTTTACATACCACCCGTAGTGATAGTACCAAAGAAGCCATGCCCTCCACTTCCAAAGTTTCCCCCACTTCCTCCTAAATACATCAACCACCCCAAGTTTGGAAAATGGCCTCCACAACCTTGATTACTCATTCATTACGTCGTACCTACGTTAATATTCACACTACGTACGTATACCACAATATATATGTTCAATATCAACGTGTTTGCTTGCTTGCCTCTCCTTCGTGTTTATTATTTGTGTTTGGATTTAGTTCCCTCACTTATATGTGTTCATTGTTTTCTCTCTCTTCCAACAATAATATCGTGGTATTGATTGTTGTTCTGTTGCAGAAATACACCTCTCTGCCTTTGAATTTTGCCTCACACACTCTCTGATTTCTCTCGTTTGTATGAATTTCACAAAACTAAGAACACACAAGATTTTTACCACGAGTTCACGCCCGATGTGGAACGCTACGTCTCGTGGGCCGAATTAACCGGCAATCCACTAGTATGATCAAAGAGAAGAAGTCCGATACTCTACACCGAGCTCGATAATGGTGATTACAGAGAAAAACCAGAAGAAAGATAAAGAAGATGATTAAAGAGAGACGTTGAGAATCTTCATTTTATCCTCTTCTCACCTAACAACAAACCCTCCAAACCAACCAGAGTCTTTTACTTGACTTGAACCGGTTTATTTGACTTTAAACCAAACCGGTTTATTTCTTCTGCACATTCCCTTTTAATACAGTAACCAGGTGAAATTGAATCACATACCTGTACTTCAACACTCCACCTTGATTCCATTTCACAGCTCCCTCTCCTCTAATGAATTGCACAACCTTGGTTTAACCTTCGGCAATGACCTTCTCAAGTCAACACTTGCTTAACTTTAGAAAATCCAATGCAGCTATGAACTTATGCACTGGAACTCCTTTAGTTAAGATGTCTGCAGGATTCTTAGAAGTGTGAATCTTCAACACCTCTATTTGTCCATCTTCTATAACTTCTCTGATCTTGTGATATTTAACAGCAACATGTTTCGTCCTTTCATGAAACACGTTGTTCTTTGCAAGATCCATGGCTGACTTAGAATCACACCAAATAGCCACCTTATTCTGCTCATACTTCATGTCATGTAGTAAACCACTTAACCATAAAGCTTCCTTGAGTGCATCATTCAGGGCAATATACTCAGCTTCCGTAGTGGATAGAGCAACCACATGTTGCAGACTTGACCTCCAGCTAACTGTGTTACCACCTACAGTGAATATATATCCGCTGATGGACCTGCGCTTATCCAAATCTCCTGAGAAGTCTGAGTCACAATATCCTTGCAGCTTAAATTCCTTTTCTTGGGAGAACACTAGGCTTAAGCTGCTTGAACCTTTCAGATATCTGAGTAGCCACTTAACAGCTTCCCAATGGACTGAGCCTGGTTTGCTCATGAACCGGCTAACCAAACCCACTGCATATGCTATATCAGGCCTAGTACTAACCATAACATACATTACACTACTAACAACGCTTAGATATGGAGTTTCATCTGTGTTTATTACCTCATCTTCTTCTCTGACTGAGGCTAGTTTGAAATGAGATCCTATTGGTGTATTTACCACCTTTGAATCCTCCATGTTGAACCTCCTTAGAACCTTCTTAATATATGAGACCTAAGACAGTTCCAACCTTCCTGCTTTTCTGTCTCTACTAATATCCATACCCAAGATCCTACTTGCAGCTCCCATGTCTTTCATTTCAAACTCCTCCTTCAGCTTGTCTTTGATGATAGTTACCAGCTGCATATCCTTGGCAGCTATGAGCATGTCATCTACATAAAGAAGCAGATATACATTGTTTCATTCATCAATACTCTTCACATAGACACAAGCATCATAATCACTCCTCTTAAACTCCTGTTCCAGCATGAACTTGTTGAACCTCTTGTTCCACTGTCTAGGAGATTGTTTCAGGCCATATATAGACTTCTTAAGCAGACACACTTTGTCTTTTCCTGGTTCTTCTTCGAAGCCTTCTGGTTGTTCCATGTACAATGGCTGATCCAAGTCTCCGTGAAGGAACGCAGTCTTCACATCCATTTGTTCAAGCTCCATGTCTTCATTTACAACCAAGGCTAATAGTACCCTGATTGAAACGTGTTTGACCACTGGAGAAAAAATCTCTTGATAGTCTATTCCCTCTCTTTGAGAGAATCCCCTAGCTACTAACCTGGCCTTGTGTCTGATTGGTTCCACACCTGGTATGCCAGGTTTCAGTCTGTATAACCACCTGCAACTTATCACCTTTGTATCCTTTGGTCTTGATACAATATCCCATGTGTGGTTCTTCTTCATTGAGCCCATTTCTTCCAGCATGCCCCCATTCCATTTCTTCCAGTTTGGACTCTTTCTTGCCTCATGATAACAACTTGGCTCTTCATCATTAATGTCATCATGGGCTATCAAAGCAAAAGCTACTTCATCTGAGTAGTCCTTGAACCTGGCAGGAGCAACAATTTGTCTTCTTACTCTATCTCTATCAAGTTGATAGTTTCCAAGGTCAGCTTGTTGTTCTTCTTCAGTTTGTTCCTCTGAGGAGGATTCTGCTTCTTCTTCTTCTATTGGAACAGGAGTTTCTCCACCTGTTTCTGTGTTATGTTCTTCATTTATGGGTAGGTCCTCTGAAACAGACTCAATTACCTGAGTAGTTGTTTTACTAGCCTGAGAACCATCATTTCCCTTCAAGTCCTTGAACACTTTCTCCTCATTAAACACAACATTCCTGCTAATGACACACTTTTCTTCATCTAGCAGCCAGACACGATAACCTTTTATCCCTTGTGGATAACCCAAGAAGATGCCCTTCAAAGCTCTAGGCTTTAACTTTCCCTGATCTTGGTGAACATACGCAATGGAGCCAAATCTTCTTAGATGCTTGTACCCAGGTTTCTTATTCAGCCAAAACTCTTCAGGAACATTGTGATATGTTGCAGATGCTGGTGACCTATTGATCAGGTAGGCCACAGTAGCTGCAGTTTTATCCCAGAATGATTCCTCCAAACCTGACTCATCAAGAAGACATATGACTTTCTCCATAATTGTTCTATTCATCCTCTCAGCAACACCATTCTGTTGTGGGGTGTACGTACATGTTTTGTGCCTCTCTATACCGTGTTGTTTGCAGTGGGAGTCAAACTTGGTGTTGCAGAACTCCAAACCGTTGTCTGTACGAAGACACTTAACCTTCTTGCCAATCTGGTTCTCTACTAGCCTTTTCCACTCACAGAACTTGTCAAATGTTTCATCCTTAGTTCTTAGAAACATAAGCCACACCTTCATGGTCTTATCATCCACCAAAGACAGGAAGTATTGCATGCCTGAGTGAGACGGAGTGACAGAAGGAGCTCCCCAGAGATCAGCATGAACATAACCAAGAGGATCTTCTGTGTTATGCTTAGCAACATCAAAACTGAGCTTCTTAGCTTTTCCCATGATGCAGTTTTCACAAAACTTGAGCTCCTTGATTTCCTTCTTGTCTAGTAGGCCTTTTCCAGCTAGGGTCTTCAGATTGTTGATACCAAGATGTCCCAACCTGCTGTGCCAGAGCTATGTTTTGCTCAGTACCTTCTCCACATTACATACTTCTGATGTTATAGTGTTACCATCCATAATGTACAAACCATGTGTTAAGGTTCCCCTCAAAGCCGTGTGTTTGCCTTTGTAGAATCTCACCTTACCATCTCCACCTTCATGCTTGAAACCCAACCTGTCCAAAGTTCCAGTTGAGATTAGGTTTCTCCTGAGATTTGGAACAAACCTGACGTTGTGAAGCATCTTGATGGTTCCACCATTTGTGTTGAGCTGAATAGAGCCACTGCCAAATGATTCAACTGTATGATTATCCCCAAGCAGAATGGTTGTCTTACACGTCTCATCAAAGTTTGTGAACCAATCCTTTCTGGTAGTCATATGGTAGGTGCAACCAGAGTCTATTACCCATTTATCCATGGCATCAAGCTCACTCATACTTAGAGCTTCAGAGAAAATTAGTTTCTCAGTGATCACACCAGCCTCACCTTGACCTTCTGAATCCATCTT
Organism: Cochlearia excelsa; assembly: GCA_963556525.1. Lineage (NCBI taxonomy): Eukaryota > Viridiplantae > Streptophyta > Magnoliopsida > Brassicales > Brassicaceae > Cochlearia > Cochlearia excelsa. The sequence continues at coordinate 47,689 of OY748331.1, read as the reverse complement.
TCTCTTCCTAGCATAACAATCCTTCTTGAGATGCCCTTCTTTATTGCAGAACCAACAAACCCTTTTGTTTTTAGAGGGAGATCTGCTCCTGTCCTTTCCATTGCTGAATCTTTGAGTCTTGTTTGCTGCTCTGCCTCTCTCGGCTGTATACAAACTTGCAGCCATGTTCTTGTCTGACTTTGCAGATTCAGTAACTTCCCTTTCTCTGGACCTTGCAGCAGAGATTACCTCTTCAAGTGTTAATGTGTCTCTGCCGTACTTGAGTGTGTGCTTTAATTGATCATAGCTCATAGGTAAGGAGCTTAAGAACATGATGGCTTGAATCTCATCAGAAACATTTACATCCAAGCTACCCATTTCAGCCACAATCTTCAAGAAATCATCCACGTTAACGTCTATTGTCTTAGCTGCATCTGACTTGAATGCATAGAACTGCGATTGTATGAAAATCCTATTTGGCAGGGATTTTGAAAGATACAACTTCTCAAGAAGTTTCCACATAGCAAACGCAGTTTCACACATCTTGATCTTCCTAAGCACATGATCTCCCACATTCAGTATGATCAGATTCTTGGCTTTATCATCATTTTCCACCTTCTTAGGGTCCAGTTCTTTAACACCCTGAATCTGACTACATGTGTTTGTTGAATCAGAGACCGTCGTTGAAGATTCACTTGCGGAATCAGTCTTTGAGAAGTCATCACTGAGAATCGCCTCCTTAAGACCTTGAGTGCTTAGGTAAGCCATCATGCGAATCTTCCACAGCGAGAAATCTCCGGTGCCGTCAAATCTCTCCACCTCGATCTTCGTCTTCTTCATCTTGAAAACAAGAACCCGAGGCTCTGATACCAATTGTTGCAGAAATACACCTCTCTGCCTTTGAATTTTGCCTCACACACTCTCTGATTTCTCTCGTTTGTATGAATTTCACAAAACTAAGAACACACAAGATTTTTACCACGAGTTCACGCCCGATGTGGAACGCTACGTCTCGTGGGCCGAATTAACCGGCAATCCACTAGTATGATCAAAGAGAAGAAGTCCGATACTCTACACCGAGCTCGATAATGGTGATTACAGAGAAAAACCAGAAGAAAGATAAAGAAGATGATTAAAGAGAGACGTTGAGAATCTTCCTTTTATTCTCTTCTCACCTAACAACAAACCCTCCAAACCAACCAGAGTCTTTTACTTGACTTGAACCGGTTTATTTGACTTTTAACCAAACCGGTTTATTTCTTCTGCATATTCCCTTTTAATACAGTAACCAGGTGAAATTGAATCATATACCTGTACTTCAACATGTTCCTCTTAATTATGAGATGATCATAGATCAATGTACTGTAGCTTCAATTTTTTATAAGCCTTAACACATGTGTGCATGTTGATTCGCTTTATATTCTCTTTGTCGTTTACCACAAAATCCTATGTATATATATCTAAATTATAATTTTTTGAGTACTAATTTGAACATTTCCAAAAAATTACTCAATATTACACATTATGCCATTGAATATAAAAGAAAATAATTTTGAACATTTAATTACGAAAAACCAAATAAAGAAATATTAAAATCCTTTCCAAAACTAAACTCAAAAATGTTAAAGAAATTATGTAAAAGTCATTTGGAAAACAAAATAAGATATATGCAATTCACATAAATACACTATTACATAGTTTTTTTATAAAAAATACCATTAAAATTCTACTTAAATTAAAATACCATTAGAAAGAGTTATTTTTAACCATTACATTATCTTTAACAAAAATAACACACAAATTAAAAAGAAGTTTAATTAATAATATTAAGAATTTTAAACGAGTTGAAACATTTTTTTGTTAAAAATATCAAACAATAAAAAACAAAATAGTTTGTAAACGGGTTCGGTTTCCGCTTCGATTCTAAAAAAGCAGAAGAAATTGCAATTATATTAAAATTTAAATCTTATATTACATATATAAAATATGTTTACAAGAATTATTTATATATATAATCAAAATAATTATAATTTTAAATAAATTTGGGTAAATCGCACAGTTCGATTTGTGTATTTCGATTATATTTTGGTTTGTATTTTGAATCCGTGTTTTTTCCAATTTGGTCTAATCAACTCACAAATTATATTAAAATTTTGTTATACGAAATATATTAGAAAAATATTAAATAGTAAATAAAAAAATCACATGACAACAATATTAATTTATCCTATTTTGTTTAAACAATCAAGATAAAATAATATTCAAATTTTTTAAATTAAATATATAAAATCATTTAGAAAACATAAATCCGTGGTGAACCACAAGTTAATTCGTAGTATATATATATATACTAATAATTGGGAAGAACAAATTTTGAGAAAACCTTCAAATTTTATTTTAATTACATGTAATGCCGTTGTATAAATTTTAGTGTAAAATAATTTTAAATAAAAAAATAAAAATATTCGTATAAAATAGGATTAAAAGAAAAACGAAATTAAAAAAAAGATAAATATAAAAATTGTTACTAATTAATAGGATTAAAATTAAAAAAACTAAAAATAAAATATTATAGATATTTTAATTTTATGATAATCTATCGTACAATATTAATAATATTTTTAAGTTTACAAAAATAATTAAGGTATAGAAAATTTTAATTATTTAAGAGTATTTTTAGAATATTCGAATTGATGATCTAAATAAAAAACTGAGGTATCCGAAAATTAATTATTTACGGGTAATATTTTAAACGTTATGCGTAATTTTGCGACGGGTCAAAATATAGCATACATAATTTATGTATATAAAAAACGTTTTTTCATATTAGAACATACATTTTTATGATTAAATTTATTATTCAAAATGCATCAATAAAAAATAATTTAAAATTATATCAAATTAATATTTTGTAAATACTAATCTGGTAAATATCTAGTATATATTTTAATCGAGGAGACAATTTTGAATTTTTAATTAAATTTAAAAAATCCCATAAAATATGAACTAAAAATTCATAACATTGACAAAAGATTTTTTTTTTGAAAAAGTCTCACATTGATAGTGAAAATTAATTGTTAGTTTAAACACTACGTATAAATAAGTAATTTGTGTTTTGAAGAGTTAAATGAGTTTAGTAAAATCAATGATTTTCTCTATAATCATAATTGACTTTAATCCATAACAATTTAAATTTCAATTGACACTGTATCAATTTGAATTATAATCGATCGAAAACGGGTTAAAATGAATTAATCGGTTGAAAACGGTTTAAAAACAATTTCAAATAATTAAGCGCCAAAAATTAAATATATTTATGTGTATTTTTGCATAATATACATATACTTATAAATTTATACTCCATGTTTGTTGCGAGTCAAAACAATCTAGTTTATAGTTTAAAAAAACTAGAATTCGTATTCTCCAAACATGAGGATCCTTTGGACGGCTTAAATGTCTACCACTAGTCCAACCTCACGTCGGTTACTAGTTTAGACCATGAACATCGCATGAAATGTGGGCACATTACACCATGAACATCGCATGAAATATGGGCACAATTTCTTAGGTAAGTTTTTTTGTTTTTTTATTTATTTTTTTCTGTAAAAAAAAAGAAAAAAAAATCAAACCAATCGTGGGCCGCCACGTGTCAGTGAGATCCACGAAAAAGTTAAGAGGTAGATCCAAATTTAGAGACAAAAGGGTTGGTCTCTTGAGTTTTTTGTGGGCCCCATGCATTTAGAGCCCAAGTAGAACCTGCATTGCACATGCTCTTAGATCATCTTTATAGGGGGCTCGGTTTTTAACATGTGGGCCTCCACAAATTAAATAAAAGCCTCAGCCCAAAACTCTTCTTTAAGGGCTAGCTCTTGACTTTTTCGTGGACTCCACCGACACGTGACGGCCCGTGATTGGTCAATTTATTTTTATTTTAATTTTCGAAAAAAAGAAATTACAAGAATCTTTATAAGGGTTCCATCTACAATGATGCTCTTAATATTTTCCCGACAAAGCCATTAGATTTAAACTAAAAAGGAACTGCATAAAAATCATGATGTATAAATTTATTTAAGAGAGAGACAAATTATTTGAAAAAGTACCTTTAAATCCACTGTTATTGGAAAAAAATCAAGTGATGGATTTTAAGTGATTTTAAGTGATTTCAAAGTGTTTTAATGAATTTTCTTAGTTAAAAATATAAAGACTCAAATCACATGGTTTTAGGTGGGATTTCAATGTGTTTTAAAATAAATCATAACAAATTCCATAATTCTTCAAAATCATTCAAAATCTTATTAAAACTCATCAAATTTTAAATCACTCCAAAATCTTGTTTGAATACACCCCCTAAGAATGTAAGATGCAGTCTATAGTGCCTTTCTCCAGAGTGATTCATGTAAGGTGTAATGAATAATCATACTTCTTAACATGTCTTTAAGAATGTGATTGCGCATTTCCGGCATACCACTCATGTTGGGAGACCCATGCATGGTTTAATGTGGTACAATCCCTCATTCCTCTAGATATTTGGAAAATAATCCCAGACGTTATTCTCCTAATCTATCATAATGACCGTAGTAATTTGATAGCCTTAATTCTTTGGTCGAGTGAGTTATCAACCTCAGTCTTAAACTTTATGAACACGTCTAGAGATTTAAGTTTCTCATGAATAAGAAATATGTATGCATATCGAGAATTATAGTCAATTAATGATACAAAATACTTTTGACCGTTTCAACATAAAGTATAAAACGACCCACAATTATCTGTATGTATCAACTCAATGACTTCCACAACTCTTAATGCATCAAATTTCTTATTCTTGGTTTGTTTCTTTATAATGCAATCATCACAAACATCAAAATTTGTGAAGTTACCGAACTCAATATATACCATTAGACACAAGATGTCAACTCTATTTCTAGAGATGTTACTTAGGCGTTTGTACCACAAAGTTTTTGAATTTGCATTTTTCCAAACTTTTGTTTAGTACCCCTTAATTCAACAATTAAACTTTATTCCTGATAAGTTATAGTGTCGAATTTACCAAGACTATGTTTATCCAAAATTCATTTTTCGGTCCCAAACAATTTTGAATTTAAAGACAAAATAACAACTTTGTTCTTCGTTAGACAAGTATAATCGGATTTGTCTAAGTAAGAAGCAAAGAAACTAAATTACGTCTAAAAGACGTTTCCACCAAGGTTGTCTTTCAAATTCAGAAATGACCAAATTAAAACAATAGTCTGTAGTGCATGATTGCCTCCAAATGCATACGAAAACCACTATCTATATTAAATGTATCTTTCAACATTAGTTGGTTTTCAGTAGCTTAGGCAATTCTACGTTGAAACACTTGTGTTAGGATTTTGTACCGGAGTCTAACCATCAAGTGTTTTTAAGTACTTCATCAAACTAAATTTATTAACAAACCATAACAAGAAACTAACCCTTATTTTCACACAACTATGATATCTTTGCCAATCCTTCTTAATATGTCCAACTTTATCACAAGGAAACAAGTATTAACAACTTAAATTTGTTTCTTTTGTGTAGACCCTTAGTATCATCATTCTTAATAAGCTCAAATTTCGTTCTTAGACCTTAGACTTTAGAGTGTCAACCGTATAAGTACCTTTAGTCCCTGCTTGTTTCGATTGAAACAATATCATGCATTTTGAATATGTACTTCTTAAAATTTCCTTTGCTATGAAATTATTTTGAACTAAAGCGATGCAAAAGCATGCTTATTTCCGGTGTACCGCTTCTTACGAAGCCCAAATTAATCCTAGCAAAGAATTTGATTGAGATCTTGATCTCATCCTCATCACCTCTAAAGTTTTTCAAATTGGTGTTTTATGCTTAAAATCAGGCCAATACAATTAAAGTTTTCTCACTTCTCATAAACTGTATTATACTTAGCAACGCCGGTATCTTTAAGGAGAAGTAAGTTATTTCAACTTTAATGCAATGTCAAGATATATATACCCAATAATAAATTTTATTTTATTTTCTACTATTTAAAGTAGAAATCTGAAAATGTTGGAATTTCCTAAATTTATCTATATTGTAGTGATATTCACTGAAGAGAGAGAACCTTAATTAAGTATTAGCTCACTAACCGAATAAAATCAATAATAAATTATGAATGATTATACGTCCCACCCAAGATACCAAATGTAACATTAATATCAAGTCTTTGGACAGTAATATTAACTACTAGCGGTACTCTTGTTGCAATGAATTGACATTGACAATAACTCATGATAAACAATAGTCTTCCTTTGGGTCGATCTATTATTCACATGTTTTAATCCAAATAATTGTCACATATCTCTCATTACCGCAACGATCAAACACTGACAATAATCCATAATAAATAATAAATCTTCCTTTGGGCCGAATTATCATTCATATGTTTTAATCCAAACAATTGTCACGTATTTATCATCACAGGTGTGTATGCATTCCGGCCAAATATAAACCTTCCTTTGGGCCGATTTAATATCCGCATGGAAAAACATATACACAACATTTAATATTATTCATGAAAAAATATCTTCAAGAGAGGTCACTTTGGTGACATCTTGCATCAATTAATTCAATTCAAATATTAAACATGTATAATCTAATTTATCTTTTGATTTAGCAAATTGTTTTATTATTTATGTTCAGACATTTATCAATAAGTCTGTGAAACTACATAACAGAAATACTTAAGCGCCGCAGTGGTTTAGGAAAGGGAAACCTTTTCCTGGTCGTATAATGAAACCCGGGTTCGATCCCCAATCGCGACAATTTTATTATATTTAGATCAATTTCTTTAAAGGGTCTCGGCCCAAACCGAATGGCCCAAAACCAACAAGTTTTAATTAAAGTTTTAAATTTAATTCTCCTAACGGACCATAAAGCCCAATCCAAAAACTCTATTAAAAAAAAAACAATGAAACATTAGGTTTAATGTTTCTTTTTCTTATTAGTTTCAAGGAAACCCTAAAAATTTATAAAAACACAGCCGCCAAGGCTGTCTTTTCATCCGAAATTGCTCAGAAAAATTCAAAATTTTTTAATCGTATATCAAAATATTTTTAATGAGCATATATTTAAAATCTGAATTTGATGAACTTTACTTAATAAAAAGGAATTCATAAACTTAATTTAATTGAAGATATAACCATGCTTTATCTTTAGAACAATACTAAAACTAGATTTAACATGTATAAAATTCAGATTTAAAACTTGAGTTCATAAACCACAAATCCCAGAATACTTTATATGAAAAACAGATTCAATACCTTAGTTTTTCAAAAAATAAACAGATTTCGAATTTATTTTAAAATAATTTAATAAATCCGAAAATTCTTTTGATAAAACCTGATTATCAAACAAAAACTGAATATGGTGGCTCTGATACCAATTGTTGGAAATAATCCTAAAGTTTATATCATAATAAACTATAAAGCCATATCAGTTTATGATGATCAAACATAAGCGGAAGCGTACCTGATTTAGTCATGATGAATATGTGGTTGAAGATCTGAAGTTGGCTATGGATCTTCCAAAGCATACCCTGAATTGACTTTAGGTCTCTGGTGATGGGATGCAGAGAGATTTATGTATTTTCAGATTATGGTTGCTTTGGGGACCATAACCCTCTATTTATATAGAGTACTAATTTATAATTCGGCCCTTCATCAAATTATAAATTACTTAAGGCATCCACAATTAATTTTCCATAACACTTATGCCTCCAGTCTTTTACTTTATTACAAAAGTGACCACATAAGTTTGACTTATTAAATAACTAGATGAAATCCCGCGTAATACGCAGACAAATTACATAAAACATTTTATAATGATATATTAATAATTTTATTAAATTTGTATAGTTATAGTTAGATTTAAACGGAAACTAATATTATACTTGTTATTTTATTAACAAATAATATAAAAGACACACAACAACATATCATGTAATAGTAAATAATTGATTTTTACTTTTTCCAACAAATAAGAAATAAAATAACACATTTTTTGTTTTATTAAATTGCTTTTGTTATTACATGAAAAAAATTATTCATTACAAATGTTACGATCTGGTGAGTTATAATTTTGCATACGTGTCGAGCTCACGTTAAACGCGCTCACTGTTATATAAAAAGATTTCGGTTGACACGGGTCCTCGCGTAATCACGGCGAATGATTATTTTTTTAATATGTTTCCTTTTTTATATACAAAACGAATCCGAGTAATGTAATGTGTTTTAGTTGCCTTTTTTATATACTAAACTAATTAGAGATTGGTTAGTTTATTTTTTTCTCCTTTCTAAAAATAATGAGTTTCATTTTATTAGATTTCATTTTTAAGGTCTTTTCCTTCTTCTTTTTTCTATTTTCCATTTTTCCTTTTTCTTTTATTATTTTTGTAAGAAGATTACTTATTTTAAAAATGACAAATGTCACGATCTAAATTAAACATGACACGTGTCACGATCTGGTGAGTTATAATTTTACGCACTCTCTTTTATATAATAAGATGACTCTATCACATATTGATATATGTGTGACCCACAAAATAAATCTTACATAGATTCGATTCACGACTATTAACATAGAGGCTCCGCTAAGTGGTTTGACACCCGGACAGAAAAAGGGCTTTGGTTTCATCACCCTTGATGACGATGGCATTGGATGTATAACACACAATAAGAAGATATTTACACATTATCTTTTACTTTTTTTTTTTGTCAACAAACATTTCATTAAGCAAAATGAGTTTAACCTCCACTAACGGAGAATACAACAAGGCCATAAAAAGCCAAACAAACCAAAGCATCAACCAACAAAGTAATTGGAATAAAAACAACAACAATGCTCAACAAGAGACTTAGAGATAAAATCAAGTGGTCAACAAATGCTGAACGAGAATAGTCTTGAACAAACTTCCTCGCTTCTGCTTCACGCAGAACCATCTCGACACCAATGCTCCCTTTGATGAATTCACTATACACGAGTGAAATATCTGGGAGGAGAATACAAAGTTTCGTAACGGAGAGATGAGGGCTAAACAAGCCTCGGCGAACCAGATTAATCGGTCCGTTAAGAGTAATCGAGAAACTCGATATGAGATGCCACAAAGCACCATCTAATAGAGTCACATCGAAACACAAACCGCATAAAACGAGTAGAGAATCGCACTAAAGCGATAAAGAAACACAAACCGCATAAAACAAGAGAGAATCGCACTAAGGCGATAATGAAACATAAACCGCATAAAAACGAGAGAGAATCGCACTAAGGCGATATGATTGCCACGAGAGAACACAAATACGGATCTAAGAGTATCCAAACTTAATGAATCTACCCGATCTAATCCCAAAGACTCCAAGACAAGAGCCCTCTTCTCAACATCTAAATCACACATCCCCAAGATAAAGGATTCAAAGAGTAAGAAGGAGGAGCAAACCTGGTGAACGCAAGATGGGAGCTAGAGAGAGAAACGACGCAAAAAGGAGTAAAACAAACTGAGTCTAGGCCCATTAAGCTCCTTACCCAATATGGGCCCACATTATCTTTTACTTTTTAATCCTTTTTTATGTTAATTTTTTTTAACTTTGGTTTTTTTAATACCAATGACAAAAACTATAAATAAATATAACGTTTTAGGATATCTCTATACAAGTTCTCTCATTTCATAGGTGATGCTTTTGAGATTAATTAACTGGCTCTATAAAAGTTCTTATCGATCTCATGTCTTTATCTTTGGACCATAGGTCAACATTCAATATTTCATGCTTACTGCACAAGTAAAAATTAGGGGGAAATGTAAAAAATTTAGAAAAAAACAAAAACTATATTGATCAAAATAAGAGCTTTTGACAGATTTTGCTTCCCTTTGTCCTTTTATGTGTCAACAAAAGCTTTCATTAAATCATAGAAGATAGTCAAGTTCCAGAAATAGAATACATAGCTACATGAGCTTATAAGATTTCTTTGGCCAATACATCCGTTTGGAGATTACGAGAGCAGGAAATAGAAGAAAAAGATCGAGAGACAAATGAGGTGCTAATAGAGAAAGTATCCTTCTCCTTATCACTTTTACATTTTGTCTTTGACTTCTTCTTCTGCCTCTTCTTCATGGTTCTTTTTGTTCTCATCCTCCTTTTTTCTATCTCTCTTCTCGCACCTTACTTGCATTGCAAGTTTGTTCATTATCGTAGGACAACCTTTGTGTTTAAAGGTGTCTCTGTGAACCACTATCGAACAATGGTTCTTCCCCAAACAGTTCTGTTCCACAAAACCCACAATCAATAAATGAACAAATTAAAAGAGGAGATAAGCTTAAAAGATCATCAAACTAATTACCTTCTCCACAACCTCCTTTGAGTTTGACGCAGAACAGTTCCCCATAGTGAAGTTCCCACAAGTTCCTGTTGGATCTCCAAAGCTTGCAAACTCTACTTCCACAATCTGTTTCTCTGGTGGACACTTCATCACTGCCTTTAGCCTCATATCTTTGCTTCTTAATACTATATTTGGCCCTTCTCTCTTCCACGATTTCACAGAAACCGGATAATCCTCTCCCACATAACTACATATTGTGTCTCTATTAACCAAAACAAAATCAATAGCCTCCACTTTAACCCCTGGTTCTTCCTCTAGTATCACCATCATGTTCTTCTTCATTTTTTCCTTCATGAAAGATCTAGGTATATGGTACCTGTAGTACATCATATATAGATCATAAGACCTCGTTAATTTTCTCTGGACGTTGTCTTTATGTGATCATTAGTTTCTTGTGAAGAAAGTCAACATACTCTGTCTGAGTTGAGTTGCCAAGCGGAGAAAGGAAAGACATCCAGTATCGACCTACACCATTACCATTCACCCAAATCAATCCTTTCCCCATTCCATTCATCCTAACCGCGACCGTGTTGTCTCCTTCTGGCGTCTCAAAGTATGTCTTCCATATCCAAATACTGATTATTTAATTAATTAATTACAAAATGTGTTCCATTGCTAAATCGATAATGTTTAATTACCTTGTACCACGTAAGAGGTTTACGTTCACCGTCATTCTCCCATTTCACCTGTTTAGATCCTTTCTCTGTGTACACCTCTTTCCTTTCACCTTCTAAACCGGCCTTTTTATATATATATTTTTTATTTTTGAAAAAGGCTTCAATACATCACAAAAACACAAGAAATGTCTCTATTGGTAAAAGTGAAAAATGGTAAAACAAACATAAATCCATACCAGATGACCCCATTCATTGTTCTCTGTTAAATCTATGACTCCAGACTTCAAACCAATGATGGAAACACTACGTGGACCCGCATACCTCTTTTCCATGTATGATCCGCTGTCCTGTAAATACCACACACCATTCTTTTCTATTCATTTTCTGTGCCATTTCTATATATGTATATATATTATAATCTCCATCATCATCTTTGGATGTTTGTAATAGGTGGTGTGTATATATATGTACGCTCACAGGGAATCCCGTTAGTACACCCAATATTGTTATATGGTTCTCTCCAGTTTTAAGCTTAACCGGTTTTTTGAACACAAAACTCTTCATTTCATGGCTTCCATGCGCATTCCCTTGAGACACAATTAATCCCATACAAAACGTTACTTAGGTATAGAGAGCTCTCCGTGTCTTCTTTTTTAAAATAACTAAATTAGTATTAAGTGTGTTAAGTACCAGCATATTCTCCATTGACGTACACGATTGCAGCGTGTCCAAGACTCGCTATTTTCAATATCGTCTGATCATCCACACCTTGTTGATCTGGTAAGTCATCTTCGTCAACCTTTATGCTGTAGCCATGAATGATTGAATAAGGATTAACATCACTGACAAAATCATTGATCGATCTCTTTATAGTTTGTTCTAAAAAGAACAAAACCAAAAAGGTAACTTGTGAAAGAAGTTACCTAGTGGTATACCAAGCATAATCAGTTTTATCCTTGGTTAAGTAAAAAAGCTCAGATGGAATCAATGAATCACCGTTGAGTTTTGATGGAATATTCTCACTATACATCTCAAAGTTGAGATCTTTGCTCGTCTCTTCCGATCTCACGTAATTCCTCCAACTGTGTTGCGCCACAATCTGTTTTCATAACCACAAAATTAATTAATGGTTAAATAAAGAAATTGTGAATAAAAAGAAACATTTGAGTTACCTGTGCAGTGTTGAAGACAAGGGTTTTACAGTCAGGCAAGATGCTGATGGAACGAGACGGTAAAAAGTAAGTCTGACCTTTGAAGATAACACTATTAGATTCTCTTGTGTTATTGTTAGCTAAGAAAGCCGCACATACATTTGTCCCTGCCTGCTCGTAGTACCTAACCTGCACAACCAACCAATACCCATAACCATGACCACCCGTTTAGCTCTGTTTTTCCAACACACCTAATTAATATATCATTGGTAACCTCGGTGTCTGGACCAAGTTTCTGGGCCCGAGGATGACCCCACAAAATTGCCTTTTTGCACAATTCAAGTGCTCTGTGCACATGTTTCAGGTGACCGTATTTGGGTTCCTTCTCCATTCCTAATTAAAAAATATTAGCCAACCAACTTATGATTATGATGATTTTAAACCGGTGTCTAGTGAATTACCATATTCGTCAAGTGGCGCATCGTCGTAGTAGCGAGTGGTAACAAAATGAGCAGACGTGCGTCCAAAGTTTGTTCCACCATGGTACTGCCACACAGAAACATAGCCCTCAATCTCAATTAAGATTACTGATGAGTTTAACGTACGTACATACCATGTAGTAATTGACATGAGATCCGTTCTTAGAGAAGAATCTAGCAACCGAGAATGCTATATCTTCCACTGTTCTGTGTGTTGGAGGATCCCCAAAAACTCGGAACCTATAGAAAAACAAGAATAATTAATTAATGAAGATTGTCAATATATATAATGCTCAAGAGATAGCTTCAGATTGGATTAATATAATTGAAAGTTGGAAAGTACTGACTGAGTAGTCCAATTCTCAGTCCACAAGGAAGGCTTATCGTGTCGGTTAGGTCCTTTGAAAGTGTCACCGCAATGCCTTCCATTACAAGCATTAATCACACTGCCAGGAGCATCGTTTTGTTTGCACATAACCCATGGGATTCCTAGATTCATTGACTCCACCAGATTTGCTGCCCATTTTATATACCTCTCTCCATTCTCCTTGTAAGCTAGCTGCACCGCGTTGTACTCATTCTCTATCTGCCCTAAGATTATGGGCCCTCCTTGTGAAGCAAACAACTTCTCTTCTTTCATCGAACCAAGTATTTTCCTTACATATCTCTCTGTATGCTCCTTCATTTCCCATTATAATCACAACAATATACATATATTACTACTACTACCTAACGTTCATACAATAATGTTCTATATGCATGCATCATTTTACCTTGAAAGGTTTATTATCTGTACGGAAGTAAACCCCCGGGACCTCGCGTAGCCAGTAAGGCAACCCTCTTTAAAAATATTTAGTTCATTAGAAAACACACATATATATATATGTATTGTTTGAGTAATCAACTAATTATAATGATAAACAATAATCATAAATTCATAATCATATATACCCATGGCTCCATTCGGCTTGGATAAAGGGTCCAAGTCTGAGAGTGACATAGAGACCTTTCTCATGGATCACTTTGATGAATTTCACCAAATCGAACCTCCCCTTGAAATCCCACTGAAATCAAATCTATACCGTTTAAGCAAAATCAACCAGCTAGGTGAATATATATATATATATAAAATAAAAAGATCAAAGAATGATATGTATACCTTTCCTTGTTCAGGCTCATGCACATTCCAGAAAACATAAGTTTGTATTGTGTTAAGTCCTCCAATTCTAGCTTTCTCCATGATAATGGGCCACATCTGAAACCATAAACCAAAAATCAGATCCATGATGATAATTAACTCATCATTAATAGATAGACATATATGCTTAATTACATCAGGTGTACTTCGAGGGTAATGAACAGAACCAGAGTAAATAAACTCTCTTTTTCCATTTATTATCAGTGAAGTTCCGTCGTATGTTACTCCTCTTTTCTTCTTTTCATCTTCTTCTTCTTCTTCTCCTCCTCCGACATTGTTTGCCTTCAAACATATAGAAACTAGAAGCAGAATTGCTATGATCAAGTATTGTGTTCTTGACTTCATTCTTATATCCCTTCTTCTTCTTATTTTCTTTCTTTCCTTTTTCGTGTAAACCAAGATTCAGACTTGTATTGTAACAAGGTTCCCCTGTTTCCAGGAGTTCCCAAGGTTAAAGAGGGAAGCTCGGAATCTTTGTCTGAACAAATATTCTCTCTCTACCTATTTTTGTTTAACTGTTTACTTCTTTTCTTTTTACTACTATACAAACAAATTGATCCGCATTGTTCGAACTATATTGTCATAACTTTAAACATACACGCCTGGCTCTTCATACTTATTGGGAGTAATACATAATAGCACTCAATTTAATATTTTTTTGATATTTTCATGTCAAAAGTCATACATACGGTCATGAAAAACAAAATCCATGTGCTACCTTTTTGAAACGTTAGACCAGAGAAACCACAAAATTTCTTAACTATTCATTGAGACCCATGAACAGTTGGTTTAAAAAAAATATAATAATTAAAAACGCATCAATCATAGGCCGTCGCGTATCCAAATGTCCACTAAATAGTTAAGATCAAAATCTTAAATAAAAAATATAAGATTCAGATCTTAATTATTTAATGGACCTCATCTGCTAAGATCTCTTTAAGAAACACCAATGAATATGCTCTTAACATGCATTTGTTTTCTTATAAAAAAATTAATGTTAACCAAGATGAAACAGACATATTTTTGCTGCAAGTTACAACATTAGTAATTCAGTTTACAAAAAACAACAATATAGCAGTAGTAGTCATTATATATATATTGTTCATACTATAAGCTATATGCATATGATCTTTTAGACCCCTTCTACTATATATATTATATATATTCTAGTGTGAGCAATATATATATATATACATATATATAGATACCTTTTGGTGAAGTAAATATGAATAAAAAAGGGAAAGAATTGGGAGATGATTAGATAATGAAGTGAAAGGTTGAGAGTGGTTGGATCATTGTGTGATGGGATCAGAAGCATCTCTGCCCTCAGAATCAAGTCCCATGGTGAGGCTTGTTTCTACGAGAGAGGCATCCATCTTGAACATACAAAACCAAAGCATTATTTGACCCCACATCATTTTTTTTGCTACTCTCTGTTGATTAGAGAAAACTCAACTCTTATTGTGTGTTTATATATGTAACCACTACCTGACCGAACTAACTCTATTTCCCCTGAAGACATCATAGTCTGGATTTGATTTGAGTCTCTTTTCCTTGGTAGATGACAAGAGTCTTTGTTTCCCTCTCAATTCTCTTAATATGTATGATCTTCATCGGACTGGAAGTGGACGGCCCAATAGGATGGGCTTAAAGAAAACGAAATGCTCGATTATAATTAAATCTGGTCTGAAACGGAAACGGTGAAAGTAGTCAAAAAGATGTCAGAGCAATCTTTTGTCGCATCCCAACCAGTCGTCTTGAAAAGGGGATCTTGATGATCGAAAAAGTAAAAGAAGGAAACCCAAAACCTCTGAAACCCCTCAATTTTTGTCTGCCACTTTGTGACTGGTTGTTCAATGGATAATCGGTTTCAACAACTGGCGTTATGCCTCTTCATTATCTGTCAAGCCACCGCCGAGGATGACTGGAAGATTGCCACAGCTACGCTCTCCAGAGAAAAGGACGGCTCCTCCTCCGTCACCACTGGTTGGTTCTTCTTCCTTAACTCTATCCTATCCTATTCTATCTAGGAAACTAATTGGTAGTGGGTGATACACACACTGATAGGAGGCGCTTGTGGGTATGGAGATCTGAGGCAGAGCAGCTACGGAGGAGGGTACAACGCAGGCCTTAGCGGGAAGCTGTTCAACAGGGGAAGCAGCTGCGGAGCTTGTATGGAAGTTAGGTGCGTGAACCACATTCGGTGGTGCCTTCAAGGCAGCCCTTCCGTGGTTGTCACGGCCACCGATTTCTGCCCTCCCAATTTGGAACTTTCCTCGGATTATGGAGGATGGTGCAACTACCCAAAGGAGCACTTGGAACTATCTCATGCTGCCTTCACAGGGATAGCAGAAACAAGAGCAGAGATCATACCTGTGCAGTACAGGAGGGTCAAATGTGGGAGGAGGGGCGGTTTGAGATTCAGCTTGAACGGGAGCTCCCACTTCTTCCAGGTGTTGATAAGCAATGTGGGCCTTGACGGCCAAGTAGTGGGTGTCAAAGTGAAGGGCCATACAACTGCTTGGATTCCAATGGCCAGAAACTGGGGACAGAACTGGCATTCCTCTCTCGATCTCATTGGTCAGTCTCTCTCTTTTGAAGTTACACTTATCAGCGGCAAAACCATTGCTTCATACGACGTGGCTCCCCCTTATTGGCGTTTCGGTATGACTTTCCAAGGAAACCAATTCCACTCCTGACTCCTTTTTCCTTATCTTTAACTTTAAGCCATGTATTCACTTTCTTTTGTCAAACCAACTTGTGGTGCTTTTTTATATTATAGGTGATATAATATATAATTTCTAATATTATGTAAAAATATGAGTTTTTTTTTTGTTTTATCACACTGATTTTACAAAATTTTGTCAAATTTTAGAAAATAAATGAAATCAATAGCAACACTCTTTTTGTCAATAATTTCTAATATCTTATAAAAATTTGAGATTTTTGTAGGTTATTATTATTATAGCTCACGAATTTTACAAATTTAGTCAAACTTTAAAAAATAAAGAAATCAATATAAACACTCTTTTAGTCCATAATTTCTAATATCTTGAAAAAGTTGGGAAATTTGTGGGTTATATAGCACACAGATTTTACAAACTTTTGTCAAACTTTAAAAAATAAATGAAATCAATATCAACACTTCTGTAATCCATAATTTCTAGAGTGAATTGGCTCAATACCATTTATTGAGGCCAAAATTGGTCGAAATGACAAAATACTTGATTAATTTGCAAAAATGATAAGAGAGTAATTTTTTTAATACCATATTACCCTCAATCTCCATGCGCGGCTACTACAGATTTGACATGACACTTCCGTCAGTTACAAGATAAGAAAATCCGAATAATACGCCTACTAGATATTTGCTTATCAACTAATCTTATGGAGCAAATATAATACATATCTATAGCACACTGTTTTTACAAAATTTTGTCAAAATATTGAAAATAAATGAAATCAATAACAACACTCTTTTAGTCCATAAATTCTAATATCTTGTAAAAAATTGAGATTTTTCTGGGTTATAATACAAGAATTTTACAAAATTTTGTCAAACTTTAGAAAATAAAAGAAATTAATATAAATACTCTTTTAGTCCATAATTTCAAATATCATTCAGAAATTTGAGATTTTTGTGGGTTATAGCACACGGATTTTACACTATTTTGTTAAATTTTAAAAAATAAATGCAATAAATAGCAACCCCTCTAATCTATAATTTCTAATATCATAAAAAGTATGAGATTTTGTGGGTTACAACACACTATTTTTACAAAATTTTGTCAAATTTTTGAAAATAAATGAAATCAATAACAACACTCTTTTAGTCCATAAATTCTAATATCTTGTAAAAAATTGAGATTTTTGTTGGTTATAACACACTAATGGTTAGGCTGGTAACAATATTGATAAGGATATCTAGTTTTTCATTGACTAAATCTGCATTTATCTGCCAAAAAGTAAAATCCATTAAAACACATCAATCACTAAATGGGAAATCAATTATGTATCACTAATAACTCTTATAACTGTATGAAAAATCCATTAAACACATCAATTATTACCTTGAAACGGCGTGATGCTGAAGCGAGATCGAGAAGATGAAGCTAAAGCGAGATCTAGACGATGTAGCTACGTCGAAATCTAGATTATGAAGGCGAGATCCAGATCTAGAAGACGATGAAGAGACGGCGAGATCTAGATTATGAAGGCGAGATCCAGATCTAGACCAGATCTAGACGGCGAGATCGAGATCGATACGATACGGCGACGATGAAACGATGGAGAAATCGAGATTGAGATTCAGAGGAAGAAGAAGAAAAAAAAGAAGAAGAAAAAAAAGAAAAAGAAGAAAAAGAAGAAAAAGAAGAAAAAACAGAAAAAGAAGAAGAAGAACAAAAATACAGAGATAATATTGTCTTTTTGATTATAAAAGAGGTGTATAATTAAAAAATCACATTCAGAAGGTGTAGTTTTGTGAATTCACTTTCAAAAGGTGTAGTTTTGTGATTGTCCTTTTTTTATAATCGTGACACGTGTCACGATCTGATGAGTTATAATTAAACTCGCTTATTTTTATATAATAAGATTCTAATTTTCTAATCAAAATAATAATAAAAATATTGGCTATTGAGCCCATAAACGAACCCGTATAAATACCAAGTAACATCGCGTGGAAAAAACCTAATGTAAGCCAAACCAAAAAGAAATCAGAGAAGCCGAGCAAAGTTGGTGACGATGGCGTTGATAGAAGGAGACTATGACGAGCAGTTCGAGTTCCGGTGTCGCGTGGCAGAGGCTGGTGTAATGCTTTCACATCTTCTTAGCTTTAGTTTTTTGTAGATTTGTCCGAAATTATCAACAAATTAACCATTTTTTTGTGTTCATCAGGGTTTCGATATTGAACATTTGATGGATAAAAAACCTTTATCTTGTTCGATCTACTGTCGCTCTGGAGATTCCCCAAAGCTCTCCCTTTACGCGAGGTTTGGTATTCATATGTACAACATGTTACAGGTTAGTTAGCATCCACTCTTTTGTTGTCTGTCTGTGTAAAATATAGTGTTTCAGTCATGTGGTTATTATATCTTTGTTTGCTCTGATTTGTATAATTAATAATATATTTAGTTTTATTATATCTTAACGAGTTGTTTGTTGATTTGTATAATATATATATATATATATATGTTTTAGGGGACGAACCTGCAGCTCAGCTGCGTAGAGAAACACAATTATCGACCTAGGTACATATATAAAGCTTACTACATAACTGCGGTTGCAAAGGATCCGTCTTCAGGTGGATCCCTTGTACCCTTTCAAACGAGTGTTGTTGAAGAAGGCCGTGACATCCGGAGTCTAGCTTGTTCTATTGCTAGACCTAAGTCCACACCACCTCCAGGTAGTTATTTAACTTTTGCTTTTTTTGATCTATAAGTATGTTTCATTCACTTCATAACTAATAATTTATCTCTGTTGTGTAGTAGAGAATTCCTCGCTACCACGTGAACAACTTGATGAGCTCTACAAAGGTACTTTGCCCAAGTGGCCATCAGAGAATGCTTTCAAAGATGTGGATCGGTTTTATATGGTGAAGAAATCAGAGCTTCGAAAGTACGATTGGATTCGTATGTACATGGAGCTTGCTTTCCTCGGTGCAAACAGAAACCTTAAAAATGTAGCAGCTTTTCAATGATTTTGTATCTACTATTGTTCATATTAATAGTAATAGTAACACACTGTCCTTATCTTTTGTGTGTGTTGTTTTTTGCAGCCTATTCTGTCAAGACTGGTTGTTGTGAAGGTTGCGGTTGAAACCAAGGAAAACGTTGAGCCGAGGCTCAACGCCAGAAATGCAATTTTCTACATCAAGTACAGGTACTACCCTAATAATGGTCGGGCTTGTAAGGCTCGTTGTGGTTCCAAGCCTCCTCGTGATCGCATAGCTGTTGTAAGAAGAACTCTTGACAAGAATACAGGACTCCTCTCTCTCGCTTTCGAGGGCAGCTTTGCAAAAACCTTTCTGTAAACGATGGCTATCCAAATGTGGATCACCTACTAAACTATCTCTGTACTAAGTTATCTTTCTCTGTATTTAGTTATCTTTCTCTGTACTTAGTTATCTATGTTGTCTTTTAAGTGGATGGCATGTTTATGTGGATTGGTTTGCTTATGATGTGAGCTATATAACTTGTTTGGTTACATACTTGCATTACTTTATTTTAGTTATATGACTTTGTGGCTTTTTTAAAAAAAGAAAAACTTGTGGTGTTATTCAGGTGAACCCTTTATGTCTCGAACAGTTCTTTAAACCACAACTCTTTTGATGCAAATAATTTTCATTATTGACATCTGATCTTTTTTTTTTTGGTTCCGTTCTATTAATCAAATGGTGTAACCCAAAATATTCAACAATACCACCATAAAAGTGATGCAATACTGAAAAGAACTCAAAGCCAAAAACAGAGCTAATAACAAACAGCTTATTTACCACAAAAAAACTTAACCGATCCTTCTTGCTTGGACCAAGTTAACATTTCTCTCTTCATCAAAATTTTTCTCCACCTGAAACATGAAGGACGGACAAGCCTTTGGTCTGTTTATAGCTTGAACCAAGTCTATTGCTTCCATCGCAAAGATAATCTTATTTCTCTTGTGATGACCCATGCTTTCGATAGCCCAAGCCAGAGCTATTGTCCTAGCTTCAAGCAAACTAGTGATATTTGCAAAACCTCTTCGGCTATGTAATAAGACTGTGCCTTCCTTGTCTCTTAAAACCCAAGCAGCTCCTAGAATATTATTCTTCCTTGACCAAGCTACCCCAACATTACACTTCAGCCATGGGTCGGGAGGGTTTATCCACTTAGTTTTAACCTGAACTACTCCTTTAGGTCTTTCATTGGTCGGATTCTTCAAACTTTCTTGAGCCTTATACCACTGTTCAGCTTCTTCTAGGTAGTAACTCGAGATTTTATCTGGCTCTTGAAACCAAAAAGAGTTCCTATTTTTCCATAGAAACCATATTATCCATGGGAAAGATCTTAAAATCTCCAGGCTTCCCCTGCCTTTTTTTTTTCTTTTCCACTATAGTGTTATAGATGTACACGTATATATGTATACCATCACCGTGAATAGAAACATTTTTACAAGATATTCGAAATTATGGACTAAAAAAATGTTTTTATTAATTATTTTTATTTTGTAAAGTTTGACAAAATTTTGTCAAATTCGTGTGCTATAACCCACAAAAATCTCAATTTTTTGCAAGATATTAGAAATTATGGACTAAAAGAGTGTTGCTATTAATTTTAATGATTTTCAAAAACGTGACAAAATTTTGTAAAATCAAAACCAACAAAAATCTCAAATTTTTACAAGATATTCGAAATTATGGACTAAAAGAATGTTTTTTAAATTTCTTTTATTTTATTAAGTTTGACAAAATTTTGTCTAATTCGTGTGCTATAACCCACAAAAATCTCAATTTTTTGCAAGATATTAGAAATTATGGACTAAAGGAGTTTTGCTATTGATTTCATTTATTTTCAAATTTTTGACAAAATTTAGTAAAAGCAGTGTGCTAAAACCCACAAAACCTCATATTTTTACATGATATTAGAAAATTATAGATTAGAGGAGGGTTGCTATTTATTGCATTTATTTTCTAAAATTTGACAAATTTTTGTAAAATCAATGTGCTATAACCTACAAAAATCTCAAATTTTTACAAGATATTCGAAATTATGGACTAAAAAAAGGTTTCTATTAATTTCTTTTATTTTCTAAAGTTTGACAAATTTTTGTCAAATTCCTGTGCTATAACCCGCGAAAATCTCAATTTTTTTCAAAATATTAGAAATTATGGACTAAAAGATTGTTGCTATTAATTTAATTTATTTTCAAAAATTAGACAAATTATTGTAAAAACAGTGTGCTATAACCCACAAAACCTTATATTTTTACATGATATTAGAAATTATGGACTAAAAGAATGTTTCTATTAATTTCTTTTATTTTCGAAAGTTTGACAAAATTTTGTCAAATTCGTGTGCTATAACCCACAAAAATCTCAATTTTTTGCAAGATATTAGAAATTATGGACTAAAAGAGTGTTGCTATTGATTTCATTTATTTTCAAAATTTTGACAAAATTTTATAAAAGCGGTGTGCTATAACCCACAAAATCTCATATATTTACATGATATTAGAAATTATAGATTAGAGGAGGGTTGCTATTTATTGCATTTTTTTCTAAAATTTGACAAAATTTTGTAAAATCAATATGCTATAACCCACAAATATCACAAATTTTTAAAAGATATTCGAAATTATGGACTAAAAGAATGTTTCTATTAATTATTTTTATTTTGTAAATTTTGACAAAATCTTGTCAAATTCGTGTGCTATAACCCACAAAATCTCAATTTTTTGCAAGATATTATAAATTATGGACTAAATGAGTGTTGCTATTGATTTTAATTATTTTCAAAAATGTGACAAAATTTTGTACAATCAATGTGCTATAACCCTCAAAATCTCAAATTTTTACATGATATTAGAAATTATGGACTAAAAGAATGTTTCTATTAATTTCTTTTATTTTCTAAAGTTTGGAAAATTTTGTCAAATCCGTGTGCTCTAACCCACAAAAATCTCAATTTTTTGCAAGATATTAGAAATTAAGGACTAAAAGAGTGTTGCTATTGATTTCATTTATTTTCAAAATTTTGACAAAATTTTGTAAAAGCAGTGTGCTATAACCCACAAAATCTCATATATTTACATGATATTAGAAATTATAGATTAGAGGAGGGTTGCTATTTATTGCATTTATTTTCTAAAATTTGACAAAATTTTGTAAAATCAATGTGCTATAACCCACAAATATCACAAATTTTTACAAGATATTCGAAATTATGGACTAAAAGAATGTTTCTATTAATTTCTTTTATTTTCTAAAGTTTGACAAATTTTTGTCAAATTCGTGTGCTATAACCCACAAAAATCTCAATTTTTTGCAAGATATTAGAAATTATGGACTAAAAGAGTGTTGCAATTAATTTAATTTATTTTCAAAAATTTGACAAATTTTTGTAAAAGCAGTGTGCTATAACACACAAAACCTTATATTTTTACATGATATTAGAAATTATTGACTAAAAGAATGTTTCTATTAATTTCTTTTATTTTCTAAAGTTTGACAAAATTTTGTCAAATCCGTGTGCTATAACCCATAAAAATCTCAAATATTTGCAAGATATTAGAAATTATGGACTAAAAGAGTGTTGCTATTGATTTCATTTATTTTCAAAATTTTGTAAAAGCAGTGTGCTATAACCCACAAAATCTCATATATTTACATGATATTATAAATTATAGATTAGAGGAGGGTTGCTATTTATTGCATTTATTTTCTAGAATTTGACAAAATTTTGTAAAATCAATGTGCTATAACCCACAAATATCACAAATTTTTACAAGATATTCGAAATTATGGACTAAAAGAATGTTTCTATAAATTTCTTTTATTTTGTAAAGTTTGACAAAATTTTGTCAAATTCGTGTGCTATAACCCACAAAAATCTCAATTTTTTTGCAAGATATTAGAAATTATGGACTAAAAGAGTGTTGCTATTGATTTCAATTATTTTCAAAATTTTGTAAAATCAATGTGCAATAACCCACAAAAATCTCAATTTTTTGAAAGATATTAGAAATTATGGACTAAAGGAGTGTTCCTATTGATTTTGTTTATTTTCAAAAATTTGTAAAAATAAAGTAAAAGCAGTGTGCTATAACCCACAAAACCTCATATTTTTACATGATATTAGAAATTATAGATTAGAGAAGGGTTGCTATTTATTGCATTTATTTTCTAAAATTTGACAAAATTTTGTAAAATCAATGTGCTATAACCCACAAAAATCTCAAATTTTGACAAGATATTCGAAATTATGGACTAAAAGAATGTTTCTATTAATTTTTTTATTTTATAAAGTTTGACAAAATTTTGTCAAATTCGTGTGCTATAACCCACAAAAATTTCAATTTTTGAAAGATATTATAAATTATGGACTAAATGAGTGTTGTTATTGATTTCATTTATTTTCAAAAATTTGACAAAATTTAGTAAAAGCAGTGTGCTATAACCCACAAAACCTCATATTTTTACATGATATTCGAAATTATGAACTAAAATAATGTTTCTATTAATTTCTTTTATTTATCTAAAGTTTGAGAAGATTTTGTCAAATCCATGTGCTATATAACCCACAAAAATCTCAATTTTTTGCAAGATATTTGAAATTGTGGACTAATAGAGTGTTGCTATTGATTTCATTTATTTTCAAAAATTTGACAAAATTTTGTAAAAGCAGTGTGCTATAAGCCACAAAATCATATTTTTACATGATATTAGAAATTATAGATTAAAGGAGGGTTGCTATTTATTGCATTTTTTCTAAAATTTGACAAAAAATTTAAAATCAATGTGGTATAACCCACAAAAATCTCAAATTTTTACAAGATATTCAAAATTATGGACTAAAAGAATGTTTCAATTAATTTCTTTTATTTTCTAAAGTTTCTCAAAATTTGTCAAATTCGTGTGCTATAACCTACAAAAATCTCAATTTTTGCAAGATATTAAAAATTATGGAATAAAAGAGTGTTGCTATTGATTTCAATTATTTTCAAAATTTTGACAAAATTTTGTAAAATCAATGTGTTATAACCCACAAATATAACAAATTTTTACAAGATATTCAAAATTATGGACTAAAAGAATGTTTCTATTAATTTCTTTTATTTTGTAAAGTTTGACAATATTTTGTCAAATTCGTGTGCTAACCCACAAAAATCTCAATTTTTTGCAAGATATTAGAAATTATGGACTACAAGAGTGTTGTTATTGATTTCATTTATTTTCTAAATTTTGACAAAATTTTGTAAAAGCAGTGTGCTAACCAACAAAATCTAATATTTTTACATGATATTAGAAATTATAGATAAGAGGAGGGTTGCTATTTATTGCATTTATTTTCTAAAATTTGACAAATTTTTGTAAAATCAAGGTGCTATAACATACAAAAATCTCAAATTTTGACAAGATATTCGAAATTATGGATTAAAAAAATGTTTCTATTAATTTCTTTTATTTTATAAAGTTTGACAAAATTTTGTCAAATACGTATGGTATATAACCCACAAAAATCTCAATTTTTTGCAAGATATTAGAAAATATAGACTAAACGAGTGTTGCTATTGATTTCAGTTATTTTCAAAATTTTGTAAAAGCAGAGTGCTATAACCCACAAAATCTCATATATTTACATGATATTAGAAATTATAGATTAGAGGAGAGGAGGGTTGCTATTTATTGCATTTATTTTCTAAAATTTGACAAATTTTTGTAAAATCAATATGCTATAACCCACAAATATCACAAATTTGTACAAGATATTCGAAATTATGGACTAAAAGAATGTTTATATTAATTTCTTTTATTTTGTAAAGTTTGACAAAATTTTGTCAAATTCGTGTGCTATAACCCACAAAAATCTCAATTTTTTGCAAGATATTAGAAATTATGGACTACAAGAGTGTTGCTATTGATTTCATTTATTTTCAAAATTATGACAAAATTTAGTAAAAACAGTGTGCTAAAACCCACAAAACCTCATATTTTTACATGATATTAGAAAATTATAGATTATAGGAGGGTTGCGATTTATTGCATTTATTTTCTAAAATTTGACAATCTTTTGTAAAATCAATGTGCTATAACCCACAAAAATCTCAAATTTTTACAAGATATTCGAAATTATGGACTAAAAAAATGTTTCTATTAATTTCTTTTATTTTCTAAAGTTTGACAAAATTTTGTCAATTTCGTCTGCTATAACCCACAAAAATCTCAATTTTTAGCAAGATATTAGAAATTATGGACTAAAAGATTGTTGCTATTAATTTAATTTATTTTCAAAAATTTGACAAATTATTGTAAAAACAGTGTGGTATAACCCACAAAACCTTATATTTTTATATGATATTAGAAATTATGGACTAAAAAAATGTTTCTATTAATTTCTTTAATTTTCGAAAGTTTGACAAAATTTTGTCAAATTCGTGTACTATAACCCACAAAACTCTCAATTTTTTGCAAGATATTAAAAATTCTGGACTAAAAGAATGTTGCTATTGATTTCATTTATTTTCAAAATTTTGTAAAAGCGGTATGCTATAACCCACAAAATCTCATATATTTACATGATATTAGAAATTATAGATTAAAGGAGGGTTGCTATTTATTGCATTTATTTTCAAAAATTTGACAAAATTTTGTAAAATCAATGTGCTATAACCCACAAATATCACAAATTTTTACAAGATATTCGGAATTATGGACTAAAAGAATGTTTCTATTAATTATTTTTATTTTGTAAAGTTTGACAAAATTTTGTCAAATTCGTGTGCTATAACCCACAAAAATCTCAATTTTTTGCAGGATATTAGAAATTATGGACTTAAAGAGTGTTGCTATTGATTTCAATTATTTTCAAAATTTTGACAAAATTTTGTAAAATCAATGTGCTATAACCAACAAAAATCTCAAATTTTTACAAGATATTCGAAATTTTGGACTAAAAGAATGTTTCTATTAATTTATTTTATTTTATTAAGTTTGACAAAATTTTGTCAAATTCGTGTGCTATAACCCACAAAAATCTCAATTTTTTGCAAGATATTAGAAATTATGGACTAAAGGAGTTTTGCTATTGATTTCATTTATTTTCAAAATTTTGACAAAATTTAGTAAAAGCAGTGTGCTAAAACCCACAAAACCTCATATTTTTACATGATATTAGAAAATTATAGATTAGAGGAGTGTTGCTATTTATTGCATTTATTTTCTAAAATTTGACAAAATTTTGTAAAATCATGGTGCTATAACCTACAAAAATCTCAAATTTTTACAAGATATTCGAAATTATGGACTAAAAGAATGTTTCTATTAATTTCTTTTATTTTCTAAAGTTTGACAAATTTTTGTCAAATTCCTGTGCTATAACCCACAAAATATCAATTTTTTTCAAAATATTAGAAATTATGGACTAAAAGATTGTTGCTATTAATTTAATTTATTTTCAAAAATTTGACAAATTATTGTAAAAGCAGTGTGCTATAACCCACAAAACCTTATATTTTTACATGATATTAGAAATTATGGACTAAAAGAATGTTTCTATTAATTTCTTTTATTTTCGAAAGTTTGACAAAATTTTGTCAAATTCGTGTGCTATAACCCACAAAAATCTCAATTTTTTTTTGCAAGATATAAGAAATTATGGACTAAAAGAGTGTTGCTATTGATTTCATTTATTTTCAAAATTTTGACAAAATTTTGTAAAAGCGGTGTGCTATAACCCACAAAATCTCATATATTTACATGATATTAGAAATTATAGATTAGAGGAAGGTTGCTATTTATTGCATTTATTTTCTAAAATTTGACAAAATTTTGTAAAATCAATGTGCTATAACCCACAAATATCACAAATTTTTACAAGATATTCGAAATTATGGACTAAAAGAATGTTTCTATTAATTTTTTTTATTTTGTAAAGTTTGACAAAATTTTGTCAAATTCGTGTGCTAACACACAAAAATCTCAATTTTTTGCAAGATATTAGAAATTATGGACTAAAAGAGTGTTGCTATTGATTTTAATTATTTTCAAAAATGTGACAAAATTTTGTAAAATCAATGTGCTAAAACCAACAAAAATCTCAAATTTTTACAAGATATTCGAAATGATGGACTAAACGAATGTTTCTATTAATTTATTTTATTTTATTAAGTTTGACAAAATTTTGTCAAATTCGTGTGCTATAACCCACAAAAATCTCAATTTTTTGCAAGATATTAGAAATTATGGACTAAAAGATTGTTGCTATTAATTTAATTTATTTTCAAAAATTTGACAAATTTTTGTAAAAGCAGTGTGCTATATAACCCACAAAACCTTATATTTTTACATGATATTAAAAATTAAGGACTAAAAGAATGTTTCTATTAATTTCTTTTATTTTCTAAAGTTTGGCAAAATTTTGTCAAATCCGTGTGCTCTAACCCACAAAAATCTCAATTTTTTGCAAGATATTAGAAATTATGGACTAAAAGAGTGTTGCTATCGATTTCAATTATTTTCAAAATTTTGTAAAATCAATGTGCTAACCCACAAAATCTCAAATTTTTACAAGATATTCGAAATTATGGACTAAAAGAATGTTTCTATTAATTTCTTTTATTTTATAAAGTTTGACAAAAAAATTTCAAATTCATGTGCTATAACCCACAAAAATCTCAATTTTTTGCAAGATATTAGAAATTATGGACTAAAGGAGTGTTCCTATTGATTTTGTTTATTTTCAAAAATTTGACAAAATAAAGTAAAAGGAGTGTGCTATCCCACAAAACCTCATATTTTTACATGATATTAGAAATTATAGATTAGAGAAGGGTTGCTATTTATTGCATTTATTTTCTAAAATTTGACAAAATTTTGTAAAATCAATGTGTTTAAACCCACAAAAATCTCAAATTTTGACAAGATATTCGAAATTATGGACTAAAAGAATGTTTCTATTAATTTCTTTTATTTTATAAAGTTTGACAAAATTTTGTCAAATTCGTGTGCTATAACCCACAAAAATTTCAATTTTTGCAAGATATTATAAATTATGGACTAAATGTGTGTTGCTATTGATTTCATTTATTTTCAAAAATTTGACAAAATTTAGTAAAACCAGTGTGCTATAACCCACAAAACCTCATATTTTTACATGATATTCGAAATTAAGGATTAAAAGAATGTTTCTATTAATTTCTTTTATTTATCTAAAGTTTGAGAAAATTTTGTCAAATCCATGTGCTATATAACCCACAAAAATCTCAATTTTTTGCAAGATATTTGAAATTGTGGACTAAAATAGTGTTGCTATTGATTTCATTTATTTTCAAAATTTTGACAAAATTTTGTAAAAGCAGTGTGCTATAAGCCACAAAATCATATTTTACATGATATTAGAAATTATAGATTAGAGGAGGGTTGCTATTTATTGCATTTTTTTCTAAAATTTGACAAAAAATTTAAAATCAATGTGGTATAACCCACAAAAATCTCAAATTTTTACAAGATATTCAAAATTATGGATTAAAAGAAGGTTTCAATTAATTTTTTTTATTTTCTAAAGTTTGTCAAAATTTGTCAAATTCGTGTGCTATAACCCACAAAAATCTCAATTTTTGCAAGATATTAGAAATTAAGGAATAAAAGAGTGTTGCTATTGATTTCAATTATTTTCAAAATTTTGACAAAATTTTGTAAAATCAATTTGTTATAACCCACAAATATCACAAATTTTTACAAGATATTCGAAATTATGGACTAAAAGAATGTTTCTATTAATTTCTTTTATTTTGTAAAGTTTGACAACATTTTGTCAAATTCGTGTGCTAACCCACAAAAATCTCAATTTTTTTGCAAGATATTAGAAATTATGGACTACAAGAGTGTTGTTATTGATTTCATTTATTTTCTAAATTTTGACAAAATTTTGTAAAAGCAGTGTGCTAACCCACAAAATCTCATATTTTTACATGATATTAGAAATTATAGATAAGAGGAGGGTTGCTATTTATTGCATTTATTTTCTAAAATTTGACAAAATTTTGTAAAATCAAGGTGCTATAACATACCAAAATATCAAATTTTGACAAGATATTCGAAATTATGGACTAAAAAAATGTTTCCATTAATTTCTTTTATTTTCGAAAGTTTGACAAAATTTTGTCAAATTCGTGTGCTATAACCCACAAAAATCTCAATTTTTTGCAAGATATAAGAAATTATGGACTAAAAGAGTGTTGCTATTGATTTCATTTATTTTCAAAATTTTGACAAAATTTTGTAAAAGCGGTGTGCTATAACCCACCAAATCTCATATATTTACATGATATTAGAAATTATAGATGAGAGGAGGGTTGCTATTTATTGCATTTATTTTATAAAATTTGACAAAATTTTGTAAAATCAATGTGCTATAACCCACAAAAATCTCAATTTTTTGCAAGATATTAGATATTATGGATTAAAAGAGTGTTGCTATTGATTTTAATTATTTTCAAAAATGTGACAAAATTTTGTAAAATCAATGTGCTATAACCAACAAAAATCTCAAATTTTTACAAGATATTCGAAATGATGGACTAAACGAATGTTTCTATTAATTTCTTTTATTTTATTAAGTTTGACAAAATTTTGTTAAATTCGTGTTCTATAACCCACAAAAATCTCAATTTCTTGCAAGATATTAGAAATTATGGACTAAAAAATTGTTGCTATTAATTTAATTTATTTTCAAAAATTTGACAATTTTTTGTAAAAGCAGTGTGCTATGTAACCCACAAAACCTTATATTTTTACATGATATTAGAATTTATGGAATAAAAGAATGTTTCTATTAATTTCTTTTATTTTCTAAAGTTTGGCAAGATTTTGTCAAATCCGTGTGCTTTAACCCACAAAAATCTCAATTTTTTGCAAGATATCAGAAATTATGGACTAAAAGAGTGTTGCTATTGATTTCATTTATTTTCAAAATTTCGTAAAATCGGTGTGCTATAACCCACAAAATCTCATATATTTACATGATATTAGAAATTATAGATTAGAGGAGGGTTGCTATTTATTGCATTTATTTTCTAAAATTTGACAAAATTTTGTAAAATCAAAGTGCTTATAACCCACAAATATCATAAATTTTTACAAGATATTCGAAATTATGGACTAAAAGAATGTTTCTATTAATTATTTTTATTTTGTAAAGTTTGACAAAATTTTGTCAAATTCGTGTGCTATAATCCACAAAAATCTCAATTTTTTGCAAGATACTAGAAATTGTGGACTAAAAGAGTGTTGCTATTGATTTCAATTATCAAAATTTTGTAAAATCAATGTGCTATAACCAACAAAAATCTCAAATTTTTACAAGATATTCGAAATTATGGACTAAAAGAATGTTTCTATTAATTTCTTTTATTTTATTAAGTTTGACAAAATTTTGTCAAATTCGTGTGCTATAACCCACAAAAATCTCAATTTTTTGCAAGATATTAGAAATTATGGACTAAAAGATTCTTGCTATTAATTTAATTTATTTTCAAAAATTTGACAATTTTTTGTAAAAGCAGTGTGCTATATAACCCACAAAACCTTATATTTTTACATGATATTAAAAATTAAGGACTAAAAGAATGTTTCTATTAATTTCTTTTATTTTCTAAAGTTTGGCAAAATTTTGTCAAATCCGTGTGCTATAACCCACAAAAATCTCAATTTTTTGCAAGATATTAGAAATTATGGACTAAAAGATTGTTGCTATTAATTTAATTTATTTTCAAAAATTTGACAAATTTTTGTAAAAGCAGTGTGCTATATAACCCACAAAACCTTATATTTTTACATGATATTAAAAATTAAGGACTAAAAGAATGTTTCTATTAATTTCTTTTATTTTCTAAAGTTTGGCAAAATTTTGTCAAATCCGTGTGCTCTAACCCACAAAAATCTCAATTTTTTGCAAGATATTAGAAATTAAGGACTAAAAGAGTGTTGCTATTGATTTCATTTATTTTCAAAATTTTGACAAAATTTTGTAAAAGCAGTGTGCTATAAGCCTATAACCCACAAAATCTCATATATTTACATGATATTAGAAATTATGGAATAAAAGTGTGTTGTTATTGATTTCATTATGGACTACAAGATTGTTGTTATTGATTTCATTTATTTTCTAAATTTTGACAAAATTTTGTAAAAGAAGTGTGCTAACCCACAAAATCTCATATTTTTACATGATATTAGAAATTATAGATAAGATGAGGGTTGCTATTTATTGCATTTATTTTCTAAAATTTGACAAAATTTTGTAAAATCAAGGTGCTATAACATACAAAAATCTCAAATTTTGACAAGATATTCGAAATTATGGACTAAAAAAATGTTTCTATTAATTTCTTTTATTTTATAAAGTTTGACAAAATTTTGTCAAATACGTGTGGTATATAACCAACAAAAATCTCAATTTTTTGCAAGATATTAGAAAATATGGACTAAACGAGTGTTGCTATTGATTTCGAATATCTTGTCAAAATTTGAGATTTTTGTGGGTTATAGCACATTGATTTTACAAAATTTTGTCAAATTATAGAAAATAAATGCAATAAATAGCAACCCTTCTCTAATCTATAATTTCTAATATCATGTAAAAATATGAGGTTTTGTGGGTTATAGCACACTGCTTTTACTTTATTTTGTCAAATTTTTGAAAATAAACAAAATCAATAGGAACACTCCTTTAGTCCATAATTTCTAATATCTTTCAAAAAATTGAGATTTTTGTGGGTTATAACACACGAATTTGAATTTTTTTTGTCAAACTTTATAAAATAAAAGAAATTAATAGAAACATTCTTTTAGTCCATAATTTCGAATATCTTGTAAACATTTGAGATTTTGTGGGTTAGCACATTGATTTTACAAAATTTTGAAAATAATTGAAATCAATAGCAACACTCTTTTAGTCCATAATTTCTAATATCTTGCAAAAAAATTGAGATTTTTGTGGGTTATAGCACACGAATTTGACAAAATTTTGTCAAACTTTACAAAATAAAAGAAATTTATAGAAACATTCTTTTAGTCCATAATTTCGAATATCTTGTAAAAATTTGTGATATTTGTGGGTTATAGCACATTGATTTTACAAAATTTTGTCAAATTCTAGAAAATAAATGCAATAAATAGCAACCCTCCTCTAATCTATAATTTATAATATCATGTAAATATATGAGATTTTGTGGGTTATAGCACAATGCTTTTACAAAATTTTGAAAATAAATGAAATCAATAGCAACACTCTTTTAGTCCATAATTTCTAATATCTTGCAAATATTTGAGATTTTTATGGGTTATAGCACACGGATTTGACAAAATTTTGTCAAACTTTAGAAAATAAAAAAAATTAATAGAAACATTCTTTTAGTCAATAATTTCTAATATCATGTAAAAATATAAGGTTTTGTGTGTTATTATAGCACACTGCTTTTACAAAAATTTGTCAAATTTTTGAAAATAAATTAAATTAATTGCAACACTCTTTTAGTCCATAATTTCTAATATCTTGCAAAAAATTGAGATTTTTGTGGGTTATAGCACACGAATTTGACAAAAATTTGTCAAACTTTAGAAAATAAAAGAAATTAATAGAAACATTCTTTTAGTCCATAATTTCGAATATCTTGTAAAAATTTGTGATATTTGTGGGTTATAGCACATTGATTTTACAAAATTTTGTCAAATTTTAGAAAATAAATGCAATAAATAGCAACCCTCCTCTAATCTATAATTTCTAATATCATGTAAATATATGAGATTTTGTGGGTTATAGCACACTGCTTTTACAAAATTTTGTCAAAATTTTGAAAATAAATGAAATCAATAGCAACACTCTTTTAGTCCATAATTTCTAATATCTTGCAAAAAATTGAGATTTTTGTGGGTTAGAGCACACGGATTTGACAAAATTTTGCCAAACTTTAGAAAATAAAAGAAATTAATAGAAACATTCTTTTAGTCCTTAATTTTTAATATCATGTAAAAATATAAGGTTTTGTGGGTTATATAGCACACTGCTTTTACAAAAATTTGTCAAATTTTTGAAAATAAATTAAATTAATAGCAACAATCTTTTAGTCCATAATTTTTAATATCTTGCAAAAAATTGAGATTTTTGTGGGTTATAGCACACGAATTTGACAAAATTTTGTCAAACTTAATAAAATAAAATAAATTAATAGAAACATTCGTTTAGTCCATCATTTCGAATATCTTGTAAAAATTTGAGATTTTTGTTGGTTATAGCACATTGATTTTACAAAATTTTGTCACATTTTTGAAAATAATTAAAATCAATAGCAACACTCTTTTAGTCCATAATTTCTAATATCTTGCAAAAAATTGAGATTTTTGTGTGTTAGCACACGAATTTGACAAAATTTTGTCAAACTTTACAAAATAAAAAAATTTAATAGAAACATTCTTTTAGTCCATAATTTCGAATATCTTCTAAAAATTTGTGATATTTGTGGGTTATAGCACATTGATTTTACAAAATTTTGTCAAATTTTAGAAAATAAATGCAATAAATAACAACCTTCCTCTAATCTATAATTTCTAATATCATGTAAATATATGAGATTTTGTGGGTTATAGCACACCGCTTTTACAAAATTTTGTCAAAATTTTGAAAATAAATGAAATCAATAGCAACACTCTTTTAGTCCATAATTTCTTATATATTGCAAAAAATTGAGATTTTTGTGGGTTATAGCACACGAATTTGACAAAATTTTGTCAAACTTTCGAAAATAAAAGAAATTAATAGAAACATTCTTTTAATCCATAATTTCTAATATCATGTAAAAATATAAGGTTTTGTGGGTTATATAGCACACTGCTTTTACAATAATTTGTCAAATTTTTGAAAATAAATTAAATTAATAGCAACAATATTTTAGTCCATAATTTCTAATGTTTTGAAAAAATTGAGATTTTGTGGGTTATAGCACAGGAATTTGACAAAAATTTGTCAAACTTTAGAAAATAAAAGAAATTAATAGAAACATTCTTATAGTCCATAATTTCGAATATCTTGTAAAAATTTGTGATATTTGTGGGTTATAACAAATTGATTTTACAAAATTTTGTCAAAATTTTGAAAATAATTGAAATCAATAGCAACACTCTTTTATTCCATAATTTCTAATATCTTGCAAAAATTGAGATTTTTGTGGGTTATATAGCACACGAATTTGACAAATTTTGACAAACTTTAGAAAATAAAAAAAATTAATTGAAACATTCTTTTAGTCCATAATTTTGAATATCTTGTAAAAATTTGAGATTTTTGTGGGTTATACCACATTGATTTTAAATTTTTTGTCAAATTTTAGAAAAAATGCAATAAATAGCAACCCTCCTCTAATCTATAATTTCTAATATCATGTAAAATATGATTTTGTGGCTTATAGCACACTGCTTTTACAAAATTTTGTCAAAATTTTGTAAATAAATGAAATCAATAGCAACACTCTTTTAGTCTACAATTTCAAATATCTTGCAAAAAATTGAGATTTTTGTGGGTTATATAGCACATGGATTTTACAAAATTTTCTCAAACTTTAGATAAATAAAAGAAATCAATAGAAACATTCTTTTAATCCATAATTTTGAATATCATGTAAAAATATGAGGTTTTGTGGGTTATAGCACACTGCTTTTACTAAATTTTAACAAATTTTTGAAAATAAATGAAATCAATATCAACACACATTTAGTCCATAATTTATAATATCTTGCAAAAATTGAAATTTTTGTGGGTTATAGCACACGAATTTGACAAAATTTTGTCAAACTTTATAAAATAAAAGAAATTAATAGAAACATTCTTTTAGTCCATAATTTCGAATATCT
Source organism: Cochlearia excelsa (assembly GCA_963556525.1). Classification (NCBI taxonomy): domain Eukaryota; kingdom Viridiplantae; phylum Streptophyta; class Magnoliopsida; order Brassicales; family Brassicaceae; genus Cochlearia; species Cochlearia excelsa. The sequence continues at coordinate 12,263 of OY748331.1, read as the reverse complement.
TGTCAAAATTTGAGATTTTTGTGGGTTATAGCACATTGATTTTACAAAATTTTGTCAAATTTTAGAAAATAAATGCAATAAATAGCAAGCCTTCTCTAATCTATAATTTCTAATATCATGTAAAAATATGAGGTTTTGTGGGTTATAGCACACTGCTTTTACTTTATTTTGTCAAATTTTTGAAAATAAACAAAAGCAATAGGAACACTCCTTTAGTCCATAATTTCTAATATCTTGCAAAAAATTGAGATTTTTGTGGGTTATAGCACATGAATTTGAATTTTTTTTGTCAAACTTTATAAAATAAAAGAAATTAATAGAAACATTCTTTTAGTCCATAATTTCGAATATCTTGTAAAAATTTGAGATTTTGTGGGTTAGCACATTGATTTTACAAAATTTTGAAAATAATTGAAATCAATAGCAACACTCTTTTAGTCCATAATTTCTATTATCTTGCAAAAAATTGAGATTTTTGTGGGTTATAACACACGAATTTGACAAAATTTTGTCAAACTTTACAAAATAAAAGAAATTTATAGAAACATTCTTTTAGTCCATAATTTCGAATATCTTGTAAAAATTTGTGATATTTGTGGGTTATAGCACATTGATTTTACAAAATTTTGTCAAATTCTAGAAAATAAATGCAATAAATTGCAACCCTCCTCTAATCTATAATTTATAATATCATGTAAATATATGAGATTTTGTGGGTTATAGCACACTGCTTTTACAAAATTTTGAAAATAAATGAAATCAATAGCAACACTCTTTTAGTCCATAATTTCTAATATCTTGCAAATATTTGAGATTTTTATGGGTTATAGCACACGGATTTGACAAAATTTTGTCAAACTTTAGAAAATAAAAGAAATTAATAGAAACATTCTTTTATTCCATAATTTCTAATATCATGTAAAAATATAAGGTTTTGTGTGTTATAGCACATTACTTTTACAAAAATTACTCAAATTTTTAAAAATAAATTAAATTAATAGCAACACTCTTTTAGTCCATAATTTCTAATATCTTGCAAAAAATTGAGATTTTTGTGGGTTATAGCACACGAATTTGACAAAAATTTGTCAAACTTTAGAAAATAAAAGAAATTAATAGAAACATTCTTTTAGTCCATAATTTCGAATATCTTGTAAAAATTTGTGATATTTGTGGGTTATAGCACATTGATTTTACAAAATTTTGTCAAATTTTAGAACATAAATGCAATAAATAGCAACCCTCCTCTAATCTATAATTTCTAATATCATGTAAATATATGAGATTTTGTGGGTTATAAGCACATCGCTTTTACAAAATTTTGTCAAAATTTTGAAAATAAATGAAATCAATAACGAACACTCTTTTAGTCCATAATTTCTAATATCTTGCAAAAAATTGAGATTTTTGTGGGTTAGAGCACACGGATTTGACAAAATTTTGCCAAACTTTAGAACATAAAAGAAATTAATAGAAACATTCTTTTAGTCCTTAATTTTTAATATCATGTAAAAATATAAGGTTTTGTGGGTTATATAGCACTATCGCTTTTACAAAAATTTGTCAAATTTTTGAAAATAAATTAAATTAATAGCAACAATCTTTTAGTCCATAATTTCTAATATCTTGCAAAAAATTGAGATTTTTGTGGGTTATAAGCACACGAATTTGACAAAATTTTGTCAAACTTAATAAAATAAAATAAATTAATAGAAACATTCGTTTAGTCCATCATTTCGAATATCTTGTAAAAATTTGAGATTTTTGTTGGTTATAGCACATTGATTTTACAAAATTTTGTCACATTTTTGAAAATAATTAAAATCAATAGCAACACTATTTTAGTCCATAATTTCTAATATCTTGCAAAAAATTGAGATTTTTGTGTGTTAGCACACGAATTTGACAAAATTTTGTCAAACTTTACAAAATAAAAAAAATTAATAGAAACATTCTTTTAGTCCATAATTTCGAATATCTTGTAAAAATTTGTGATATTTGTGGGTTATAGCACATTGATTTTACAAAATTTTGTCAAATTTTAGAAAATAAATGCAATAAATAGCAACATTCCTCTAATCTATAATTTCTAATATCATGTAAATATATGAGAATTTGTGGGTTATAGCACACCGCTTTTACAAAATTTTGAAAATAAATGAAATCAATAGAAACACTCTTTTAGTCCATAATTTCTTATATATTGCAAAAAATTGAGATTTTTGTGGGTTATAGCACACGAATTTGACAAAATTTTGTCAAACTTTCGAAAATAAAAGAAATTAATAGAAACATTCTTTTAGTCCATAATTTCTAATATCATGTAAAAATATAAGGTTTTGTGGGTTATAAGCACATCGCTTTTACAATATTTTGTCAAATTTTTGAAAATAAATTAAATTAATAAGCAACAATCTTTTAGTCCATAATTTTTAATATTTTGAAAAAAATTGAGATTTTGTGGGTTATAGCACAGGAATTTGACAAAAAATTGTCAAACTTTAGAAAATAAAAGAAATTAATAGAAACATTCTTTTAGTCCATAATTTCGAATATCTTGTACAAATTTGTGATATTTGTCTTTAGGGTTTAGGGTTTAGGGTTTAGGGTTTAGGGTTTAGGGTTTAGGGTTTAGGGTTTAGGGTTTAGGGTTTAGGGTTTAGGGTTTAGGGTTTAGGGTTTAGGGTTTAGGGTTTAGGGTTTAGGGTTTAGGGTTTAGGGTTTAGGGTTTAGGGTTTAGGGTTTAGGGTTTAGGGTTTAGGGTTTAGGGTTTGGGGTTTAGGGTTTGGGGTTTAGGGTTTAGGGTTTAGGGTTTAGGGTTTAGGGTTTAGGGTTTAGGGTTTAGGGTTTAGGGTTTAGGGTTTAGGGTTTAGGGTTTGGGGTTTAGGGTTTAGGGTTTGGGGTTTAGGGTTTAGGGTTTAGGGTTTAGGGTTTAGGGTTTAGGGTTTGGGGTTTGGGGTTTAGGGTTTGGGGTTTAGGGTTTGGGTTTAGGGTTTGGGTTTAGGGTTTAGGGTTTAGGGTTTAGGGTTTAGGGTTTAGGGTTTGGGGTTTAGGGTTTAGGGTTTGGGTTAGGGTTTAGGGTTTAGGGTTGGGTTTGGGTTGGGTTTGGGGTTTAGGGTTGGGTTAGGGTTTGGGGTTTGGGTTAGGGTTTAGGGTTTGGGGTTTGGGTTTAGGGTTTAGGGTTTAGGGTTGGGTTTGGGTTTGGGGTTAGGGTTTGGGTTTGGGTTTAGGGTTTGGGTTTGGGGTTGGGTTAGGGTTTAGGGTTTGGGTTTGGGTTTAGGGTTTAGGGTTTAGGGTTTGGGGTTTAGGGTTTGGGGTTTGGGGTTTGGGGTTTGGGGTTTGGGGTTTGGGGTTTGGGGTTTAGGGTTTGGGGTTGGGGTTTGGGGTTAGGGTTTGGGGTTTGGGGTTTGGGGTTTAGGGTTTGGGGTTTAGGGTTTAGGGTTTGGGTTTAGGGTTTGGGGTTTAGGGTTTAGGGTTTGGGGTTTGGGGTTTGGGGTTTAGGGTTTAGGGTTTAGGGTTTGGGGTTTAGGGTTTGGGGTTTGGGGTTTGGGTTTGGGGTTTAGGGTTTGGGGTTTAGGGTTTGGGGTTTAGGGTTTGGGGTTTGGGTTTAGGGTTTAGGGTTTAGGGTTAGGGTTTGGGGTTTGGGGTTGGGGTTTGGGGTTTGGGTTTGGGGTTTGGGTTTGGGGTTTAGGGTTTGGGGTTTGGGGTTTGGGGTTTGGGGTTTGGGGTTTGGGGTTTAGGGTTTAGGGTTTGGGGTTTGGGTTTAGGGTTTGGGGTTTGGGTTTAGGGTTTGGGGTTTGGGTTTGGGGTTTGGGGTTTGGGGTTTAGGGTTTGGGGTTTAGGGTTTGGGTTTGGGGTTTGGGGTTTAGGGTTTAGGGTTTGGGGTTTGGGGTTTGGGGTTTGGGTTTGGGGTTTAGGGTTTGGGGTTTGGGGTTTGGGTTTGGGTTTGGGGTTTGGGGTTTGGGGTTTGGGTTTAGGGTTTAGGGTTTAGGGTTTGGGGTTTAGGGTTTAGGGTTTAGGGTTTGGGGTTTGGGGTTTGGGTTTGGGGTTGGGGTTTGGGGTTTGGGGTTTGGGGTTTGGGGTTTGGGGTTTGGGGTTTGGGTTTGGGGTTTGGGGTTTGGGGTTTAGGGTTTGGGGTTTGGGGTTTGGGTTTAGGGTTTGGGTTTGGGTTTGGGGTTTGGGGTTTGGGTTTGGGGTTTGGGTTTGGGGTTTGGGTTTAGGGTTAGGGTTGGGGTTAGGGTTAGGGTTGGGTTTGGGGTTGGGTTGGGTTTGGGTTTAGGGTTTGGGGTTTAGGGTTTAGGGTTTAGGGTTTGGGGTTTAGGGTTTGGGTTGGGGTTGGGTTGGTTTGGGTTTGGGTTTAGGGTTTAGGGTTGGGGTTTAGGGTTTGGGGTTTGGGGTTTAGGGTTAGGGTTTGGGGTTTGGGGTTTGGGTTGGGTTTGGGGTTTAGGGTTTAGGGTTTGGGGTTTGGGGTTTGGGGTTTGGGGTTTGGGGTTTGGGGTTTAGGGTTTGGGGTTTAGGGTTTGGGTTTGGGGTTTGGGGTTTGGGTTTGGGGTTTGGGGTTTGGGGTTTGGGTTTGGGTTGGGGTTTAGGGTTTGGGTTTAGGGTTTGGGGTTTGGGGTTTAGGGTTTGGGTTAGGGTTTGGGGTTTGGGGTTTGGGGTTAGGGTTTGGGGTTTAGGGTTTGGGGTTTGGGTTTAGGGTTTGGGGTTTGGGGTTTGGGGTTTAGGGTTTAGGGTTTAGGGTTTGGGGTTTAGGGTTTGGGGTT